>OZ007592.1:2465003-3665003 GCA_963931845.1 Maratus michaelseni | reverse complement strand
TTTTTCTCTTGCATTCTCCTAAAAATTTTCTGTTTTTGGTGCACATGAGTCTATTGCTATTTTGCTCAAGGCAGATTTTATTATAAAAAACTGCACAAATTGATAATCTTGTTTTGGATGTAAAATATTATTTGTTATCCATGAGTAAAAAACGTCTATTTCTATGTGAATTTAAGGAGTTAACCTGAATTCAAAAAATAGGGTCAAGGGCGAGTGAATGGTAAAGTATTCCATTTACATACCTGCAAACTTTCAACTAAACTTCCCTACAATGTGAGTTAACTGGATCCAGGTTAAAGACATTTCTAACCAGAACATATATATGAAAAAAAAAATATTTAGTTTCCTGTTCTTACGTCGAACCGCTTTTCTTAACAAAAATTCTGGTTTGAAACGTGTTTAACCTCGGTTAAATGAACCTACATTGTACGGAAGTTTAGTGATATGCTGGCAGATAGGCATTTATGATAAAAACTATTTTCGATTACTTTTGAACCCTAAATTGTTGCCAATGGGGAACTTTTTGAATGTTAGTCAATTAGATTTCTGAATGTAAAGTATATTTCGAGTCAAAAATTTACATATCCATTGAACAACCTTTTATGCCAATAATGTTAAAGAAATACAAACGCATGTCGGATCTGTAACGTACTGAATACATAGGCGTAACCAGCTTATTACATAGGGGGGGGGGGTGCCCAGATTTTTATTTGAAACAGATAACTGAACTGCAAACAGACACATACATACATGTGTGAGCGTATGTGTGTGTGTGTATACATGAATGCACAAACCAGAGTATAATAATTATGAACACAATAATAATAAATGTAATAATAAATGTCACAATAAATAAAAAAGATAAAGTATTATAGTCAGGTTTTATGGTAAAACCTCACTATAAACTCAGATTCAGTGCCGCAATAAAGGTATTGCTGCTAGTGTTTCTTAACCAGTTATAAATGTAAAGATTTAGTTTCACAATGATTAAGTTTGGGGACATTTTTTATTGCCTCATTTTATCTAACCTTCAATCATAGCAACGTCCGAATGATGTGCTGTACAATTAAGGCGTTCAAAGGCCAAATCTTAAATTTTCTCATCACTTCCTGATAATCCAAAGGATTCAATATGCAATTTATCTACTTCTTTGAATGACCTTTGCTTTTCATCATTGAAACTATGTATGCATTTATGACAATTACCATACAAATAGTAAACTAACTCTCGCTTACTTTGTTATTTATTAATTATTTGTATAATAATCTTCAGCTTTTATTTCATAACTCCTGATCCCATTGAGATACCACTCTAAAGATTTCAAGATTTTGAGCTTAAAATATTACAAAAAAGATACATTAAAAAAAAAATAACAGTGTCTAAAATTTTTAAATTTCAAAAGTGTTATTATATTTTTAATCAAGCAACTTGCATATCAAATGAAACCTTGTGAAATTCTCTTTAAAATGAGTGGTCAAACAACTCCCTACGCCTGATAGAATCAGAGAAAATAAAAATTACAAACGTTTAAACAAGCCAATAAAATGACGATTTTTCGAAATTTAAAAAATTGTTTGTAAACCTAATGAAGTAAAAAAAAAGTCCTTGCGGCCTGTACCGGGGGGAAAAGGTAGCTTTCCTATATCTTAGTTTTAAAATTTTAGCTAATGTTACACGAAAACAGCAAGTTAAAATGCAAAGAAACGTTTACAACAGATTCGTTAATACTGAATTTGAATAAGAAATTTGCCAAATTATTCAGCAATAGCCAAATTGGCTTCATTTATGAAGACTTATTTTGGTCGCCAAATTTGGCGATATTTCGTCAAATGTCGCCAATTTTGGAGCTAACGGATATGAATATATAGTTTTATGCGTATGATTGGGAAAATTATTACAACAATGAAAGAAAATAATTTGCGAGTCATCGCGTTAATGTGCTGTTTTGTTTCAAAATGTCAGCCACCCTTGAATTTCAAACTGCTCTATCTCAGCCATTTTTTAAGATAGAGGTAAACCAAAAAATGCTCTGGAATCCTTGTATCAAGGCCTAACACGTAATTAAAAAATAAATTTGAATTTTTAACATTTTGTATATTTATTTTAGTTTTAAATTTTTAAATGGCCGCCATCTTGAAACAAAATGACGGACCAAGCTGGCCAACGAACTCGGTTGAGACATTGGTTAGCTTAATACACACAATTAGTTTCATCAAAATTGATTTATAAATACGAGCGTTATCGTATGACATAGGTCAGATATATATATATATATGGATATATCTACTATATATATAAATCAACATTTGAACAGAGGGTGGTTTTGGGGTCTGGGGGTCATGATCGGTGAAAATAGATCGAAATTTTCCGGATCTGCTTTCCTCCGAACGGCTGAAATAGGTAGCTTTATACTTTTTTGTATTGAAAGCTACCTAAAAAATTAGATATATTCTCCTTTATATCCTCAGGGAGAATGATTCCTGACAGTAATATTAAAATCTGAAATGGTCAGGTTGAATATTGAAATTTTTTGGTTGTTTGGCATTATAAAAAACAACAACAAAAAAAAAAAAAAAAAAAAGAAAAGAAAAAAAAACGGTGTTTATTATTACATTCTACTAAGTAAAATTTAAAAATTAAATTTGATTAATTAGCTTTTCAGTTAAATAAAAATATTTTATGCACTAGTGAAATTACACTTTTAGTATTGGCCACATGGGGTGTCTATTATTTTAAAGAGACCGGTCCTAAAATCTTAACGATAAATGAAATTTTGTAAATGGCCATTGATATATGAAATTCAAAGTTTTATATTACTATCCAAACAAAAACATGCAAATTAAGATTTTCACCGAAAAACAGTGGAACTGTGAAACAGTATTTTCTGCTTCCTGATTGGTTTGATTAAGAGTGTCAACATTAACCCCGACTATAAAACATACGAGGGGGAGTTATGAAAAAATAAATAAAAGAGAAAAAATGTATTGGTTATTTTTTTATAATTCAAAAACATTCGGGGTGTCCGTTACTGGAAGGGCGTTCATTACTGGCACATCTACCCTACATCCATTTTAAATACGGCTGAAATTCGTTTTTAAAAATTATTTTTCTTTTTAATTTACATTCGGAAAGAATTTGAATATATAGATTTAAAAAGTCCTTCCGGCCTGTACCGGGAGGAAAAGGTAGCTTTCCTATATCTTCGTTTTAAAATTTTAGCTAATGTTACACGAAAACAGCAAGTTAAAATGCAAAGAAACGTCTACAAAAGATTCATTAATACTGAATTTGAATAAGAATTTCGCCAAATTATTGAGCAATAGCCAAATTGGCTTCATTTATAAAGACTTATTTTGGTCGCCAAATTTGGCGATATTTCGCCAAATGTCACAAATTTTGCTAATTTTGTCGCCAATGTCGCCAATTTTCGCGCTAACGTATATGAATATATAGTTTTACGCGTATGATTGGGAAAATTATTACAACAATGAAAGAAAATAATTTGCGAGTAATCGCGTTAATGTGCTGTTTTGTTTCAAAATGTCAGCCACCCTAGAATTTCAAACTGCTCTATCTCAGCCATTTTTTAAGATAGAGGTAAACCAAAAAATGCTCTGGAATCCTTGTATCAAAGCCTAACACGTAATTAAAGTTTTTAACTTTTTTGTATATTTATTTTAGTTTTAAATATTTATTAAATCTTTAAGTGGCCGCCCTCTTGAAACAAGATGGCGGACTAAGCTGGCCAACGAACTCGGTCGAGACATTGGTGACCTTAATACACACAATTAGTTTCATCAAAATCGATTTATAAATACGAGCGTTATCGTATGACATAGGTCAGATATATATATATATGGATATATCTATATATATAAATCAACATTTGAACGGAGGGTGGTTTTGGGGTCTGGGGGTCATGATCGGTGAAAATATATGGAAATTTTCCGGAACTGCTTTCCTCCGAACGGCTGCAATAGGTAGCTTTATACATTTTTGTATTGAAAGCTACCTAAAAATAATAATGAAACATACAAACATTCAAATTTATCCCAGACCACCTTAACAAAAATTATTGAATTAAAACAATTTAATTTTTTTTTTTCTCCAGAATTCATAGGCTATTTGTTCATAAATCTAAAACAAATCCAAAGGGACACTTTCTGACATATTTTTTCATTATTTTTTATTGAAAATGCATTGACACATTTTTAAATTATTTTTTGTTCGAAAAGGCATGAAACTGGCAGGTGTTGTTATTCAGAAATGTTGTAATCGAAAGACGTTTCCCATTGATTTGGTAAACGCAATTTTCAGAAAATACTGTCAAAGTTTGTGTTTTGAACCAAATTTCTGGACGGGACAGCGAGAGAAAGGAGAAAAACCTGCCGTCACATGACTAAAGTCACTTATAACTCGATAAGTATTTTATTTATCAAAAAATGGAAAACGTAATTCGATTCCAAATCGCTTCAGTAGACAGGCCTGCCAATTTTGTGCCTTTACGTTTAATAATAAGTCATAAAATGTGTCAGAAAGTTTCGCATTTTTTGAGCAGGGAATTTGACGACTGCTTTAAGAGAGTATAAACCAGGGGCGCCATTTCGGGGGGGCTGGGGGGGGCAACCGCCCCCCCCAAGGAATTTCAAATTTCAGAAAATTTATCAGTTATCACAGGTTAGACAAAAAAAAAATGTCTGGCCCGGCCCGTGCAAAAAAAGCGACTGGCCCGGCCCGGCCCGGTATAAAAGCTAAACGTTCAGCCCGAGTCCGGCCCGGCCCATGTAAAACAAGTGATTGGCCCGACCCGGCCCGGTATAAAATCTGAAAATTCGGCCCGAGCCCGGCCCATGAAAACAGATTATTGGCCCGGCCCGACCCGTAAAATAGGTGTTTTAATCTGAATTTCAGGCCCCAGCAGCCAATTGCTTCCTCATGACGGCATATCTGTAACTGCCAAGTCTTAAAAATTGGCATTATGCAATATTTTTGTATTTAAGAATGAAAATGACTTTCTAAAAGTTTTGGAAAAGTATCCATTTTGGATATGGCAACAGCCTTTAATATAAAAGTTGCTTATTAAGAGATGTGACCCCCCCCCCCCCCCCCCCCCAAATAATTAGCCATGTCTCCCCGTCTAAATGGAGGACTGGATCCGTCCTTGATTGTTGCGTGGGGGCATATTTTACTGACTTTTATGGATCGAGTCCGGCCAATAATGATTTTCATACGACTTAGATTGTAAGAGAAAATTTCGGCCTTTGCAGACCTCTAAGAAGAATGAAGTTTAGGCTCGGTTCGGCTCAGAAAAACGAATTCTAACCCAAAAAAACGAGTCTGCAGATAAAAGTAAAAACCGGAAAGAGTCCGACCGGGTCCGAATATGCAGAATAAAGAAACGCTCAAGCCCGGTTCAGCCCGGAAGTAATTTAGGCCAGGCCCGGCCCGAGTTTTCAAAATAAAGTAAAGCCCGGGCCCGGCCTGAGCCACCTAAAGGAAAATCGGCCTGAGCCCGGGCCCGTGCAGACCTCTAGTCTGATGTGCCAATCCCAAAACTTTCTTCTATCTCATACACCAAAAACAAATCAGCACTACTTTATATTAAGGTCTAACTGAATCTGAAGTTGTATTAACTTATGTGTGTTAGTTCTGGAGATATAGCTATCATGAAAATCGTGCAAAATGTAGCATAGCAGTGCCACCTGTTGGGCTATTATTCCAAATCATAATCAACGTTTATGTTAGCCAAAGTCTTACCGAATCTGAAGTTTGGTGAAATTCTGTGCCTTAGTTCTTGAGATATAGCTATCGTAAAAATCATGAAAAATGTAGTATAGCAGCGACATCTGTTGGGCGATTTACACCAAAAACTAATCACCACCCATTTATATCAATGTCTAACTTAATATAAAGTTTTATCAAATTCCGTGCATTAGTTCTTGAGATACAGCGTCCACAAATTTTTTGTCACATACAGACCACTGAGACACACAGACAGACATTTTCTAAAAATATTCCAATTGTGTTCAGGATCTTCTAAAACGTATAAATCCGTCGAAAACCGGGAGGGGTAAATATTCATAAATCCAGTATCTTTTTAGAAGAAAGTAATAAACATTTAATAAACCCTTTAAACATTGAAATGTTTTCTAAAGCCTTGCTATTGTAACATTTTATAAGTGAGACATTTATCATTAATGAGTATTTTGGCTAGTTTTAGAAATGTATATGAGAAAAAACTCTATGAATTGCTTCTGAGCTGTGTCCAGCATGATTAAAAGAAAACTTGTCACCCCCAAGGCTAGAATTTCAGTGATAAATTCTCTCTTTAGCCAAAAATTTAAGGGGAATTTTTTTTTCGGGGGGATGGGGGAGGTGTATTAAATTTCCTAATTAAATGATTTGTTAATTTTGTTTTATTAGTGTCACATTATATCTACTCCAATCGTTATAATGCTATTAAATCATGATATTATATATACCGTATGTTCTTAAAAATCTCCAAAGCCTGACACTAGAGTACTGTCCAGATTTGGTTGTAACCGTCCCGAATCCTGACTTCAACCTGGCAGACTTTAAGCCGAATACGAAATATTCATACCTGAACCAGAAGTGAAAGAAAATGAATGTATATTTTATTACATTTATGGAAAAGTAATCTACAAGTTTACCGCTTATGTACAAAAAATAACACATATATACAGCCATTAATATTCACATATACTATAGTTTTTTCATTTGAAAATTATTCAGAACCTCCTTTTGTATAATCGGTTCATCTTGAACCCGAGTCAAAGTATAACCCGAAGCGTATAAAGTTTACTCGACTCGCAAAAAAAAAAAAAAAAAAAAATCAACCAAACCCAAAACGAAATGCATTTCGGGTAGCCGATGCAGGACTAAATTTTCCAGTAAACCCGGAAAAGTCCAAAAAATTTCATTGACCGCAACCCCACCCGAAATGAAAGAAAATTCATCCATATTTCAATATGTTTTGGAAAAGTAGACTACAATTATATCTCTAATAACAATTTTATCTTTTATGTAGAATTTTTTTTTTTCATCTGAAAATATTTAGGATTTCTTTGAAAACTCGGGCAACACGAACCCAACTCAAAATAGTGAAAACCCAACTTCAACCCGAAACAATTAACCCTTTGATAACGGGCCAGGATTGACTACTAACTTTCAATTGTTACAACTTTCAAATGCAAATTTGCATTCAATCGTTCTACAATTTCCAAAAAAATTCTTTGTGACAGATTTCTCTTGAAAATATCCTAATATAAGTGTATGATAGATGTCAAAAAGTCTTACTAATAGAATAAAAAATAGTCCACTGGGACATAGATGTCCCAACCGTAGTCAAATGTTCCAAGTCAACCTGACCCGCAACGAAAATAAGCCGCGTCAACCCGATCGATCCGTACTGCAGATTGGGTCGTGTTGCCCCACTCAATGCAGGAGCAAGGGACCTGAGACCAAGGGTTTTGCAGATTTCTGAATTGTATGGAATTTAGATCATAGTCTGAAGAGGAAGGCAGAAAATAATTGCAAACAAAAAACTTTGTCCCCCCCCCCCCCCCCCACCTTCGCAAGAAACTCATGAAATGACGCCCCTGCAGTAAAACCTGCAAAGAAGGAGTTGAAAAGGACTGTAAAAAAGCTCTATTTTAGACAGGTCTCCATCTTAGTAAGTATAATTGTATGGCGTTTTTTTCGTCGAAACTTGATTTTTTTTTTGCCCGTTTGAGATAGAATTATGTTACAGACAGGTTTCGCTTAGACACGCTTCACTGTAATACACCTATGCTCTTCAGAAGTGCTTTATAGGAAGGAAGTTTTAACAGTCTTAAAAAATACCTGAAAAAAACGGTACCTGTCTATAACTGAAAACTTTCATAATATTTTAAAATTCTACTTTCTAAGACGAAAACCTGTCTAAAACGGAATTTTTCAGCGTTCACTTGAGATTCCGTATTAGAAGTATTGCTGTCTCTGTATATATGATTCAGTAAACGTTTCTCGTTCGGAGAGGTTGAGGAGGGGGTCAGCACCCCGAACTCCACCCTTGGCTATGCCACTACCTTAAAAAAAACTTTGCCCCCCTCCCCCCCCCCAAGAAAGTTCTGAAATGGCGCCCCTGGTATAAACTATTCTTTCTTTCTTTGGTGACTGTGACTTCTGAAAATTTGACTCCATGGTGGACAATTATTTTCTGTTTTGAAACATCCTCAATTGCCTTGCACTTTTTTTCAGATTTTTCTAACGTTTGTTTTCTTTTTTCAGGCCGTCCCATGTTTTTTAAATACACATGATAAAGTGTGAAGTATATTTATAAATTAAATATAATTTTCATTTGGCCTATTTAGGAATGATACAAGCACACAAGAGAATAAAAAACTAAAACTGAACAAAACAACAGAAATTTCTCTTCTCGAATTACTCTCAAATGATAAGCTTTATAATTTACCGCTTTGTTGCGTCTTTTTTTTTCTTTTCTTTTACTTAAAAGATAAAAAATAATAATTAAGCATAGCTTTCATATGTAAATGGAAATGCTTCTGTTTTCCGCAAATACTCTCAGAGGGAAAAAAAAATCTATTGTCATTGTGACCATCTAATGCGACTGACGCCTTGCAAAAGGATGCACCAGTAGTATCTGGCGCCTGCGTACGGAATATTTCGTATCCTAAAATAATTTACTTTATAAAATATTGCTGAATATGAGCACAAATGTAATGCGAAAAATATTATCAGTTATCAGAAAAATATTAATATATCAGTTATTGTATCATGATACTTGAGAAATGATTATGTTCTACAAGAGTGATAATATATGAAAAATAAAAATATCTATTTTAGGTAGCTTTCAATACAAAAAAGTATAAAGCTACCTATTGCAGCCGTTCGGAGGAAAGCAGTTCCGGAAAATTTCGATATATTTTCACCGATCATGACCCCCAGACCCCAAAACCACCCTCCGTTCAAATGTTGATTTATATATATATAGATATATCCATATATATATATATATATATATATATATATGTAATAATAAAAAAATTTCGCCATTTTTCCTTAGTTAAATTATTCCAAATTCTTACAATTCTAATTTTTTCCCCCCTGTTTTATTCCAATTTACTACTCTATATTCATTAAATCCTTATTCTTAATTTAGCTCTATCGTTAACTCTGTTAAATTCCCTTTTATTTAATTCTAAATTGTCCAAATTTACTTAAATATAAAGCTTTTAGTTATTCTTAATTTCTATCATGATCCCCGATCATTTCTGGGTTTTAGAATGTTTTTTGAGAGCCATTTTCATTTTTATTCCGAATATTAATTTCCCGCTCTAAAGTCACTTTACTAACAAAATTAATCCACTACCTCTCTGTCCGAACTCTTTTACTAATTATCTTTCATTGGTCGTGACGTAGCATGACGCGTCTTCTTTAATTCCTCATTGGTTCAGTGCGCGTTCTACGTCATAATTTGTGTTATTGCGCTGGGTAACAAAAAGCAGCTACCTGCGGCGCTCCCTGAGAATTAAGTCGTATTTTCACTTGTAAACAACTCCCTGGCTGCTCGTTTTGAGAATCATTGATATGTTCTGATACTTATCCTCTATACCTTGATGGCGTAGTGATGCACGGCTATTATGGTTATGGTGGAAACTGCCCAAGAGAAATATTTAATAAAGGATTGAAATTGAAAGCCTTGTTCGTTTGAATTCATGGAGAAACGCCCCTGGGTTTTAAATTCTACTGCCGCTATGGCCGCGTCGAAACTGCAACTAAAATGTTACGACTGTTTCTAAATATTTATATCATCAATAACAACCAACGTTCTTAACTTCGTTGTGCGACCATGTGTGCTCCTGCTTCTATAATCAACGTTATTGCAACTGCAACATATGACGGTAAATCATCGTAATATATATATATATATATATATATAAACAGGGTGATTATAAAGAAACTTTGCCAACATCTGCACTTCTAGCGCCCGTTCTATTTAACCGATCAAGATGAAATTTTAAATATAGTTGTTTGAAGGTATGCGCTCGAGATTCTGTGAATGGCAATACAGTGGTGCTCACGGTTACGGTTATAGTTACAGAAACTCGAAAATTTCGAATGGCAACGCCTACTTTTTCCTGTCTCAAAATGTTCAGCGCATGCGAAAACCCTAAATAGCGTTGAAACGGTACCGATATGTCCAAAAACCGACGTGTTATAGACATACAAACCGTTCTTTAAGGCGCACCGAGCAATAATGCATTCGACAGAGACAAGAAACTGCTGAATGATGAGAACACATATCAGACAAAAGAAAACCTTTATTGGCATCAAACATTTTCCACATGGGTGCCATCACAAGCAATTACGCATTGCATGCGGGAGACGACGGACAATACCGCTGAACGCAACATGACGCGAGGAATGTTTCTAATCTCACGCCGTATAGAATCCTGCAAGCCCGACAATGTTTGCGGATTGCACAGGTAAACTCTGGATTTGAGATATCCCCAAAACCAGAAATCCATAGGCGTCAGATCTGGGGATCGCGCAGGCCACGGAATAGGATAATGGCGTGAGATGATGCGATCACCAAAATGCTGATCTAGGAGCCTTTTAACTGACCTCGCTATATGTGGAGGTGCACCATCTTGCATCCAAACAACGTCATTGAGTGCATTCCGCCGACGCAACTCCGGTAGTACAGAATTTTTCAGCATGGCTGCATACCGAGAGCCTGTTACAGAACATGTTGCAGGACCCGCTGGGGTCGTTTCCTCAAAGAAGAACGGGCCGAGAACAAATGTAGCTGTAATGCCGCACCACACAGTCACTTTGGCGTCAAATAATGGTACTGGTGCCACAGCGTGAGGATTCGTCTCTCCCCAGTGCACACAATTCTTTGTGTTAATGTTGCCATGTAAGGTGAAATGCGCCTCGTCCGTCCATAGTATGCGAAGTGGCCAGTCGTTATCAGCATCATATCGTAATAAAAATTCATTTGCGAAGTCCAGACGTTGTTGTGGGTCACCCGGCTGCAACATCTGGACGCGCTGAAATCGATAGGGAAACATGTGAAGTACTGAGCGCAAGAGCTTGCGGACCGTTGTGTTCGGAATATCCAACAAGCGCGATAATCCTCTTGCAGTTTCTGTGTGCCCTGTAGTCACTGTATGATGCACTTCCATGACAACGTCCTCAGAAACTGTTGGCCGTCCGGAGCGCGGTTTGTCACAGGTGCAGCCTGTATCTTCGAATTTGCGCACTAAATCACGCACAGCTTGCAGAGTACATGGCCCACGTCGTTGTCGATGATTGCGGCGATACACACGCAAGGCTTCCGCAGCGTTCATCCCATTTAGATAATAGAGTTTGATCAATTCACCGCGAACTTTCCCAGGAAGAGTCATATCGTCGGCATGTGCGAGTTCATGAATGACGACTTCGCATACCCGCTTGGTATTTTATAGGCTTCCTCCGCTGAATATCTGGCGAACGGCGTTCTGTGATTGGTATCTTGCCTGTGTCATATGCAAAGTTACTGCGTGCGCACAGATCGTGTTTTGTTGGCCGGTTTTCAGAACTCTTCTTTGTGTATGCATAACACGTTTGTTTTTGGACATATCGGTACCGTTTCAACGCTATTTAGGGTTTTCGCATGCGCTGAACATTTTGAGACAGGAAAAAGTAGGCGTTGCCATTCGAAATTTTCGAGTTTCTGTAACTATAACCGTAACCGTGAGCACCACTGTATTGCCATTCACAGAATCTCGAGCGCATACCTTCAAACAACTATATTTAAAATTTCATCTTGATCGGTTAAATAGAACGGCCGCTAGAAGTGCAGATGTTGGCAAAGTTTCTTTATAATCACCCTGTATATATATATATATATCTGACCTATGTCATACGATAACGTTCGTATTTATAAATCGATTTTGATGAAACTAATTGTGTGTATTAAGGTCACCCATGTCTCGACCGAGTTCGTTGGCCAGCTTCGTCCTCCATTTTGTTTCAAGATGGCGGCCATTTAAAAATTTAAAACTAAAATAAATATACAAAAAAATTAAAAATTCAAATTTATTTTTTAATTACGTGTTAGGCCTTGATGCTCCAGAGCATTTTTTGGTTTACCTCTATCTTAAAAAATGGCTGAGATAGAGCAGTTTGAAATTCTAGGGTGGCTGACATTTTGAAACAAAACAGCACATTAACGCGATTACTCACAAATTATTTTCTTTCATTGTTGTAATAATTTTCCCAATCATACGCATAAAACTATATATTCATATCCGTTAGCGCCAAAATTGGCGACATTGGCGACAAAATTGGCAAAATTTGTGACATTTGGCGAAATATCGTCAAATTTGGCGACCAAAATTAGTCTTTATAAATGAAGCCAATTTGACTATTGCTCAATAATTTGGCGAAATTCTTATTCAAATTCACTATTAACGAATCTTTTGTAAACGTTTCTTTGCATTTTAACTTGCTGTTTTCGTGTAACATTAGCTAAAATTTTAAAACGAAGGTATAGGAAAGTTACCTTTTCCTCCCGGTACAGGCCGGAAGGACTTTTTTTTTGTAACCTTGCTTTCATTTTTTTAATGAATTTTGATTATTTAAATTCGATTTAAATATCCTGCGTGTATCTGCATGAGCGCGGGGGGGGGGGGTGCTCGGGCAACCAGGGCACCCCCCCCCCCCCTTGGTTACGCGTATGTCTTAGAAGATGACATCCTGAGTTTAGCGTATGGGCACTGTGCTATCACACTTTTGTAAAGATTTCATTCAAGGACATAGTTTTAAAAAAAAAAAAAACTGCCAATGCCTATGTATATAATTTATTTTTTCATCTAAGGACATTGTTTCAAGTTTCTGTCAATGACCATAAAATTTCAAGCTTCTGCAAATGCTTAAGAAAATATGATCTGTAAATAGAAAAAAAAAAAACGAATTTGTACATAAATATGTTAGAGTGCGTTGGGATACGATGGGTTGTGATTTCCACGTACTGTATCCTGGTAACGAAACATAAGGCCAATTTTAAAACAAAAAACTGTTTTAGAATCGAGCATGTGTTTCGGCCGACAATTGCCCTTTGAAATTGTTTAAACAAAAATAACATTATCATAAACCATTTTCGCGCTATTTTAGATTAGAAAAAATATTATTCTTTTATTATTAAAAAATTCATCAGAACTTATCTAATTCAAACTTTCTACATAAACTTTTTCTTTGTTAAAATTCATTTTAAAAAATTTTCGTTCATAAATTATTATTTTTTTTTTATTATTTAATTTGTTAAAAGTAAAATTCATTTGTTAAAATTATTCCATTCAACAATTTAATCTTCATTTTTTTTTTAACTTTATTCTTCAATTACATCTCTTTGTTTGTGATTGCGTCGTATGATTGTTCTAGAAAATGACGTCATCGAACAACTTTAGGATGGCAACATGCGTGGTACTGTCATCCCCCATTCCTCGAGGAACAGCTCTCGACCCATCAGAACACCGATCGCAGCGCCCCCTATGAGGATGATGTCATAACCCGTTTTCATCGGTAGACCCCGTTCAGTTGACCTGTGGACACCATGAGAGAAGGTCGTCTATGCGTCGCTCCGTTCTTCGTAAGTAAAACTTTTTCCTACAATCTCGCCGCTTTCATCTTATTCACCTCATTAACCTTCTCATTAATCTTATTAAGTTTCTTATCTTACCTGTCACCTGTCCATGACCTTTTGGCCACGCCACCTGATCATGGATCCTGATGGTGCAGAACTCTCATTATTCTACTACTGAGGAACGTATTGATTCATGATAAAACCCGATTATGGAAATATTGGCCTATTTTAACATTTTGAAGGTCTCTATACAACATGTTTAATTTTGAAAATGATTTTTTTTTTAAATATCGCATTTAGTCCACATGAGATATTATTATGACAGAGTAATAATAGCGGTCTTCGCCCGCTATCGGACCGGTTCAGGTATTCGAAAAAACGAGAAAAATAGACCGGTAAATTTTTACTTTATAAAAAACATGACTTTTTTTTTTAAATGAAATTTATTTTGATTTATTAAAGAAAGGATAAAGTGTTTTGAAAGGAATATTAAACGAAACCCTTTGTGCGATCTTCGATCACACTTACCCACTTGTTTTGTTTTTAAAATTATTATTATTCAGTTTAACCAACGCTAGATCATTCAGGATATTACAGTGAGGATCTAAAGTCAAAGGTCCCTGGTTCGAATGCTGGATGGATTTACAAAACGCACAGCAACGAATGAGGTATCATTAGAAATGTTTTGAGACAGGCTTTTGACTTAGTGCACTCAAATTGCATTAAAACACGTTGCTTGATTAAGAATAGCTGTTCATTAAAAATTATATCAACATTGTTTTAAATGAAATTAAAGGTTTTCTTCAAATCAATGTTGTCACAAAAATATCGCATTATAGTGTGATGCGCAACAATGTTTATCCTCTTTGTACTTTATATATATATATATATATATATATATATATATATATACAGATGGGTGACAAAATAATACGAACACTCATGAAAAATGGTGAAAAGAGCAATATCTAGAAAAATACATGAGGAATTAACCTGAAACTGCAGGTGTGTAAAAGTTAAGGTGTGTTAAGTTATATATTTCCGTGAAGATTTTTTCCCGAAACCCCATAGGGGACTGTCAACAAATTGAAAAAGAACGAATATCTTTTAGATAACCCTGTAAAAACTAATGTAGTAAAAGCGTTCAAACTCAAGATTATTAATAAGTGGCTTATTGTAATATACCGTGTTCATTTTTATGAAGATAGCATGCATACTCGTAGAGAAATGAAGGTTTTTATAAAAATAGTTCCAAATTTCGCCTAGTTTTTTGCTTATAATTTGCAGAGTTTTTAATATAAAAAAAAGTTTTGTTCAGAAAAGATTACAAACAACATTGTACATAATACTCTGCAATCAGAATTAAAAAATAATGAAAATGGGATGAAAAATGAGCAGGTTTACTAAAAAAAGTTTCACTGCGCATGCGCGAATGCAATCAAAATATAATATGCATAATGTATTAGCTAAGTATATAGAGCAACTTTTGTGAAAGTCTCAAAATCATAGCTTGAAAATTCTGTAAATTATCGTCGATAGAATAAGCTCAAAATCCGTTGTTCCCAAAAGAAAGCAATAATATGAGGGGTTGTATCCAAATATAGTAGTACGTGCAATATTGTGTACGCTATCTTGGCACTAATCAACAGATATTTGATACAACCCCGCATCTTTTTGCTTCTTTTTGGGAACAACGGATTTCGAGCTTATTCTATCGACGATAATTTACAGAATTTTCAAGCTATGATTTTGAGACTTTCACAAAAGTTGCTCTATATAGTTAGCTAATACAATATGCATATTATATTTTGATTGCATTCGCGCATGCGCAGTGAAACAGTTTTTAGTAAACCTGCTCATTTTTCATCCAATTTTTATTATTTTTTAATTCTGATTGCAGAGTATTATGTACAATGTTATTGTCATATTTTCTGAAAAGAACTTTTTTTTATATTAAAAACTCTGCAAATTATAAGCAAAAAAGTAGGCGAAATTTGGGACTGTTTTTATAAAAACCTTTATTTCTCTACGAGTATACATGCTATCTTCATAAAAATGAACACAGTATATTACAATAAGCCACTTATTAATAATCTCGCGTTTGAACGCTTTTGCTACATTAGTTTTTACAGGGTTATCCAAAAGATATTCGTTCTTTTTCAATTTGTTGACAGTCCCCTATGGGGTTTCGGGAAAAAAATCTTCACGGAAATATATAACTTATACTATACTGTTTACACACCTGCAGTTTCAGGTTAATTCCTCATGTATTTTTCTAGATATTGCTCTTTTCACTATTTTTCATGCGTGTTCGTATTATTTTGTCACCCATCTGTATATATATAAAGTGGGACGTCTCCTCACGGGTTTATTTTACATTTATGATTAAAAAGCAAAATTAAAAATCGAAATAGTTGAAAGAAAAAGACACCTAAGATCGATCGAAGCAGTGGTAGAATAAAACGTGTAGAATAAAAGGTACGCTTTGTTATGTTAGATTAAATTGTATTTTGCTTTTCTTTGTTTCCTGTTTTTCAAAAAGCGGATGACGTCCTCTTCTAGTATAGAGTTAAAATACGATCGTAAAGTTTTGTTCTCGCGCATGCCTTTTGCCGTCTATCCATTTTAACCGTAACTTGGATGGAATCCATGAGGTGATATTCTGGCTTGATTCATGTTGTTTACAGATGTTTTCATCTTCAATTTATCTTTAGAAACCTGCATCTAAAAAATATTGGATATTGCTAAAAATGATTAGACTTGAAATGAAAGAGTTTTCTCAAATCTGTGTTGCCGCAAAAATAAAATGTCGCATCCTATCGTGCTCAACATTGATTATAAAAAAATAATAAATGGTACAAAAAAGATAAAGTGGGACGTCTCCGAACGGGTTTGTACGTGTTTTTCCCGAAGCGAATGACGTCATCCTCTAATGCAGTTAAAATAAGATTTTTTTTTTTTCTGCGCGTGCTTTTTGCTTTCTTCCATCCGTTATTACTGTAACTTTGATGAAATCAATGAGATGATATTCAGGCTTAACTAATATTGTTTTCAGATATTTTTATCCTTAATTTTCCTTTAAAAGTTTAAACCTGCATCTAAAAAATGATAACTATTGCTAAAAAACGTTAGACTGCAGTGCGAAATCCTCGCCAAGTTGTGTTAAAAGAATGAAAATTCTTAAATACCGAACAGTTATATTTTCATAGTAATGCTTACAATACAGCATTGAAACCGCGGCACTCATTAACAATCAAACTGCAAAAGGATTCAATTTATCTTCATTAATAACGTCGTCTTGCAAGATAATAAATCACTTTCGAATACTCTGGAAGTCACCTACCCTAAACTAAAACGTTCCCTTATTACACCTTTCCTTTTTATGGATGAGACATTTTAGGCAAGAGTGGCGTGAGTCACTCATTCCGAAAAAAACTGAGTTACGCGCTGAAGGGCACCAAGACATATCAGTTGTTACATAAGAATATCGATATAAATAATAGTTCCGCGAAAGGATCAGGCTCCATAAGCCTTGTTTTTGGTCCATGAAATAAGACGATTTTGTTATGCTGACTTCATTATTTCGCTTTCTAATATTAGAAGCTTTATCCTGTACGATTTCAACACTAGTTTTTTGCATTTCGCTCGGATTTATAGGACTTTCACAAGCTCAAAGTTCGTATGATTCGTAGTTTTGGATGAAAAGGACGCAATTTCTCCTCATTTTACCTCAATTTTTAATATATTTTTAAATTTTTTACTAGGATCGCAGCCTTGCAACACTTTTATTTTTACATAGAGTGTACATTTTGGTGTATTTTATCATATATGTAAAGAAGAAAGTGTTGCACGATGGCGCTCCTGTAAATAATGGAGATAAAATGAGAAGAAATTACGTATTTTTCATCCAAAAACTACGAATAATACGAACTTTGAGCTTGTATAAGTCCTGTAAATCCGAAAGAAATGCAAAAAATAGTGTTGAAAAAATCGTACAGGATAAACCTTCCAATATTAGAAAGTGAAATAATGAAGTCAGTCTAACAAAATCGAGTTTTGGTCTTATTTCATGGACCAAAAACACGGCTTATGGACCCTGATCCTTTGCGCAAGAAGATATTTTTCCACGTAAGAAGTCATCTTAGCTCATCCATAAAATTCTTGAGCAGTTAAGAAAACTTGAATTACACCACTCTTGCATGAAACGGTAATATATATATATATATATATAATTAGTTCGAGGCCACGCTGGCCCTTCGGGGATGTATTTCCAGCAAGTGTGAACTTTCCCTACTGACCAGGCAGTCCGAGGCAAGTGAAAACGAAACACTCCCTGCGGGTCGAAACGTTCATTGACCCACAGGAATCTGCGACAGGAGACGATGATGAGAATCGATGCGATGATGAACGCGATCGTATCACTAATGAGGATCAGTGACATCGTCCCAACAAGAACAAAAAAGCCGAACTTGACACTTTGTAATTCATACGCTGCACTGTTACCCCAGGTCTAATCCAATTATCTTTTTGCATAGAATTTAGAGTTAGGATGATGTTGCAACATACCTAATATCGAAGCAATATTGAACGTTATTTAATTCCAGGTATCTTCGCTCATATTGGCCCAACATTGGGATGTTTACATTTTCCTAATATTCTCCTCATTTCATTGCAAATATTTCTTGTGTATACGCAATATTTCTGGAATAGTGGCTTTTCATTGTAGAAATTTCAGTATAAAGTTTATGTTCAATATGGATACAGTATTTTGCCCCAATAGGATTTGATATCAGAGAAAGTAATGCTGTGGTTAGTTTAAAAAAATTGTGACATTCGTTTAAAAAACACCAATGGAAACGACCGCTACAGAGTATAGGTATAGTTTTAAGCCAAGTTATCAGTACCACTCTTTGAAGGCCACTGAACACCTATAGGTTCTGCACCTATCTAACCAGTTTTTACAAAATACTCTTAACCTATTTAGACAATAAAAATGTCGACCTCTTTCCGTTATATCAACACCATCGTCGCCAAGCATAATCGTTGGCACAAAACCAAATGACACGGTTTGCACGCAATTGAGCATTTAAAAGTGTAACATTTGAAAATTAGACTTTCACGAACTATTTTATGGAATCAGTACAAATATATACTTAAAATAAAAGAACAAAAAAATATTAGACAATAAAGTAATAAAATAAAACTTCATTTAAACTGCGGGCATAAAATTGTAAATGTCTCTTAGCATACAGCAGTTCATGCGTTTTTTTTTTTGTTTCATTTTTATGTAGCCAAAGTCCTGAAACAATTGTATCGTAGCTTCTTCATCATCCCGTGACCAACAAAATCCATCTCATCGTCAGCGAAAAATGCAAATTATAACTTAATAAAAAATATTTTCGATTCGAAAAATAGCAAATTAAGACGTTTTGCGACGTTACGATTAAATAATAATAATAAAATGATTTACATTCAATAAATAACAAATCACAATGTTTGGCAGGATTTGCAGTAGAAAACCTTTGCTCGGTCAGGGTTGAAATCAATGGCGCATGAGCATACATTTTGGAATGGTATTGGTATAACGAAAAAGTACTAAAATTACTTTTAGGTTTCGAATATTCAACTGTTTCCGATCTGAAATCGCCATCTTCCAAATTTCAGCGCTAGGCCACGATGTGAGCCTACGCAATATCCTGCAATCTTCCGTTAGAAACTTATTAGATAATAAAAAATCAAGTTTGTACTATCATGGGTGCATTTAGAATTCTTTCAGGCGCACTCCTGCTTTCCAAGCACATGA
Organism: Maratus michaelseni; assembly: GCA_963931845.1. Taxonomy (NCBI): domain Eukaryota; kingdom Metazoa; phylum Arthropoda; class Arachnida; order Araneae; family Salticidae; genus Maratus; species Maratus michaelseni. The sequence goes on along the minus strand of OZ007592.1, from coordinate 3,645,549 downwards.
AATGTATGAAAGAGCAGTGAAATTGGCTACACAAACACAACCCAATGTATGCAGATGTTGGCTGAATAGAGATCGATATTTCTGTACTAATATTAAATGTAGGAAGTATGGTTTGTTTGTTCGTAGGGGGCAATTTCTGGAACTACCGAACCGATTTAAAAAATCATGGTAGCAAAAAGATGGTGACCCTATCTGCTCCAACATACGCTGTACTTTATGTCGGTACAACAATCCCCAGGTAGGTGCAGGAATTAAAAAGTTCTAAAATTGAGAAATTTGAAATTGGGTGTGGTGGTTGCTTTTAAGATGTAAATACTTGTTATGAATCGTTTCTAAAGAGTTTTAAATATAAAAAGGTGAAAAATGAGCGGAAAACGTTCTAAATTGCGATTTGTTTGGAACTGCCAGGGATAGAAACTTGAAATTTGGCATGACTGTTACCTCCGAGAGAATAGATGTTCATCCAGAACAGTTTTTTTTTTTTAAATTCGAAATTTAAAAGGGTGCAGGACCAAAAAACGTTCTAAAATTGCTATTTAGGTGATGTTGCTGGGGATAGAAGCTTGGAATTTTTCCATTGTGGTTAATTTTAAGACGTCAATACTAGCTAAGAACGGTTTCTAAACAATTCGAAATTTCGACTGAAAAATGAAATGAATGGAAAACCTTCAAAATACATTGTAACTTACGATTTATTTCGAATTAATTTTAGATTGTCTCATTCATTGAAGTCTCGTGTTCGCCTAATACAGTATAAGAATGAAGTTTACCCAAAATGGGGCTTAATTAGTAGTTTTTGCATTATCCGTATATCCTTTCCTATAATAAAAATAGGCATGCCAATACCCCTTGGCATACTTCAACATCTATACACGTGCAAAGCCACGTGCTTTGTTAGTTATGATATATTTCAAATGCAAGATATAAGCAAAACAAAGAGTCTTTGCAAATGCCAAAGATATAAGGAAGTATAATAAGAAAGAAAGCTAAAGACACAATTGAATGCATTTGGACATTACACTGTTAACTAGTTATTTTAAAAACACAAATTGCACAAATTGTGCCTATTAGTTGCTAAAATCAGTGTAAAAATTGTTTTAAACTCATAAAAGAGCTAAAATCCTACATGTTTCGGCTTTAAACTTAAAGCCATCATCGGGGAAGAAGAACAACACAAGCGACTACAGACCTTTTCTGTAAAAGGTCCGTAGTCGCTTGTGTTGTTCTTCTTCCCCGATGGGGCCTATATCAACACCGGCTCTATTACAAAGCCAGGGGACACTCAGAGTGACGTCACTAACCTCGGTCAAAGATGAGGAACTCCGTTTATTTCCCCTTCATCATCATAACTTCCTGAGCTCGTTCCAAACTTATTTTAGCCATAAGTTAGACTGTACAGTGTATATAAAACGTAATATATAAACGTCCCTCCTTCTTTCCATGTATTTTATAATATATATAATTCTTAAATATAGAGTTTTATTATTATTAAGAATTTAATAATAAGAAGAATATGCATCTAATTCATTATTTCTTTTCTCTGCTATTTTATTTGCTTCATGTGACCATTTCATATTTTATAAAGATAGATAATTTCAGAACAGACACTTTCATTTTAATCCTTTTAAAAGATTTCATAATATTGTCTTTTCAAAGAAAAAAAAATTTAACCAACACCCCCCCCCCCCCCTTTCCTTCTTTTCATGTCTTTTAATAAAAATATAATAGATATAATGCATAAATTTCAGATATTTTTCTTTTTTTAATAATTGAATAATAAGAAAAATAAAATTCTAGTTCATTATTTTTTCTCTGCATTTAAGCAACCATTTTATTTGCTTTATGTAACCATTTCATATGTTATAAATGTTATATTCATTTGAGGAAAGACACTTTCATTTTAATCCTTTTAAAAGCTGTCATTACATTGTCGTCTTTTTAAAGAAAAAATGTTGGATAGTTTCCTCATCAAAGTGGGACACAACAACGACTGGGCATGCTCCTCTGAAATAATAATTAAAAATAAAAAATTAATTTATTTTAAAAAATAAAAATAATTTTCATTTATCATTATAAATGTATTATTATTATGAATATGTTATATATATATTAATATATGTAATAATATATTATAATAATATATTATTATGTGAAAAGTAAAGGTTATTTTTGCGAAATTTAATATATTTTTGTGAAAAATAACATTTTGTAACAAAATTTGAAATCCAGTTACTCAAATTGTTCCATTTACTCAAGCATTTATTAACAAAAACTTTTTAAAATACTTTTGATGAAGTTTTCCTTTCTGGTGAACTTCTTTGTTTACAAATTACACATTTTAAAATGACAAATATATAGATATATAACATATAACATATATATATATATATATACATATAACAAGATAATAAATAAATTAATAAATGTTAAGTTTTTATGGAACAGAATTTTGTGAAAGGACCTATTTCATTAAAAGGAATTTTGTGAAGGGTCCCTTTTTATTAAATTGGTTTTTGTGAAGGGGTCCATTTTATTAAATTGATTTTTGTGAAGGGGTGCATTTTATTAAATTGATTTTTGTGAAGGGACCCATTTTATCAAATTGATTTTTATGAAGGGGCCCATTTTATCAAATTGATTTTTGTGAAGGGACCCATTTTATCGATTTGATTTTTGTGAAGGACACCATTTTATTAAATTGATTTTTGTTATGGGACCCATTTTATTAAATTGATTTTTGTGAAGGGGCCCATTTTACTAAATTGATTTTTGTGAAGGCCACCCTAAATAGGCCCCAAAATTTGCCTAGATCGATCCTTGATATAGCCTTTCAATTTCATACTTTTGTCATTATATTATAGTTCTTTTATTAATTGAACATTAACATTTTTAATATAACATTTATCATTATAACATATATTGTAATTTAATTATTACAATTGCAATATAATTTTGATTTCCTGTGAAGAATAACATTTTTTTTTCTTGTTTTTGTTTCAATATTTTATTTTGGTTCTGCAAAACTTAAGAACATAAAAACTAATTAAGTTTTTTGATTAATTTTAACTTAAAAGTAATTAGAAATTTTAAATGATAGCTCTGAAAAATTGCTAGATTTGCACATTTTACACACACACATAAAAAATATTTAATATATACATTTTCTTTGGAAAGTTTTATAACATGCATTTATTCAACAAATAATAAATAAAAAAATCAGATAAGTGTAATATATTTATGGCAAAGGCAGATTTGAATGCTAGCTGTTATAATTTAATTACATATTACTTCAATTTCCATTACTTTCAATTACACATTACTTTTTTCTTGGGGCCTATTTTGTGAAAAGTAAAGGTTCTTTTTGTGAAATTTATTATATTTTGGTGAAAAAGGACTTTTAATTAGTTTTTGATTATTTTTAACATTAAAATAATTACAAATTTTAAATGATAGCTCTAAAGAAATTGCTAGATTCGTAAGATAGAGAATAGATCATTTGCTATACACTTTAAAGATCGTGGTTAATAATGACAAATATTTAGTTACTTTGTGCATCTTTTATACAACGTGGCTAATTATTTATTCTGAAATAAGCAATTTATTTACTAATTCTTGAATAAATAGTCACAAAATTACTTAAATTAGTTAAAACTACGTATAATTTTTTATGTTACATTTTAGTGCCATAAGATAGGTGTTATGATATCAATTACACTTCCAATCCAGATTAGACTTAATAAATAAAATTAGTAAATAATAAATAAATTTAATCTTTCTTCAGCATAAAATTGTATAGTGATGTAATCAAGAAAATAACTATTCACATATATATTTTTTTTTCAACTCAAATTTTGTACTACCAATTACAACACATAATTCATTATTTCATATTAGCGGTAATCTTTTTTTAATAACTATAAGTATTAGGATCATATTAAAATTGCTTGTATGTGTATTAACTAAATTTCCTTTCATCATAAAAAAAGAAAAAAAGTATTCAGGTTTAGAATTTTGATTTAAATTCATATTAATATTAAACATATTTACATAAATCGTACTAAATTTAAAAGCTGTGATAAGCGAACAAATACGAAGTATGTGAAATTATTTATGCACAATTTTCCATTTATATGTATGAAAAGAAAGGTAGGTCTTAACTAAAATGTATTAAATTACAAATAAAGCAAATTTATATTGAATACTGAATGTGATTATTTACCCGCGAGATTATTTACTAATAAATAAATAGTGCAAACATAATATAACATTTTTCAAAACACGAGCTTCCACAGCGTCGGCGTTTGTTAAGCCTACTCGCGTAGAAACAACAAATGAAACATATATTTTAATACATAATGATCAACATTGTTATTATACATAAAAATACACATATATATATATATTGTAAATAGGTACTTACCTTAATTAAAAGTAATCCGATCGTGAATTGAAATACTTTAACAAACACACTCAAAACACATTTCGATGATTTCCCAACACGTTGTCACTGGAACACACGGTACGACGTTACTTTCCTACGAGCAAGTACTGGAACGGGGGAATATTGTGAACTCTTCATGACCTAGGTTGATGACGTCAGCAAACCAGTATTTCCTCTGAAACCTGGCTTTGTAATAGAGCCGGTGTTGCCTATATCCCAAGTGCAGATAATTGGCCGTCAACAATCAACCCAACCCAACCAACACCGGCTCTATTACAAAGCCAGGTTTCAGAGGAAATACTGGTTTGCTGACGTCATCAACCTAGGTCATGAAGAGTTCACAATATTCCCCCGTTCCAGTACTTGCTCGTAGGAAAGTAACGTCGTACCGTGTGTTCCAGTGACAACGTGTTGGGAAATCATCGAAATGTGTTTTGAGTGTGTTTGTTAAAGTATTTCAATTCACGATCGGATTACTTTTAATTAAGGTAAGTACCTATTTACAATATATATATATATGTGTATTTTTATGAATAATAACAATGTTGATCATTATGTATTAAAATATATGTTTCATTTGTTGTTTCTACGCGAGTAGGCTTAACAAACGCCGACGCTGTGGAAGCTCGTGTTTTGAAAAATGTTATATTATGTTTGCACTATTTATTTATTAGTAAATAATCTCGCGGGTAAATAATCACATTCAGTATTCAATATAAATTTGCTTTATTTGTAAATTTAATACATTTTAGTTAAGACCTACCTTTCTTTTCATACATATAAATGGAAAATTGTGCATAAATAATTTCACATACTTCGTATTTGTTCGCTTATCACAGCTTTTAAATTTAGTACGATTTATGTAAATATGTTTAATATTAATATGAATTTAAATCAAAATTCTAAACCTGAATACTTTTTTTCTTTTTTTATGATGAAAGGAAATTTAGTTAATACACATACAAGCAATTTTAATATGATCCTAATACTTATAGTTATTAAAAAAAGATTACCGCTAATATGAAATAATGAATTATGTGTTGTAATTGGTAGTACAAAATTTGAGTTGAAAAAAAAATATATATGTGAATAGTTATTTTCTTGATTACATCACTATACAATTTTACGCTGAAGAAAGATTAAATTTATTTATTATTTACTAATTTTATTTATTAAGTCTAATCTGGATTGGAAGTGTAATTGATATCATAACACCTATCTTATGGCACTAAAATGTAACATAAAAAATTATACGTAGTTTTAACTAATTTAAGTAATTTTGTGACTATTTATTCAAGAATTAGTAAATAAATTGCTTATTTCAGAATAAATAATTAGCCACGTTGTATAAAAGATGCACAAAGTAACTAAATATTTGTCATTATTAACCACGATCTTTAAAGTGTATAGCAAATGATCTATTCTCTATCTTACGAATCTAGCAATTTCTTTAGAGCTATCATTTAAAATTTGTAATTATTTTAATGTTAAAAATAATCAAAAACTAATTAAAAGTCCTTTTTCACCAAAATATAATAAATTTCACAAAAAGAACCTTTACTTTTCACAAAATAGGCCCCAAGAAAAAAGTAATGTGTAATTGAAAGTAATGGAAATTGAAGTAATATGTAATTAAATTATAACAGCTAGCATTCAAATCTGCCTTTGCCATAAATATATTACACTTATCTGATTTTTTTATTTATTATTTGTTGAATAAATGCATGTTATAAAACTTTCCAAAGAAAATGTATATATTAAATATTTTTTATGTGTGTGTGTAAAATGTGCAAATCTAGCAATTTTTCAGAGCTATCATTTAAAATTTCTAATTACTTTTAAGTTAAAATTAATCAAAAAACTTAATTAGTTTTTATGTTCTTAAGTTTTGCAGAACCAAAATAAAATATTGAAACAAAAACAAGAAAAAAAAATGTTATTCTTCACAGGAAATCAAAATTATATTGCAATTGTAATAATTAAATTACAATATATGTTATAATGATAAATGTTATATTAAAAATGTTAATGTTCAATTAATAAAAGAACTATAATATAATGACAAAAGTATGAAATTGAAAGGCTATATCAAGGATCGATCTAGGCAAATTTTGGGGCCTATTTAGGGTGGCCTTCACAAAAATCAATTTAGTAAAATGGGCCCCTTCACAAAAATCAATTTAATAAAATGGGCCCCATAACAAAAATCAATTTAATAAAATGGTGTCCTTCACAAAAATCAAATCGATAAAATGGGTCCCTTCACAAAAATCAATTTGATAAAATGGGCCCCTTCATAAAAATCAATTTGATAAAATGGGTCCCTTCACAAAAATCAATTTAATAAAATGCACCCCTTCACAAAAATCAATTTAATAAAATGGACCCCTTCACAAAAACCAATTTAATAAAAAGGGACCCTTCACAAAATTCCTTTTAATGAAATAGGTCCTTTCACAAAATTCTGTTCCATAAAAACTTAACATTTATTAATTTATTTATTATCTTGTTATATGTATATATATATATATATGTTATATGCTATATATCTATATATTTGTCATTTTAAAATGTGTAATTTGTAAACAAACAAGTTCACCAGAAAGGAAAACTTCATCAAAAGTATTTTAAAAAGTTTTTGTTAATAAATGCTTGAGTAAATGGAACAATTTGAGTAACTGGATTTCAAATTTTGTTACAAAATGTTATTTTTCACAAAAATATATTAAATTTCGCAAAAATAACCTTTACTTTTCACATAATAATATATTATTATAATATATTATTACATATATTAATATATATATAACATATTCATAATAATAATACATTTATAATGATAAATGAAAATTATTTTTATTTTTTAAAATAAATTAATTTTTTATTTTTAATTATTATTTCAGAGGAGCATGCCCAGTCGTTGTTGTGTCCCACTTTGATGAGGAAACTATCCAACATTTTTTCTTTAAAAAGACGACAATGTAATGACAGCTTTTAAAAGGATTAAAATGAAAGTGTCTTTCCTCAAATGAATATAACATTTATAACATATGAAATGGTTACATAAAGCAAATAAAATGGTTGCTTAAATGCAGAGAAAAAATAATGAACTAGAATTTTATTTTTCTTATTATTCAATTATTAAAAAAAGAAAAATATCTGAAATTTATGCATTATATCTATTATATTTTTATTAAAAGACATGAAAAGAAGGAAAGGGGGGGGGGGGGTGTTGGTTAAATTTTTTTTTCTTTGAAAAGACAATATTATGAAATCTTTTAAAAGGATTAAAATGAAAGTGTCTGTTCTGAAATTATCTATCTTTATAAAATATGAAATGGTCACATGAAGCAAATAAAATAGCAGAGAAAAGAAATAATGAATTAGATGCATATTCTTCTTATTATTAAATTCTTAATAATAATAAAACTCTATATTTAAGAATTATATATATTATAAAATACATGGAAAGAAGGAGGGACGTTTATATATTACGTTTTATATACACTGTACAGTCTAACTTATGGCTAAAATAAGTTTGGAACGAGCTCAGGAAGTTATGATGATGAAGGGGAAATAAACGGAGTTCCTCATCTTTGACCGAGGTTAGTGACGTCACTCTGAGTGTCCCCTGGCTTTGTAATAGAGCCGGTGTTGACCCAACCCTCTTCCCCGATGATGGCTTTAAGTTTAAAGCCGAAACATGTAGGATTTTAGCTCTTTTATGAGTTTAAAACAATTTTTACACTGATTTTAGCAACTAATAGTCACAATTTGTGCAATTTGTGTTTTTAAAATGAAAGCTAAAGAGTCAGAAGATTTTCATTTCGAGAAAAACCCCTTCCTGTCCATCGCAACAAGTATTTAGGACTTTTTTCCTAGAGTGGAAAATGTAATTTATTACGTGGGAATTCACAAAGGCTGCGTAGACACAAAGAAAAGACAGTTGCCAATGGGTCGTCGTAGGTTACTGGTTGACAATTCTTGCTCCACAGTGACCTTTCTGGTAGATGCGAAGAAAATATTCAATTTTCCAATGTTCTATTTTTTTTTTTTACTCGTTTTAATACAGCAAAGTGAAAGCAAAAACAGGTACTATTGAAATCAAACAAAATGAATCCTCTTAACACGTTTAAGGGTGGTGTTGCATTATTTATACCTCTTACTTTTAAAACCCAGCTGCCCAATTTGTACCAGAATGTTGGATTAAAATGTTGCTTTTGTAATGTTCATGAAGTCTGTTACTTTCAAACCAATGTGTGTCGTCCATTCTGGGTAAAATTCAATCTTTTCGATATTTTCGCAATCCAATTATGGAATCGCACAGCAGATTTATTTATTTTACATATTTATGGATCTATCTCCGTTTATACCTCACCCGTAATGCAAATAATGCAACAACGGTGATCGAGTTTTTCTCGCGAACCATCCTCATTCGAAAGCGATGTCCGGGTTGTTTCATTTCGAAGAATAGGCCTCGAGATACATAAAAAAAAAAAAAAAAAGGCCTGCATAAAAATCCTTTTAACATGAATCTCGTGTCGCCGGTGCATTTCCATGCAGAAAATAAACACAAGTCGGAATTTTTGTAATCGCTTTTTCGTTCATTTTGTCGACACGTTGCCACCTGATCTTTGCAGGTAAATGTGAAAGAAGAACAGGAAACCCAAAACGCGCTAGAATCAGGGTCCCGTTTTATAGATACTGTAATAAAATAACTATAAAACTATAAAAGTAAAAAAAAAAAAAAAAAAAACACCTTTTTATTAAGCATTCAATGTTTATCATTAAAATCATGTCTAATTTCATGTTTTTCTCAAACTCAATGGACTATGGACTGCTTTTTTTCACCCCCGGTAGAAAGCGCGAGCAAGTGAATTTGTTAAAAAATATATAATTTTTGCTCTGTTTCTTTTTTAAGATAGGGCAACGGGAAAGAAAAGAAAAAAGATTACACCCTTTAAACTATCTTTTCAGGATTTCTAAATGGATTCATCAGCGCATAATCGTAAATTAATTCATATTAAACTGGTAATTGATAAAAACGTATATAAACACACACACACATATACAGGGTGTTTCACAAAGGACCCCTAACTTTAAAAATCAGTAACCCGTAAACGATGATAGATAAAAATATGAAACCAGTGGTATGTTTATTAAAAAAATCGTAAGAATCTTATACATAAATCTCAAAATTTAGTTAAAAATTGCACCGATAGATGGGGCTGAGAGCGTTAAGAATCCTTCTAAAGAGAGTTCAGAAGCATAGAAAGACTAGCCTTCGAATATTTCGCCATTTAATCTGACCGCTACTAGCGTATATTGAAAAAAATTCCGAAATTGATGTATACCGTGGAGGAACGTGTGTTTATTGTGTTGGAGTACCACCACCGATTAAATCCTAATTGAGTCCTACTGCCACAAGGAGGAGTTTACAAAAGCGATTTCAAGTCGCAAAAGGCCCAGATGGAAAAACAATTCGTGAGCTTTTCAAAAAAATTCAACAGACAGGCCGGTGATATACAGCAGAGAGTCACTGACAATTTCATTCTTCGTTCGCGACCTGTAAAAGGTGCACCTTTTGAATCACTTTTAATGTAATACGCCTATTTATCGCAGCGCCATCTATCGGCGCAATTTTTAACTAATTTTGAGATTTATGTATAAGATTCTTACGATTTTTTTAATAAACATACCACTGGTTTCATGTTTTTATCTATCACCGTTAACACCCTGTATATATTTATTTATTTATTAAGTTCTTTATTTTTGACTAACAAAACCACGCGTAGTTGTCGAAATATAGCAAGTGGTATTTGTTTGTTTTTGAAATGGATGCGAAATTAATGAACAAATATTATGTAAATATCAGCTGAAATCGTAATTTAGAAGGTTTTTAGAACGTTTTTTCGATCATTCCAGCCTTTTAAACTTGAAATTTTTTTAGAAACCATTCTTAGCTACCCTTTTGTATCTTAAAAGTATAACCGCCAAATTTAAAGCTTCTACTCCCTTCAGATATCATAAGGCTCTTTTCTCCTACAACCTTTTAAATTTTGATTAAAAAAACAAATAAAACTGTTCTGTGCGTCTTAAAAGTGATATCCATGTCAAAGTCAGACTTTCGGTCCTTAAGAATACAATTTCCGTTCATTTCACCTTTTTTTAAATTCAATTTTTTTAGTTTCAAGTTTTTGATTCCTTCATTATAAAAGAGAAAAAAAAAATCGTAATTTAGAATCCTTTTTAGGTGCGTTCGTAATTATATAAATACGTAGCACCTATAGTCGTCGTTTGGTCCGTCCGTCTGTCCGTCCGTCTGTCTGTCTGTCCGCATATAACAACGCAAAAACTACCCAACCAAATGGTTTGCAATTTAAAATATATTATCTTTGCAGAATTTTGTCGAGACATTTCAAATTTTATTAAAATCGAATCAAAACTTTAGGAGATATTAATAAAAATATTTATTAAGAAATTTGAATTTTTTTTTTTAAATCGGTGCTTTTTTTTTTAAATCGGTGCTTTTTAGGTGCGTTCGTAATTATATAAATACGTAGCACCTATAGTCGTCGTTTGGTCCGTCCGTCTGTCTGTCTGTCTGTCCGTCTGTCTGTCCGTCCGTCTGTCTGTCTGTCCGCATATAACAACGCAAAAACTACCCAACCAAATGGTTTGCAATTTAAAATATATTATCTTTGCAGAATTTTGTCGAGACATTTCAAATTTTATTAAAATCGAATCAAAACTTTAGGAGATATTAATAAAAATATTTATTAAGAAATTTGATTTTTTTTTTTAAATCGGTGCTTTTTTGTTATAGGAGCTTCCGATGGATGTTAAATCGTCAAGCGACCGAGATACTTATTTTATTACAGAAATTAATCTGCAGACGATATAATTCATTTCACAGAATTAAAAATCATCAAGATCTGAATATTTATAGAACTAGCTGATACATATATATCTGAATATTTATATAACTAGTTAAGATATTTGTATGAACAGTGTCATAAAATATATACTTAACTAGCTATTTAACCCGTTCTACGCACGGGATATCATGAACTTAATTCTAAAACGTGCGTACGAACGCACCTCGTTTGTAACGTTTGACGTACAATTTCCAACTTGTTTGTTATAGGAGCTTCCGAAGTTTAATCGTCAAGCGACCGAGATACTTATTTTATGACAGAAATTAATCTGCAGACGATAGAATTCATTTCACAGAATTAAAAATCATCAAGATGTGAATATTTATATAACTAGCTGATACATATATATCTGAATATTTATATAACTAGTTAAGATATTTGTATGAACAGTGTCATAAAATATATACTTAACTAGCTGTTTAACCCGTTCTACGCACGGGAAATCATGAACTTAATTCTAAAACGTGCGTACGAACGCACCTCGTTTGTAACGTTTGACGTACAATTTCCAACTTGTTTGTTATAGGAGCTTCCGAAGTTTAATCGTCAAGCGACCGAGATACTTATTTTATGACAGAAATTAATCTGCAGACGATATAATTCATTTCACAGAATTAAAAATCATCAAGATGTGAATATTTATATAACTAGCTGATACATATATATCTGAATATTTATATAACTAGTTAAGATATTTGTATGAAAACAGTGTCATAAAATATATACTTAACTAGCTGTTTAACTAATTATTAAAAAATTAATTAATTAAAAATCATCAAGATGTGAATATTTATATAACTAGCTGATACATATATATCTGAATATTTATATAACTAGTTAAGATATTTGTATGAACAGTGTCATAAAATATATACTTAACTAGCTGTTTAACCCGTTCTACGCACGGGAAATCATGAACTTAATTCTAAAACTAGCTGTTTAACTAATTATTAAAAAATTAATTAATTAAAAATCATCAAGATGTGAATATTTATATAACTAGCTGATACATATATATCTGAATATTTATATAACTAGTTAAGATATTTGTATGAACAGTGTCATAAAATATATACTTAACTAGCTGTTTAACCCGTTCTACGCACGGGAAATCATGAACTTAATTCTAAAACGTGCGTACGAACGCACCTCGTTTGTAACGTTTGACGTACAATTTCCAACTTGTTTGTTATAGGAGCTTCCGAAGTTTAATCGTCAAGCGACCGAGATACTTATTTTATGACAGAAATTAATCTGCAGACGATATAATTCATTTCACAGAATTAAAAATCATCAAGATGTGAATATTTATATAACTAGCTGATACATATATATCTGAATATTTATATAACTAGTTAAGATATTTGTATGAAAACAGTGTCATAAAATATATACTTAACTAGCTGTTTAACCCGTTCTACGCACGGGAAATCATGAATTTAATTCTAAAACGTGCGTACGAACGCACCTCGTTTGTAACGTTTGACGTACAATTTCCAACTTGTTACTTTCTTCTATCTTTACAAGAAGAAAGTATTGGATTCATGAAAATTTTTTTACTTCTGGTTTTCGACGGATTTATACGTTTTAGAAGGTCCTGAACACGATTTGACTGTTTTTAGAAAATGTCTGTCTGTGAGTCTGTCTGTCTGTCTGTCTGTATGTGACACAAATTTTTGTGGGCGCTCTATCTCAAGAACTAATGCTCGGAATTTAATAAAACTTTAGATTCAGTTAGTCCCTGATATAAATGGGTGCTGATTAGTTTTTGGTAAAAATCGTCCAGCAGGTGGCGCTGGTATGCAGCATATTTCGCGATTTCCCACAATAGCTCTATCTCAAGAACTAATGGTCGGAATTTAATAAAACTTTAGATTCAGTTAGTCTCTGATATAAATGGGTGCTGATTAGTTTTTGGTAAAAATCGCCCAGCAGGGGCCGCTGCTATGCAGCATTCTTCTCGATTTCCGCAATAGCTCTATCTCAAGAACTAATGTTCGGAATTTAATAAAACTTTAGATTCAGTTAGTCTCTGATATAAATGGGTGCTGATTAGTTTTTGGTAAAAATCGCCCAGCAGGGGCCGCTGCTATGCAGCATTCTTCTCGATTTCCGTAATAGCTCTATCTCAAGAACTACTGTTCGGAATTTAATAAAACTTTAGATTCAGTTAGTCTCTGGTATAAATGGGTGCTGATTAGTTTTTGGTAAAAATGTCCAGCAGGTGGCGCTGGTATGCAGCATATTTCGCGATTTCCCACAATAGCTCTATCGCAAGAACTAATGCTCGGAATTTAATAAAACTTTAGATTCAGTTAGTCTCTGATATAAATGGGTGCTGATTAGTTTTTGGTAAAAATCGCCCAGCAGGGGCCGCTGCTATGCAGCATTCTTCTCGATTTCCGCAATAGCTCTATCTCAAGAACTAATGTTCGGAATTTAATAAAACTTTAGATTCAGTTAGTCTCTGATATAAATGGGTGCTGATTAGTTTTTGGTAAAAATCGTCCAGCAGGTGGCGCTGGTATGCAGCATATTTCGCGATTTCCCACAATAGCTCTATCTCAAGAACTAATGCTCGGAATTTAATAAAACTTTAGATTCAGTTAGTCTCTGATATAAATGGGTGCTGATTAGTTATTGGTAAAAATCGCCCAGCAGGGGCCGCTGCTATGCAGCATTCTTCTCGATTTCCGCAATAGCTCTATCTCAAGAACTAATGTTCGGAATTTAATAAAACTTTAGATTCAGTTAGTCTCTGATATAAATGGGTGCTGATTAGTTTTTGGTAAAAATCGCCCAGCAGGGGCCGCTGCTATGCAGCATTCTTCTCGATTTCCGCAATAGCTCTATCTCAAGAACTAATGTTCGGAATTTAATAAAACTTTAGATTCAGTTAGTCTCTGATATAAATGGGTGCTGATTAGTTTTTGGTAAAAGTCATCCAGCACGTAGCGCTGCTATGCAGCATTCTTCTCGATTTCCGTAATAGCTCTATCTCAAGAACTAATGTTCGGAATTTAATAAAACTTTAGATTCAGTTAGTCTCTGATATAAATGGGTGCTGATTAGTTTTTGGTAAAAATCGTCCAGCAGGTGGCGCTGGTATGCAGCATATTTCGCGATTTCCCACAATAGCTCTATCTCAAGAACTAATGTTCGGAATTTAATAAAACTTTAGATTCAGTTAGTCTCTGATGTAAATGGGTGCTGATTAGTTTTTGGTAAAAATCGTCCAGCAGGTGGCGCTGGTATGCAGCATATTTCGCGATTTCCCACAATAGCTCTATCTCAAGAACTAATGTTCGGAATTTAATAAAACTTTAGATTCAGTTAGTCTCTGATATAAATGGGTGCTGATTAGTTTTTGGTAAAAATCGCCCAGCAAGGGCCGCTGCTATGCAGCATTCTTCTCGATTTCCGCAATAGCTCTATCTCAAGAACTAATGTTCGGAATTTAATAAAACTTTAGATTCAGTTAGTCTCTGATGTAAATGGGTGCTGATTAGTTTTTGGTAAAAATCGTCCAGCAGGTGGCGCTGGTATGCAGCATATTTCGCGATTTCCCACAATAGCTCTATCTCAAGAACTAATGTTCGGAATTTAATAAAACTTTAGATTCAGTTAGTCTCTGATATAAATGGGTGCTGATTAGTTTTTGGTAAAAATCGTCCAGCAGGTGGCGCTGGTATGCAGCATATTTCGCGATTTCCCACAATAGCTCTATCTCAAGAACTAATGGTCGGAATTTAATAAAACTTTAGATTCAGTTAGTCTCTGATATAAATGGGTGCTGATTAGTTTTTGGTAAAAATCGTCCAGCAGGTGGCGCTGGTATGCAGCATATTTCGCGATTTCCCACAATAGCTCTATCTCTAGAACTAATGCTCGGAATTTAATAAAACTTTAGATTCAGTTAGTCTTTGATATAAATGGGTGCTGATTAGTTTTTGGTAAAAATCGCCCAGCAGGGGCCGCTGCTATGCAGCATTCTTCTCGATTTCCGCAATAGCTCTATCTCAAGAACTAATGTTCGGAATTTAATAAAACTTTAGATTCAGTTAGTCTCTGATATAAATGGGTGCTGATTAGTTTTTGGTAAAAATCGTCCAGCAGGTGGCGCTGGTATGCAGCATATTTCGCGATTTCCCACAATAGCTCTATCTCAAGAACTAATGCTCGGAATTTAATAAAACTTTAGATTCAGTTAGTCTCTGATATAAATGGGTGCTGATTAGTTTTTGGTAAAAATCGCCCAGCAGGGGCCGCTGCTATGCAGCATTCTTCTCGATTTCCGCAATAGCTCTATCTCAAGAACTAATGTTCGGAATTTAATAAAACTTTAGATTCAGTTAGTCTCTGATATAAATGGGTGCTGATTAGTTTTTGGTAAAAATCGCCCAGCAGGGGCCGCTGCTATGCAGCATTCTTCTCGATTTCCGCAATAGCTCTATCTCAAGAACTAATGTTCGGAATTTAATAAAACTTTAGATTCAGTTAGTCTCTGATATAAATGGGTGCTGATTAGTTTTTGGTAAAAGTCATCCAGCACGTAGCGCTGCTATGCAGCATTCTTCTCGATTTCCGTAATAGCTCTATCTCAAGAACTAATGTTCGGAATTTAATAAAACTTTAGATTCAGTTAGTCTCTGATATAAATGGGTGCTGATTAGTTTTTGGTAAAAATCGTCCAGCAGGTGGCGCTGGTATGCAGCATATTTCGCGATTTCCCACAATAGCTCTATCTCAAGAACTAATGTTCGGAATTTAATAAAACTTTAGATTCAGTTAGTCTCTGATATAAATGGGTGCTGATTAGTTTTTGGTAAAAATCGTCCAGCAGGTGGCGCTGGTATGCAGCATATTTCGCGATTTCCCACAATAGCTCTATCTCAAGAACTAATGTTCGGAATTTAATAAAACTTTAGATTCAGTTAGTCTCTGATATAAATGGGTGCTGATTAGTTTTTGGTAAAAATCGCCCAGCCATTGCCGCTGCTATGCAGCATTCTTCTCGATTTCCGCAATAGCTCTATCTCAAGAACTAATGTTCGGAATTTAATAAAACTTTAGATTCAGTTAGTCTCTGATATAAATGGGTGCTGATTAGTTTTTGGTAAAAATCGTCCAGCAGGTGGCGCTGGTATGCAGCATATTTCGCGATTTCCCACAATAGCTCTATCTCAAGAACTAATGTTCGGAATTTAATAAAACTTTAGATTCAGTTAGTCTCTGATATAAATGGGTGCTGATTAGTTTTTGGTAAAAATCGTCCAGCAGGTGGCGCTGGTATGCAGCATATTTCGCGATTTCCCACAATAGCTCTATCTCAAGAACTAATGGTCGGAATTTAATAAAACTTTAGATTCAGTTAGTCTCTGATATAAATGGGTGCTGATTAGTTTTTGGTAAAAATCGTCCAGCAGGTGGCGCTGGTATGCAGCATATTTCGCGATTTCCCACAATAGCTCTATCTCTAGAACTAATGCTCGGAATTTAATAAAACTTTAGATTCAGTTAGTCTTTGATATAAATGGGTGCTGATTAGTTTTTGGTAAAATTCGCCCAGCAGGGGCCGCTGCTATGCAGCATTCTTCTCGATTTCCGCAATAGCTCTATCTCAAGAACTAATGTTCGGAATTTAATAAAACTTTAGATTCAGTTAGTCTCTGATATAAATGGGTGCTGATTAGTTTTTGGTAAAAATCGTCCAGCAGGTGGCGCTGGTATGCAGCATATTTCGCGATTTCCCACAATAGCTCTATCTCAAGAACTAATGCTCGGAATTTAATAAAACTTTAGATTCAGTTAGTCTCTGATATAAATGGGTGCTGATTAGTTTTTGGTAAAAATCGCCCAGCAGGGGCCGCTGCTATGCAGCATTCTTCTCGATTTCCGCAATAGCTCTATCTCAAGAACTAATGTTCGGAATTTAATAAAACTTTAGATTCAGTTAGTCTCTGATATAAATGGGTGCTGATTAGTTTTTGGTAAAAATCGCCCAGCAGGGGCCGCTGCTATGCAGCATCTTGCAGGATTGACACGATTTGAGCGATAGTCCTATCTCAAGAAATATTGCACGGAATTTAATAAAACTTGAGTTTCAGTTAGACCTTGCTATAAGTGGGGGTGCTGATTCGTCTTTAGTGTATGCGAAACCTGTATGAGATAGAAGAAAGTTTTGGGATTGACACATACGACTAGTTTTCTCCTGCACCCTTTCAATTTTTTTTGTTTCCCTTTTAATTGTTTTGCGCGTGTATTTGCGTCTTAAAAGTAGCAGCCATGCCAAATTTCGAATTTCTATCTTAAAAAATTTCATAGAAATCGTAATTCGGAACACTTTTCGTTCATTTCACCTTTTTTTAATTTTCGAATTTTTTAGAGATCGTTCTTAGAGAAAATTTACATCTTCTAAGTGACCATATACCATGCCAAATTTCACGTTTAGCCCCTTCAGTTTCACAAAAATTGCTAATTGCAGAACGTTTTCCGCTCCTGCACCTCCTTGGGGACAATGGCACCGATTTAAAATATAACCTATGTTGGAGCAGAGACTGACACCATCCATTCGCCAATACTTTTGAATTCGGATAGGTCGATCCAGAGATTACCCCTTTCAAACAAACGTTACTTCTTTATACTATTAGTATAGATTTTTAATTTATTTTCTACTTTTTAACCTTTAAAATGTTTCATTGTTGCAGTTTCACCGCCGTTTGGCTTATTTAGGCGAAGGTGAATGGGCGCTGTTTCAACTCGTATACAATTGTACAATGCCTTAAAATGAATGTAATTAAATTCTAAATATATTCACCCGTGAAAACCGATCTCTGCACACAAAAATGAGGTTGAGGTAAATAAAAGAATTGCATTTTTCAATATTCAAATGTGTCTTCTAAACTGTTTACTTATTAAACGGTCAAGTTTTGTTAACAAGTGGGTTTTTTCATTGCTACACTGAGCATAAAGTCGACAGAGTGAAAAATGTCCCAAGCCTGGAATCGAACCCGTGCCCCTAGCTGAATGTGTTGGAAAATGTTTCATAATCTATGCTTGACGTATCATGATTTTTCGTTCTTGTTCATCAACATACAGTAAAACGTTCACAAACGGTATTTTTTGGGCAGGATTCCCCATGAGCAGGTAACACTGGTTTACAAATTTTATATACTTTTGATGAAACACCTGTTTTCTTATTATACTACTACCTCTTACTAATGAAAGGCGGTATTTGAAAAACATCTATCACGTCACATTTTTAAACTTTTACATTTTTCAATATTCACATTTTTAATTCTATAATATATCTATCGCGTCAAATTCAATCTACCCGCATTGTCTACTTGGATTCTATTTTCTGTTTTCTGGTGTTTTTGTGAACTAAAATGGTTTTGTTTTTAATAAAATGTCTACTAGAGTGTGTAAATTAAATTCTGATCGTTTTTGTTACATTTGTGGACAATTTATATTCGCAAAAAAAGGAAGACCGATATCGGAATGTCTTAAAACAGCATATTTGCATTATTTTGGATTCTGCGTAATCAAGATAAAAAGTGATCCCACATGTTTTTGGGAAAGCTGATGGCTTACTCTTATATGCTGGGCTTCGGGAGAAAAAAAAAAGTATCTTCAATTTGAAACACCAATGCTGTGGAGAGAACCTACAAATCATGAAAATGACTGTTATTTTTGTTTGACAAAAACTGCAGGATTTAGTTCAAACAATAAACATAAAACTCAATATTTTAACATTCCATCAGTCTCGAAACCGATATCACATTTGGAAACTCTGTTGGAAACCCCTTATATCCAGGTATATCAAGTGCGAGTTGCCAAGATAGTGACGATCTGTTTATGGAGGATGAAAATGATGACGAGTCCGTAATCGAAGATGATAAAACGCCACATTTAATAACCATACTGAGTTGAACGACCTTGTGCGAGACTTGAAACTATCTAGATCTAAGGCAGAGATTTTTGCCTCTCGTCTACATTAGTAGAACTTATTGACATTAAATACCAAAGTAACTTATTACCGAAATCGAAGTCGAATTTTCAGCAGTTATTTTACCAAAAAGGGTGATTTTTGTTTTTGCCATGATATTCCCGGACTTTTTAAAGCGATGATTTAAAATTATGATCCAAATGAATGGCGTTTATTTATCGATTCATCTAAATATAGCATTACTTCATAGCGGTAATATAAAACCATCTTTACCAATTGGCCATGCCGTAAACAGTAAATAAACCTATCAAACAATGTCTCTTTTAATGAAAATGATAGAATATGAACAGCAAAACTGGAAAATATGTGGCGATTTAAAAGTAGTTAGTATGTTACGGGCTTACAAGGCGGGTATACCAAATAGTCATGTTTTTTGTGCCTGTGGGATAGTTGAGTTAAAGATCACCATTACATAAAAAAATATTGGCCTGTACGAAATCTGTACGAAATGAATTTCCTCCAGGAAAAATTAGTGTGAAATATACATCTTTAGTGGATCCGAAAAATATAATTTAGCCACCATTACACATTAAATTGGGCCTAATCAAAAATTTCGTCAAAGCCATGTATAACAACAGTGCTGCTTTTAAATATTTACACAAAATTTTTCCAAGTATTTCAGACGCAAAATTAAAAGAGGGAATTTTTGTCGGTCCACAGATACGTAAACTGATGCAAGATTAGGACTTTGAAAAACTTTTATCTACTAATGAAAAAAATGCTTGGACTTCCTTTGCAACGGTCGTCCATGGATTGTTAGGAAATCATAAAGATGAAAATTATAAAAAAAAATATTGCTGTTTTATTAAAAAAAAAAACTATCATACAATGGGTGTGACATGTCTCACATACATTTTCTCCATTCACACTTGGATTTTTCCCCTTAAAACTTGGACGAGCAGGTCACCAAGACCTTGAAATTTTTGAAGACAGACACAAAAGTTTTTGGGCCAAAAGTATGTAATGGACTAATACTGGTCTATTTTAAGGGAAACAGATCAAGAAAATTATTAAAAAAAAGGAGTAAAATCAATCATATCTAATTTTTTTTAATATTTCATGTTATTATTTTTTAAGTATTTAATAAATATTTTTTAAACTAGACGTGACAGATTTTTTTCAATAATTTTCCCGTGCTCAGTGCACTAGAATCTATGAAAAAATACACATTTCGGTGAAAGTATATAAACCGTGTAAACCACAGTGTAATCATTGCGTGCTATTCATTTTGTCGAGAGTCGAGACCATGAGATACATTGGTTTTTAAAGATAAAGAGCGCGTTCCGGAATCGTGGGTAACACGTTAATGGTGACTGCCTATTTTGGTTCGTGGTTATATATTCTATTTTCCTGGATTATGAAATGTTTGTCTTTTTTCGCAATGTACGCGTGAAATAATACGCGATAGAACCAATTTAATTAAAATGCTTAAAGATAAAAGAGAAGCCGCACGTAAATAAAACCGACTTCAGGCAAACTATTGGAGTGGACTTATGTCTAATTGAATTTCGTTATCCGGTGAATAATAAATCTTTTTTTTTTTATTCTTAGAATCGTGTTTCACTGGTTTTTATGGTATTTTTTTTCACCCGAGGGTTGACGGGGTGAAAAAAAGTGTTTGAAGTGTTCATTTCCGCATTATTACGGCTCGGAAAAACACGAATCCGTCTTATGTTATGATGGCGATGTCATTTCATATGCATATGTACACACGAGGATCAGTGCAGGAAAA
Organism: Maratus michaelseni; assembly: GCA_963931845.1. Lineage (NCBI taxonomy): Eukaryota > Metazoa > Arthropoda > Arachnida > Araneae > Salticidae > Maratus > Maratus michaelseni. The sequence goes on along the minus strand of OZ007592.1, from coordinate 3,624,430 downwards.
ACGAACGTGCGTCGCTTTGGTAATGATTTTTTCGCACTTTCGTTCACTGTCTATTCGTAAACGAAGTTCGCTTCAAGGTCAAGAACAAATGTGTTTGGTTAGAAACTTTTGCTTGCAAAGTTTTCTACCTCATGTCAGTGGCGCTTACAGCGATACCCCATTCGATACTTTTCCAGTAGAGGGGCCTTGGCAAGATTGAAAAAATGACCAAGGCGAGAGAAGGAAATTTGGCAACCTATTCACTGTTTCATACACAGTTTTTTCAATATTTATACTATTTATTTAACATAAAGAAGCCATTTATCTACAACAGAAGTACATAAAAAAATACATAAATACATATATATAAACAAGCATAAAAGTTCATTAGGTTTGCTTTCGCTTTCATAGCTCGAAACATTCATTCAAACATTTCATTTGGAAACAAATCTCTCTTTCTGAAGCCAGAATTGCCCCAAGCTTTTAAAAAATATAAACCAAGGCCTTTACTGGACCGAATTTCTGTCTTTAGAAGTCAGATACAGTATTCCGAAAAATTCGTGTAAAAAAATAGGACTCCAGACACAAAAACAATACAACAAACAGTATGAAAGTTATTGTTATAACTTTACCTTTTAGGTAGCTTTCAATACAAAAAGTATAAAGCTACCTATTGCAGCCGTTCGGAGGAAAGCAGTTCCGGAAAATTTCGATTTATTTTCACCGATCATGACCCCAAAACCACCCTCCGTTCAAATGTTGATTTAATATATATATATATATATATATATATATATATGACCTATGTCATACGATAACGCTCGTATTTATAAATCAATTTTCGATGAAACCAACTGTGTGTATTAAGCTCACCCATGTCTCGACCGAATTCGTTGGCCAGCTTGGTCCGCCATTTTGTTTCAAGATGGCGGCCACTTAAAAATTTAAAACTAAAATAAATATACAAAAAAGTTAAAAATTTAAATTTATTTTTTAATTAAGTGTTCGGCCTTGATACGAGGATTCCAGAGCATTTTTTGGTTTACCTCTATCTTAAAAAATGGCTGAGATAGAGCAGTTTCAAATTCTAGGGTGGCTGACATTTTGAAACAAAACAGCACATTAACGCGATTACTCGCAAATTATTTTCTTTCATTGTTGTAATCATTTTCCCAATCATACGCATATTCATATCCGTTAGCGCCAAATTCTCGCCAAAATTGGCGACATTTGGCGAAATACCGCCAAATTTGGCAACCAAAATAAGTCTTCATAAATGAAGCCAATTTGGCTATTGCTCAATAATTTGGCGAATTTCTTATTCAAATTCAGTATTAACGAATCTTTTGTAAACGTTTTATTTGCATTTTAACTTGCTGTTTTCGTGTAACCTTAGCTAAAATTTTAAAACGAAGATATACGAAAGCTACCTTTTCCTCTCGGTACAGGCCGGAAGGACTTTTTTCTATTGGTGCATTTATATCTTAAAGATTGTTCGTGGAATAAATATATTGTAATTATACAGTAAAATCTGTGGAAACAAGAACTTGCCTATGACGTCAACACTTTCTACGCACAACTATGCATATTATTTTATATGGGAGTGCTGAAAATCAATGATGTAGTGGAGGCAGAGGTGTGCATGGGGCGAAATTTCCAGGTCAATACTGACTCGTAGAAAATTTATTTGGCACGGTACGGTAGAAATGTTAAAAGTCCCTCCCGAGCCCGACCCTTACAAAAACTTAATTGGCCCGAACCGACTACAAAACATAAGATTTTTACGCCGTAGATTTTTTTTTTTTTTTTTTTTTTTAATGTCTTGCACGGAGAGTTCTGAAAAAAAAAAAAAAATACTTATTTTAGATTTTTTTTCATATTTATATTCTTTATTTTTAAAAAAGCTACGAAGTACAGGCACATCTACATTTCTTACTGAATATGCCCACGTAAATTGTAATAACTTTTTAATGAATCTCTCTTTATGAGTTACCATTAATATCGTTAATCCATATTCCACGAAAGAACATCAACCAGCACCTCAAGCAGGGCTGTCTCAAGACGAAGCTGAATTTCAGTAAGGATTTTCGTTCCCTGATGAGACAGCCGAAAGTACTAGAACAGTTTTGAAGCATATTTTAACATCTATTTGTGTCTTTTAAATTGTCTTGTTACCTGTTAAGTAAACAGTGAGATCTGTTGGGTCTCCTATTGGAATTTTATCCATATTCCATGATTTGGTGACTTGAAAATCTGAAAAATTATATCCAGTAAAATCTTCTAAGATAGAATCGCATAGGAGAGAAGAAAAACTCATTTTATACAAGTTTCCTTCTTAGCAAGTATATCGTGTAGTGTATTATATTCCTTTCGCACGGATTATTATATTCATTTTGCACGGACCAACCTATTTTTTCGTCTAAGAGAGGATTTCGTCATAGACGTGTTCTATTTCACAGGTTTTACTGTACTTTAATTTTTTTATCTAAAAATATGTGTACTATTCTTTAAAAAAAAATTTAATTGTAGATAATGGTGATTTAAAAATATATGCATTTTTTGCAAAAATGGTTGGTCTGGGACAAATTTGATTGACTTTTGAACGGTCTGGGTCGGGACCTAGCCTGAATATTTCGGCCCGTGCAAACCCTGAAGTGATGAAGAATAAAGTCCATACCCGCCTCGGACCGGGTTTGCAGAAGAAAGTAAGGCCCGTGTCCGGCCCGACCCGAGACTTCAGGTGAAAGGTACGTGAGTTGCGTGAATGAAAATTATCCCAAGCTCGGCTTGAATTTCGGGCACGTGCAGTGGAGGTTATATAAGTATACCCTTCTAAATGCAGGATATACGGTGATATACATTATGGATTTTATTAAGGAATTCCGTATACCTCTGTTTCTCAAATAATTTATTATTTATAGCTTATAGCTGTTACCCGTGACTTCGTTCACGCAACATTAAAAGATGAATAAATACATTAATTAAGCAAAATGTTTCACTCCCGATAATTAAAAACCTAACTCTTTATCACATTTCACAGGAGACAATACGGTATTTTTTGTTGTAGGGACCTTGACATAACCCGGTCTTAAAAAAAGTGAAATTTTGTGCCAAATAATCGCGAAAATGAAATTGCAACCAATGCAAAAAGGAGGGCCAAATAAAATTGTGGAAATAGACGAATTGGGTAAAAACAAATGTCAATTTTACCTGATAAACAATTTTACTTTTAACACACCTTTGTGAAACGTTTTAACAGTCATCCTTCAAAAAAACATTACTAATCGTAATTGGAAATAGTATATGCTTTTTCCTTAAATTCAATTCTTCCTCCTTGGTTTAATGCATAGCTGAAACAAATCTTGTTTTCTAAATGACAGTATGTTGACGGGAAATTTTTGTTCTCCAGAATAAATTGATTCATGAAGAATGAATATGTGAAAATATGTTTTTATTTTTTGGATAATTTACTGAAATCAAGATTTTGTTTTCACCAACTATTCAAAGTGAAAATAAATTCTGTTTTTCAGTTTTATGAGAAAATGGTGTAAAAAATATACTGATCTGTTTTACTTCTTCTTTTTTATACACAAATATGGAATAATTTACTTTCCGTTTGTAGAGAAACTTCGTTAACATTTACAAAAAAAAAAAAAAAAAAAAAAAAAAAAAAAAAATGGCATTTAATTTAATTTTTTTAATTCTGAGAGTTTGTGTGACAACCTCGGATCAATGATAACCGGTATTAAGTAAATCGCGTTGCGTTCGGTAGTGTAGGAGTAGTTGCGAAATACAATTACACGGTCAGATTTTAATATAATAGATTCGTGTTTATTTTCCTTTTCTTAAAATTATGATGTGATTTTTAGAAGAAAACTCTCATCTGTATATAACGGATACTTATGCTTAATAATCAGTATAGATAAAAAACATTTAAATTTTTCGTTATAAATATGACGTGAAACTCATCTACTTTCTATACTTACTGATCCTTGTATATTATTAATGTAAGGAATTGATTCACACTCATTTTAAAACATATTGGAAAATTCCCGTTTTATTTCAAATATGACGTCTCTTTTTCCCCAGAGAAATCCCTTTTCAATGACATAATTCTTGTTAATTTTTTTTTCTAGGCAATTAATTTCAATACTGGCATAGGGGAAATTATGTTACTTTAACGAAATAATATTAAATCTTTAGGTTTTATCAACAAAAATTGAACTACAGGCATCCCCCGACTTACGTATACTACGACTTACGTAAATTCGCAGTTACGTAAAGAAAAAAAATACATTTATGAGCTCACTAGCGCATTTGATACGCGTTTGCATACTTTTGATAATTATTTTATAAATAAAATATGTAGATAAAAATAATATAGTTTTATATATTAGAGAGAATTATATTTTAGTTGGGATTATACAAATTAAAATGAGGCAAAGTAAAGCTTGTTATCATTATGTTAGCTGAATCCAAACCAGTACAAAAGTCGTTATTGCGACTTTCAAAGCCTACTATTTGCGGCATATGTTTTCCCAAGCAATCAAGGCCATTGATAGTGGTGAACTCTTCGGGATTTCTAGAGGAATTATAATATACCCCATGCTATAAAAAACATCGGGCTGGCATGGGATGAAGTCAAGTGGATAACAATGAATGCTGCGTGGAAGAAACTCTGTCCGGAAATGGCGCAAAATACTTTGCAGAAAGTAAAGAAGTCAATGACTGATATGGGCAGTAATTGGACAGAATTTCAGCAAGCGACGGATTTGTCTGTCCAGCTGGTTGATCAATTAGAGCTTGAAAAGGATAATGTTGACATTAATGAGCTTATTTTGTCTCAAGATGAAAAACTTACTAATGATGACCTCATTTTCAGTTAGAGGCATTCCAGAATTCTGAAGAAAATAACGTGCCGATTGAAACAACTCAAATTTACAACAATGGGATTAGCCGAGGCTTTCAACCTGATGGATATGGCACTAGCAAAATTCGAATCTTTGGATCCGAACACTGAGCAGTTTGAGAATGTTAGCCGACGTAAACATTCAGATATTTCTAAGCTACAAGGCCATCTACGTTGGCAAAAAGCGTGTGACCACACAATCTACTTTAAATAGGTTCGCAATATGTCGCCCACAGCAACAACAAGATGACATCCCCGACAACCCTCAGCCTTCAACATCGACAGGGGTAGAATTTACTAGAGAACAGCATTTCTGTTCACAATCATCTATTTCCAGCGCTGACTATCCCACTACAGAACCAAATTAACTGTCACAAATACCAATACAATTTTGATTATGTGAACTATAAATAGTTTTATCATAACAACGAATCTTTATTGTTCGTTATTCATAGTTGCCATCTAATTCTTAATAAATACAATTTGTGCTTATCAAGAATTATTTTATTTTGTGAGTGCTATTCATTTGTCTTGTCATCGAAAATTCGTGGAGAAGAGGTAAGTCAGTCCTCTTTAATCATTTCTCATTTTTATAGAAGTTTGAAGTAATCTCAAAATTGTTATAAATCACTCCATCAATGTTAAATTTATAGATCCCAAATTCCACAAGAGATTTTTTATTTGAAAAGTGTTTTTTCAGTTTACCGTTACATTTTTTCATACTTGTATAATTTATATCCGAGTAAATACTGCTGCATGATGCTTTATTTAAAAATTAATACTGCGTAAATAATCTATATATATATAATAAATATTGCAGTTTCTTACGAAATTTTACTTAAGCAAATTACCCATTCGACTTACGTAAAATTCGAGTTACGTAAAAGTCTGTGGAATGCATTAATTACGTAAGTCGGGGGATGCCTGTATTAACATTCGTCATTTTATTTTAGGTAATCGAGTTATTTCTTTTAGTTTTAAAAATGAAAATAAATATTTCTCGCTATCCATTACATCATTTTCGACATGGATAATTTTGCGGAGCATATTATTGACATTTGCTAACCTATTTCTTTTGAAACTTGTTTTTACTTTTTAAAAATTTAAGCAAAAATACGGTATAGTTATATTAGCCGTGCGCAGAAGGTAAAACGCCAAATATTGTTACCATACAAAAGAAAAAAATGAAGAAAAAAACCCAAGATTATTTTATTTCACCAATCAAAGCATATCCACTTTATTTTCGATGTATGATGTAATATTCGCCTATAGTTACGCATATTTAAACCTTGTATTATTATCAAAAACTAAAAAAAGTACGTTTTATTTCTAATAATATTATTTAATCTTCTTTTTAATTCTTTAATTTTTTTATTGATTTTCATTTTTCACGTGAAAAATTTTCAATTGAAACTAAATTGTTGAGTAAAAATTATTATTCCGGGTTTTGAATTAGTTTTGGCAACGATAAAGTATTAGCAACGGTAAAGTAAATTTAACCATTTTAAAATATTAAACGAAAAAATGTCCATTTATTCTCTATGAAAATAACGAAATTTTGAATTATTAAGAAAAATATTTGAATAAAATAAACAAAAACCAGCCTATGTTCATTTGAGGGTTATAATCAACGTATATGCAAAGATACAGGATCATTAAATGCGCCATTTTGATGCTGGCTTCAGCCTAACATTTGCACACAATCAGATTTATAATATTACTACTGCAAATTCCCAGCACAGATTGGGAACACATTTGGAACACTTTGATTCAAAAAATGTGTTCCAGTTACCTCAATGTGTACTGAAATGTGTTCCGCTATAAAGAAAGTGTTCCGAAAAGTGTTCTGCTCAGGATATTTGTCGAATCTAAACTCGGAACACAGATTGGGAACACATTTGAGAATAAATCATCGCTTTCTTTGTTACTAAGAAGCCTTGATCGCAATCAATGCGGATTTCAAGATCATTATTTTTATTACTTGGGTAAGTTAAACTTTAAAATTTATTTTACAGCGCACATGAGCTCGTTATATTAAGGGTCCTATTATAGTGGCTGAGAAGTTCTGCTTTCAAAGCTGGTAGACGGGAGGTGCTGGGTTCAAACCACTGTCGCGCCCGTCGACCTAACCGTTCGGAGTTTTCCGAGGTTTTCTTCTAACCTTGCGTAAATACGGGTTAAGATCCCTTAGAAAGGTCCGTCATGGCAGGCATCCCCCCCCCCTCTCGCCGTTCTATATCCCTGTCGCAGATAATTTGCCGTGACACATAACCAACCAACCAATTGAACCATTGTCGTTAAACGACAATGGTTCAATTGGTCTCCGATATACACTGTAAAAAAATCCGTGCAAATACAAGAGATTTTCCGTAAAATTTTACGGAGAGGTTTCATTTTTCCAAAATTTCAGTACAATTTCCGTAAATGACATTAGTTCCGTTAAAGAGACTTCACATCCGTAAATATGCAGAAAGTTTTCCGTAAATTTAATGGATTTTTTCCGTATTTCTTGCAAAACAGTGCAATTTCCGTAAATGAAGTTTAAAGGTTGAGTACAGAAATCGCGTTTTTTGAAATGCGAATTAAAATTGTTATATTTACTAGAGTTCTTCTAGGATACAGGCCTGCCCCGGCTCGACCAGCTGGCTCATTCTAACCGAGGCCATGGCAATTTATTGTGAAAAGAATAGTAATATTTATATTTTTTAATGAAATATTTAGAAATTTATTTTATTTTTATAAATTAAAAAAAAAAAAAATCTAATATATTTATTTTTTAAATTTACTTATTTTTTTCCTTGATAGTACTTCAAAATTATGATTTTTTTTCCACTAATTTTTTTAAAATTTATTTTAAATTTTTTAACGTGAGGCAATATTGTGTTATTTAAAAGTTTCATAACATAATATCTTTGCAAATTATAGCTATGCAAATTGGTATTAAACTAAGCTGATTTGGCTTACAAATTTATGAATTACGCTAAAATTTATTATTTTATAAATTATGATTTTACAAAGTTTATATTTTTTTTCCTTATATTTATAAAATTAGTTAATATTTTTTCTTTACTTTTATAAAAATAAAGTTTCTAATTTTATAACGTTTTTAATATATTTCGTTAGTTCATATTTTTATAAATTAAACTAATTTAATTTAAATTAAATCAGTTAGTCCATATTTAAACTACCTATCCCAAAGTCATTAATTAATTATTTTTTTATATATATTTTTTTTAAAATGTAGTGTTAAAAATATAATGTTTAACAGAACCGTACGCAAAAGCTCTCAGCATAGCTGAATTATAATAATTTAATTTATTATAAAATCGTTTATTTGCGTAAGTTTTTTTTTAAATAAGATATTTAAAAAAAAATATTTCAATAGCATGTAATAAACAAGTCTGATTAAGATAATTGATGTTTTTATTGGAATTGATAAATAGATAATCAGGCAAATAATTTTTAAAAAGTATATGTTCGAAAAAAGAAAGTGTTGGTACCACTGTTGAATTCAGGGGGTGGCGACATTATCCCCCGGAAAATTAAAATATCCTACCCCCGGAACATTTGAGATTTTATGCTTTTAATTATCAAAAAGTGAAATCCCCCCCCCCCCAAGAGCAGAAATCCCTCCCGGAGAAAAATGTCTGAATTCAACACTAGTTAGTACTGTTGCAAAAGGAGGCAATTATTACTCTTAATACAATTTTTTTATGCATCTAATACATAATAAATTAAAATTTATCTATTATAAAGCACCAAATAATACAGTAAATTATTGAAAATTATGAAAAGAAAATATTAAAAACATTGTAAAAATCCATCTACAGATGAAATCTCAAGTTTTGCATCATAAAAAGCGATTCAAATAAGTTACAGCATTTGAGCGAAAAGCGCGACCGGTCATAGCGTCGGGGGTCTAGGTCATCGGGTTAGTACACCAGACATGATGTGTTCGATTCCGATCGCTGGTAGGGTTGGGTAAATTCTATAAACTCACTCAGAAATGAAAAAAAAAAAGATGCCGAAATGTATCTGTCCCTTACAAGGTTATCCTCGCGAAGTACCTTATTTTTCTTTTTTGGTCCTATAAATTTTATTTTAACGACATAAAAATTTCTATAAAATACGGAAGATGTGTTCCCAAAAGTGTTCAAAATGTGTGCTGAACAAATTAAGTGTTCTCAAAAGTGTTCTGAAAAGTGTTCCAAAAAGTGCGCTACAAAGTGTGCTGAAAAAGGGGACAAAATATGAGTAGAAGAGAAATGGGGGTTCTGTGACATCAGGGGGTGGGGGTGGAGGGCGTGGTCGAAAAGTGATGGATAGGTGACAGGTGAGTGATGGATAGGTGACAGGTGAGTGATGGATAGGTGACAGGGTTAATGAGAAGGCTAATGAGAAGGTTAATGAGTAAGTTAATGAGAAGGTTAATGAGATGGTTAATGAGAAAGTGAAGAAGACGAAAGCGGCTAGATCGTTGGAAAAAAGGGTTACTTACGGAGAGTGTCGCAGAAACCACCTACTGTCTTGAAATCCAGGGAGCAACTGACGGGGTTTCCGAACTATACACGGACGATGTCATCATCATCCTAGAGGGCGCTGCGATCGGCGCTGTGATAGATCGAGACGAATGCTGCTTTCTGATTGGTTGTTTCTATTTCACCTGAGGTCATGTTCTAGAACACTCTGACATCATTATCCTAGGGGGCGCTACGATCGGCGTTCTGATTGGACGAAAGCTTTTCCCCTGAGGGGATGACAGTACCATGTTGCTGCGAGCGGGATGCAAAGATTTTACACGTGTCATCCAGACTTAGTGCTGCTCATGAAGAAATTTTAATTAATTTTTAATTAATTTTTTTAAATTAATTTTTTTTTTAAATAACGTGAAATAAATTACTGTAACGATCCTAATTTAAATGTTGAACAAGTTTTACAGAATCAAAAGTTTTGGAAATTAAGAAAACTTTAATTTTTAATGAATTAAGTGAAGGTTTATTTTTTAAATGAAATGTTTTTGTTGAAAAGAAACAATTAGTTAAAACATTTTTTTAATTATCAGTTACAAATAAATTTACAAAATCATATACTAAACAGATTTTATACCAATGTGTGTAAAATAATTATATTTTTTGAAATAACTTAATTTTTTTCTGAAAGTAATACAAATAAGTTATATATGTGTTGATACATTCTGTCTAAATGTATGTGAACTTGTCGAGATTTCTGTAACAGAGACATCACCAACCCTATATATATGGTGAAAGTATGTTCTCATTGTAACCGCCACCTTACGCATTAGCCCTTATTTCACTTACATTGAGTGCTATTGTTAGAAAAAACTAAACTAGTTCCAACTTTAAACGAAAATAATATTATATGAATTTTGTAAAACTTTGAGAAATAACTTTATGTTTTTTAAAGACACTTTCTTAAAAAACATTACAGAATCATTTTAACTTGTTATTTTAAAATGTTTAGAAACATTTATGTAACTGATTCATAAAAAAGTTTTTAGAACAACAGTTTAAAACCAAATACTTACTCTTTTTTATATGTAACACTTACTCTTTTTATATGTAACATTAAGTATCTGTTGTTCAAAAATTAAACCTGCATATTGTTTTAAGCATGTAACATAAAAACTAAAGAAATGTTTGCTTAAACATGAATAATATTTTAAGAAAGGTTTTTTGTTTGATGAAAATAGTAAATGACATTAACTTTTTAATGTTCTAAATTATATTACACATAGTTACAAAAAACACTTACCTTAAACTTTCTTGAACACATCTATTTAACCTATCATCATTTTTCTTTTTCCTGAATTTTAATAATATGAATTTTAATCCTGTAAACAATTTTTTTTTAAGTTGGTACCAACTTTAAAAAAATTTGAATTTTGTAAACGAGTACTTTGAGAAATAACTTCATGCAAATTACATTCACTAGTTTAATTTTTCTAACAATAGCATTAAATGTAAGCGTAAAAAGGGCAAATGCGTAAGGTACCGGTTACAATGAGAACATACTTTCAACATATATATAGGGTTGGTGATGTCTTTGTCATAGAAATCCCGAGAAGTTCGCATGCATTTAGACAAAATGTATCAACGTACATAACTTACATACTTAGCATATAACTTATTTGTATTACTTTCATTAAAAAAATGTTTTGAGCAGTCGATTTGTCGTTATAGACTAAACATACGTATTCTAATAGATCACAGCATATGTTTATAAGGCTAAATCACCCGCTCAAATGCTATAACGCCCGCTCAAATGCTATAACGATCGCTCAAATGCTATAACGACCGCTCAAATGCTTATAACGACCGCTCAAATAGTTATAACGACCACTCAAAACATGTTTTGAGCAGTCGATTTGTCGTTATAGACTAAACATTATGTTTTATACATATGTTAGATATGTTACATATGTTTTATACATATGTTACATATGTTAGATATGTTACATACATATGTTAGATATGTTACATACATATGTTACATATGTTTTATACATATGTTAGATATGTTACATATGTTTGATACATATGTTAGATATGTTTTATACATATGTTAGATAGGTTACATACATATGTTACATATGTTAGATAGGTTACATACATATGTTACATATGTTAGATAGGTTACATACATATGTTACATATGTTAGATAGGTTACATACATATGTTACATATGTTAGATAGGTTACATACATATGTTACATATGTTAGATAGGTTACACACATATGTTACATATGTTTTATACATATGTTACATATGTTTTATACATATGTTAGATAGGTTACATACATATGTTACATATGTTAGATAGGCTACATACATATTTTACATATGTTTTATATATATCTTACATATGTTAGATAGGTTACATACATATGTTTTATACATATGTTAGATAGGTTACATACATATGTTACATATGTTTTATACATATGTTACATATGTTTTATACATATGTTACATATGTTTTATACATATGTTACATATGTTAGATAGGTTACATACATATGTTACATATGTTTTATACATATGTTACATATGTTAGATAGGTTACATACATATGTTACATATGTTTTATACATATGTTAGATAGGTTACATATGTTTTATACATATGTTAGATAGGTTACATATGTTTTATACATATATGTTAGATAGGTTACATATGTTTTATACATATATGTTAGGGTAGGTTTTTTCATTTATTCTAAATTTTCCATTTTTTCTTTTTTTCTCTATATTAATTGTAAGCCCCCCCCCCCTTTCTCTACTGTTTTATACCATTAATCTTTAATTTCGGAGTTAAAATACCTTTTCTTTCTTTTAAATGTCTAAGCTAAAACAAATTCATTATCTCTTTTAATACCTACTTTTCATAATTTTTATATTTCCGCTGTAAGTTATAATTTCACTGGGGTGGTCCTTGTTACCCTGGGAAATTTTCAAATGCTCTCGGACACTTGGGCAATAAAAATCCATTTCCCAGACAACGTATATTAGCTTGTATTGTCAGGAGTTTTATGACTCCATTTATGCTGTTTTTTCGTAAACAACATTCACGTTGGTGGTCGCCAGTTATCTGCTCTGTTGATCTTTCATGGAAAAAGCAGGACTCAGGCGAGGAAGCAGTTGCTTATCTCTACGTGGAAAGAGAATCGAAAACGATACAGCTGTCATGCCAATCACCCCTGGTGGAAAGTAGTTCCACCAGCAAGAGAGCGACGACCAATGGTTTTACGTAACGTATTCGCGGGGAATGTTTTTTTACCCTGGTATAGTTTAGCGCGGGAGATTGTAGCCTGGGATATACGGTATATGAGTTTTTTAGGGGAAGGCTGAGGCCTTTCCTCTCCTCCCCCCCCCCTGGAGTTTTCCTGGTGGTGGCCAGAGAATTTGAGAGGCATTCGAATGTAAATCGAAGAGATGGTAGCTCGAAAAATTATGCCTCGTGCCTCGAGGTAGAAGTCGAATATTATGGATCCTGATGCTGAGAATAAAAAGATGTTCTGATCGAGAAACTAGCGAGTCGCTATTATAGTGGTGTTTAAAATCAAGATTTTTACCATCGGGAGCTGTGATAATTGAGAGTATTTGTCGTTGAAGTTGACTTGTTCATTCGATAATAGTAAAACGTAAATCCGGATGACTAAAAGATACGGAATTGTCAGAGGAGGTACTGTCTGCTGCTTACTTCATATTATTCATGGAAAAGTAAAGACTGCTTTGAAAATCAGTACTGCTTGGAGTTTCATCGACTGGTCCCTTTTGTATTCGCAAACGGAATTGTCAGAGGAGGTACTGTCTGCTGCTTACTTCATATTATTCATGGAAAAGTAAAGATTGCTCTAAAAATCAGTACTGCTTGGAGTTTCATCGACTGGTCCCTTTTGTATTCGCAAACGGAATTGTCAGAGGAGGTACTGTCTGCTGCTTACTTCATATTATTCATGGAAAAGTAAAGATTGCTCTCAAAATCAGTACTGCTTGGAGTTTCATCGACTGGTCCCTTTTGTATTCGCAAACGGAATTGTCAGAGGAGGTACTGTCTGCTGCCTACTTCATATTATTCATGGAAAAGTAAAGATTGCTCTGAAAGTCAATGCTGCTAAAGTATCTTCGAGAAATGCCCTCTTGGTTTTTTTTTTGTTTTTTGTTAAAAAATAGACTGCCGACCCTAGAACATTATTAACTCACCTATTACGGCTGATAAACCCCAGTCTTACGAATGCTGAACCTGCAAGTAAAATTTTGGTAAATATTTTTATTTTAATGAATAAGTGTCTTTTATTATTACTATTATTCTACATGAATATGTTTTGATACACCTGTGTATAATTTAGATCACCTGTTGTCATACAAACTAATCTAACACCTATAAATTTAAATATGTTGGTGTTTTATTTAACATTTTTTTTAGGTTAATAAAAATCAAATTCATGGTGATATTCTGTCTGTGACTTGTTTGTATGCATTATAGAAATTCATTTGTTTTTTTATCTAAATTTAACCTTACTATTTAAAGGATAATGAATCTTGTCTAATTATTTAAACAATCAAAGAAAGTAATTATTTAATATTTAAACCTTGCTAAATTTAATTTACTTTGATTGTGACTTCAGTTAATTTTCCTTCATCAATTAAAATTAATAAAGTAAATTTAAATTCCAGATTTGTTTCTGAGAATGTTTATTAATTTGGTTTTCTTTAAATATTAAATTGCTTCTTAAAAATATTGTGAAGTACTTTTATTTTCCTTTATAGAGAAAAGGATTTAATAATTAAGGTAAATTTAACCTGTTCTTAATTGAAGTAAAAGAGTTGAAGATGAATGTAAAAGAAAAATTTAATATTAACTATATTTAATTCTTAAAGCTTATTAGCTACAGTTAAGGTAATTAAGTTACACCAAATTCTTATTAAAGAGGAAAACTATGTTTTATCTAGTTACTCTTGGTTTGTTACTAGCCACTATACAAAATCACTCGCATGGTTCTGGCAAATTGGTACATTGATATGATCATGTTATGTAATTTTAATTATTTATTTCTTTATTTTTATTAATTAACTTCCCCTTTTCTTTTGTGCCTTTCAAATTCTGGAAGGATTACAGGACCCTTTTTTATGTCTTTCTTATTCAAAATCTGTTCTATAAAGTTTTAATGAATTTCATTTAATTTACCATAGCAATGTTCCAATTCGTCAAACCACTTGTTGGGTATAAGCGGTATGGTGATAAATGAGAATTTTGTTGATACCTTTTGGCAAATTTATTCATTTACTTAATTAATTTTTTTTAGTTATTCAAAATTTATTTGGTTTGTTTTGTTTATTGCATCTCTCTGTTTTTATTTTTAATTAGTAATTGTGTAAAATTGTTTCAATTTCTGAAATCAACAAAATTCATTCTTTTGGTTATTTATCACCTTATCAAAAATACCCCAACAAGAAAATGGTGCCGTGTAGAAACATTCCTGCGGTTACCAAGAATTAAAACTTTTGTTTTTGACTGTAAATTTTGTTTTACATTATATGATTGGAGCAACTGGGTATCGGTTTTTACTTATTGTGAAATTTTTGCATATATCTATATGGTAAAATTTTCTATGTATATTTTTTAAATATTAAGATTGATGTTTTTAAAATCGGTATAATGAAATTGGTGATGTTCTTATGCTACCGAGGTATATAATCCCCATTTTGCCACTTTTCTGCCTTCTATTTATTATTTTTTTGGGAGTTCTGTGTATCTATCTGACTTAATTATGGATAAGGAAAATCCTACTAAGGAGCTGGTAGAGCTCCAGAAAAAAAATTCGTTAGTTGACAACTTGTGCAACATACCACCATTTAATGGAGAGGCTAGCTCAGTCTCATTTACTGACTTTTCAGAGAAACTGGATAGTCTCTCCACCCTTTTTGCCTGGGATGATAGAAAAAATTTGCCCTCCTTAACCGCTTAAATGGTACTGCGGCGAGATTAGTTAAGCCCCACAAAGATAAAACTAGTGCGGAATTATTAAGTATCTTAAAAAATAAATTTGTCCAAACACCTACTCCTGATGTTGCACTTGCCAAATTCCTCAACTTTAAGCAAACTCCAGGTATGTCAGTGCAAGAGTTTTTTGATGCTGCATCTGACCTCTCATCAAAGGCACTCGTTATTGATGGAGTAGATGATGCCATTGTCAATAAAAGTCGTGAAGCCATGTTGCATTCTATGCTAATTAACAACCTTGCACCTGAGATCAGAAAGGGTGTCATCACCAAAGATCCCCAAACCCCACAGCAAATTTTAACTTTTGCTCTCCTGGAGGAAAGAGCGTGCCGCAGTGTAAATCCTTTTTACACTTTACATGAGGAACCAAACACCCTTCTATTTCAACAAAATTTCCCGCAGAATCTAGCTTGTGCAACTACTCAGCCAACTAGGGACAACAGTGCAGAAATAGAAACTCTTAGAATACAAATTGAGGCTCTAAATTCCAAACTAGACAACCTAATAAGTGATAAAAGCAGAGAGAGAGAGGTGCAGAGCCAGGAAAGAGTGCCCAGTAGAAGTATTACTTGTTTTTATTGTTCCCATCCCGGTCATTATGCTAGAGACTGCCCCCAGTATGTGTATAATTTTAATAGGAGCAGAGGCAATAATTTTAGGAGCAGGGGAGGATATGACAATAGTTACCGGGGAAGTTACAACAGGAGAGGAAACTTCAGGGGAAACAGAGGAAATAATAACAACAGCAACAGAAGTGATAGAAACAGAGTACAAAATTATGCGGAGGGTCAGCAAGCAAATGATGCAACTAATAATCCCACTGTTACTGAGAATGTTCATTTAAACGGGGATCGGCTGAATCAGAGGTAGTCGAACTGATTCCAAAAAAGGCCACCGACCCACCTGCGGTATATAGTGTTTTTTCTCCGCAGTCTTATAACTTGCCAACTGCCAGTATACTTATAGGTAATACTAACATAACTGCCCTCTGTGACTCAGGTTCTGCGATTAATCTCTTAAGCAGTGTAATTTTGAACTCGCTCACAGACTATAATGTGCAACAATCTTATACGCCTATTCTGACAGTAACTGGAGAACACTGAAAAAGTAGTTATGAATTTCAAATTCCATAACACCCAATGCCAAACTGTTTTTTTTTTGTAGTGCAGGGCAAGTTGGCGAAGGAATTTGATGCCATTTTAGGTATGCCCTTTTTGAAACAATACAATGCAATCATTGATTGTGCCACAAATACTGTTTCTCTTCAGGCTTCGGAGCAAACACTATGTAAACAAACCCCGCTTACCCCTCCTTGTACCAAAAACAGTAATGTGTGTTTAGAGGAAACAGAGGTAAACAAACAAGGTAAGAGTAGTGACCCATGCATGCAATGTTATGAATTACCTGTATATAATAATCCTATGAATGTGTATAATTGTGCTAAATGTAAATGTATGTGTAATGTAAATAATAACAATTCTAGTGTAAATACTTACAAAAATAACTATCCCATAGATCATAAAGTTGAAACTGAGGCTAAATTGATAGCAAAAAGTAGTACCCCTGACTATTCGAAAGATATTGAAATAAGAAACTGTGCAGAGAAAATAAAATTAGGGAATAGTAGGGAGATAAGGCAGGTTCATTACAGTCAGAATAGTAGTGACGAAGAAAATAATGTTGATAAAAGGTGTAACAGGGTATGTGATGAAAGTAATAGTGATTGCCAGGTTCTTATGATGGAAGAATTACCGGGTGGTACTACTGTTGATAAAATTGCTTCAGGAAATAGTAAACAATGTGAGGAAAATTTTCAAAATTTTGAACAATGTATTTCTCAAATCAAATCAGAATTTTATAGTGTAAATAATGTAAATGCAAATATTGGGGAGCAGTTTAGTGATAATTCTGAAAATTCTGAAATGGGTAGTTATGAATTTACTGAAAATGAGGAAATGCAAGCAAATAATATTAGTGAAAATACAGGTAAACATGATGTTGAGAAAAAGGCGTGTAATATCAGTATGGCATCTTTGTGTAATAAACTTGAAATCCCAGACCAGTCTAAAATTTTAGCTAAAGTCAGATGTACGAAGGAAAATTTCAATGACAAGGATAGTATTTTAATGTTAGAGCCCTTTGCTAAGAATTTACATGCAGGCCTCTTAATTTCTAGATCCATTTGTACCCAGGAACATGGCCTATTTCTATCCTTTGCTAACTTTTATGATAACAATATAGTATTAAATAAGGGTACTTTAGTAGCAAAAGTTCAAAAATGTATTGATAATTCTAACGTAACCCCAGATAATTGTAATTTAGCCTGTAATATCAATACTCCCCCTCCAATTGCAGATTTTGACCATGCTGACGTCAGTTGCAGTTCCGAAATTAATTTAGACCACTTAGAACCCCCCTTAAAATTAAAAATGCAAGAATTTTTACAAGATAATAAAGATGTTTTTGCTGCGTCTGTCTTAGACTTACCCGGCTGTGACACCATACCCCATTCAATTAATCTAACTTCAGAAAAACCGGTTAAATGTAAAGCATACAGAGTCCCCCATAACTTACGACAGGAAATGGAAGATCAACTAAATATTTTACTACAGGCCAATATAATTTCCCCATCTATTTCAGAATTCGTTTCGCCGGTCATTCTTGTGAAAAAATCAGACGGATCGTACAGACTGGCTGTTGACTTTAGAAAATTAAATAAAAATCTAATGAAAGATGCCTACCCCATACCAAACATCACAGACTCAGTTGACGCCTTATCAGGCTCAAATTTTTTTTCCACATTAGACTTAACTAGTGGGTTTTTTCAACAAACTATCCGTCCCGAGGATAAATATAAAACAGCTATTATTACTCACAAAGGGTTATTTGAATGGAATCGAAACTGTTTCGGACTTTCGAATTCGTGAAACAGCTTTCAACGTCTTATGTCTGCAATTTTTGGTGACTTAGGTAATTTGGGAATTTTAGTGTACATCGACGATATAGTAATAGCTTCTAAAGATGTCGAATCCCATATAAATGAACTTAAGCTTGTTTTTGAAAGACTTCGCCAACACAAGCTTAAACTCAAACCCAGTAAGTGTACATTTTTATCCGACAAGATCCAATACTTGGGCTTTGAAATCCAAAAAGGACGAGTGTCACCAATCAACAAAAATATTGAAGTGATAAGGAAATTCCAACCTCCTAACACCCGAAAGGCTGTCAGATCCTTCATCGGTGCACTCTCCTTCTATAGGCGATTTTTGCCAGATTTTTCTAAAAGAGCAAGAAATCTTATCAACCTCACTAAAGATACGGGTCGGTTCACTTGGAACCAAGCAGCACAGGAGGAGTTTGAGGATTTAAAATCTGCATTAATATTCAAACCATGTCTCGCCCTTCCTAATTTTGATAAGGAGTTTTACCTCTACACCGATGCGAGTGGCGAAGCACTCGGGGCAGTACTTTCACAACTGGATGAAAATGAGATGCTCCACCCTGTCGCATTTGCTAGCAGAAAGCTCAAAGACGCTGAGACGAGATACTCCGCCACTGAGAGAGAGTTATTGGCATTAGTATGGGCCACTGCACACTTCAAGTGCTACCTTGCCAATACTCATTTTTATATATACACTGATCATGCACCTCTTACGTACATGCTCAAAATTCAGGATCCCACATCACGTATGGCCAAGTGGATCTGTACACTTTCTGATTTTAAGTTTACCATCAGATATATTAAGGGAAAATGTAATAGCGTTGCAGACTTTCTTTCAAGGTTCACCACATATAGCAAACCGGATAATGTCACCAATTGCAACTTTTCTATACAAATAGCGAAGGAGACAACTTTTATGCCACATTCCAACCTTTTAGAAAAGATAGGTGAATTACAGAAAACAGATAAAAAGTGCTGTGAAATTGCTCGCAAAATTAGTGAAAATCTTGAAGTTGCACCCAAGTATTTGAGATTTTTCTTTAGGGATGATCTTCTTGTATGCGAGGATACACGGGAGTCACCCCTATTGAATAATCCTATCAAACTTGTGGTGCCGAACATTTACATTTAACCGGTTGAGCAAGTGTTTGCACTAACCCACGAATCCCTAGCTGCTTGTCACCAAGCTTTTCAAAAGACAATAGACCGCATTCGTGAGCACTTTTATTGGCCAGGAATGTCGGCAGATGTCAAGCACCTAGTGGAGTCGTGCGTTAGCTGTCAAGAAAAAAGAGCGCACAAAGCAGATCAACTTGCCCCTCTCCAACGTGTACCCACACCTCATTTCCCTATGAATAAAGTGAACCTCGATGTTATAGGGCCTCATCCTGTTACCTTTTCGGGTAACAAGTTTATAATCACATACATTGATGCATTTTCAAAGTGGCCTGAAGCTTATGCGGTATCCTCAATCACGTCTGATGTGGTAGCCGATACTCTCGCAGACTTCATTTCACGTTATGGAGCTCCATGTTACATCTAAACCGACAGAGGACCCAATTTAATTTCTGCAGCTATCGAGCATGTGTACAAAATGTTTGGAATAAAACATCCCAAAACAACGGCATATCATCCAGCCGGAAATGCTCAGATAGAACGCCAGAACAGGACTCTAAAAAACGCCCTGTGTCATATTGTGAATGAGAATCAATCAGACTGGGACACCAAGCTTAAATTTGCACTTTTAGCCATGCGCACGGCTGTGCACTCATCTACCAAACTAACCCCAGCAGCTGTTATGTATGGCAGAAACCTTAACCTACCCTATAATTTATTTTCTCAACCCCCCCAATTTAGCTATAATGATGCCCCCTCTTTTTGTGAACTTTTAATACCAGCTGTGCAAAAGGTGTACGCGGAAGTGCACAATCATTTAATAAAGGTATCAGAAAATCAAGAAAAGTATAGAGAAAAGACAGCTGTTGACAAAAAACTAAAAGTTGGTGATCTGGTTTGGCTTTTTACTCCAGCAATCGCACCTGGAACAACAAAAAAATTAAGTAAGTTGAATAATGGCCCCTTGACTATCTTGGAAAAATTAAATGAGGTAAATTTTAAAATCGCCCTTGTTGCAAATCCCAAAAACATTCAAGTTGTCCATGTGGATCGCCTCTCTGCCTTTAAAAACAGACTCCCGATTTGGTCCGACGACCCACAACAACAACAGAGTGTCCCAGATCCGATTGACGATCCACCTATCGATGTGCAGCAATCGATTCCCCATGCAGAGCAATTCGCTCAGCGCAGATGCCGTCGCGATTGCTGTATTATACCAAGTTCTGACACTCAAGAGAGTAACCCTGGTACGATTACTCAAAATGAATCCAGCACTCACGGAAGCCAAGCGAATTCAGCTAGCGATCCAGCTGAGATCGACCCCCCTCCTCCTCACTCAAACAAAACTCCGGAGGTTGAAAATTCAGCTGATAACCATCAACAGAAAAGTGAATCAGCGGAGGAAGCTCTATCTGAGGAGAATAATGAATCGGAAAGGGAAGTACAGGAGTGTGAAATAGCAGCAACGACCAGCGAAACTAGTGTTGCGGAAAATTCGATTAACAAAGCGAATAAGTCGAAATCATTGAATCGACCGCAGCCGACTTCGCAGGACGCTTACGGGCTACGTGAAAGACGAACTCGCCCTATTTATAAAATTTAGTTTCCTTATATTCTTTTATTTATGTGTATTTATAGTTTTATTTCGTAATATTTATGTGTGTTTATGTATTGCAGTGTATTTTATAGTAATTTTATATATTTTTCGTCGTATATATTAGCGTTTTCTGACCCAAACATGGTTTGTTTTGGTTCACTTGGCGAAAATCGGAAACCCGATTTCGTGTTTTTTATACACCCTGTGTCGTGTGTACATACATTTTTTAGTGGTATTTAGCTACTTGTATTAGTAAATACCTCTCCGCACACCTTTTTGTGCAGTTTTTTCTTCAAATTTAAGAGGTATTCTGGGTACTTTGAAAATGGCAGTTTTTTTTCCTCCTTGTTTTAACAGCAAGTGTTAGGCTGGGTCGGTTGGCACTTTTCATCGTATGCACGCAAGTACGATATTATAGATTCCTAATTATGTATATAATTTTTTTTCATGTATTTTTATACCACTTTTAGTCTAGGAATGTAGTTTGGCATATTATAGTTTTTATTTTGATACTTAGGTGTGACATACCAATTTACCCCTTTGGTTTCGTTCATGAAATTCCTTTTTGTTTTTCTTCTAGTGCAATATCAGCAGAGTAGTATTTTATCTAATCCTAGTGGGTAGTGATTTTTTTTTTGTAAATATTTTCTTTTCTTCTTCCTGAAAATTCTACCTTTTAAAATTTGTGATTATCTTAAATTTACTTTCTGCTTCTAAATTGTGTTTTTTTTTTTGTATGTATGTCTTCAAAATTAGTAATTATATATACTCTATATACATAAGCCTTTTTATTTCTATGAGGATTATGACCTTGTTTTGTTGTGACTATGTGTTATGAGTCACATCTGTTTTCATTTGGCTATGGGTAGATAAATTGGGTAGTCTGATGATACTGCATCATCACTGTCTGGGTTTTCTTTGGAAAACCATGTTTTCAAAAAAAAAAAATTTCTAAGCTGGTTCAGTCTACGTGTGGGTAGCACAAGAACATATCTACTTTTCCCATGCACAGTGTTTTCTTGTTGTAACTGCATTTATATACATTTATTCTACACCCCAAACACCACTTTTATGGACTTTAACTGTATTGCGGGGTTCTTTTTGCATTTGGTATCCTATTTTAAACTTTGGTACATAGTTACTTGATTACTTTGATAAAATGTGTTGTGTCATAAATCCGTTACATGTGTAAATACCCAGTTGCTTATTTTTTTTGGTTATTGTATGTGCCAGTAGTACTGATATAAGTAAATGTATGTTGTAATTTGATTTTGTTTTCACATCGAACTGGCCAATTTATCATGATTTTATGCAAATGTTGTATATATTATTATGAGTAATGTATTGTTTTTCAGTTGGCAGTCTCAACACTCTTGCAATCTTTTTCCAAAATTCAAAAAAAAAAAAAAAAAAAAAAAAAAAAAAACTTGTAAATAATTTAGGGTTTTTTTGGCAAAATTTTTGTCATATAGGTAGTAACGTGTTGTCAGTAGAACCTGCTAGGAGTTGCAACATACAGTAACAGTCGTGGAATTCGGAGCATGCACAGGTATGTTTATAGGTGGGATTCGGTATCAGGAGTTAGAAATGGTTATGTAGTGAAGGTGTCCTATGTAGATACAAAGTGCAGTTTTCCCCGCCTTAGAAGGCAGTACCCCTAGGTGTCTTGTTACCCCCTTGTGGTTTTCCCAGTTCTAGTCGTCAGGTATTTCAGCAATTACTTGGGAGTGGTTCATGGTGGGCAGCTCTTAGTGTACATTCCGGAGTGTATATCTGACAGCGGCGACTTCACTCTATAATTCATGATTGTTCTTCGGACCGATGTCTGGCCTGCTCGAACGGTTAGGTCTTATATTGTGGAATCTCCAGCGTACTGTGAACTACCTCTCAGCCCGGTAACCCTTGCGAGAAATTTTTTTTCTGTTTCGGTCTGCACGTTTCAAAAAATTAAATTTTTTTTTATCAAAAAATTTTATTTTTTTGCGGTAAAGGGAGAGTCATTTTAGGGTAGGTTTTTTCATTTATTCTAAATTTTCCATTTTTACTTTTTTTCTCTATATTAATTGTAAGCCACTCCCCTTTCTCTACTGTTTTATACCATTAATCTTTAATTTCGGAGTTAAAATACCTTTTCTTTCTTTTAAATGTCTAAGCTAAAACAAATTCATTATCTCTTTTAATACCTACTTTTCATAATTTTTATATTTCCGCTGTAAGTTATAATTTCACTGGGGTGGTCCTTGTTACCCTGGGAAATTTTCAAATGCTCTCGGACACTTGGGCAATAAAAATCCATTTCCCAGACAACGTATATTAGCTTGTATTGTCAGGAGTTTTATGACTCCATTTATGCTGTTTTTTCGTAAACAACATTCACGTTGGTGGTCGCCAGTTATCTGCTCTGTTGATCTTTCATGGAAAAAGCAGGACTCAGGCGAGGAAGCAGTTGCTTATCTCTACGTGGAAAGAGAATCGAAAACGATACAGCTGTCATGCCAATCACCCCTGGTGGAAAGTAGTTCCACCAGCAAGAGAGCGACGACCAATGGTTTTACGTAACGTATTCGCGGGGAATGTTTTTTTACCCTGGTATAGTTTAGCGCGGGAGATTGTAGCCTGGGATATACGGTATATGAGTTTTTTAGGGGAAGGCTGAGGCCTTTCCTCTCCTCCCGCCCCCCCCCTGGAGTTTTCCTGGTGGTGGCCAGAGAATTTGAGAGGCATTCGAATGTAAATTGAAGAGATGGTAGCTCGAAAAATTATGCCTCGTGCCTCGAGGTAGAAGTCGAATATTATGGATCCTGATGCTGAGAATAAAAAGATGTTCTGATCGAGAAACTAGCGAGTCGCTATTATAGTGGTGTTTAAAATCAAGATTTTTACCATCGGGAGCTGTGATAATTGAGAGTATTTGTCGTTGAAGTTGACTTGTTCATTCGATAATAGTAAAACGTAAATCCGGATGACTAAAAGATACGGAATTGTCAGAGGAGGTACTGTCTGCTGCTTACTTCATATTATTCATGGAAAAGTAAAGACTGCTTTGAAAATCAGTACTGCTTGGAGTTTCATCGACTGGTCCCTTTTGTATTCGCAAACGGAATTGTCAGAGGAGGTACTGTCTGCTGCTTACTTCATATTATTCATGGAAAAGTAAAGATTGCTCTAAAAATCAGTACTGCTTGGAGTTTCATCGACTGGTCCCTTTTGTATTCGCAAACGGAATTGTCAGAGGAGGTACTGTCTGCTGCCTACTTCATATTATTCATGGAAAAGTAAAGATTGCTCTGAAAGTCAATGCTGCTAAAGTATCTTCGAGAAATGCCCTCTTGGTTTTTTTTTTTTGTTTTTTGTTAAAAAATAGACTGCCGACCCTAGAACATTATTAACTCACCTATTACGGCTGATAAACCCCAGTCTTACGAATGCTGAACCTGCAAGTAAAATTTTGGTAAATATTTTTATTTTAATGAATAAGTGTCTTTTATTATTACTATTATTCTACATGAATATGTTTTGATACACCTGTGTATAATTTAGATCACCTGTTGTCATACAAACTAATCTAACACCTATAAATTTAAATATGTTGGTGTTTTATTTAACATTTTTTTTAGGTTAATAAAAATCAAATTCATGGTGATATTCTGTCTGTGACTTGTTTGTATGCATTATAGAAATTCATTTGTTTTTTTATCTAAATTTAACCTTACTATTTAAAGGATAATGAATCTTGTCTAATTATTTAAACAATCAGAGAAAGTAATTATTTAATATTTAAACTTTGCTAAATTTAATTTACTTTGATTGTGACTTCAGTTAATTTTCCTTCATCAATTAAAATTAATAAAGTAAATTTAAATTCCAGATTTGTTTCTGAGAATGTTTATTAATTTGGTTTTCTTTAAATATTAAATTGCTTCTTAAAAATATTGTGAAGTACTTTTATTTTCCTTTATAGAGAAAAGGATTTAATAATTAAGGTAAATTTAACCTGTTCTTAATTGAAGTAAAAGAGTTGAAGATGAATGTAAAAGAAAAATTTAATATTAACTATATTTAATTCTTAAAGCTTATTAGCTACAGTTAAGGTAATTAAGTTACACCAAATTCTTATTAAAGAGGAAAACTATGTTTTATCTAGTTACTCTTGGTTTGTTACTAGCCACTATACAAAATCACTCGCATGGTTCTGGCAAATTGGTACATTGATATGATCATGTTATGTAATTTTAATTATTTATTTCTTTATTTTTATTAATTAACTTCCCCTTTTCTTTTGTGCCTTTCAAATTCTGGAAGGATTACAGGACCCTTTTTTATGTCTTTCTTATTCAAAATCTGTTCTATAAAGTTTTAATGAATTTCATTTAATTTACCATAGCAATGTTCCAATTCGTCAAACCACTTGTTGGGTATAAGCGGTATGGTGATAAATGAGAATTTTGTTGATACCTTTTGGCAAATTTATTCATTTACTTAATTAATTTTTTTTAGTTATTCAAAATTTATTTGGTTTGTTTTGTTTATTGCATCTCTCTGTTTTTATTTTTAATTAGTAATTGTGTAAAATTGTTTCAATTTCTGAAATCAACAAAATTCATTCTTTTGGTTATTTATCACCTTATCAAAAATACCCCAACATATATGTTAGATATGTTACATATGTTTTTATACATATGTTATATACGTATGTTAACAAGTCTTCAAAAAAATATCAAACTTTCTATATATGTAACAGAAAAAATATCAAACTCTTTTAAAATGTAATAAAGAAATAACAAACTTTTTGTATGTAACAGATTTTTAGCAAGTGTTAAAGAAATATTTTGTCAAAAAAAAATTATCAGTATAAACTTTTTTATTTTCATTAAAAAAGATCAACAGAATTATTTTTTAAACGTTTAGAAACATATTCAAAAAATGTTTTGAACGAATGTTATAAGTTTAAAATATAAAAAAAAAAATTACTAGATAACTTTTTAAAAATTATACATATGTTATATATGTATGTTAACAAGTCCTTAGAAAAAATATCAAACTTTTTTATATGTTTCAGAAAAAAAAACATTAAGTATATTCTGTTACTTTCATAGCTTAGACAATCATATAGTATAAGTTAACTAATTTATTTTTTAACTCGTAAAAGATTTCTTGTTTAAATATATAAATAAAGACAGATTCGTTTTAAAAGCATAAAAAATGTTTATTAAGATAAAATATACATAACAAGGGTTACAACGATTCTTAGTTGAACAGATTACTTTCTAAAAAATCTTCATAAAATTGACTATCGAAACATTTAAAAATGTCTTTGAAAATTGACAAGTACAATTTCGACAAATGTTTTTGGATAACTCAAACATATTCAGATTTAATAATGAAGAATGTTTATACATAGAAAAATTTTCCTGAGTGTTAATTATCATACAATCATGTTTCAGTTGAGAGTTGCTTTCATATTTACAACCATCACAACTAAACATTTTACATGCTGTACCAAGCTCTTGTTTTAAACATAATAAGAAATGAGACTTTGCACCATCGAAATCCATATTATTATGGCATACAGGTAACTTGTTATACACAGCATTTGGTAAAACACGAGTTAAAAGAATATCGATTGCTGTTTCAGTAATTTGAGGTGTTAATTCAATCAATCTCAAGATCTGATCCTTACTTAAACGTATTCCAGAATTTTTGTAATAAAATCCTGCGTTTTTCAAATTAAAAAGCTGTTGAAGTAGGCAGAAATCCTCATCAATACACATAACAGCCAGTTGATTATTTGCAATAAAAGAATCATCTTTCGAGTAAAAACAAAGATTATGTAATTTTCTACTAAAATTATCCCATGTAGGAACAGTTAAAACTACACCTTGTTTCGTAGGGTATTTATCTCTATTTTTGGCTTCCTTGAAATTTCTTATATGAATTCTTAAAGAAACATGGTTTTCCAATCGAACCTGAATATATATACCCCAACACAGATTAAATTCTGCAATAAGTGGATCGCATCCTTCTAAATTTTGGAAATGTTTATCAAACCAGTCTTGATGATACATAGTTAAGTAAGAAGTGTCTTGCACGGTTGAACATGATTGTTCTTGCATGTTTAAACATGATTGTTCTTGTAGGATATTATTTTCAAAAGCTGTAGACGTCACTCGTTTATCAGTTGTTAGCTCTGAACATTCTTCCATTGTTTGAAGTGAAGAGACATCGTTAGATGAGCCAGGAAAACATTCCAGTCTTTGTTTTTTTACAGAATCAGTGTTAGATATTATATGACGAAAGGTTAAACTTATTCTGGGTTGCTTTACATCAGGTTCTGCTATAATTGAATGTGTAAACAGTTTATTAGAAGGTTTAAACATAGAATACAGAGAGCCATGTTCTAAGCTTATTCGAACCTCTTGACACTTAAGTCTTTGAAACTCTAGAATCCGTTTTGCTCTAAAACTCAGTACAGTTATGGGGACATTCTCATCTATATCACTCTCATTATCCTTGTGATGTGATATGTAGCTTTTTCCATCTGGGTAAAAATTTAGCAACACAAAGTTATATGTAAAACCACTAAATCTCTTATTTCCAACATAAACGGTGTCCATTCTAATGGAGAAATGGTGGTTCCGCTGAAAGAATAAGACAGTCCAGAATCACCGAAAGCTAAAACCTTTCTCTTAGGCTTTATTTCTTTTCCTCGAAGTTTCAAAGTAGGTGTATAAAAGGGTAAAGTTTGCAGTTCACTTAAATATCGATCATTCTGAATAAAGTCAGAAATGACATGCACATTCAGTTCAGTCTCATCAAAAGCGGAAAGAGGCATTTTTCAGACAAACAGGATCAGACAGCTTTGTACAAGGTTAGGCAGCTTTGTACAAGGTTAGACAGGTTCGGACAAGGTTAGACAGGTTCGGACAGCTTTGTACAAGATTAGACAAGTTCGGACAGCTTTGTACAAGATTAGACAAGTTCGGACATGTAAACAAGCAAGGTTAGACAGGTTCAGACAGCTTTGTACAAGGTAAGAGCAGCAACAAGAATCAGCATTCAAGACAACTTACTCGAACATAGTGATCAGAATACTGAGTACGCTGCTTTTATAGGGGATTCTTATCATGTAGAGTATCGTGTGCAAAACTGGTCATGACATCACTTCCCTCAAAGTAAAGAACCAATCAAAACGGTTTTTCATATTCTTATAGGTAGGAAAAAGTGACATCATACAACAAGTGCGCCATCTATATTAAAATTGTTTTTTCTCTCAGTTCAAAGTAAGGGTTTCTTGCAACAAGTTGATGTTAAAATTCAGGAAAAAGAAAAATGATGATAGGTTAAATAGATGTGTTCAAGAAAGTTTAAGGTAAGTGTTTTTTGTAACTATGTGTAATATAATTTAGAACATTAAAAAGTTAATGTCATTTACTATTTTCATCAAACAAGAAACCTTTCTTAAAATATTATTCATGTTTAAGCAAACATTTCTTTTTATGTTACATGCTTAAAAGAATATGCAGGTTTAATTTTTGAACAACAGATACTTAATGTTACATATAAAAAGAGTAAGTGTTACATATAAAAAAGAGTAAGTATTTTGTTTTAAACTGTTGTTCTAAAAAGTTTTTTATGAATCAGTCACATAAATGTTTCTAAACATTTTAAAATAACAAGTTAAAGTGATTCTGTAATGTTTTTTAAGAAAGTGTCTTTAAAAAACATAAAGTTATTTCTCAAAGTTTTACAAAATTCATATAATATTATTTTCGTTTAAAGTTGGAACTAGTTTAGTTTTTTCTAACAATAGCACTCAATGTAAGTGAAATAAGGGCTAATGCGTAAGGTAGCGGTTACAATGAGAACATACTTTCACCATATATATAGGGTTGGTGATGTCTCTGTTACAGAAATCTCGACAAGTTCACATACATTTAGACAGAATGTATCCACACATATATAACTTATTTGTATTACTTTCAGAAAAAAAATTTAGTTATTTCAAAAAATATAATTATTTTACACACATTGGTATAAAATCTGTTTAGTATATGATTTTGTAAATTTATTTGTAACTGATAATTAAAAAAATGTTTTAACTAATTGTTTCTTTTCAACAAAAACATTTCATTTAAAAAATAAACCTTCACTTAATTCATTAAAAATTAAAGTTTTCTTAATTTCCAAAACTTTTGATTCTGTTAAACTTGTTCAACACTTAAATTAGGATCGTTACAGTAATTTATTTCACGTTATTTTAAAAAAAATTAATTTAAAAAAAATAATTAATTAATTAAAAATTAATTAAAATTTCTTCATGAGCAGCACTAAGTCTGGATGACACGTGTAAAATCTTTGCATCCCGCTCGCAGCAACATGGTACTGTCATCCCCTCAAGGGAAAAGCTCTCGTCCAATCAGAACGCCGATCGTAGCGCCCCTAGGATAATGATGTCAGAGTGTTCTAGAACATGACCTCAGGTGAAACAGAAACAACCAATCAGAAAGCAGCATTCGTCTCGACCTATCACAGCGCCGATCGCAGCGCCCTCTAGGATGATGATGACATCGTCCGTGCATAGTTCGGAAACCCCGTCAGTTGCTCCCTGGATTTCAAGACAGTAGGTGGTTTCTGCGACACTCTCCGTAAGTGACCCTTTTTTCCAACGATCTAGCCGCTTTCGTCTTCTTCACTTTCTCATTAACCATCTCATTAACCTTCTCATTAACTTACTCATTAACCTTCTCATTAACCTTCTCATTAACCCTGTCACCTATCCATCACTCACCTGTCACCTATCCATCCCTTTTCGACCACGCCCTCCATCCCCACTCCCTGATGTCGCAGAACCCCCATTTCTCTTCTACTAATGTGTTCCGAAAAGTGTTCTCAAACGTGTTCCCAAAAGTGTTCAAAAAGTGTGCTAGAAAGTCTCAGAAGTGTTCTAAAAACTGTTCCAAAAAGTGTGCTAAACAAGGGGACAAAATAAGTGTTCCCAAAATGTGTTCTGAAAAGTGTATAAATATTTGCAGTGTCCCTGCTTAAAATAGGTTTGCTGACCTTTATATCGTAAAGTATATTTTGAAAATGAAAGATCTTATATGTTCAAAATGATACTCTGAAAATTAATATTTTCTTGGGATAATTTTTACTCGCCCATCATACGTAAGGATAGGGTAAATCTTGTAATCGTTTTGACAATCGAAAATCTTTTTTTTTGACGGATTTACACATTTCAGACCCTGGAGATTCCGGAAAACATCTTTTTAGAGAAAAAAAATGTTTCGTCTGTGTGTCTGTAAACGCTCTATCTCCCGAACAAATTGAAATAGACTTGAAATTGGGTATGTACTTAGTATGTAATAATGGGAAGAAGCTTATTGAATTTCAGTCACCTCGAGGATCCGGAACTATTTTTTCGGACTCTCGAAATATTCGTTCTGAAAAAAGGAATATAATTTTTTTCTAAATTGTTTATTTTAAGGAGTGACTCTAAAAGACCATTAAAAAACATAAATTTTGCATTAAGAATAAAGTCGATCGGATCATGTGCTGCCGAGATATTTGTCATCCCATTTCCCACACGCTTCGATTTTTCATGACCCTGTATTTCTTTCAAATTGCAATTCAAAGATATGTTTTAATTAGTAAAGAGACGCTTCATCCGACGCAGTAAACTGTTAGTGAATAGGATTATCGTTTTTAGAGTTATTAGGATGTTTCTCTTACGCCATTCAGTAATAGAGCATTTAAAGTTTAGGACGTCATCGAGCCAGAATTTTAAACGAACTGCAATGCATTTTATAAACACGTTTTATTTTCATATTTTATATTATGTATATCCATGATGGGTAAGTATTACGGCGGCTCCAACGACTAGTTTAGTGATATTTCAGGAAGGAGGTGTCGGTAGTTGTGGATCGTAAGCAAGCACTTATGAAAAAATTTAAAAAAGCCATCCCAGAGATTGAGCCATTTCTATTTTCTTTCACATCTTTATGAAAAGAAGCATTTATTCGAATCCAGTCGAATTAATATACCGGGTGGTTATAATATAAGTATCTCTATTTGAAGTTGTTTGTAGCTTGATGGAATATCCCGAATGAAACCAAAATCGGTACACTTATTATTCGAGAAGGGGAAAGAAGAATGGAACAATAAAAAAAATAGTTGCCATATTCGCCGACAGATGGCTCTTTGAATGTGAAATGTAATGTGTAATACACGAACAAAGAATTAAGGTGTCAAACCGTATGGCATACCTAATTTATTGGAAAATGTCACAGTGAATGTGGCTACGCATTCGCATGGCGGTGCCGATGAAGTTCAGAACTGCGGAATGTAGCGCATCAGGAGTGATGTTTCGCTGATGTTTTGGTAGGGTATCTTTTAAGTCATTGAGGTTCGCGACAACATTTCCACGATACACAATATTGCAAATTACATTTCACACACAAAAGCGCCCTCTGTCGACGATTATTGCAATAATTATTTTTTTTTTTATTGTTCCATTCTTCTCCCCCCCCTTCTCGAATAGTAAGTGTACCGATTTTGGTTTCATCCAAGCCACAAACAGCCTCAAATAGAGATACTTATATCATAACTACCCGGTATTTCGAGAAACACTTTGTAATCTCGCTTTTACAACAGGATTCATTTTAATTGTTATTTTTGCTTTTAGAAAAACTAGGCACTTTTATTATTTATTTATTTGCATTGAGGTTCAGAAAAATATCCGTGAACTCGACGCTTTATAAAATCAGTTATTGAGGAACGCAATTTTCCATGGCAAACTGTTAGCTTGTTTTCAAAGAAGTACAGCAAAAAAAAAAAAAAAAAAAAAAAATGCATCCAAGATTTCGGGAAAAGAAAAATTAATGTTCAATAACACACAAAATAAATAAATAAATAAAATCTATATTAATTTAAAAAGAGAGAACGCCTGACTGACTGATCAACGCCGAGCTGAAACGACTGAAGTCGGGATCACGAAATGTGAAAAATACTTTGCTGTTATGACCTATAGGGAAGAAATATGAAAGGAATTTTGAAAACTCACCCCTAAGGGGGTTAAAAGTTTTAGATCATTTTTCGCCCTTTCTCAGCAGCAGTTTTTATTAGAAATATTAACCTCATCCGAGAAATTAAATAGAAGAAACCCACTTTTCACTTCCTCTTGAAAAGGGAAAGAAGAAAATAGCTTCAAAGTAATAAACATTTCTTTCAACGCATAATGAATTGCAGAGTGATATTTATGACCACTCAACTTCTAAATTGATAAACTGTTATTATACGAAATAGATTAAATACTTTAGAACAATAATTATAGCTGCAAATGAAACTTTAATATTCCAATTGCGTTCTTACGCTCAGACTCTGCAATGTGTAATTTTCCACTGACGTATGCGTAATTTCCAATGATGCAATCATAAACTCTGAACTTATTATTTTTTACTTTAATTTCGTCAGTCCTCTACAAAAATGTAAACGCGTAAACACGTAGAGCGAATAAGCTCTAAGATGTTAACAAATTGTATATTACTTTATAATCTAAACCTAAATATGTATGTAACATGTAATTGTCTTTATTATCCGCGTAATTAAATAATCAAGAATGTGTTTTAAAAGAAGTTTAATTATTTGCAGTCAAAGCCTAATTAAATAATTAGTTTTTTCAGTATGATAGTATGATAGTGAAAAACAACAGTGAAGTGTTCCGTGTGATCAATTTACTAACACCCTGGATATACAATTGGATTAAGCCATGAGATGCACCTTCAGAAAAGGTAAGAGAATTTTATCTTATCCTTTTTAATCTTCTTGAGACACCATCCGCGCTAGCTCGACTGAAAAATTGTCTCAGAAGGAAGGTGTGATTTCAAAAAAAAAAAAAAAAAAAACTTAAAAACTAAAAACTGTTTAAACAAATTTACAAATCACTTAGAACTAATTTCAAAAGAAAGGAAATAAATATAAGCATCTTTAAAAAAGAACTAATTAAATAAAACTTAATAAAAACAATAAAGAAAAATCAATCGAAGAAATGACTTTCTCAAAAGAAACACAGATAATTGAAAAATTAAACCAAAATAACTATTCCATGTGGAAATTTAAGGTCCAAATGTTATTAATAAAAGAAGATTTATCAGAATTAATAACAGAAGAACCGCCAAACCCAATAACACCTGATTGGCAAAAGAGGGAAAGAGGCCATAATAAACTTAAGTCTTGAGGACTCACAAATCGTTCATATAAGAAATTTAAACACGTCAAAGGAGAGCAAATCTTTCAAGCAAACTTTACTTACTCAAAAAATTATATGGAGCTAAATTACAAGAAAACGGAAACATGCAGCGTCACATAACAAATATTCTTGCAACCATCGATAAACTCTCCGCAATTGGAGAAAATATTAGTGACTCGCACATATCAGCACTACTACTGTGCTCACTTCCACCTAGTTACAACACACTCATAACGGCTCTGGAAGCCAGGCCGGAAAATGAGTTAACACCAGAATACATAAAAAATAAACTTGTCGACGAATATACTAAACGAGTAGAAAACTCGGAACCAACCGAAAATTCGGCAAAAGCGTTTAAAACACAGAAAAAGTTTGTAAATAATGATTACAAAAATCATAATAAATATTGCACGTACTGTAAGCAAAATAATCATAACTATAAAGAATGCTGGCACTTAAAAAACAGAAATTCGCAAAAAGCTACACCAAAACAAAGATTTAAACCAAAGAAGTTTACATCGTCGCTTTGCTTCGAAAACACAATCGGTGATAGTGAAAATGATAGGTACGAAACGAAAGAAAAAATAAATAAAAACGTACAAATAAATCATAACAAAAATCAAGATGCAGCATTTATAATCGAAAACCCCGGAAAACCAACCTGGATTATTGATTCTGGAGCATCTTCCCATATTGCGAACAGCAAAGAAATATTTACTGAAATAAACAACACCGAATAAACATCCGTAATAATCGCGAACGGAAACACACTCAATTCCTACGGATCCGGTGAAGTTATGATTACAACAAAAACATCAAACGGGGACTCAAATAAAATAAAATTAAAAAAGTGTTATATGTTCCAGATTTGGAAACAAACTTAATTTCTGTGAGTAAAGCAACTCAACACGGTTGCAAATTAATATTTGAAGACGAAAAATGCATGCTATCCTGTAACGGCCAAACGTATCTGGAAGCGAAAAAGAAAAATAACTTATATGAGGTAATTCTCTCAGATAAAGATATCCCAAACACAGCAAATATCGCAAACGACTGCAAAAATAAAGAATGTCTAGAACTTTGGCACAAACGCCTAGGTCATAGGAATTACGAAAGTATAAAACAAATGATGAAAAACAACTTGGCCAATGGCATAAAATTAAACAACTGCAGTCATACTACACACTGTGAAACATGCATCAAGACAAAAACCACTGATGCACCATATCCGAAATTATCTGAACATAAAACGACACAGGTACTCGACCTGATACATACAGACGTCTGTGGACCGATAAGAACAACCTCTTTAGGGAGCAAAAGGTATTTCGTCACTTTTATTGACGACCACTCAAGATTTACTGTTATATACTTACTATCTCACAAAGATGAGGTCTCAGACAAAATAAAGGACTATACACAAATGGTTCACACACAATTCGGGAGATATCCCAAAGCATTTAGATCTGATAACGGGGGCGAATATATCGGCAAAAATACGGAGGACTTTCTTAGAAAAAGAGGTATAAAACACCAATTTACTGTTCCACACTGCCCGAGCCAAAACGGGATTGCTGAAAGAAAGAATAGGAGCTTGATAGAAATGACCCGAGCTATGCTCTCAGAAGCTGGGTTACCACACAGATCCTGGGGTAAAGCAATAAATACAGCAACACATCTCCAAAACAGACTACCAACAAAGGCTACAAATAAAACTCCGTACGAAATTTGGTTCGAGAGAAAACCAAACTTACATTACCTTCGAGTATTTGGCTGTAAAGCTTATATATACATAAATAAGATACATAGAGGAAAATTAGATAACACAGCCAGGGAAGGAATATTTATGGGATATGATAACCACTCAAAGGGTTATAGAGTATACACCAAAAATAATGAAATCATAATCGGGAGAACTGTAAAATTCTTAGAGAATAACACACTCATTCTGAATGAAGAAAATAATGAACCAGAATGCCTGCTTGATGACAAAAATTATATTGAAACGGAAATAAACAATACAGAACAAACACAAGCAGAACCCGATCAAAACATTCCTACATTAAGAAGGTCAGAAAGGACAAACAGGGGAGTTCCACCCAATAGATATACATCCGACAGTTATATCTGTATAGTTAAAAACGATG
This sequence comes from Maratus michaelseni, assembly GCA_963931845.1. NCBI lineage: Eukaryota > Metazoa > Arthropoda > Arachnida > Araneae > Salticidae > Maratus > Maratus michaelseni. The sequence goes on along the minus strand of OZ007592.1, from coordinate 3,588,972 downwards.
AAATAATAGAACCAAAAAACTGGAAAGAAATCAACGAAATAAAAAATCCTAGAGAAAAGGAAAATTGGCTCAAAGCCACAGATGCAGAAATAGAAGCGCTGATGAAAAATAAAACATGGGAACTGGTAGAACCACCACCAAATAGAAAAATAATAGGATCAAAATGGATCTTTAAAAGCAAAGTCGATAGCTCAGGAAAATCACTCATATATAAAGCAAGATTAGTTGCTAAAGGATTTAGCCAAAAATTTGGTGAAGACTATGATGAAACATTTGCACCAGTATTCGTGCATTTTTAACCGCAGCCGCTTACAAAAATCTAGATGTACACCATATTGATATAAACTCGGCATTCCTTCATGGAAATTTACAAGAGGAAATCTACATGCAGCAACCAGAGGGTTACATTAAAACAAACTCTAATTATAAAGTTTGTAAATTAAACAAGACCATATATGGTCTCAAACAGGCAGCAAGAGCCTGGCACATGAAAATAGAAACTTCAAGCAAAGCTCAGCCGATACATGCTTATTCAGAAGAAAAGAAAAAGAAAATTTCACATACGTAATAATCTACGTAGACGATATTCTTATAGCAAGGAACCGGAAATAATAAAAGAAATCGTGAAAGGAACCGGAAATAATAAAAGAAATCGTAAAAACGCTAAATGAAGAATATGAATTGAAAAATTTAGGACAAATAAAGAGATACTTAGGAACCGAAATAGAAAAAATACCGGACGGTTACGCACTAAACCAAAAATCAAAAACTGAAGAATTAGCTAAGAAATTTAATCTTGAAAATGCAAAACCATACGGTACACCAATGAAACCCGGTTTTAATAAAATAGAAGATGACGAAAATTTGTTACCAAATAACACAGAATATCGTAAAGCCATAGGCTCACTTCTTTACATCGCGACAGTTACTAGACCAGACATATCAGCACCAGTCAACATCCTTAGTAAACGTAATGAAGCACCGCGAAACAAGGACTGGAATGCAGTAAAGAGAATAATCAAATATTTACACTGTACGAAAAATTTAAATTTAGTTTTAAATACAAAAAAGAAACCAATACTAGAAGTTTATACCGACTCAGTTTGGGCAGGAGATACAGAAACGAGAAAATCAACTTCTGGCAGTATTTACATGTTGGGAGACAATCCAATTCAGTGGATCACAAAAATGCAGACATGTATTGCCTTATCATCTGCTGAAGCAGAATATATAGCTGCAACAAACGCTTGTCAAGAAACTTTATGGTTAATTAAATTATTGGAAGATTTAGGATTAACTAAAGATAAACCAATAATAATGCATGAAGATAACCAAAGTTGCATAAAGATGATACACAACGAAAAGTTTGGTAAGCGTACCAAACACATAGACGTCAAATTTCACGCCATAAAACAGCTTAGAGAAGAAGGAATTATAGAATTAAAATATTGTCCTACAGATCAGATGATAGCAGACGCGTGAACCAAGCCTGCACTGGAAAGACCTAGAAATTCAATGAAACTTTTATGATCAATTCCTCGGAGGAGCTTAAGGGGGAATATTAGAAATATTAACCTCGTCCGAGAAATTAAATAGAAGAAACCCACTTTTCACTTCCTCTTGAAAAGGGAAAGAAGGAAAGACCTTGATAAAGAAAATAGCTTCAAAGTAATAAACATTTCTTTCAACGCATAATGAATTGCAGAGTGATATTTATAACCACTCAACTTCCAATAAATGTTCCGGAACTCTTCTAAATTGATAAACTGTTATTATACGAAATAGATTAAATACTTTAGAACAATAATTATAGCTGCAAATGAAACTTTAATATTCCAATTGCGTTCTTACGCTCAGACTCTGCAATGTGTAATTTTCCACTGACGTATGCGTAATTTCCAATGATGCAATCATAAACTCTGAACTTATTATTTTTTACTTTAATTTCGTCAGTCCTCTACAAAAATGTAAACGCGTAAACACGTAGAGCGAATAAGCTCTAAGATGTTAACAAATTGTATATTACTTTATAATCTAAACCTAAATATGTATGTAACATGTAATTGTCTTTATTATCCGCGTAATTAAATAATCAAGAATGTGTTTTAAAAGAAGTTTAATTATTTGCAGTCAAAGCCTAATTAAATAATTAGTTTTTTCAGTATGATAGTATGATAGTGAAAAACAACAGTGAAGTGTTCCGTGTGATCAATTTACTAACACCCTGGATATACAATTGGATTAAGCCATGAGATGCACCTTCAGAAAAGGTAAGAGAATTTTATCTTATCCTTTTTAATCTTCTTGAGACACCATCCGCGCTAGCTCGACTGAAAAATTGTCTCAGAAGGAAGGTGTGATTTCAAAAAAAAAAAAAAAAAAAAAAAAAAAAACTTAAAAACTAAAAACTGTTTAAACAAATTTACAAATCACTTAGAACTAATTTCAAAAGAAAGGAAATAAATATAAGCATCTTTAAAAAAGAACTAATTAAATAAAACTTAATAAAAACAATAAAGAAAAATCAATCGAAGAAATGACTTTCTCAAAAGAAACACAGATAATTGAAAAATTAAACCAAAATAACTATTCCATGTGGAAATTTAAGGTCCAAATGTTATTAATAAAAGAAGATTTATCAGAATTAATAACAGAAGAACCGCCAAACCCAATAACACCTGATTGGCAAAAGAGGGAAAGAGGCCATAATAAACTTAAGTCTTGAGGACTCACAAATCGTTCATATAAGAAATTTAAACACGTCAAAGGAGACGTGGGACACATTCATGAAAGAGCAAATCTTTCAAGCAAACTTTACTTACTCAAAAAATTATATGGAGCTAAATTACAAGAAAACGGAAACATGCAGCGTCACATAACAAATATTCTTGCAACCATCGATAAACTCTCCTCAATTGGAGAAAATATTAGTGACTCGCACATATCAGCACTACTACTGTGCTCACTTCCACCTAGTTACAACACACTCATAACGTGTAAACTTTACTTACTCAGGCTCTGGAAGCCAGGCCGGAAAATGAGTTAACACCAGAATACATAAAAAATAAACTTGTCGACGAATATACTAAACGAGTAGAAAACTCGGAACCAACCGAAAATTCGGCAAAAGCGTTTAAAACACAGAAAAAGTTTGTATATAATGATTACAAAAATCATAATAAATATTGCACGTACTGTAAGCAAAATAATCATAACTATAAAGAATGCTGGCACTTAAAAAACAGAAATTCACAAAAAGCTACACCAAAACAAAGATTTAAACCAAAGAAGTTTACATCGTCGCTTTGCTTCGAAAACACAATCGGTGATAGTGAAAATGATAGGTACGAAACGAAAGAAAAAATAAATAAAAACGTACAAATAAATCATAACAAAAATCAAGATGCAGCATTTATAATCGAAAACCCCGGAAAACCAACCTGGATTATTGATTCTGGAGCATCTTCCCATATTGCGAACAGCAAAGAAATATTTACTGAAATAAACAACACCGAATAAACATCCGTAATAATCGCGAACGGAAACACACTCAATTCCTACGGATCCGGTGAAGTTATGATTACAACAAAAACATCAAACGGGGACTCAAATAAAATAAAATTAAAAAAGTGTTATATGTTCCAGATTTGGAAACAAACTTAATTTCTGTGAGTAAAGCAACTCAACACGGTTGCAAATTAATATTTGAAGACGAAAAATGCATGCTATCCTGTAACGGCCAAACGTATCTGGAAGCGAAAAAGAAAAATAACTTATATGAGGTAATTCTCTCAGATAAAGATATCCCAAACACAGCAAATATCGCAAACGACTGCAAAAATAAAGAATGTCTAGAACTTTGGCACAAACGCCTAGGTCATAGGAATTACGAAAGTATAAAACAAATGATGAAAAACAACTTGGCCAATGGCATAAAATTAAACAACTGCAGTCATACTACACACTGTGAAACATGCATCAAGACAAAAACCACTGATGCACCATATCCGAAATTATCTGAACATAAAACGACACAGGTACTCGACCTGATACATACAGACGTCTGTGGACCGATAAGAACAACCTCTTTAGGGAGAAAAAGGTATTTCGTCACTTTTATTGACGACCACTCAAGATTTACTGTTATATACTTACTATCTCACAAAGATGAGGTCTCAGACAAAATAAAGGACTATACACAAATGGTTCACACACAATTCGGGAGATATCCCAAAGCATTTAGATCTGATAACGGGGGCGAATATATCGGCAAAAATACGGAGGACTTTCTTAGAAAAAGAGGTATAAAACACCAATTTACTGTTCCACACTGCCCGAGCCAAAACGGGATTGCTGAAAGAAAGAATAGGAGCTTGATAGAAATGACCCGAGCTATGCTCTCAGAAGCTGGGTTACCACACAGATCCTGGGGTAAAGCAATAAATACAGCAACACATCTCCAAAACAGACTACCAACAAAGGCTACAAATAAAACTCCGTACGAAATTTGGTTCGAGAGAAAACCAAACTTACATTACCTTCGAGTATTTGGCTGTAAAGCTTATATATACATAAATAAGATACATAGAGGAAAATTAGATAACACAGCCAGGGAAGGAATATTTATGGGATATGATAACCACTCAAAGGGTTATAGAGTATACACCAAAAATAATGAAATCATAATCGGGAGAACTGTAAAATTCTTAGAGAATAACACACTCATTCTGAATGAAGAAAATAATGAACCAGAATGCCTGCTTGATGACAAAAATTATATTGAAACGGAAATAAACAATACAGAACAAACACAAGCAGAACCCGATCAAAACATTCCTACATTAAGAAGGTCAGAAAGGACAAACAGGGGAGTTCCACCCAATAGATATACATCCGACAGTTATATCTGTATAGTTAAAAACGATGAAATAATAGAACCAAAAAACTGGAAAGAAATCAACGAAATAAAAAATCCTAGAGAAAAGGAAAATTGGCTCAAAGCCACAGATGCAGAAATAGAAGCGCTGATGAAAAATAAAACATGGGAACTGGTAGAACCACCACCAAATAGAAAAATAATAGGATCAAAATGGATCTTTAAAAGCAAAGTCGATAGCTCAGGAAAATCACTCATATATAAAGCAAGATTAGTTGCTAAAGGATTTAGCCAAAAATTTGGTGAAGACTATGATGAAACATTTGCACCAGTATTCGTGCATTTTTAACCGCAGCCGCTTACAAAAATCTAGATGTACACCATATTGATATAAACTCGGCATTCCTTCATGGAAATTTACAAGAGGAAATCTACATGCAACAACCAGAGGGTTACATTAAAACAAACTCTAATTATAAAGTTTGTAAATTAAACAAGACCATATATGGTCTCAAACAGGCAGCAAGAGCCTGGCACATGAAAATAGAAACTTCAAGCAAAGCTCAGCCGATACATGCTTATTCAGAAGAAAAGAAAAAGAAAATTTCACATACGTAATAATCTACGTAGACGATATTCTTATAGCAAGGAACCGGAAATAATAAAAGAAATCGTAAAAGGAACCGGAAATAATAAAAGAAATCGTAAAAACGCTAAATGAAGAATATGAATTGAAAAATTTAGGACAAATAAAGAGATACTTAGGAACCGAAATAGAAAAAATACCGGACGGTTACGCACTAAACCAAAAATCAAAAATTGAAGAATTAGCTAAGAAATTTAATCTTGAAAATGCAAAACCATACGGTACACCAATGAAACCCGGTTTTAATAAAATAGAAGATGACGAAAATTTGTTACCAAATAACACAGAATATCGTAAAGCCATAGGCTCACTTCTTTACATCGCGACAGTTACTAGACCAGACATATCAGCACCAGTCAACATCCTTAGTAAACGTAATGAAGCACCGCGAAACAAGGACTTGAATGCAGTAAAGAGAATAATCAAATATTTACACTGTACGAAAAATTTAAATTTAGTTTTAAATACAAAAAAGAAACCAATACTAGAAGTTTATACCGACTCAGTTTGGGCAGGAGATACAGAAACGAGAAAATCAACTTCTGGCAGTATTTACATGTTGGGAGACAATCCAATTCAGTGGATCACAAAAATGCAGACATGTATTGCCTTATCATCTGCTGAAGCAGAATATATAGCTGCAACAAACGCTTGTCAAGAAACTTTATGGTTAATTAAATTATTGGAAGATTTAGGATTAACTAAAGATAAACCAATAATAATGCATGAAGATAACCAAAGTTGCATAAAGATGATACACAACGAAAAGTTTGGTAAGCGTACCAAACACATAGACGTCAAATTTCACGCCATAAAACAGCTTAGAGAAGAAGGAATTATAGAATTAAAATATTGTCCTACAGATCAGATGATAGCAGACGCGTGAACCAAGCCTGCACTCGAAAGACCTAGAAATTCAATGAAACTTTTATGATCAATTCCTCGGAGGAGCTTAAGGGGGAATATTAGAAATATTAACCTCGTCCGAGAAATTAAATAGAAGAAACCCACTTTTCACTTCCTCTTGAAAAGGGAAAGAAGGAAAGACCTTGATAAAAAAAATAGCTTCAAAGTAATAAACATTTCTTTCAACGCATAATGAATTGCAGAGTGATATTTATAACCACTCAACTTCCAATAAATGTTCCGGAACTCTTCTAAATTGATAAACTGTTATTATACGAAATAGATTAAATACTTTAGAACAATAATTATAGCTGCAAATGAAACTTTAATATTCCAATTGCGTTCTTACGCTCAGACTCTGCAATGTGTAATTTTCCACTGACGTATGCGTAATTTCCAATGATGCAATCATAAACTCTGAACTTATTATTTTTTACTTTAATTTCGTCAGTCCTCTACAAAAATGTAAACGCGTAAACACGTAGAGCGAATAAGCTCTAAGATGTTAACAAATTGTATATTACTTTATAATCTAAACCTAAATATGTATGTAACATGTAATTGTCTTTATTATCCGCGTAATTAAATAACCAAGAATGTGTTTTAAAAGAAGTTTAATTATTTGCAGTCAAAGCCTAATTAAATAATTAGTTTTTTCAGTATGATAGTATGATAGTGAAAAACAACAGTGAAGTGTTCCGTGTGATCAATTTACTAACACCCTGGATATACAATTGGATTAAGCCATGAGATGCACCTTCAGAAAAGGTAAGAGAATTTTATCTTATCCTTTTTAATCTTCTTGAGACACCATCCGCGCTAGCTCGACTGAAAAATTGTCTCAGAAGGAAGGTGTGATTTCAAAAAAAAAAAAAAAAAAAAAAAAAAAAACTTAAAAACTAAAAACTGTTTAAACAAATTTACAAATCACTTAGAACTAATTTCAAAAGAAAGGAAATAAATATAAGCATCTTTAAAAAAGAACTAATTAAATAAAACTTAATAAAAACAATAAAGAAAAATCAATCGAAGAAATGACTTTCTCAAAAGAAACACAGATAATTGAAAAATTAAACCAAAATAACTATTCCATGTGGAAATTTAAGGTCCAAATGTTATTAATAAAAGAAGATTTATCAGAATTAATAACAGAAGAACCGCCAAACCCAATAACACCTGATTGGCAAAAGAGGGAAAGAGGCCATAATAAACTTAAGTCTTGAGGACTCACAAATCGTTCATATAAGAAATTTAAACACGTCAAAGGAGACGTGGGACACATTCATGAAAGAGCAAATCTTTCAAGCAAACTTTACTTACTCAAAAAATTATATGGAGCTAAATTACAAGAAAACGGAAACATGCAGCGTCACATAACAAATATTCTTGCAACCATCGATAAACTCTCCTCAATTGGAGAAAATATTAGTGACTCGCACATATCAGCACTACTACTGTGCTCACTTCCACCTAGTTACAACACACTCATAACGGCTCTGGAAGCCAGGCCGGAAAATGAGTTAACACCAGAATACATAAAAAATAAACTTGTCGACGAATATACTAAACGAGTAGAAAACTCGGAACCAACCGAAAATTCGGCAAAAGCGTTTAAAACACAGAAAAAGTTTGTATATAATGATTACAAAAATCATAATAAATATTGCACGTACTGTAAGCAAAATAATCATAACTATAAAGAATGCTGGCACTTAAAAAACAGAAATTCACAAAAAGCTACACCAAAACAAAGATTTAAACCAAAGAAGTTTACATCGTCGCTTTGCTTCGAAAACACAATCGGTGATAGTGAAAATGATAGGTACGAAACGAAAGAAAAAATAAATAAAAACGTACAAATAAATCATAACAAAAATCAAGATGCAGCATTTATAATCGAAAACCCCGGAAAACCAACCTGGATTATTGATTCTGGAGCATCTTCCCATATTGCGAACAGCAAAGAAATATTTACTGAAATAAACAACACCGAATAAACATCCGTAATAATCGCGAACGGAAACACACTCAATTCCTACGGATCCGGTGAAGTTATGATTACAACAAAAACATCAAACGGGGACTCAAATAAAATAAAATTAAAAAAGTGTTATATGTTCCAGATTTGGAAACAAACTTAATTTCTGTGAGTAAAGCAACTCAACACGGTTGCAAATTAATATTTGAAGACGAAAAATGCATGCTATCCTGTAACGGCCAAACGTATCTGGAAGCGAAAAAGAAAAATAACTTATATGAGGTAATTCTCTCAGATAAAGATATCCCAAACACAGCAAATATCGCAAACGACTGCAAAAATAAAGAATGTCTAGAACTTTGGCACAAACGCCTAGGTCATAGGAATTACGAAAGTATAAAACAAATGATGAAAAACAACTTGGCCAATGGCATAAAATTAAACAACTGCAGTCATACTACACACTGTGAAACATGCATCAAGACAAAAACCACTGATGCACCATATCCGAAATTATCTGAACATAAAACGACACAGGTACTCGACCTGATACATACAGACGTCTGTGGACCGATAAGAACAACCTCTTTAGGGAGAAAAAGGTATTTCGTCACTTTTATTGACGACCACTCAAGATTTACTGTTATATACTTACTATCTCACAAAGATGAGGTCTCAGACAAAATAAAGGACTATACACAAATGGTTCACACACAATTCGGGAGATATCCCAAAGCATTTAGATCTGATAACGGGGGCGAATATATCGGCAAAAATACGGAGGACTTTCTTAGAAAAAGAGGTATAAAACACCAATTTACTGTTCCACACTGCCCGAGCCAAAACGGGATTGCTGAAAGAAAGAATAGGAGCTTGATAGAAATGACCCGAGCTATGCTCTCAGAAGCTGGGTTACCACACAGATCCTGGGGTAAAGCAATAAATACAGCAACACATCTCCAAAACAGACTACCAACAAAGGCTACAAATAAAACTCCGTACGAAATTTGGTTCGAGAGAAAACCAAACTTACATTACCTTCGAGTATTTGGCTGTAAAGCTTATATATACATAAATAAGATACATAGAGGAAAATTAGATAACACAGCCAGGGAAGGAATATTTATGGGATATGATAACCACTCAAAGGGTTATAGAGTATACACCAAAAATAATGAAATCATAATCGGGAGAACTGTAAAATTCTTAGAGAATAACACACTCATTCTGAATGAAGAAAATAATGAACCAGAATGCCTGCTTGATGACAAAAATTATATTGAAACGGAAATAAACAATACAGAACAAACACAAGCAGAACCCGATCAAAACATTCCTACATTAAGAAGGTCAGAAAGGACAAACAGGGGAGTTCCACCCAATAGATATACATCCGACAGTTATATCTGTATAGTTAAAAACGATGAAATAATAGAACCAAAAAACTGGAAAGAAATCAACGAAATAAAAAATCCTAGAGAAAAGGAAAATTGGCTCAAAGCCACAGATGCAGAAATAGAAGCGCTGATGAAAAATAAAACATGGGAACTGGTAGAACCACCACCAAATAGAAAAATAATAGGATCAAAATGGATCTTTAAAAGCAAAGTCGATAGCTCAGGAAAATCACTCATATATAAAGCAAGATTAGTTGCTAAAGGATTTAGCCAAAAATTTGGTGAAGACTATGATGAAACATTTGCACCAGTATTCGTGCATTTTTAACCGCAGCCGCTTACAAAAATCTAGATGTACACCATATTGATATAAACTCGGCATTCCTTCATGGAAATTTACAAGAGGAAATCTACATGCAACAACCAGAGGGTTACATTAAAACAAACTCTAATTATAAAGTTTGTAAATTAAACAAGACCATATATGGTCTCAAACAGGCAGCAAGAGCCTGGCACATGAAAATAGAAACTTCAAGCAAAGCTCAGCCGATACATGCTTATTCAGAAGAAAAGAAAAAGAAAATTTCACATACGTAATAATCTACGTAGACGATATTCTTATAGCAAGGAACCGGAAATAATAAAAGAAATCGTAAAAGGAACCGGAAATAATAAAAGAAATCGTAAAAACGCTAAATGAAGAATATGAATTGAAAAATTTAGGACAAATAAAGAGATACTTAGGAACCGAAATAGAAAAAATACCGGACGGTTACGCACTAAACCAAAAATCAAAAATTGAAGAATTAGCTAAGAAATTTAATCTTGAAAATGCAAAACCATACGGTACACCAATGAAACCCGGTTTTAATAAAATAGAAGATGACGAAAATTTGTTACCAAATAACACAGAATATCGTAAAGCCATAGGCTCACTTCTTTACATCGCGACAGTTACTAGACCAGACATATCAGCACCAGTCAACATCCTTAGTAAACGTAATGAAGCACCGCGAAACAAGGACTTGAATGCAGTAAAGAGAATAATCAAATATTTACACTGTACGAAAAATTTAAATTTAGTTTTAAATACAAAAAAGAAACCAATACCAGAAGTTTATACCGACTCAGTTTGGGCAGGAGATACAGAAACGAGAAAATCAACTTCTGGCAGTATTTACATGTTGGGAGACAATCCAATTCAGTGGATCACAAAAATGCAGACATGTATTGCCTTATCATCTGCTGAAGCAGAATATATAGCTGCAACAAACGCTTGTCAAGAAACTTTATGGTTAATTAAATTATTGGAAGATTTAGGATTAACTAAAGATAAACCAATAATAATGCATGAAGATAACCAAAGTTGCATAAAGATGATACACAACGAAAAGTTTGGTAAGCGTACCAAACACATAGACGTCAAATTTCACGCCATAAAACAGCTTAGAGAAGAAGGAATTATAGAATTAAAATATTGTCCTACAGATCAGATGATAGCAGACGCGTGAACCAAGCCTGCACTCGAAAGACCTAGAAATTCAATGAAACTTTTATGATCAATTCCTCGGAGGAGCTTAAGGGGGAATATTAGAAATATTAACCTCGTCCGAGAAATTAAATAGAAGAAACCCACTTTTCACTTCCTCTTGAAAAGGGAAAGAAGGAAAGACCTTGATAAAGAAAATAGCTTCAAAGTAATAAACATTTCTTTCAACGCATAATGAATTGCAGAGTGATATTTATAACCACTCAACTTCCAATAAATGTTCCGGAACTCTTCTAAATTGATAAACTGTTATTATACGAAATAGATTAAATACTTTAGAACAATAATTATAGCTGCAAATGAAACTTTAATATTCCAATTGCGTTCTTACGCTCAGACTCTGCAATGTGTAATTTTCCACTGACGTATGCGTAATTTCCAATGATGCAATCATAAACTCTGAACTTATTATTTTTTACTTTAATTTCGTCAGTCCTCTACAAAAATGTAAACGCGTAAACACGTAGAGCGAATAAGCTCTAAGATGTTAACAAATTGTATATTACTTTATAATCTAAACCTAAATATGTATGTAACATGTAATTGTCTTTATTATCCGCGTAATTAAATAATCAAGAATGTGTTTTAAAAGAAGTTTAATTATTTGCAGTCAAAGCCTAATTAAATAATTAGTTTTTTCAGTATGATAGTATGATAGTGAAAAACAACAGTGAAGTGTTCCGTGTGATCAATTTACTAACACCCTGGATATACAATTGGATTAAGCCATGAGATGCACCTTCAGAAAAGGTAAGAGAATTTTATCTTATCCTTTTTAATCTTCTTGAGACACCATCCGCGCTAGCTCGACTGAAAAATTGTCTCAGAAGGAAGGTGTGATTTCAAAAAAAAAAAAAAAAAAAAAAAAAAAAAAAACTTAAAAACTAAAAACTGTTTAAACAAATTTACAAATCACTTAGAACTAATTTCAAAAGAAAGGAAATAAATATAAGCATCTTTAAAAAAGAACTAATTAAATAAAACTTAATAAAAACAATAAAGAAAAATCAATCGAAGAAATGACTTTCTCAAAAGAAACACAGATAATTGAAAAATTAAACCAAAATAACTATTCCATGTGGAAATTTAAGGTCCAAATGTTATTAATAAAAGAAGATTTATCAGAATTAATAACAGAAGAACCGCCAAACCCAATAACACCTGATTGGCAAAAGAGGGAAAGAGGCCATAATAAACTTAAGTCTTGAGGACTCACAAATCGTTCATATAAGAAATTTAAACACGTCAAAGGAGACGTGGGACACATTCATGAAAGAGCAAATCTTTCAAGCAAACTTTACTTACTCAAAAAATTATATGGAGCTAAATTACAAGAAAACGGAAACATGCAGCGTCACATAACAAATATTCTTGCAACCATCGATAAACTCTCCTCAATTGGAGAAAATATTAGTGACTCGCACATATCAGCACTACTACTGTGCTCACTTCCACCTAGTTACAACACACTCATAACGGCTCTGGAAGCCAGGCCGGAAAATGAGTTAACACCAGAATACATAAAAAATAAACTTGTCGACGAATATACTAAACGAGTAGAAAACTCGGAACCAACCGAAAATTCGGCAAAAGCGTTTAAAACACAGAAAAAGTTTGTATATAATGATTACAAAAATCATAATAAATATTGCACGTACTGTAAGCAAAATAATCATAACTATAAAGAATGCTGGCACTTAAAAAACAGAAATTCACAAAAAGCTACACCAAAACAAAGATTTAAACCAAAGAAGTTTACATCGTCGCTTTGCTTCGAAAACACAATCGGTGATAGTGAAAATGATAGGTACGAAACGAAAGAAAAAATAAATAAAAACGTACAAATAAATCATAACAAAAATCAAGATGCAGCATTTATAATCGAAAACCCCGGAAAACCAACCTGGATTATTGATTCTGGAGCATCTTCCCATATTGCGAACAGCAAAGAAATATTTACTGAAATAAACAACACCGAATAAACATCCGTAATAATCGCGAACGGAAACACACTCAATTCCTACGGATCCGGTGAAGTTATGATTACAACAAAAACATCAAACGGGGACTCAAATAAAATAAAATTAAAAAAGTGTTATATGTTCCAGATTTGGAAACAAACTTAATTTCTGTGAGTAAAGCAACTCAACACGGTTGCAAATTAATATTTGAAGACGAAAAATGCATGCTATCCTGTAACGGCCAAACGTATCTGGAAGCGAAAAAGAAAAATAACTTATATGAGGTAATTCTCTCAGATAAAGATATCCCAAACACAGCAAATATCGCAAACGACTGCAAAAATAAAGAATGTCTAGAACTTTGGCACAAACGCCTAGGTCATAGGAATTACGAAAGTATAAAACAAATGATGAAAAACAACTTGGCCAATGGCATAAAATTAAACAACTGCAGTCATACTACACACTGTGAAACATGCATCAAGACAAAAACCACTGATGCACCATATCCGAAATTATCTGAACATAAAACGACACAGGTACTCGACCTGATACATACAGACGTCTGTGGACCGATAAGAACAACCTCTTTAGGGAGAAAAAGGTATTTCGTCACTTTTATTGACGACCACTCAAGATTTACTGTTATATACTTACTATCTCACAAAGATGAGGTCTCAGACAAAATAAAGGACTATACACAAATGGTTCACACACAATTCGGGAGATATCCCAAAGCATTTAGATCTGATAACGGGGGCGAATATATCGGCAAAAATACGGAGGACTTTCTTAGAAAAAGAGGTATAAAACACCAATTTACTGTTCCACACTGCCCGAGCCAAAACGGGATTGCTGAAAGAAAGAATAGGAGCTTGATAGAAATGACCCGAGCTATGCTCTCAGAAGCTGGGTTACCACACAGATCCTGGGGTAAAGCAATAAATACAGCAACACATCTCCAAAACAGACTACCAACAAAGGCTACAAATAAAACTCCGTACGAAATTTGGTTCGAGAGAAAACCAAACTTACATTACCTTCGAGTATTTGGCTGTAAAGCTTATATATACATAAATAAGATACATAGAGGAAAATTAGATAACACAGCCAGGGAAGGAATATTTATGGGATATGATAACCACTCAAAGGGTTATAGAGTATACACCAAAAATAATGAAATCATAATCGGGAGAACTGTAAAATTCTTAGAGAATAACACACTCATTCTGAATGAAGAAAATAATGAACCAGAATGCCTGCTTGATGACAAAAATTATATTGAAACGGAAATAAACAATACAGAACAAACACAAGCAGAACCCGATCAAAACATTCCTACATTAAGAAGGTCAGAAAGGACAAACAGGGGAGTTCCACCCAATAGATATACATCCGACAGTTATATCTGTATAGTTAAAAACGATGAAATAATAGAACCAAAAAACTGGAAAGAAATCAACGAAATAAAAAATCCTAGAGAAAAGGAAAATTGGCTCAAAGCCACAGATGCAGAAATAGAAGCGCTGATGAAAAATAAAACATGGGAACTGGTAGAACCACCACCAAATAGAAAAATAATAGGATCAAAATGGATCTTTAAAAGCAAAGTCGATAGCTCAGGAAAATCACTCATATATAAAGCAAGATTAGTTGCTAAAGGATTTAGCCAAAAATTTGGTGAAGACTATGATGAAACATTTGCACCAGTATTCGTGCATTTTTAACCGCAGCCGCTTACAAAAATCTAGATGTACACCATATTGATATAAACTCGGCATTCCTTCATGGAAATTTACAAGAGGAAATCTACATGCAACAACCAGAGGGTTACATTAAAACAAACTCTAATTATAAAGTTTGTAAATTAAACAAGACCATATATGGTCTCAAACAGGCAGCAAGAGCCTGGCACATGAAAATAGAAACTTCAAGCAAAGCTCAGCCGATACATGCTTATTCAGAAGAAAAGAAGAAGAAAATTTCACATACGTAATAATCTACGTAGACGATATTCTTATAGCAAGGAACCGGAAATAATAAAAGAAATCGTAAAAGGAACCGGAAATAATAAAAGAAATCGTAAAAGGAACCGGAAATAATAAAAGAAATCGTAAAAACGCTAAATGAAGAATATGAATTGAAAAATTTAGGACAAATAAAGAGATACTTAGGAACCGAAATAGAAAAAATACCGGACGGTTACGCACTAAACCAAAAATCAAAAATTGAAGAATTAGCTAAGAAATTTAATCTTGAAAATGCAAAACCATACGGTACACCAATGAAACCCGGTTTTAATAAAATAGAAGATGACGAAAATTTGTTACCAAATAACACAGAATATCGTAAAGCCATAGGCTCACTTCTTTACATCGCGACAGTTACTAGACCAGACATATCAGCACCAGTCAACATCCTTAGTAAACGTAATGAAGCACCGCGAAACAAGGACTGGAATGCAGTAAAGAGAATAATCAAATATTTACACTGTACGAAAAATTTAAATTTAGTTTTAAATACAAAAAAGAAACCAATACTAGAAGTTTATACCGACTCAGTTTGGGCAGGAGATACAGAAACGAGAAAATCAACTTCTGGCAGTATTTACATGTTGGGAGACAATCCAATACAGTGGATCACAAAAATGCAGACATGTATTGCCTTATCATCTGCTGAAGCAGAATATATAGCTGCAACAAACGCTTGTCAAGAAACTTTATGGTTAATTAAATTATTGGAAGATTTAGGATTAACTAAAGATAAACCAATAATAATGCATGAAGATAACCAAAGTTGCATAAAGATGATACACAACGAAAAGTTTGGTAAGCGTACCAAACACATAGACGTCAAATTTCACGCCATAAAACAGCTTAGAGAAGAAGGAATTATAGAATTAAAATATTGTCCTACAGATCAGATGATAGCAGACGCGTGAACCAAGCCTGCACTGGAAAGACCTAGAAATTCAATGAAACTTTTATGATCAATTCCTCGGAGGAGCTTAAGGGGGAATATTAGAAATATTAACCTCGTCCGAGAAATTAACTAGAAGAAACCCACTTTTCACTTCCTCTTGAAAAGGGAAAGAAGGAAAGACCTTGATAAAGAAAATAGCTTCAAAGTAATAAACATTTCTTTCAACGCATAATGAATTGCAGAGTGATATTTATAACCACTCAACTTCCAATAAATGTTCCGGAACTCTTCTAAATTGATAAACTGTTATTATACGAAATAGATTAAATACTTTAGAACAATAATTATAGCTGCAAATGAAACTTTAATATTCTAATTGCGTTCTTACGCTCAGACTCTGCAATGTGTAATTTGCCACTGACGTATGCGTAATTTCCAATGATGCAATCATAAACTCTGAACGTATTATTTTTTACTTTAATTTCGTCAGTCTTCTACAAAAATGTAAACGCGTAAACACGTAGAGCGAATAAGCTCTAAGATGTTAACAAATTGTATATTACTTTATAATCTAAACCTAAATATGTATGTAACATGTAATTGTCTTTATTATCCGCGCAATTAAATAATCAAGAGTGTGTTTTAAAAGAAGTTTAATTATTTGCAGTCAAAGCCTAATTAAATAATTAGTTTTTTCAGTATGATAGTATGATAGTGAAAAACAACAGTGAAGTGTTCCGTGTGATCAATTTACTAACACCCTGGATATACAATTGGATTAAGCCATGAGATGCACCTTCAGAAAAGGTAAGAGAATTTTATCTTATCCTTTTTAATCTTCTTGAGACACCATCCGCGCTAGCTCGACTGAAAAATTGTCTCAGAAGGAAGGTGTGATTTCAAAAAAAAAAAAAAAAAAAAAAAAAAACTTAAAAACTAAAAACTGTTTAAACAAATTTACAAATCACTTAGAACTAATTTCAAAAGAAAGGAAATAAATATAAGCATCTTTAAAAAAGAACTAATTAAATAAAACTTAATAAAAACAATAAAGAAAAATCAATCGAAGAAATGACTTTCTCAAAAGAAACACAGATAATTGAAAAATTAAACCAAAATAACTATTCCATGTGGAAATTTAAGGTCCAAATGTTATTAATAAAAGAAGATTTATCAGAATTAATAACAGAAGAACCGCCAAACCCAATAACACCTGATTGGCAAAAGAGGGAAAGAGGCCATAATAAACTTAAGTCTTGAGGACTCACAAATCGTTCATATAAGAAATTTAAACACGTCAAAGGAGACGTGGGACACATTCATGAAAGAGCAAATCTTTCAAGCAAACTTTACTTACTCAAAAAATTATATGGAGCTAAATTACAAGAAAACGGAAACATGCAGCGTCACATAACAAATATTCTTGCAACCATCGATAAACTCTCCTCAATTGGAGAAAATATTAGTGACTCGCACATATCAGCACTACTACTGTGCTCACTTCCACCTAGTTACAACACACTCATAACGGCTCTGGAAGCCAGGCCGGAAAATGAGTTAACACCAGAATACATAAAAAATAAACTTGTCGACGAATATACTAAACGAGTAGAAAACTCGGAACCAACCGAAAATTCGGCAAAAGCGTTTAAAACACAGAAAAAGTTTGCATATAATGATTACAAAAATCATAATAAATATTGCACGTACTGTAAGCAAAATAATCATAACTATAAAGAATGCTGGCACTTAAAAAACAGAAATTCACAAAAAGCTACACCAAAACAAAGATTTAAACCAAAGAAGTTTACATCGTCGCTTTGCTTCGAAAACACAATCGGTGATAGTGAAAATGATAGGTACGAAACGAAAGAAAAAATAAATAAAAACGTACAAATAAATCATAACAAAAATCAAGATGCAGCATTTATAATCGAAAACCCCGGAAAACCAACCTGGATTATTGATTCTGGAGCATCTTCCCATATTGCGAACAGCAAAGAAATATTTACTGAAATAAACAACACCGAATAAACATCCGTAATAATCGCGAACGGAAACACACTCAATTCCTACGGATCCGGTGAAGTTATGATTACAACAAAAACATCAAACGGGGACTCAAATAAAATAAAATTAAAAAAGTGTTATATGTTCCAGATTTGGAAACAAACTTAATTTCTGTGAGTAAAGCAACTCAACACGGTTGCAAATTAATATTTGAAGACGAAAAATGCATGCTATCCTGTAACGGCCAAACGTATCTGGAAGCGAAAAAGAAAAATAACTTATATGAGGTAATTCTCTCAGATAAAGATATCCCAAACACAGCAAATATCGCAAACGACTGCAAAAATAAAGAATGTCTAGAACTTTGGCACAAACGCCTAGGTCATAGGAATTACGAAAGTATAAAACAAATGATGAAAAACAACTTGGCCAATGGCATAAAATTAAACAACTGCAGTCATACTACACACTGTGAAACATGCATCAAGACAAAAACCACTGATGCACCATATCCGAAATTATCTGAACATAAAACGACACAGGTACTCGACCTGATACATACAGACGTCTGTGGACCGATAAGAACAACCTCTTTAGGGAGAAAAAGGTATTTCGTCACTTTTATTGACGACCACTCAAGATTTACTGTTATATACTTACTATCTCACAAAGATGAGGTCTCAGACAAAATAAAGGACTATACACAAATGGTTCACACACAATTCGGGAGATATCCCAAAGCATTTAGATCTGATAACGGGGGCGAATATATCGGCAAAAATACGGAGGACTTTCTTAGAAAAAGAGGTATAAAACACCAATTTACTGTTCCACACTGCCCGAGCCAAAACGGGATTGCTGAAAGAAAGAATAGGAGCTTGATAGAAATGACCCGAGCTATGCTCTCAGAAGCTGGGTTACCACACAGATCCTGGGGTAAAGCAATAAATACAGCAACACATCTCCAAAACAGACTACCAACAAAGGCTACAAATAAAACTCCGTACGAAATTTGGTTCGAGAGAAAACCAAACTTACATTACCTTCGAGTATTTGGCTGTAAAGCTTATATATACATAAATAAGATACATAGAGGAAAATTAGATAACACAGCCAGGGAAGGAATATTTATGGGATATGATAACCACTCAAAGGGTTATAGAGTATACACCAAAAATAATGAAATCATAATCGGGAGAACTGTAAAATTCTTAGAGAATAACACACTCATTCTGAATGAAGAAAATAATGAACCAGAATGCCTGCTTGATGACAAAAATTATATTGAAACGGAAATAAACAATACAGAACAAACACAAGCAGAACCCGATCAAAACATTCCTACATTAAGAAGGTCAGAAAGGACAAACAGGGGAGTTCCACCCAATAGATATACATCCGACAGTTATATCTGTATAGTTAAAAACGATGAAATAATAGAACCAAAAAACTGGAAAGAAATCAACGAAATAAAAAATCCTAGAGAAAAGGAAAATTGGCTCAAAGCCACAGATGCAGAAATAGAAGCGCTGATGAAAAATAAAACATGGGAACTGGTAGAACCACCACCAAATAGAAAAATAATAGGATCAAAATGGATCTTTAAAAGCAAAGTCGATAGCTCAGGAAAATCACTCATATATAAAGCAAGATTAGTTGCTAAAGGATTTAGCCAAAAATTTGGTGAAGACTATGATGAAACATTTGCACCAGTATTCGTGCATTTTTAACCGCAGCCGCTTACAAAAATCTAGATGTACACCATATTGATATAAACTCGGCATTCCTTCATGGAAATTTACAAGAGGAAATCTACATGCAACAACCAGAGGGTTACATTAAAACAAACTCTAATTATAAAGTTTGTAAATTAAACAAGACCATATATGGTCTCAAACAGGCAGCAAGAGCCTGGCACATGAAAATAGAAACTTCAAGCAAAGCTCAGCCGATACATGCTTATTCAGAAGAAAAGAAAAAGAAAATTTCACATACGTAATAATCTACGTAGACGATATTCTTATAGCAAGGAACCGGAAATAATAAAAGAAATCGTAAAAGGAACCGGAAATAATAAAAGAAATCGTAAAAACGCTAAATGAAGAATATGAATTGAAAAATTTAGGACAAATAAAGAGATACTTAGGAACCGAAATAGAAAAAATACCGGACGGTTACGCACTAAACCAAAAATCAAAAATTGAAGAATTAGCTAAGAAATTTAATCTTGAAAATGCAAAACCATACGGTACACCAATGAAACCCGGTTTTAATAAAATAGAAGATGACGAAAATTTGTTACCAAATAACACAGAATATCGTAAAGCCATAGGCTCACTTCTTTACATCGCGACAGTTACTAGACCAGACATATCAGCACCAGTCAACATCCTTAGTAAACGTAATGAAGCACCGCGAAACAAGGACTGGAATGCAGTAAAGAGAATAATCAAATATTTACACTGTACGAAAAATTTAAATTTAGTTTTAAATACAAAAAAGAAACCAATACTAGAAGTTTATACCGACTCAGTTTGGGCAGGAGATACAGAAACGAGAAAATCAACTTCTGGCAGTATTTACATGTTGGGAGACAATCCAATTCAGTGGATCACAAAAATGCAGACATGTATTGCCTTATCATCTGCTGAAGCAGAATATATAGCTGCAACAAACGCTTGTCAAGAAACTTTATGGTTAATTAAATTATTGGAAGATTTAGGATTAACTAAAGATAAACCAATAATAATGCATGAAGATAACCAAAGTTGCATAAAGATGATACACAACGAAAAGTTTGGTAAGCGTACCAAACACATAGACGTCAAATTTCACGCCATAAAACAGCTTAGAGAAGAAGGAATTATAGAATTAAAATATTGTCCTACAGATCAGATGATAGCAGACGCGTGAACCAAGCCTGCACTCGAAAGACCTAGAAATTCAATGAAACTTTTATGATCAATTCCTCGGAGGAGCTTAAGGGGGAATATTAGAAATATTAACCTCGTCCGAGAAATTAAATAGAAGAAACCCACTTTTCACTTCCTCTTGAAAAGGGAAAGAAGGAAAGACCTTGATAAAGAAAATAGCTTCAAAGTAATAAACATTTCTTTCAACGCATAATGAATTGCAGAGTGATATTTATAACCACTCAACTTCCAATAAATGTTCCGGAACTCTTCTAAATTGATAAACTGTTATTATACGAAATAGATTAAATACTTTAGAACAATAATTATAGCTGCAAATGAAACTTTAATATTCCAATTGCGTTCTTACGCTCAGACTCTGCAATGTGTAATTTTCCACTGACGTATGCGTAATTTCCAATGATGCAATCATAAACTCTGAACTTATTATTTTTTACTTTAATTTCGTCAGTCCTCTACAAAAATGTAAACGCGTAAACACGTAGAGCGAATAAGCTCTAAGATGTTAACAAATTGTATATTACTTTATAATCTAAACCTAAATATGTATGTAACATGTAATTGTCTTTATTATCCGCGTAATTAAATAATCAAGAATGTGTTTTAAAAGAAGTTTAATTATTTGCAGTCAAAGCCTAATTAAATAATTAGTTTTTTCAGTATGATAGTATGATAGTGAAAAACAACAGTGAAGTGTTCCGTGTGATCAATTTACTAACACCCTGGATATACAATTGGATTAAGCCATGAGATGCACCTTCAGAAAAGGTAAGAGAATTTTATCTTATCCTTTTTAATCTTCTTGAGACACCATCCGCGCTAGCTCGACTGAAAAATTGTCTCAGAAGGAAGGTGTGATTTCAAAAAAAAAAAAAAAAAAAAAAAAAAAACTTAAAAACTAAAAACTGTTTAAACAAATTTACAAATCACTTAGAACTAATTTCAAAAGAAAGGAAATAAATATAAGCATCTTTAAAAAAGAACTAATTAAATAAAACTTAATAAAAACAATAAAGAAAAATCAATCGAAGAAATGACTTTCTCAAAAGAAACACAGATAATTGAAAAATTAAACCAAAATAACTATTCCATGTGGAAATTTAAGGTCCAAATGTTATTAATAAAAGAAGATTTATCAGAATTAATAACAGAAGAACCGCCAAACCCAATAACACCTGATTGGCAAAAGAGGGAAAGAGGCCATAATAAACTTAAGTCTTGAGGACTCACAAATCGTTCATATAAGAAATTTAAACACGTCAAAGGAGACGTGGGACACATTCATGAAAGAGCAAATCTTTCAAGCAAACTTTACTTACTCAAAAAATTATATGGAGCTAAATTACAAGAAAACGGAAACATGCAGCGTCACATAACAAATATTCTTGCAACCATCGATAAACTCTCCTCAATTGGAGAAAATATTAGTGACTCGCACATATCAGCACTACTACTGTGCTCACTTCCACCTAGTTACAACACACTCATAACGGCTCTGGAAGCCAGGCCGGAAAATGAGTTAACACCAGAATACATAAAAAATAAACTTGTCGACGAATATACTAAACGAGTAGAAAACTCGGAACCAACCGAAAATTCGGCAAAAGCGTTTAAAACACAGAAAAAGTTTGTATATAATGATTACAAAAATCATAATAAATATTGCACGTACTGTAAGCAAAATAATCATAACTATAAAGAATGCTGGCACTTAAAAAACAGAAATTCACAAAAAGCTACACCAAAACAAAGATTTAAACCAAAGAAGTTTACATCGTCGCTTTGCTTCGAAAACACAATCGGTGATAGTGAAAATGATAGGTACGAAACGAAAGAAAAAATAAATAAAAACGTACAAATAAATCATAACAAAAATCAAGATGCAGCATTTATAATCGAAAACCCCGGAAAACCAACCTGGATTATTGATTCTGGAGCATCTTCCCATATTGCGAACAGCAAAGAAATATTTACTGAAATAAACAACACCGAATAAACATCCGTAATAATCGCGAACGGAAACACACTCAATTCCTACGGATCCGGTGAAGTTATGATTACAACAAAAACATCAAACGGGGACTCAAATAAAATAAAATTAAAAAAGTGTTATATGTTCCAGATTTGGAAACAAACTTAATTTCTGTGAGTAAAGCAACTCAACACGGTTGCAAATTAATATTTGAAGACGAAAAATGCATGCTATCCTGTAACGGCCAAACGTATCTGGAAGCGAAAAAGAAAAATAACTTATATGAGGTAATTCTCTCAGATAAAGATATCCCAAACACAGCAAATATCGCAAACGACTGCAAAAATAAAGAATGTCTAGAACTTTGGCACAAACGCCTAGGTCATAGGAATTACGAAAGTATAAAACAAATGATGAAAAACAACTTGGCCAATGGCATAAAATTAAACAACTGCAGTCATACTACACACTGTGAAACATGCATCAAGACAAAAACCACTGATGCACCATATCCGAAATTATCTGAACATAAAACGACACAGGTACTCGACCTGATACATACAGACGTCTGTGGACCGATAAGAACAACCTCTTTAGGGAGAAAAAGGTATTTCGTCACTTTTATTGACGACCACTCAAGATTTACTGTTATATACTTACTATCTCACAAAGATGAGGTCTCAGACAAAATAAAGGACTATACACAAATGGTTCACACACAATTCGGGAGATATCCCAAAGCATTTAGATCTGATAACGGGGGCGAATATATCGGCAAAAATACGGAGGACTTTCTTAGAAAAAGAGGTATAAAACACCAATTTACTGTTCCACACTGCCCGAGCCAAAACGGGATTGCTGAAAGAAAGAATAGGAGCTTGATAGAAATGACCCGAGCTATGCTCTCAGAAGCTGGGTTACCACACAGATCCTGGGGTAAAGCAATAAATACAGCAACACATCTCCAAAACAGACTACCAACAAAGGCTACAAATAAAACTCCGTACGAAATTTGGTTCGAGAGAAAACCAAACTTACATTACCTTCGAGTATTTGGCTGTAAAGCTTATATATACATAAATAAGATACATAGAGGAAAATTAGATAACACAGCCAGGGAAGGAATATTTATGGGATATGATAACCACTCAAAGGGTTATAGAGTATACACCAAAAATAATGAAATCATAATCGGGAGAACTGTAAAATTCTTAGAGAATAACACACTCATTCTGAATGAAGAAAATAATGAACCAGAATGCCTGCTTGATGACAAAAATTATATTGAAACGGAAATAAACAATACAGAACAAACACAAGCAGAACCCGATCAAAACATTCCTACATTAAGAAGGTCAGAAAGGACAAACAGGGGAGTTCCACCCAATAGATATACATCCGACAGTTATATCTGTATAGTTAAAAACGATGAAATAATAGAACCAAAAAACTGGAAAGAAATCAACGAAATAAAAAATCCTAGAGAAAAGGAAAATTGGCTCAAAGCCACAGATGCAGAAATAGAAGCGCTGATGAAAAATAAAACATGGGAACTGGTAGAACCACCACCAAATAGAAAAATAATAGGATCAAAATGGATCTTTAAAAGCAAAGTCGATAGCTCAGGAAAATCACTCATATATAAAGCAAGATTAGTTGCTAAAGGATTTAGCCAAAAATTTGGTGAAGACTATGATGAAACATTTGCACCAGTATTCGTGCATTTTTAACCGCAGCCGCTTACAAAAATCTAGATGTACACCATATTGATATAAACTCGGCATTCCTTCATGGAAATTTACAAGAGGAAATCTACATGCAACAACCAGAGGGTTACATTAAAACAAACTCTAATTATAAAGTTTGTAAATTAAACAAGACCATATATGGTCTCAAATAGGCAGCAAGAGCCTGGCACATGAAAATAGAAACTTCAAGCAAAGCTCAGCCGATACATGCTTATTCAGAAGAAAAGAAAAAGAAAATTTCACATACGTAATAATCTACGTAGACGATATTCTTATAGCAAGGAACCGGAAATAATAAAAGAAATCGTAAAAGGAACCGGAAATAATAAAAGAAATCGTAAAAGGAACCGGAAATAATAAAAGAAATCGTAAAAACGCTAAATGAAGAATATGAATTGAAAAATTTAGGACAAATAAAGAGATACTTAGGAACCGAAATAGAAAAAATACCGGACGGTTACGCACTAAACCAAAAATCAAAAATTGAAGAATTAGCTAAGAAATTTAATCTTGAAAATGCAAAACCATACGGTACACCAATGAAACCCGGTTTTAATAAAATAGAAGATGACGAAAATTTGTTACCAAATAACACAGAATATCGTAAAGCCATAGGCTCACTTCTTTACATCGCGACAGTTACTAGACCAGACATATCAGCACCAGTCAACATCCTTAGTAAACGTAATGAAGCACCGCGAAACAAGGACTGGAATGCAGTAAAGAGAATAATCAAATATTTACACTGTACGAAAAATTTAAATTTAGTTTTAAATACAAAAAAGAAACCAATACTAGAAGTTTATACCGACTCAGTTTGGGCAGGAGATACAGAAACGAGAAAATCAACTTCTGGCAGTATTTACATGTTGGGAGACAATCCAATACAGTGGATCACAAAAATGCAGACATGTATTGCCTTATCATCTGCTGAAGCAGAATATATAGCTGCAACAAACGCTTGTCAAGAAACTTTATGGTTAATTAAATTATTGGAAGATTTAGGATTAACTAAAGATAAACCAATAATAATGCATGAAGATAACCAAAGTTGCATAAAGATGATACACAACGAAAAGTTTGGTAAGCGTACCAAACACATAGACGTCAAATTTCACGCCATAAAACAGCTTAGAGAAGAAGGAATTATAGAATTAAAATATTGTCCTACAGATCAGATGATAGCAGACGCGTGAACCAAGCCTGCACTGGAAAGACCTAGAAATTCAATGAAACTTTTATGATCAATTCCTCGGAGGAGCTTAAGGGGGAATATTAGAAATATTAACCTCGTCCGAGAAATTAAATAGAAGAAACCCACTTTTCACTTCCTCTTGAAAAGGGAAAGAAGGAAAGACCTTGATAAAGAAAATAGCTTCAAAGTAATAAACATTTCTTTCAACGCATAATGAATTGCAGAGTGATATTTATAACCACTCAACTTCCAATAAATGTTCAAGAACTCTTCTAAATTGATAAACTGTTATTATACGAAATAGATTAAATACTTTAGAACAATAATTATAGCTGCAAATGAAACTTTAATATTCCAATTGCGTTCTTACGCTCAGACTCTGCAATGTGTAATTTTCCACTGACGTATGCGTAATTTCCAATGATGCAATCATAAACTCTGAACTTATTATTTTTTACTTTAATTTCGTCAGTCCTCTACAAAAATGTAAACGCGTAACACGTAGAGCGAATAAGCTCTAAGATGTTAACAAATTGTATATTACTTTATAATCTAAACCTAAATATGTATGTAACATGTAATTGTCTTTATTATCCGCGTAATTAAATAATCAAGAATGTGTTTTAAAAGAAGTTTAATTATTTGCAGTCAAAGCCTAATTAAATAATTAGTTTTTTCAGTATGATAGTATGATAGTGAAAAACAACAGTGAAGTGTTCCGTGTGATCAATTTACTAACACCCTGGATATACAATTGGATTAAGCCATGAGATGCACCTTCAGAAAAGGTAAGAGAATTTTATCTTATCCTTTTTAATCTTCTTGAGACACCATCCGCGCTAGCTCGACTGAAAAATTGTCTCAGAAGGAAGGTGTGATTTCAAAAAAAAAAAAAAAAAACTTAAAAACTAAAAACTGTTTAAACAAATTTACAAATCACTTAGAACTAATTTCAAAAGAAAGGAAATAAATATAAGCATCTTTAAAAAAGAACTAATTAAATAAAACTTAATAAAAACAATAAAGAAAAATCAATCGAAGAAATGACTTTCTCAAAAGAAACACAGATAATTGAAAAATTAAACCAAAATAACTATTCCATGTGGAAATTTAAGGTCCAAATGTTATTAATAAAAGAAGATTTATAAGAATTAATAACAGAAGAACCGCCAAACCCAATAACACCTGATTGGCAAAAGAGGGAAAGAGGCCATAATAAACTTAAGTCTTGAGGACTCACAAATCGTTCATATAAGAAATTTAAACACGTCAAAGGAGACGTGGGACACATTCATGAAAGAGCAAATCTTTCAAGCAAACTTTACTTACTCAAAAAATTATATGGAGCTAAATTACAAGAAAACGGAAACATGCAGCGTCACATAACAAATATTCTTGCAACCATCGATAAACTCTCCGCAATTGGAGAAAATATTAGTGACTCGCACATATCAGCACTACTACTGTGCTCACTTCCACCTAGTTACAACACACTCATAACGGCTCTGGAAGCCAGGCCGGAAAATGAGTTAACACCAGAATACATAAAAAATAAACTTGTCGACGAATATACTAAACGAGTAGAAAACTCGGAACCAACCGAAAATTCGGCAAAAGCGTTTAAAACACAGAAAAAGTTTGTAAATAATGATTACAAAAATCATAATAAATATTGCACGTACTGTAAGCAAAATAATCATAACTATAAAGAATGCTGGCACTTAAAAAACAGAAATTCACAAAAAGCTACACCAAAACAAAGATTTAAACCAAAGAAGTTTACATCGTCGCTTTGCTTCGAAAACACAATCGGTGATAGTGAAAATGATAGGTACGAAACGAAAGAAAAAATAAATAAAAACGTACAAATAAATCATAACAAAAATCAAGATGCAGCATTTATAATCGAAAACCCCGGAAAACCAACCTGGATTATTGATTCTGGAGCATCTTCCCATATTGCGAACAGCAAAGAAATATTTACTGAAATAAACAACACCGAATAAACATCCGTAATAATCGCGAACGGAAACACACTCAATTCCTACGGATCCGGTGAAGTTAAGATTACAACAAAAACATCAAACGGGGACTCAAATAAAATAAAATTAAAAAAGTGTTATATGTTCCAGATTTGGAAACAAACTTAATTTCTGTGAGTAAAGCAACTCAACACGGTTGCAAATTAATATTTGAAGACGAAAAATGCATGCTATCCTGTAACGGCCAAACGTATCTGGAAGCGAAAAAGAAAAATAACTTATATGAGGTAATTCTCTCAGATAAAGATATCCCAAACACAGCAAATATCGCAAACGACTGCAAAAATAAAGAATGTCTAGAACTTTGGCACAAACGCCTAGGTCATAGGAATTACGAAAGTATAAAACAAATGATGAACAACAACTTGGCCAATGGCATAAAATTAAACAACTGCAGTCATACTACACACTGTGAAACATGCATCAAGACAAAAACCACTGATGCACCATATCCGAAATTATCTGAACATAAAACGACACAGGTACTCGACCTGATACATACAGACGTCTGTGGACCGATAAGAACAACCTCTTTAGGGAGAAAAAGGTATTTCGTCACTTTTATTGACGACCACTCAAGATTTACTGTTATATACTTACTATCTCACAAAGATGAGGTCTCAGACAAAATAAAGGACTATACACAAATGGTTCACACACAATTCGGGAGATATCCCAAAGCATTTAGATCTGATAACGGGGGCGAATATATCGGCAAAAATACGGAGGACTTTCTTAGAAAAAGAGGTATAAAACACCAATTTACTGTTCCACACTGCCCGAGCCAAAACGGGATTGCTGAAAGAAAGAATAGGAGCTTGATAGAAATGACCCGAGCTATGCTCTCAGAAGCTGGGTTACCACACAGATGCTGGGGTAAAGCAATAAATACAGCAACACATCTCCAAAACAGACTACCAACAAAGGCTACAAATAAAACTCCGTACGAAATTTGGTTCGAGAGAAAACCAAACTTACATTACCTTCGAGTATTTGGCTGTAAAGCTTATATATACATAAATAAGATACACAGAGGAAAATTAAATAACACAACCAGGGAAGGAATATTTATGGGATATGATAACCACTCAAAGGGTTATAGAGTATACACCAAAAATAATGAAATCATAATCGGGAGAACTGTAAAATTCTTAGAGAATAACACACTCATTCTGAATGAAGAAAATAATGAACCAGAATGCCTGCTTGATGACAAAAATTATATTGAAACGGAAATAAACAATACAGAACAAACACAAGCAGAACCCGATCAAAACATTCCTACATTAAGAAGGTCAGAAAGGACAAACAGGGGAGTTCCACCCAATAGATATACATCCGACAGTTATATCTGTATAGTTAAAAACGATGAAATAATAGAACCAAAAAACTGGAAAGAAATCAACGAAATAAAAAATCCTAGAGAAAAGGAAAATTGGCTCAAAGCCACAGATGCAGAAATAGAAGCGCTGATGAAAAATAAAACATGGGAACTGGTAGAACCACCACCAAATAGAAAAATAATAGGATCAAAATGGATCTTTAAAAGCAAAGTCGATAGCTCAGGAAAATCACTCATATATAAAGCAAGATTAGTTGCTAAAGGATTTAGCCAAAAATTTGGTGAAGACTATGATGAAACATTTGCACCAGTATTCGTGCATTTTTAACCGCAGCCGCTTACAAAAATCTAGATGTACACCATATTGATATAAACTCGGCATTCCTTCATGGAAATTTACAAGAGGAAATCTACATGCAACAACCAGAGGGTTACATTAAAACAAACTCTAATTATAAAGTTTGTAAATTAAACAAGACCATATATGGTCTCAAACAGGCAGCAAGAGCCTGGCACATGAAAATAGAAACTTCAAGCAAAGCTCAGCCGATACATGCTTATTCAGAAGAAAAGAAAAAGAAAATTTCACATACGTAATAATCTACGTAGACGATATTCTTATAGCAAGGAACCGGAAATAATAAAAGAAATCGTAAAAGGAACCGGAAATAATAAAAGAAATCGTAAAAGGAACCGGAAATAATAAAAGAAATCGTAAAAACGCTAAATGAAGAATATGAATTGAAAAATTTAGGACAAATAAAGAGATACTTAGGAACCGAAATAGAAAAAATACCGGACGGTTACGCACTAAACCAAAAATCAAAAATTGAAGAATTAGCTAAGAAATTTAATCTTGAAAATGCAAAACCATACGGTACACCAATGAAACCCGGTTTTAATAAAATAGAAGATGACGAAAATTTGTTACCAAATAACACAGAATATCGTAAAGCCATAGGCTCACTTCTTTACATCGCGACAGTTACTAGACCAGACATATCAGCACCAGTCAACATCCTTAGTAAACGTAATGAAGCACCGCGAAACAAGGACTGGAATGCAGTAAAGAGAATAATCAAATATTTACACTGTACGAAAAATTTAAATTTAGTTTTAAATACAAAAAAGAAACCAATACTAGAAGTTTATACCGACTCAGTTTGGGCAGGAGATACAGAAACGAGAAAATCAACTTCTGGCAGTATTTACATGTTGGGAGACAATCCAATACAGTGGATCACAAAAATGCAGACATGTATTGCCTTATCATCTGCTGAAGCAGAATATATAGCTGCAACAAACGCTTGTCAAGAAACTTTATGGTTAATTAAATTATTGGAAGATTTAGGATTAACTAAAGATAAACCAATAATAATGCATGAAGATAACCGAAGTTGCATAAAGATGATACACAACGAAAAGTTTGGTAAGCGTACCAAACACATAGACGTTAAATTTCACGCCATAAAACAGCTTAGAGAAGAAGGAATTATAGAATTAAAATATTGTCCTACAGATCAGATGATAGCAGACGCGTGAACCAAGCCTGCACTGGAAAGACCTAGAAATTCAATGAAACTTTTATGATCAATTCCTCGGAGGAGCTTAAGGGGGAATATTAGAAATATTAACCTCGTCCGAGAAATTAACTAGAAGAAACCCACTTTTCACTTCCTCTTGAAAAGGGAAAGAAGGAAAGACCTTGATAAAGAAAATAGCTTCAAAGTAATAAACATTTCTTTCAACGCATAATGAATTGCAGAGTGATATTTATAACCACTCAACTTCCAATAAATGTTCCGGAACTCTTCTAAATTGATAAACTGTTATTATACGAAATAGATTAAATACTTTAGAACAATAATTATAGCTGCAAATGAAACTTTAATATTCTAATTGCGTTCTTACGCTCAGACTCTGCAATGTGTAATTTGCCACTGACGTATGCGTAATTTCCAATGATGCAATCATAAACTCTGAACTTATTATTTTTTACTTTAATTTCGTCAGTCTTCTACAAAAATGTAAACGCGTAAACACGTAGAGCGAATAAGCTCTAAGATGTTAACAAATTGTATATTACTTTATAATCTAAACCTAAATATGTATGTAACATGTAATTGTCTTTATTATCCGCGCAATTAAATAATCAAGAGTGTGTTTTAAAAGAAGTTTAATTATTTGCAGTCAAAGCCTAATTAAATAATTAGTTTTTTCAGTATGATAGTATGATAGTGAAAAACAACAGTGAAGTGTTCCGTGTGATCAATTTACTAACACCCTGGATATACAATTGGATTAAGCCATGAGATGCACCTTCAGAAAAGGTAAGAGAATTTTATCTTATCCTTTTTAATCTTCTTGAGACACCATCCGCGCTAGCTCGACTGAAAAATTGTCTCAGAAGGAAGGTGTGATTTCAAAAAAAAAAAAAAAAAAAAAAAAAAACTTAAAAACTAAAAACTGTTTAAACAAATTTACAAATCACTTAGAACTAATTTCAAAAGAAAGGAAATAAATATAAGCATCTTTAAAAAAGAACTAATTAAATAAAACTTAATAAAAACAATAAAGAAAAATCAATCGAAGAAATGACTTTCTCAAAAGAAACACAGATAATTGAAAAATTAAACCAAAATAACTATTCCATGTGGAAATTTAAGGTCCAAATGTTATTAATAAAAGAAGATTTATCAGAATTAATAACAGAAGAACCGCCAAACCCAATAACACCTGATTGGCAAAAGAGGGAAAGAGGCCATAATAAACTTAAGTCTTGAGGACTCACAAATCGTTCATATAAGAAATTTAAACACGTCAAAGGAGACGTGGGACACATTCATGAAAGAGCAAATCTTTCAAGCAAACTTTACTTACTCAAAAAATTATATGGAGCTAAATTACAAGAAAACGGAAACATGCAGCGTCACATAACAAATATTCTTGCAACCATCGATAAACTCTCCTCAATTGGAGAAAATATTAGTGACTCGCACATATCAGCACTACTACTGTGCTCACTTCCACCTAGTTACAACACACTCATAACGGCTCTGGAAGCCAGGCCGGAAAATGAGTTAACACCAGAATACATAAAAAATAAACTTGTCGACGAATATACTAAACGAGTAGAAAACTCGGAACCAACCGAAAATTCGGCAAAAGCGTTTAAAACACAGAAAAAGTTTGTATATAATGATTACAAAAATCATAATAAATATTGCACGTACTGTAAGCAAAATAATCATAACTATAAAGAATGCTGGCACTTAAAAAACAGAAATTCACAAAAAGCTACACCAAAACAAAGATTTAAACCAAAGAAGTTTACATCGTCGCTTTGCTTCGAAAACACAATCGGTGATAGTGAAAATGATAGGTACGAAACGAAAGAAAAAATAAATAAAAACGTACAAATAAATCATAACAAAAATCAAGATGCAGCATTTATAATCGAAAACCCCGGAAAACCAACCTGGATTATTGATTCTGGAGCATCTTCCCATATTGCGAACAGCAAAGAAATATTTACTGAAATAAACAACACCGAATAAACATCCGTAATAATCGCGAACGGAAACACACTCAATTCCTACGGATCCGGTGAAGTTATGATTACAACAAAAACATCAAACGGGGACTCAAATAAAATAAAATTAAAAAAGTGTTATATGTTCCAGATTTGGAAACAAACTTAATTTCTGTGAGTAAAGCAACTCAACACGGTTGCAAATTAATATTTGAAGACGAAAAATGCATGCTATCCTGTAACGGCCAAACGTATCTGGAAGCGAAAAAGAAAAATAACTTATATGAGGTAATTCTCTCAGATAAAGATATCCCAAACACAGCAAATATCGCAAACGACTGCAAAAATAAAGAATGTCTAGAACTTTGGCACAAACGCCTAGGTCATAGGAATTACGAAAGTATAAAACAAATGATGAAAAACAACTTGGCCAATGGCATAAAATTAAACAACTGCAGTCATACTACACACTGTGAAACATGCATCAAGACAAAAACCACTGATGCACCATATCCGAAATTATCTGAACATAAAACGACACAGGTACTCGACCTGATACATACAGACGTCTGTGGACCGATAAGAACAACCTCTTTAGGGAGAAAAAGGTATTTCGTCACTTTTATTGACGACCACTCAAGATTTACTGTTATATACTTACTATCTCACAAAGATGAGGTCTCAGACAAAATAAAGGACTATACACAAATGGTTCACACACAATTCGGGAGATATCCCAAAGCATTTAGATCTGATAACGGGGGCGAATATATCGGCAAAAATACGGAGGACTTTCTTAGAAAAAGAGGTATAAAACACCAATTTACTGTTCCACACTGCCCGAGCCAAAACGGGATTGCTGAAAGAAAGAATAGGAGCTTGATAGAAATGACCCGAGCTATGCTCTCAGAAGCTGGGTTACCACACAGATCCTGGGGTAAAGCAATAAATACAGCAACACATCTCCAAAACAGACTACCAACAAAGGCTACAAATAAAACTCCGTACGAAATTTGGTTCGAGAGAAAACCAAACTTACATTACCTTCGAGTATTTGGCTGTAAAGCTTATATATACATAAATAAGATACATAGAGGAAAATTAGATAACACAGCCAGGGAAGGAATATTTATGGGATATGATAACCACTCAAAGGGTTATAGAGTATACACCAAAAATAATGAAATCATAATCGGGAGAACTGTAAAATTCTTAGAGAATAACACACTCATTCTGAATGAAGAAAATAATGAACCAGAATGCCTGCTTGATGACAAAAATTATATTGAAACGGAAATAAACAATACAGAACAAACACAAGCAGAACCCGATCAAAACATTCCTACATTAAGAAGGTCAGAAAGGACAAACAGGGGAGTTCCACCCAATAGATATACATCCGACAGTTATATCTGTATAGTTAAAAACGATGAAATAATAGAACCAAAAAACTGGAAAGAAATCAACGAAATAAAAAATCCTAGAGAAAAGGAAAATTGGCTCAAAGCCACAGATGCAGAAATAGAAGCGCTGATGAAAAATAAAACATGGGAACTGGTAGAACCACCACCAAATAGAAAAATAATAGGATCAAAATGGATCTTTAAAAGCAAAGTCGATAGCTCAGGAAAATCACTCATATATAAAGCAAGATTAGTTGCTAAAGGATTTAGCCAAAAATTTGGTGAAGACTATGATGAAACATTTGCACCAGTATTCGTGCATTTTTAACCGCAGCCGCTTACAAAAATCTAGATGTACACCATATTGATATAAACTCGGCATTCCTTCATGGAAATTTACAAGAGGAAATCTACATGCAACAACCAGAGGGTTACATTAAAACAAACTCTAATTATAAAGTTTGTAAATTAAACAAGACCATATATGGTCTCAAATAGGCAGCAAGAGCCTGGCACATGAAAATAGAAACTTCAAGCAAAGCTCAGCCGATACATGCTTATTCAGAAGAAAAGAAAAAGAAAAAATTTCACATACGTAATAATCTACGTAGACGATATTCTTATAGCAAGGAACCGGAAATAATAAAAGAAATCGTAAAAGGAACCGGAAATAATAAAAGAAATCGTAAAAGGAACCGGAAATAATAAAAGAAATCGTAAAAACGCTAAATGAAGAATATGAATTGAAAAATTTAGGACAAATAAAGAGATACTTAGGAACCGAAATAGAAAAAATACCGGACGGTTACGCACTAAACCAAAAATCAAAAATTGAAGAATTAGCTAAGAAATTTAATCTTGAAAATGCAAAACCATACGGTACACCAATGAAACCCGGTTTTAATAAAATAGAAGATGACGAAAATTTGTTACCAAATAACACAGAATATCGTAAAGCCATAGGCTCACTTCTTTACATCGCGACAGTTACTAGACCAGACATATCAGCACCAGTCAACATCCTTAGTAAACGTAATGAAGCACCGCGAAACAAGGACTGGAATGCAGTAAAGAGAATAATCAAATATTTACACTGTACGAAAAATTTAAATTTAGTTTTAAATACAAAAAAGAAACCAATACTAGAAGTTTATACCGACTCAGTTTGGGCAGGAGATACAGAAACGAGAAAATCAACTTCTGGCAGTATTTACATGTTGGGAGACAATCCAATACAGTGGATCACAAAAATGCAGACATGTATTGCCTTATCATCTGCTGAAGCAGAATATATAGCTGCAACAAACGCTTGTCAAGAAACTTTATGGTTAATTAAATTATTGGAAGATTTAGGATTAACTAAAGATAAACCAATAATAATGCATGAAGATAACCAAAGTTGCATAAAGATGATACACAACGAAAAGTTTGGTAAGCGTACCAAACACATAGACGTCAAATTTCACGCCATAAAACAGCTTAGAGAAGAAGGAATTATAGAATTAAAATATTGTCCTACAGATCAGATGATAGCAGACGCGTGAACCAAGCCTGCACTGGAAAGACCTAGAAATTCAATGAAACTTTTATGATCAATTCCTCGGAGGAGCTTAAGGGGGAATATTAGAAATATTAACCTCGTCCGAGAAATTAAATAGAAGAAACCCACTTTTCACTTCCTCTTGAAAAGGGAAAGAAGGAAAGACCTTGATAAAGAAAATAGCTTCAAAGTAATAAACATTTCTTTCAACGCATAATGAATTGCAGAGTGATATTTATAACCACTCAACTTCCAATAAATGTTCAAGAACTCTTCTAAATTGATAAACTGTTATTATACGAAATAGATTAAATACTTTAGAACAATAATTATAGCTGCAAATGAAACTTTAATATTCCAATTGCGTTCTTACGCTCAGACTCTGCAATGTGTAATTTTCCACTGACGTATGCGTAATTTCCAATGATGCAATCATAAACTCTGAACTTATTATTTTTTACTTTAATTTCGTCAGTCCTCTACAAAAATGTAAACGCGTAACACGTAGAGCGAATAAGCTCTAAGATGTTAACAAATTGTATATTACTTTATAATCTAAACCTAAATATGTATGTAACATGTAATTGTCTTTATTATCCGCGTAATTAAATAATCAAGAATGTGTTTTAAAAGAAGTTTAATTATTTGCAGTCAAAGCCTAATTAAATAATTAGTTTTTTCAGTATGATAGTATGATAGTGAAAAACAACAGTGAAGTGTTCCGTGTGATCAATTTACTAACACCCTGGATATACAATTGGATTAAGCCATGAGATGCACCTTCAGAAAAGGTAAGAGAATTTTATCTTATCCTTTTTAATCTTCTTGAGACACCATCCGCGCTAGCTCGACTGAAAAATTGTCTCAGAAGGAAGGTGTGATTTCAAAAAAAAAAAAAAAAAAACTTAAAAACTAAAAACTGTTTAAACAAATTTACAAATCACTTAGAACTAATTTCAAAAGAAAGGAAATAAATATAAGCATCTTTAAAAAAGAACTAATTAAATAAAACTTAATAAAAACAATAAAGAAAAATCAATCGAAGAAATGACTTTCTCAAAAGAAACACAGATAATTGAAAAATTAAACCAAAATAACTATTCCATGTGGAAATTTAAGGTCCAAATGTTATTAATAAAAGAAGATTTATCAGAATTAATAACAGAAGAACCGCCAAACCCAATAACACCTGATTGGCAAAAGAGGGAAAGAGGCCATAATAAACTTAAGTCTTGAGGACTCACAAATCGTTCATATAAGAAATTTAAACACGTCAAAGGAGACGTGGGACACATTCATGAAAGAGCAAATCTTTCAAGCAAACTTTACTTACTCAAAAAATTATATGGAGCTAAATTACAAGAAAACGGAAACATGCAGCGTCACATAACAAATATTCTTGCAACCATCGATAAACTCTCCGCAATTGGAGAAAATATTAGTGACTCGCACATATCAGCACTACTACTGTGCTCACTTCCACCTAGTTACAACACACTCATAACGGCTCTGGAAGCCAGGCCGGAAAATGAGTTAACACCAGAATACATAAAAAATAAACTTGTCGACGAATATACTAAACGAGTAGAAAACTCGGAACCAACCGAAAATTCGGCAAAAGCGTTTAAAACACAGAAAAAGTTTGTAAATAATGATTACAAAAATCATAATAAATATTGCACGTACTGTAAGCAAAATAATCATAACTATAAAGAATGCTGGCACTTAAAAAACAGAAATTCACAAAAAGCTACACCAAAACAAAGATTTAAACCAAAGAAGTTTACATCGTCGCTTTGCTTCGAAAACACAATCGGTGATAGTGAAAATGATAGGTACGAAACGAAAGAAAAAATAAATAAAAACGTACAAATAAATCATAACAAAAATCAAGATGCAGCATTTATAATCGAAAACCCCGGAAAACCAACCTGGATTATTGATTCTGGAGCATCTTCCCATATTGCGAACAGCAAAGAAATATTTACTGAAATAAACAACACCGAATAAACATCCGTAATAATCGCGAACGGAAACACACTCAATTCCTACGGATCCGGTGAAGTTAAGATTACAACAAAAACATCAAACGGGGACTCAAATAAAATAAAATTAAAAAAGTGTTATATGTTCCAGATTTGGAAACAAACTTAATTTCTGTGAGTAAAGCAACTCAACACGGTTGCAAATTAATATTTGAAGACGAAAAATGCATGCTATCCTGTAACGGCCAAACGTATCTGGAAGCGAAAAAGAAAAATAACTTATATGAGGTAATTCTCTCAGATAAAGATATCCCAAACACAGCAAATATCGCAAACGACTGCAAAAATAAAGAATGTCTAGAACTTTGGCACAAACGCCTAGGTCATAGGAATTACGAAAGTATAAAACAAATGATGAACAACAACTTGGCCAATGGCATAAAATTAAACAACTGCAGTCATACTACACACTGTGAAACATGCATCAAGACAAAAACCACTGATGCACCATATCCGAAATTATCTGAACATAAAACGACACAGGTACTCGACCTGATACATACAGACGTCTGTGGACCGATAAGAACAACCTCTTTAGGGAGAAAAAGGTATTTCGTCACTTTTATTGACGACCACTCAAGATTTACTGTTATATACTTACTATCTCACAAAGATGAGGTCTCAGACAAAATAAAGGACTATACACAAATGGTTCACACACAATTCGGGAGATATCCCAAAGCATTTAGATCTGATAACGGGGGCGAATATATCGGCAAAAATACGGAGGACTTTCTTAGAAAAAGAGGTATAAAACACCAATTTACAGTTCCACACTGCCCGAGCCAAAACGGGATTGCTGAAAGAAAGAATAGGAGCTTGATAGAAATGACCCGAGCTATGCTCTCAGAAGCTGGGTTACCACACAGATGCTGGGGTAAAGCAATAAATACAGCAACACATCTCCAAAACAGACTACCAACAAAGGCTACAAATAAAACTCCGTACGAAATTTGGTTCGAGAGAAAACCAAACTTACATTACCTTCGAGTATTTGGCTGTAAAGCTTATATATACATAAATAAGATACACAGAGGAAAATTAAATAACACAACCAGGGAAGGAATATTTATGGGATATGATAACCACTCAAAGGGTTATAGAGTATACACCAAAAATAATGAAATCATAATCGGGAGAACTGTAAAATTCTTAGAGAATAACACACTCATTCTGAATGAAGAAAATAATGAACCAGAATGCCTGCTTGATGACAAAAATTATATTGAAACGGAAATAAACAATACAGAACAAACACAAGCAGAACCCGATCAAAACATTCCTACATTAAGAAGGTCAGAAAGGACAAACAGGGGAGTTCCACCCAATAGATATACATCCGACAGTTATATCTGTATAGTTAAAAACGATGAAATAATAGAACCAAAAAACTGGAAAGAAATCAACGAAATAAAAAATCCTAGAGAAAAGGAAAATTGGCTCAAAGCCACAGATGCAGAAATAGAAGCGCTGATGAAAAATAAAACATGGGAACTGGTAGAACCACCACCAAATAGAAAAATAATAGGATCAAAATGGATCTTTAAAAGCAAAGTCGATAGCTCAGGAAAATCACTCATATATAAAGCAAGATTAGTTGCTAAAGGATTTAGCCAAAAATTTGGTGAAGACTATGATGAAACATTTGCACCAGTATTCGTGCATTTTTAACCGCAGCCGCTTACAAAAATCTAGATGTACACCATATTGATATAAACTCGGCATTCCTTCATGGAAATTTACAAGAGGAAATCTACATGCAACAACCAGAGGGTTACATTAAAACAAACTCTAATTATAAAGTTTGTAAATTAAACAAGACCATATATGGTCTCAAACAGGCAGCAAGAGCCTGGCACATGAAAATAGAAACTTCAAGCAAAGCTCAGCCGATACATGCTTATTCAGAAGAAAAGAAAAAGAAAATTTCACATACGTAATAATCTACGTAGACGATATTCTTATAGCAAGGAACCGGAAATAATAAAAGAAATCGTAAAAGGAACCGGAAATAATAAAAGAAATCGTAAAAGGAACCGGAAATAATAAAAGAAATCGTAAAAACGCTAAATGAAGAATATGAATTGAAAAATTTAGGACAAATAAAGAGATACTTAGGAACCGAAATAGAAAAAATACCGGACGGTTACGCACTAAACCAAAAATCAAAAATTGAAGAATTAGCTAAGAAATTTAATCTTGAAAATGCAAAACCATACGGTACACCAATGAAACCCGGTTTTAATAAAATAGAAGATGACGAAAATTTGTTACCAAATAACACAGAATATCGTAAAGCCATAGGCTCACTTCTTTACATCGCGACAGTTACTAGACCAGACATATCAGCACCAGTCAACATCCTTAGTAAACGTAATGAAGCACCGCGAAACAAGGACTGGAATGCAGTAAAGAGAATAATCAAATATTTACACTGTACGAAAAATTTAAATTTAGTTTTAAATACAAAAAAGAAACCAATACTAGAAGTTTATACCGACTCAGTTTGGGCAGGAGATACAGAAACGAGAAAATCAATTTCTGGCAGTATTTACATGTTGGGAGACAATCCAATACAGTGGATCACAAAAATGCAGACATGTATTGCCTTATCATCTGCTGAAGCAGAATATATAGCTGCAACAAACGCTTGTCAAGAAACTTTATGGTTAATTAAATTATTGGAAGATTTAGGATTAACTAAAGATAAACCAATAATAATGCATGAAGATAACCGAAGTTGCATAAAGATGATACACAACGAAAAGTTTGGTAAGCGTACCAAACACATAGACGTTAAATTTCACGCCATAAAACAGCTTAGAGAAGAAGGAATTATAGAATTAAAATATTGTCCTACAGATCAGATGATAGCAGACGCGTGAACCAAGCCTGCACTGGAAAGACCTAGAAATTCAATGAAACTTTTATGATCAATTCCTCGGAGGAGCTTAAGGGGGAATATTAGAAATATTAACCTCGTCCGAGAAATTAACTAGAAGAAACCCACTTTTCACTTCCTCTTGAAAAGGGAAAGAAGGAAAGACCTTGATAAAGAAAATAGCTTCAAAGTAATAAACATTTCTTTCAACGCATAATGAATTGCAGAGTGATATTTATAACCACTCAACTTCCAATAAATGTTCCGGAACTCTTCTAAATTGATAAACTGTTATTATACGAAATAGATTAAATACTTTAGAACAATAATTATAGCTGCAAATGAAACTTTAATATTCTAATTGCGTTCTTACGCTCAGACTCTGCAATGTGTAATTTGCCACTGACGTATGCGTAATTTCCAATGATGCAATCATAAACTCTGAACTTATTATTTTTTACTTTAATTTCGTCAGTCTTCTACAAAAATGTAAACGCGTAAACACGTAGAGCGAATAAGCTCTAAGATGTTAACAAATTGTATATTACTTTATAATCTAAACCTAAATATGTATGTAACATGTAATTGTCTTTATTATCCGCGCAATTAAATAATCAAGAGTGTGTTTTAAAAGAAGTTTAATTATTTGCAGTCAAAGCCTAATTAAATAATTAGTTTTTTCAGTATGATAGTATGATAGTGAAAAACAACAGTGAAGTGTTCCGTGTGATAAATTTACTAACACCCTGGATATACAATTGGATTAAGCCATGAGATGCACCTTCAGAAAAGGTAAGAGAATTTTATCTCATCCTTTTTAATTTTCTTGAGACACCATCCGCGCTAGCTCGACCTCCTCCTTCAGTTTTAGTTAGGAGCGTAAAATTTCGCATAACAAATCTACTAAAAAATAGTTAAACACAGGTGATTTTAAGTGATTTTAGAGCTATTTTAATGATTTCGTCGCTAACATCGGCTATAAACTCGATTAGGGGAGATTAGACGAATAAGACAACTATTGCTGATTTTAGGTAGCTTTCAATACAAAAAAGTATAAAGCTACCTATTGCAGCCGTTCGGAGGAAAACAGTTCCGGAAAATTTCGATCTATTTTCACCGATCATGACCCCCAGACCCCAAAACCACCCTCCATTGAAATGTTGATTTATATATATATATATATATATATATATATATATATATATATATATATCTGACCTATGTCATACGATAACGCTCGTATTTATAAATCAATTTAGATGAAACCAACTGTGTGTATTAAACTCACCCATGTTTCGACCGAATTCGTTGG
Organism: Maratus michaelseni; assembly: GCA_963931845.1. Classification (NCBI taxonomy): domain Eukaryota; kingdom Metazoa; phylum Arthropoda; class Arachnida; order Araneae; family Salticidae; genus Maratus; species Maratus michaelseni. The sequence goes on along the minus strand of OZ007592.1, from coordinate 3,546,782 downwards.
CCAGCTTGGTCCGCCATTTTGTTTCAAGATGGCGGCCACTTAAAAATTTAAAACTAAAATAAATATACAAAAAAGTTAAAAATTTAAATTTTTTTTAATTAAGTGTTCGGCCTTGATACGAGGATTCCAGAGCATTTTTTGGTTTACCTCTATCTTAAAAAATGGCTGAGATAGAGCAGTTTCAAATTCTAGGGTGGCTGACATTTTGAAACAAAACAGCACATTAACGCGATGACTCGCAAATTATTTTCTTTCATTGTTGTAATCATTTTTTCCCAATCATACGCATAAAACTATATATTCATATCCGTTAGCGCCAAATTCTCGCCAAACTTGGCGACATTTGGCGAAATATCGCCAAATTTGGTGTTCAAAATAAGTCTTCATAAATGAAGCCAATTTGGCTATTGCTCAATAATTTGGCGAATTTCTTATTCAAATTCAGTATTAACGAATCTTTTGTAAACGTTTCTTTGCATTTTAACTTGCTGTTTTCGTGTAACATTAGCTAAAATTTTAAAACGAAGATATAGGAAAGCTACCTTTTCCTCCCGGTACAGGCCGGAAGGACTTTTTGATTATATATTTTGCGTAAGACATTTTTCCAAGGAATTAAAAAAAAAATCATTTATAAAGCTGAGGGATTTAGTATGATTGCGTCAAAATAAGAAAAGTTTTTTAGCACTTTCCAACCTAGTTGAAAAGTGCTTATGACTTCGGTTTGTCTGGCCGTCTGCCGTCTGGCCGTCTGGCCGTCTGCCGTCTGGCCGTCTGGCCGTCTGCCGTCTGCCGTCTGCCGTCTGTCCGTGCTCTAACTCCCGTAAATATGCTCGGATTGCTCTGCAATTTTTATATGTTATTGTCGTTATCTATAGCATGTTCCCTATTTCAACGGAAGTGTGTAGCACTTATAGTTTTTTTACAGGGACACTCAAAAGAATTCCGTTACATTGCGGTCTATGGGGAAAAATCATTTGCGGTTTATTTAAATAATGTTTCACTACTTTAAACGCATTGAAATTTATATATATCACTAAGGTGCATTAGAAGATGCTTAATATGGAACAGGGTCTGCATAGCACTTATAGTTACTTTACAGGGACAGTCAAAAGAATTCCGTTACATTACGTCTATGGAGAAAAATCGTCTGCGGTTTATTTAAATAATGTTTCACTCTTTTAAACGCATTGAAATTTATATAGATCACTAAGGTGCATTACAAGAGACTTACTACGGAATATTGTGTGTATAGCAGTCATCGTTCATTTACAGGGACACGCAAAAGAATTATCTACTGTCTGTTAACAATAATTCCTGGAAGTGCGTTTTAAGTTATTGAACGCGATTTTAATTTTAACTTACTTTTTGTCTATTACGTGGTGTGTATAAATTCTGTAGATCCTATACAGGGCAGCACAAAAGTTCGCGAACACATTTCTGTTTATTGACAAACTCCAGACGGAGAATTTTAAACTGTGCTACGCGTTTCCTAACTGAACTAAAATTATCATCCTATGTAGTATATATACAAATCTATAGATCCTATACAGGGCTGAATAAAAGTATTCGGATATTTTTCCGAATATTGTATATGTTGGAAATTCCTGAAATTATGTTTTTAAATATGTTATGCGTTTTCTAAATTGTTTACTTAGATGTTAGCTTTTAGCTTATTAAACGGTATGATTTGTAAAATTATTTTCGAAGCGTTGGAAAGTGCTATATAATCTATGCTTGACGCATGATTTTTCGTTCTTGTTTTTTCTTATTGTCATTTTAACGGTTGCATTATTGTGATCAGTTTATTTTTAGGACACATACAAATAGGTACATTAGGATACATAAAAATAAAAGTTAATTTTAGTTGGAGAAGTGAATTCGCATCCTATTGCAACAATGTCTCGCTTACGAAATCCGATAAGATGCCACTTCTTTAGCTGTTAGGCTGTTCTCAAATCGAAAGGAGATATTTTCTGACAGATTTGTGTCCGGAAACTAATGAAATGGACAGGTGTTCTTATTCAGAAAGTATGTAGTTTAATAGCGTTTTCCATTTTTTGTTAAAAGCATAAAATCTTTCAGAAAATGCGTTTTGGGGGGCGTTTTGAACGGAATTTCCGGCGCTGCAGAGGGAGAAAGAGGAAAAACGTGTCGTCAAGTGAAAATAATTGTTTATAACTCGATAAATAATTTATTGTTCAAAAAATGGAAAACGCTATTCGATTCCAAATCGCTTCAAAAGTCATGCCTACCAATTTTATGTCTTTTCCGTCAAAAAGTTTCATGTTGTTGAGCAGGATATTAACTCTACTGAAATGTCCTCAGTCTCTGGGTCTCCCTCCAAACGTCGGTCACCTTTGAGCATCCCCATGTGACTTCATTGTGATGTCATACGGTGACTCGTCACAATGCAACGGTCAGGGTGACTTCACAGTGGACTCTTCGAATGACGGTCACGTGAGAATCATAAGGCGCGACCTCGATGTATCGTCCATTGGTAACGCAGCAGCTGCCATGGTCAGCACAGCGCCCAAATGACGATGACTTGAGAGTCAATAATGAGACTAATGAATTTTGGTTCACTGTAATAGCTGTGACACTTATAACCCTTTGTGACGTCAATGTGCTGTCACATTGATTAGTATACCTATTTGCTACTCCTGATGTTTGAGCACTCGCAATTAACTTTGGTTTCGAAAATTATGTGTTTTGTGAGATTATGTGTCTTTTATTACACACGCACACACACAGAGAGAGAGAGAAAATAATAAAATAAAATGAAAGAAAGAGTTAGCGAATTCCCATCACCATGAAATATAATAACCGAAATTAAAGTCACCCTATCGAAATAAAATCAGTTGTCCCCAGTCTCTATTTTCTTTCTTTCTTTTTCTATCTCTTCTTTTTCTTAAATTTAAGATCCTTTTATACAATATACATTTTTCTGCGTAATTTTTCCGTTATTGATTTTATTTTAGACTTTCTTTTTAATACAATAAAGACTGGACAGGTATATATCAGTTTTAAGCATTTAAGAATTTAAATACTAGAATGACTTTATGGAGGCGCGCTAATTGAAAGAATGATTTTTAAAAACTCTTGCATTATTAATAGGATATTAAGGATGGATCACAACTGTTATACTCAGCCTAATTCCTGCGATATTTAACCTTGTTTTCATCCCGGACTTCGACTTGAAACGTGTTTTTGTATACTCAATTAAAAGAAATAAATTCTCCAATGCTGTTTCAACATGCTTGATGTTTTAGCGTTGCCGTTCACGATAGTTAAAGTTTTGTAAAGTTTTGTACCTTTAAGTAATCAAAACTTTTGTACGTGCACTGTAAAAAAAAATCCGTCAAATTTACGGCAAAAACTGCAGGCAGCAATGTTGCCAGCAGTTTTTACGTAAAAATAGCAGTAAAAATCGATGTAAATTTTATCGCATATTTTCCGTCATTTCAACGGTTATAAATGTAGTAAATTTCACAGCCATTTTTCCGTACAAATTACCACAAAAAGTTCTGTAATTTTAACAGTCCTATTTCCGTACAAATTATCACAATAGCTGCTGTAATTTTAAAAGCCATATTTTTTTTTAAATAATTGATTTTAATCAACTTTCATTTTTAGATGACTATTAGAATAGTCATAAAGTTCATCGCTTGTTTGAAAAACATTGGAATTCATTATTTTATGTATAGAAATTCAATCCCATATAAAACATTTCTTTACTGCTTTGTATATGATATATATAAGAATTCAGAATTTATTAATAGAAATTTTTTTAATGTGGCAAAACTGAGACATCAAATATTCATTATAATACTATGTGTAAATACATTATATATAGAGAGAGTATATTTGTAGTACTAAAAAAAGAAACACTTCAATTCTGAAGGGCGAGAAGAATTTAGATAATATATATATATATAATTTTTAGATAATTGGACTAGAATTACAAGCTTACGTTTATCTAATACAAATGTAAAATACCATTTGTAATTAAACACTGATATAAAAACAATGCAGGCTCCTAAGCGTAAGTCAAGAAACACACCATTTTGCTCGCTTTCGCCGTCGCGCGGGAAAGAGCACGTACTTTTGAATAGAAGTTCCTTGCGCAGATCATGCTACTAAAATGTCTTTGCTCGCATGAAAGGATTTTGAAAGCGAAAACGCTGGTTAATACTGTTATATTTGCGGTATTTTTACATACGGAAATATTACGTTGCGATTTACTGGAATAAATGCAGTGAATTTGACAATCATTTTTTACAGTGGTCACTTTATTGGCTACCTCTCTTTCCAACAATCTTCCTGGCAAATGTTGGAAAAATCTTTCTACTGTTTAGAAATATAAAAAAAAGTGACATTTGAGAAAACTATATTTAAGAAACAACATGCAAAAACATAGCCTTTAGCTATTTTATCGCTTGATAAAACAGTTTGACAAATTGAAGAAATTGACTGACCATTTTAAAAACTAAAAAGTGAGAAAATGAAATATTTGAATTTTTGTCTTTTGCTTTAAAACTAAACATGCTTTTTCAATGCAGCTTACAAAATACGTAGTCAGGAACAGATTTAGCCAAAATCGACAAAAATTAGGGGGAGGGGGAAATAAAATTGAATTATTTTTGAAGTTTTGAAAATACGGCAAATTTCAAAGGCGAAATAGATAAGCATTTTCTTCCAAAAATAGACAAAAAGTTAAGTATCAAACTTGTATTTTTCCCTTTTTAGAGTTTCGTTCATCTCACGAAACCCTATTACTCCCGCTTCGTTGTCTGTCCGTCACAGAGCCAGTTCTCAGAAACTATGTATAACTTACAGTCATGAAATTTTGTGTACTTATAGCTAAATACCTATTATGAAACTCAAAATCATAAAATTTGAAAAAAATCGTATTTTAATATAGAGAGATAAAAAACCAAAAATCTAACAGCAATTTCTTATTAAATTTAAACATTTTTCGTTATAGTAGTTGCCAACCATTAAAAATCCACAATAAAATTCTTTCTACAGTAATTAATTTTCTATTGACAGATTTCCACGTGAAAAATGAAAATGAAATAAAAAGTTTCTCCCGTTGAAAAAAAAAAAAGATTAATAGGAGTGTCCTATTGGTAATAAAACGGAAATTTTCAGACGTTTCTCAATAATACAAAGAGTATGAGTATGTGTAAAGAGTACAGAAAGCAAAAAGGAAATTAATCTGACGTCCTATTGGAAGTTTAATGCGTTCTTTTTCAAATGTTTGAGAATAATACAAAGAGAGTATCCATATGAGTCAGAGAGAAAGCTAGTTAGATAGGACATCAGCGAGAGTGACTACAACGTCCTATGAGTTTGAGGAACGTATTGAATCATGATAAAAAAAAAAAAAAAAAAAAAAAAAAAAAAAAAACTATGGAAATATTGGCCTATTTTAACATTTTGAAGGTCTCTATATACAACATGTTTAGATTTCCTCGTGAAAAATGAAAATGAAATAAAAAGTTTCACCTATTGAAAAAATAACATTTCTCAATAATACAAGGAGTATGAGTATTGTATAAATACAGAAAGCAGCGTAATAGGACATCATTACAGAATTAAAAAGAAAATTAATCTGAAGTCTAACATTTTGAAGGTTTACAACATGTTTAATTTTGAAATTGTTTTTTTTTTTTGTTTTTTGTTTTTTTTAAATGTCGCATTGAGTCCACATGACAGATATTATTATGATAGAGTATGCTATGGGACCGGTTCAGATTTTCGAAAAAACAAGAAATAGACCGGTAAATTTTTAGTAAAAAAAAAAAAAAAAAAAAACTTTTTTTTTTCTTTTGGAAAATAAAATTTGTTTGGATTTATTAAAGGAAGGATAAAATGTTTTGAAAGAAATATTAAACGAAATCCTTTTTGCGATCTTCGATCACACTTACCCACTTGTTTTTAATGATCGTCAAACGATCACGAGGAAATATTCGTCTTCGCAGATGTGGGAATCTTCATATGATAGTGTTTAGAAACTTATTGCAGAATTTGACCCTTTTATTCAAGATGGAAACCATGGTTCCTTTAGTTATCTTCTAGTATGTATGTGAGGAGTTAACAAGTTAAAGAAATTTCTATTCCTCAGAAAGTGTAGTATTCAAAATAGTTTTTTCTCATTTACAGGTCCTCCTTTTCCCGAATTTCACATATTAACGATCCATGAACTTTCAAATCATAAAACGTAGAAAAGAAAAAGGCGTAAAAAACTTGTACATTCATGAAAAATTGTTTTTTTTTTTTAAATTTCTAGTTGTATTACCATCGAAGATTGTTCTTAAGTACATAACTTGTATATCCCAAAATGAACATCGGAACATTTACCCTCGAATTTTTAGCCTTAATGGAATAATGAAAGTCTGGTTTTAATACCATCCATTTTAAATCGTTAAAAATTACTTATAACACTTATATTATTCATTTTCAATCCTGGAATGACATTGAGGAAGATATTTTTAATAACATTTTGGTAAAAGGGGGGGGGGGGGATAGATACGCGTACTTTTCTTGGTAATGTAATTCTGGAATCATTTTCTCGAGTACTTCAGCGAAGACGACTATTTCACTTTTCGCCTTTGGAACTACTTAGTTGCATTCTAATTTGAAAAATCAATATTACTTGCGACCTTAGAGAATAATTCCAATCATAAACATTCAGCAAGACGTTCATGTTTCAATTGCTTTTTTTTTTTTTTTTTTTTTTTTAAAGCAAAATGGGGTTTTACAGGGTTTGTTCCATTTGGTAACCTTCTAAAAGTGAATTTGCGATTTTTTGGAGACGACAGAAGAATAGGAAGTGAAAAAAAAAAACAATGGCACTCCGGGAGTGCCGACAGAAGTGAAAACTTGAACAATTACGTGTGTATTTTTTGAATCGTCAGGAAATGTTTTATTGTGTACGAAATACTTTTAAATGAAGTATTTTTTTTTTATTCAATATTATAAACTACTACAACAAAAATTATATTACAATTTTCATTTAATGCACTATTGTACAAGAAAAATAATGCATATTATTTTACATACAAAAATTGCAATCTATTGCTTAAAACGTAAATTTACAAATACATTAAATATGAAATTTAATTAATTGGTATTCTTTGAAATGAATACCAATGAAACTTATGAATTTTCATCCATAATTTTAACAACTCTCAATACATTCATCATTTCTTCCATGAGATGTAGTTTCATATCTTTTGTAATAACATTTATCTGCAAAATAGTGTTCCCGCTTCCTATCACTCCAAAAATTATGACTTCTTTGCTGCCTGTCTTGTTTACGGTATTCGTGAACATTATGCTTTTTTTCTATCTTCATACTGCGCGTATTGTTTGCGGTATCTATAATTTCTTCAACAAACTTTTCTTTTCTATAAAATGATTTCACTTCATTTCCGTATCAGTAACCACGTTTCTTAAAACTTTCGTGAAATATTTCCTTATTTTAATTTTTACTTTTTATATTACTTCTGTCTATTTTTTACTTACCCATCATACGTAGTATAGGGTAAGTCTTGTAATCGTTTTGAAAATCGAAAAATTTTTTTTAACGGATTTACACGTTTCAGACACTGGAGATTCCGAAAAACATATTTTTAGAAAAAAAAAAAATTGCCGTCCGTCTGTGTGTCTGTGTGTCTGTGTGTGTGTGTGTCTGTAAACGCTCTATCTCCCGAACAAATTGAGATAGAGACTTGCAATTTGGTATGTACTTAGTATGTAATAATGGAAAGAAGCTTATTTCATTTCAATAACCTCGATTAACCGGAACATTTTTTTTCGGACTCTCGAAATATTCATTCTGATGAAAGGTATATAAAAATTTTCGAAATTGTTTATTTTAAGGAGTAAATATAAAAGACAATAAAAAAACATAAATTGTGCATAAAACATGAAGTCGATCGGATAATTAGTTGCCGAGATATTTGGAATCCTATTTTCCACACTCTTCGATTTTTCATGACCCTGTATTTCATCCAAATTTCACTTCAAATATATATTTTAATTCGGAATTTGACGCTTAATCAGATGCAATAAACCTCTAGTTAATAGGAGTATTATTTTTTGAGTTATAAGGAAAAACCTCTTTCAAGCAATTCAGTACTCGGGCCTTTTTATGACGTCATCAAGCCACGATTTATTTGAATATCAATGCATTTTATAAGTAGTTTACACATTTTTATTTTAATATTTTACATTATACATATACATGATGGGTAAGTATTACGGTGGCCCCCAACGACTAGTTTTTTCTCGTGCTCGTTAAATTATAATATTTTCCGTGTTTTGTTATTTCATTTTCATCTTTTGATTTGGTTTCGCGAGTTGAGTCACTTTTATCTGTTTTCACCGCGCGTGCTAAATTTGTCTTGAAATAATTTTCTGAATTATTTTTATTCATAATACCATTCATTTCGTTTTCTGCACGTGAACTATTTCCTTTTGATACTTTCGCTTCATTGTATGAACTGGCAACATAATTTAATTTGGTGTCGGTGACGGTAACGGTGACGGGTCGCGAATTCAATGTTTTTTTCCCATCTCAAAAATGCCCAACGCGCCTAAAGAAGTTTTCACTTCAAAACTTGCAATTTTGGAACGTTTTTCGCTCCTGCACCCCCCCCCCCCCTGGGGTTAGTGACACCGACATAAAATATAGCCTATGTTGGAGCAGGGGTTGTCACCATGAATTTGCCACCATCACTTTTGAAATCTGTTCAGTAGTTCTAGAGATTCCATAGAAATTGTAATTTAGAATGTTTTTAGACTGCTTTTCGCTGATTTCATCCTTTTAAATTTCGATTTTTTTTTTTTATTTTATTCTTAGAGAGCATTTACATCTTATAAGTAACTACAATGCCAAATTTCAAATTTCTAGCTCCTTCAGTATAAAAAAGATCGCAATTTTAGAACGTTTTTCGCTCCTGCACCCCCTTGGGGTTAGTGGCACCGACATAAAATATATCCTATGTTGGAGCAGGGGTTGTCACCATCAATTTGCCACCATCACTTTTGAAATCGGTTCGGTATAGTTTCAGAGATTCCATAGAAATTGTAATTTAGAATGTTTTTAGAACGCTTTTCGCTCATTTCACCCTTTTAAATTTCGATTTTTTTTTATTTTGTTCTTAGAGAGCATTTACATGTTATAAGTAACTACAACGCCAAATTTCAAATTTCTAGCTCCTTCAGTATTTTTATACTATCGGTTTATACTATCGGTTCGGTAGTTCCAGAGATTACCCCCTACAAACAAAAAAACAAACAAACAAACAAACAAACAAACAAAAAACAATCTTTACTCCTTTCTAATATTAGTATAGATATGTATATACATAAATTTGTATATATATATACATCGATATATGCATATATATGTGTATGCATATATATGTATCTGTAGATATGTGTAGATATATGTGTGCGTGTATATATACATGTATATATATTACTGGCGCCCGGCTAACCGAAAAGTACCGGTGTCGGTAACGGTGTCGCGAATTCAATGTTTTTTTCCCATCTCAAAAAACGCTAATGCCATCTCAAAAAGCGCCTAAAGAAGTTTTCACTTCAAAAATAGGACTTAATCACTACTAGAAGCAAAAAAGAGGCTGAAATTTTAAAGAAGGATCTATAAGGGTATCACTGTTGTCCATGGCTGATTTCCTCAACCATCAGCTTTAGAAGTATAGTTCCAATAGCAAAAATGTTTCAAAGTTGTTCTTCATCCTATGTTAAAAGCCGTTTATATCAAAATAGTTATCTCTTTAAAAGTTTACGAAATTTATTTTTTGGTCCTCTATTTAGGAAAACGTACTCCATTCACTAACATGCCGGAGAACGTTTTTTAGTGAATAAGGGGGGTACTCGAATCCCTGGCTCAGCGATGGATTAAAATAGAAAGGTCGCGTAGAAAGTTTAAAGATGTTTTTAATATTTGATTTGTATTTATTGCGTTGAATACCTTGCTGTAAAAATACTTTGTCTTTAACAATAATGTATGATGTTTGAACCTCAAAAAAGCTTTGGCGAATTTTTCTCGTTACAAGTGGGCACACCCATTTTACCGACCCCAGGGCGCTGAATGTGTAGCGACGCCACTGGTGGTTTCTATTACACATTGAGAGAGAGAGAGATATACGACAGACGGACGTTTACAATAACAACGATGTGACGCGGTTATACATTTTCAGAGCTACAATTAAGTTAGATACATACCAAATTTAGATTATGTGCTTTTTATTACGCTGAAAAAAATAAATATTTATAAACTTTTTATCAAAAAAAAGAACAAAAATTCAAAAACAACTACAAAGTAATCTGTCAGGGACTTTTGGCCCACCCCATGTTAGCGTACAAATCCATCCACCGTAAAAATAGAGTTCGTTCTACAAATGAAGCGATTGAATGAATTTAAACACTCCACATTTTTTTTTTTAAACCGATTCTTTATATTATAAACGTTTTTAACGATTCATTCCCTACAACAATCCTAGAAACAGAACGATATGATGAGGGCGGGGAGCGACTTTCTCGCGAAACAGTTGAAAATGAAATATTTTAAAGACATTTATTTATTTATTGGTTTTTGTTGAATTTCTAAAAAAAAAAAAAAGTCCTGAACCCATTTTGAATGGGATCCATTCGAAAGCATCTTCTTTCAATAATAATAAAAAGAAATCACATGAATCGGTCGCGCAGTTTCGGAGTAATGGGTGAACATACATTAAAATATATACAGTGTGTCTCAAAAATAACTGATGGATTTTGAAAGTCAATAAAGAAAAAAAAACGGAACGCGATAGAAATGTATATCGTTTGCGGCCTTATGTATGGGAAATCAGGGAATTTTATCCCACCCACTTGCAAATTGAGTTAACATTTTCGCCAAAAGGTGGCGCTGTGTTCCAGGCGGTGATACTCCAAAACAAGAAATATCCGCTGTACCCACGAATAAACCATTTTCAATTGTGTATACTCTTTCAAAAGCTCTCACTAAGAGATTGCGTAGCAAAACACCGAATGAAGATGGGACGGATTCTGTTGCTCTGCCGCTCTTGCATACCTGCAGCGCCCTCGTTTGGCGAAAATGTTAACTCAATTTGCAAATGGGTGGGATAAAATTCCCTGGCTTCCCATACATAAGGCTGCAAACGATATATTTCTATCGCGTTCCGTTTTTTTCTTTATTGACTTTCAAAATCCATCAGTCATTTTTGGGGACACTGTATATATACATAACCTCCTCCTTTCGATTGAAGTCTGTTAAAAAAGGTAAAATAAACAAAAGTAAGTTTCATTATGAGAAGTGACTTTACCTGAAATGTAATATAGCCGAAATGAATCCAATGATAAGATTCCACTTAACAATTGTCCTCAAACTTCTCTCTCTCTGCTAATAGCACATACAAATTGACTTTGACCTACATTTTTATGACGAGGACGAAATAGGAAGTGACTCGATAGATCTTGCGTAAAAATAAAGAGATTGGAAGAAAGTGATTACGAAATAAGTACCGTTACGGCAATCGGGTTATTTCCAAAATTTGATTTAGTATTTTATACGCCTGAAGTATGTAACAGCGTAGTTTCTATTTTTATATGTCCACGTGTACAAACAGTTTTAATTATTTATTTCATTCTGCTAAACGCTGTTCATTTATTTCAATAACAATAAATAAAACTTATCATAATGAGTCCATCTGCAGATCGGGGACCACAAAGTCAGCTCTGCAAGTCATTGTTATTAATCTCATTTTGCATACTATTTAATATCCTAGAATCCACAATCAAAAATTAATATATGTATAGTTGTAATACCTTTTGAATTTCAAAATACATTAAAGATATATATATATATATATATATAAACATAAAATATTTCTCAAATCTCTCGCTGATTTTCAAAAAGTACGGTGTTTCTAATGTGTTTACTCCTTCAATCGTTTGGAAATGTAGAAAACTTTAGTTTTAGTTCCCGCATTTTTTTTGGATCGTATTTCCAGTTTCTTTGATTTAATAATATATATAGGTGTATATATTTCTTGTGTTATCTGCCTATATCCATAAACAAGTCGTCGAAATGTTTAATACAAATCAGAATGTCAAAAAATAAAATGTATATATATACCAGTCCCAGTCTGCGCGATAGAAAATGGGTTAACAATCCAAAGGATGAGCTTATTTTTGCACTTCATCCAATATCAAGTAATTTACTCGAACAACTCATTGAAATAGAGTTAGTTATTCAGAGACATTCACCAAAATTTGGGAATAACTTTGTTTTGGTCCTAGAAATGAAAGATCCGATGAGTTCTAAAAATGAATGTTTATTTTATTTTTTATTTTTTTTTTGGGGGGGGGCATTTTAACTCTGCCTGCTTTTTTTCCCCTGTGTGGAGGGGACTCAGTTTTATTTTAAGTTGTTCAAGTGGGGTATCATTTATTATGACGTATATTTTATTTCTGAATCGAATGACATCATCCGCCATTCAATACGCGATCCTGTGTTCCAAAGTTACGGCAGGTTTTAGGAATAAAAAGTCGAAAATTATACTTGAGTGTAGTTAAAATAAGATATTACAGCAATGGCTGGTGGCCATTCACGAAAATTTAGGAAGAACTTCGTTTGGGCAACTAGAAAGGAAGATCCGATGACTGCCCCATAAACAAAGTTGTTTTAGTTTGATTTGGGGGGGACAAAGGGGGCATTTTAACTCGGGAGGGAAAGGAACTCAAATTTTTTAAATAGGTCGAATTTTCGACTGTTTATTCATAAAACATGCCGTAACAACAAAAATCGGAAAAAGATAGAATGTTATACATCTCAGAGCCTGATGATCACAGGGGCACACGGGGCATGTGGCCCGGATCCAAATTTTGAGGGGGGGGGGCACCAAAAAAAGGAAGGAACTTTGTCCGCTCTCTGCAGATACAAATATGTTTAGTTTTATAGAAAAAATGATTTTTTTCCATTCATGTGAACCTAACGACATCGAAATGTAATGGATGCTCTCAAAATCCGAGAATTAGGGATATTACACCCAATATGTTTTGTTCAATCCCTTAGATTCACTTTTAGTATATAGGTACAAAACATTTTGCCTTCCCATTATCTTTTTAACACGGGAGAAATCGCCTATACTCATAACGTATGAAATGTTTATACTTTGTCACCCATAAATACAAGTAATAATCTTCACCTTATTGAGTCGGAGTCAATTGTTACAAATTCAGCGATAAAGTAAGTTGAAGAATACTTTTCGAAAACGAGTGGTGACAATTGTAATAACCCTGGGTAGGTCATACCCGGCGCGACTACTCCCGGGTGAATGCATTTTTACGTGTGTCTGAAATCTATTCTTTTTTTTTCGTAAACTTATGGTTTAAATTTTAAGTTGCACATAAAGCTATTTGTCATGTTTATAATACAATTTTCGGTACTTACGTATTAACGCCACCGCAGCAGAAGTTGCGTTAATGCGCCAATAAAGAGCAATTTTGTTGTTCGCACGCGCACGCAGTTATCTTTTGGATTCCCTGTTTCCTTGTTGTTTGCTGATTTTTGACGCCATTTTTTAGTGCTACTAGATGAGTGCTAGATTGGCGGCACTTAAAAACAGCCAAATCTGTAGCTGCGTTGACGTTAATACGTAAGTGCCCAATTTTCTTTAGAAAAGGGTCTGTGTGCTCCAGGTCCCACATAGAGTGGATCAGGTTCTGCTCCACCCCAAATATCCTACGGAAGAGGAATCGTTTAAAAATATCGCAACGCACGCAAACGAGACATTTATGGAAAAAAACGCCTCTATTGGTTTAACATCAGCTTGCTCATTTTTAGGCTCACTCGTCACTCCTATACAAGGGCAGATTTTATAGATTATTATTATTTTTTTTTATCGAATTTTCTTTTGCAAATCTAACTAAAGTTTTGGATATTTCAATTTTACTTTTATTTTAGTTTTACTGTCCATTTACTTAGACGACTCTTGCAGTTTATTAAAAATATTTAACAAGTTGGAAATGGTACGTGAAAGTGACGCATGCGATGCGTTCCTACAATGACTCGTTTTATAAATATTCAGATCTTGGTACAATAGTTGTTGCGCACTCTTATGCATGAATGTAAAATTTATTTTCGGTGCAGATTTTCCTATTCCATTTTATTTTATGAAATACAAACAATTTATTACACTTCTGTTATCCAATACAAGACATTATTATTTCACTGAAAAAGTGAATTCATTTCTGTCATAAAATAAGTACATTTTAAGTATCTTTTGTTGACTGGAAATTCCAATGGGAAACGGAAGCCTAGCTTTGAAAATTTCAGAACTTATTGAGACTCTTTTTCCATTTAATCTCTCTTTCTCCGGAAACATCTCTCCAAAAAATCATGAAACCATTTTAGTATAGAAATTCTGTTTTTAAGTCAGACATGCAGAAATAGGACTCCCTCTTAAATAGGACGTTATCACTATGGAAACCCAGAATCATGACCTATCATAAGATATCATTGAATTAATTAGTACGTATGATAGGATTGAATAGAATGAAGAAAACTTTTATGAATATGTTTTAAGTTTTGATTCGATTCTGTATATCGGCTAGTTTTTGCGCTGTTCTGTACACGGACCAACAATGGGTGCTACGTATTTTAAATTCTTCCTTTTCTACGCCCCTCAGTCTCTGATCAATTTTTCAGCATTTGTAAGCATGTTTCAGCATTCAGCAGCTAAATTGGTTTTGATAATTACGTTTACGCTCATCGAACGGTTCGTCTTCCCTCGTTGCATCACTAAAAAATAGATTCAATTAAATGCAAACACGTTAAAACTTAGGTAGATTTTATTGATCATTATGAAAAGGAATAGTATCGTATGCAGAGCACATTGAGAGAATTTGCATATTTTGTCGAATTTCATGCAAAGAACTGAACTGAAATGTAAAACCGAATGCGTCGAATACGTAAACGTGTGTGTGGGAGGAGAGGTAGAGGTTTTATAAGCGCAAGTGGAAAAACCGCATATCGTTCGCTCGCACACCGGCTAATGTCTGGGTGGTTCTTTTTTTTGCTGCAATCGGTTCAATTCAAACAGTACAAAATTACACCGACATTTAGAGGATGGAATGAGGTGGCGAATCATGGGGAGGTTAGAAGCAGGCCAGTCTCAAGTTCAGATTGGTAGAGAGTTCGATGTCACGTCCAACTTATGGAAACAGTTTCAGGATACCGGATCCATCGAGAGAAAGCCTGGCCAAGGTCGTGTAAGAGCCACGATGGCCTATGAAGATCGTTATTTGTCAATGACAGCGAGGCGTAACAAACATGCTACAGCTTCTCAGCTCTCTCGTGACCTTTATGCGACCAAAGAAAGCCGAGTTTCAAGTGCTACTGTTTCCAGAACGCTTCATGGGAGAGGCCTGTTTCCAAGAAAACCTACTGTTTGTGTCCCACTTACTTCTGCAAACAGGAGAGTCCGTATGGTGCAGGGATCAATAAATAACCGTCCTCTTCACTGATGAGTCCCGCTTCAGCCTAACAACTGATTCTCGCCGTACTTTCATATGGGGAGAACCAGGGACCCACTACCTTCCCTCCAATGTCCGAGAAATTGACCATTATGACAATGGCGGTTTGATGGTCTGGACAGGCATCATGTTGGATGGTCGCACAGACCGCCATGTCTTTGAAAGAGGCACAGTGACTGCTGTGAGGTATAGCGATGAGATCTTGGAGCCCTATGTTCGCCTTTTCAGAGGCGCAGTTGGCCTTGATTTCATTTAATGAACATAACGCCCGGCCACAGTGAGCTGATCGGGGCGACGATTTTTTGGATACTGAAGATATTCGCCAGATCTGCAGATTGGAACCCTATAAAGCATGTGTGAGACAATCTGACTCTGGGGAGGGTAATTGCAACTTGCAACCTCCCTCCAAGAACCACCCAGGTCCTGAAAACAGCGTTGCTGAACAAGAGGGAACAATTGCCACAGGAACTCATAAACTGCCTTATTTCCAGTATGAAATCGCGGTGTGAGGCGATATCTGTAAGAGGGTTTTTCGATTCTTTAACCACTGTTTCACACCTTCTGTTTCCAATGAGTGTTACGCACAATCATGCGAGTGTTTTATAACTGTTGAATGGTTATTTTATTTGCATTATATCAACCTATGTTCATACCAAATTTCATTAAAATCAATCCAGTAGTTCTGGAGATAATTGTCCAAATCTGAAAATTATCTTAATTTTGCACAGAGTGTTCTCATCTGTAATCAAGCAATAATTCCGTGCTTTAATAACTTGTTTTGTTGGGAGAAGCAGTGCTTGGACAGGGTGTTCGTACGAACCTTGAATTTGAATAGTACTTTGTAATTTCGTCTTAACTTTTCGTCTCATAGACATAGTTTAAAATCTGCCTAACAATTTTTAGATCTTCGAGATTTTCATTTTTCGTGTCACTCTGTTTACATCAATACCCATTAATTGTGCTTGCGAAATTATTCAGAAAACATGCCCGAATCGCAACGTTGTATCTAATTTAGACATTTTGGATACACAGCCTGCTCGCACACTGTTTACACAGTTTGTTTTGATGTAAAAAGAAATCGTCTTCATAGAAAAATTATTTTTCACATCTATTAATATCATCGATAAATTTTCGTCTGATGACTGAATTTTTTGTTTACGTGAAAAATAGCGCTTTTAAAAACCGATGGCTATATCGTATCCGGTTGTTAAAAAAGGCCGTAAGCCAAGATTTTCTGATCAGTATATCAGGTCTGTTCATTCCTAAATTCCTGTTTCCCCTAAAATCGCAGTTCTTAAAACAGCTCACAGAATAGGAAAATCTTGCGGCAATAACAAAATGCTTCAATTCCAAGTTTTTTTCCGGTTGGAGATAGCTATACGATGGCTAAAAATGAATTTTTCAAAGCAACTTGCGCCACTCTCTGTAAAGTCCTATTTTCATTCCGTATTATAAAAATATCTAATTTATTCAAAACAATTAATATCGGTATTTTAAACATCAGAATGCTATGAAGAATAGGTTATGACAATTGAAGCCAAATATCGATATAGTTTAAGGTTCAGTTAATATATTGACGAAACTGGACGATCACACAACATCGGTTGCCTAAAATACATAAATGTGCTTTTAAATCCGGCAATATACAATCAAAACTAGTTAATTATGAAATAGTGTTAATAATGATGCAATATCCCATATTTCGAAAATCTTTAAATAATTAAATCCAACTGCAGTAATTTTAAAAGTAGAATTTTTGTAGAAGGTCAGTTTACAAGATTACAGGCCACGAGTGGTCCCGAATTCACTTGGCGCAGAAGGATGACTGGGAGCTTAGCCGAGGATGCCGTAGCAGCACCACCCTTTCGGAAGGTTGCTTAAGCGGGCTTCCAAACGGGGGCAGGTGTCGACGGAGCTCCACTTATGAGATCACCACTATTACGTCACCGAGAGGAAATGTGTCTGGAGATTCCCTCTCCATGACAGCATCGTGCGGACCCTACTTTTTCCTACGGGAGGCGGCGGCCGTGAGGAGCAGTCGTCGTAGTAGCGAAAGCAGGTGGTTGTCTATGGGGTAGATGAGCTAACGGAGCACAGGCGTACCAGGTCTGGCCGGACCGCCTTTTTTCTTTACTTTCTATTTCGTAGTCCTGACACCACAAGACTAGTCACCCTGGGGTGCGCAGACTCGTTTTTCTTTTTTTTTAATATCTACCTTTTTATTTATTTTTACTAGTATTTTATGTTTTGTGTGATATGATACGACATGATACGACATGGCGGTAGATTAATTGTCAGGTGGGAGTCTCCAAGGAGTGGCCACTTGGAGGGCGATGAGCCTGCTCCGGTCTATTCCTCGGAGTTCTAACAAATCATGCCATATCTAGTTTTGGATGAGTAACTTAAACTTACAAGACTAAAGAATGAAGCATGTATACAATTTCACCAGAATAATGTGTTCCTTCCTGACCATTTGTACTGATGAAGGTATACAGCTTGAAACGTCTACTGTGATTATTGATTTTATTATGCAAAATGAGTGCGTTGTTTGTTTTTGCTTAACTCATTACATACGATTCGTTAAGTACATACGGTAAGTTATACGATTCAATCGAGCAAAATTACTATTGGGAAATTACTACTCAAAAATAAGGAGCACTACGAGCCCTGGTGATTATTAAAAGATCAGAAGGAAATGATTAGAAAGATACCATTTTTGTAGAAAGTGAAAATATTAAGGAAAACTATTTTTATAATCCTAACACGAAGTGAAATCTGCACAATAAAGTGTTGTTCAATCGAGATATCATTTGACGATCAGAAGTCCCTCATAAAATGATAGACAAATGCGAAAATTGTGTGGATTTTGAAAGTGGCTTGGATTTCACAAATGAGAAAAACGTTACTGATAAATGAAATTTTAATTTTTTGTGAAATGATTGTTTGTACCCATAATTTTTTTAATGAAATTATTTAGCTCGCAAATAGGTGGTGGGGAATTTTTTTTCTTTGCATAATAACTTTTTAAATTGTAAAATGTAAAGTTTCACCGCGTGTTTTTAGGACTGAAAAAATATTTAAATATTCATAAATTGAGTACTCACATAACTCAACTTATTCATAAATTCTTTTAGCTTCTAGAAAGCAGAGACAGAAATGGCTCCAGCAGAAAAGAAAAAGAATCTGAAAATTAACTTTGATTATCCCTGAAGGTTAAGATGGTAAAAGAAGGAATTATAATAATGTTGATAGTTGAGTAGTAAAAAAAAAAAACGAAGGACGTCTGAATATTGGAATCTCCGAAATCTTCTTATCGGGAACAGAAAACATCGCATGAATTATATACATTTAATTTCAATTTTTATTCTTAAATTATTTTTCAATAGTCTGGCTGGGGTCTGAAATTTCGTAAGATAAAGGATGAGGAGAAAAAAAACAAGTTGGAAATTGTACGTCAAACGTTACAAACGAGGTGCGTTCGTACGCACGTTTTAGAAATAAATTCATGATATCCCGTGCGTAGAACGGGTTAAACAGCTAGTTAAGTATATATTTTATGACACTGTTCATACAAATATCTTAACTAGTTATATAAATATTCAGATATATATGTATTAGCTAGTTATATAAATATTCAGATCTTGATGATTTTCTGTGAAATGAATTATATCGTCTGCAGATTAATTTCTGTCATAAAATAAGCATCTCGGTCGCTTGACGATTTAACATCCATCGGAAGCTCCTATAACAAAAAAGCACCGATTTAAAAAAAAAATTCAAATTTCTTAATAAATATTTTTATTAATATCTCCTAAAGTTTTGATTCGATTTTAATAAAATTTGAAATGTCTCGACAAAATTCTGCAAAGATAATATATTTTAAATTGCAAACCATTTGGTTGGGTAGTTTTTGCGTTGTTATATGCGGACAGACAGACAGACGGACGGACAGACAGACGGACAGACAGACAGACAGACGGACGGACAGACGGACGGACCAAACGACGACTATAGGTGCTACGTATTTATATAATTACGAACGTACCTAAAAAGAAATCCAATTGATAATAAAAGTGTCTGATTTATGAATTTTAAATGAAATGATAGTTTGTAAATTTTCAGTTTAAATGATGCCGGTGCATGTGAAAGTAGAAATAATTTTCAAAGCTTTGTATGCGATGGAAAATATATAAAAATCTGCTCCTGTTTCAAAAATTCACAGCCAATCTGAGGGCACAATAAGAATGGTAGGATATTTTGGAGACAAAATGACTCATCGATAGGTGACGTCACAAAATGAATAAAAAATAGTGTCACTTGATACACTATTCTCAAGTTGAATAATCTCAGTATTTTAATGTTTTTTTTTTTTTTTTTAATGACTCGGACTCTTTTTAATAACGCCTTCTGTCGGTGGAAATTGGAGTTACTTTTCTTTCTTTTGCCACGAAAAATCTGCTACGAAAATTTGTTAATTTTTTACGACATCCATTACAAAAAGTAAGAAGCTACCTTTTGCAGCGGATTTTTTTACCCATCCTCTATCCAAATGTTGATTTATATCTATCTAATTCGATTTTTTTGTTATGTGAAAGCACTCGTATTTATGAACCGATTTGAGTATGACTAAGCATGTAGTACAGGATTTACAAAGGTCTCCGCCATCTTGTTTCGAGATGGCAGCCGCTTAAAGATTTCAAATTCAAAAAGATGTACGAAATAAAAATTATAAATCCTAAAAGTTCTTTCCGTTAAATGTTTAAATACCTCAATAGAAGAACGCAGACCTTTAATTTGCAAAGTGCAAATATTTTAGCGAACTCAAGTCATTTTAATTGCTTGTGTAGTATGTGACTCCAGGGCCGAAACTAAGGGGGGGGGGCAGAGGAGGCATATACCCCGGGCACCATAACGGAAGGCAGAGGGGCCCCAAATGAACATTTAGTTTGTTGTTTGATCCAAAAAAATACATGAAATTTGGGTAAAATTTTTTGGCAGCTGGAAAATTCAAAACAAAAACTGAGAGTACCTGGGACACTAAAGGTGGCAAATTCACAAAATAAAATACTTCTTTAAAACTTCTTTTGTTGTTTTTCTTTCTAAATCAATATTAGAATTTTCAAAATGAGCGTTAGGTTCGGGAAAGTATCCAAAACTACGAGTCTATAAATGGGAATAGTGGTATAAGTGATAATTCTATGAAACTGGGCTGTACGAAGCACACAAAGATAGTTTACGGTATTCAAATTCATAGTTATACCAACAGAAAATCCTGGTTTTCAGTTCTCATATCAATATGACTTTAAACACCTACTAAATTGTAAGGTAATACTATAACTACAGTAAAATCTGTGAAAATGAAGTCTGTCTGTAGCGGAGAAAACATTACAGGTAGCATAACAGAAAGGATATCATCAGTTCTATTGGCTAAGACGAAAACTTGTATAAACAAGAATTTTTCACGGTTTCACAGAGTTTATTGAATAAATATTGGACACAGCTGATTACATAGTTCAATATTACTTATTTTATGATTACATATTTTCAATTAAAAAAATAATTCGGCTATTAGAAACTTAGTAAAATGACTCTTGTAAATTAACTTTGCGGAGTAGTTAGCCAAAATCCATGTTTGTCCCCCGTGAAAAAAAAGCTATTTTCGGCCCTGTGTGACTCTACTGGATTTAACCCATCTCCATAGCGACAAAGAATGAAAATGGCCTATATTCCCTGTGCATTTTTACAGCTCCCCTGTGCATGTTTACAGCTCCATCCAATCGATTTTCTATAATAAATCATGTGGTATTCAGAAGCTCTGGAAAACTAGTTGAACAGAGGTTAAATTGGTATAGACACACATACTAACGCTGGGACTTTTGCTAGTTTACTTTTTTTTTCTGTAGATACATACATAGTACATTAACACATTGGTTATAACTTGATGCATGTGTCCATTAACACACGAAAAATTTCCATGCTGTACTTCGTTAGCAATTTCAGCCTGGGCTTCCAAGCTGACGATATTTATAATTTTTTTAACCGCCATCTCACTTGCCGAGAGATGTGACTGGACTGGCTCTTCCCTTTTCACATACAATACTTTATTGATTCAAGGACAGACTCGTTGTTATAACATTGGTTCATTGTTTTCTAGCTCCGTTGGCCGCAGGGCCGTAGCTAGAGGGGTGCCAGGGGGGGGGGGGCTCAGCAACCCCTGAAAACTTTTGAGCCCCCCCCCCCCCTGGGAAAGTTACCATGGCCACCAAATGAAATTCTGTTTAAAAAATACAAATGAAACTCTATTAAAAAATTGAACTTAGTTTAGGAGGCTTTTTACAGTTTTGCATAAATACTAAATTGTAGTATTTGTTTCAAAACTGCAAATAAGTGCTTCAATAGGTGCGCATCCTATCTGCACATACTCAGAATGAGCAACCTTTTTCTGATGCAAACATTGACTTTTGCAATAGTTGTTATATACTGAAATTTTTCATTTGCAGCGTTTTCCATTATTAGCATAAAACAAAGTTATTCTTATTAGTTTGGTACTAAATGTGATGCTTATGATAAACATTATGTTCCTATTTGAGTCAGCCTAGTTTTTAAAAAATATACATATATATGATTTATAAATGATACTAATGAATAAAGCTAATAACCAATTTAAATACAGATGGTTTTAGCATTTGACTAGACACAAAAATAATTTAAAAATACAAAATACATCCTTGATATTTTGAATGTTTTTTATCATTTAAAAACATAACTTTAGAATCCTTAAGGGCAAGGAATATTCAGAAAAAAATTTAAAGGTTGCAATTCTTTTGAAACAGGTGAATTTTATTTACTTAATGACATCATAACTTATTATTTCACTAGTATAATTATTCACGGAAAATTTTCTTTCTGCAGCCAGTGATGTAGTTGTAAAAAAACCAGAGGGCATACGCTGTAGGCAGAGGGCATACGCTGTAGGCAGAGGGTATACACTAAAGAGTAATATGCTTTAGTGTTTTTTAGAAGAGGGTACATTCCTTAAAATAATCCAGAAAGTATACAGCGTATATCCTCCATTACATCCCTGTCTGAAGCGTTTACTTTTCTTAGCATCCAATAAAGTTATAAACAGTTTAATAAGAAAGATAGTGCCTATAATATGAATATGTACTAATTTATATATAATACTTTGATCATATATATGTGTTTGTGCGTGCATGTGTCATGACCCCCCCCCCCCCCTCTATATTTTCTTGAGCACCCCCTATTGTTTACTTCTGGCTACAGCCCTGGTTGGCAAGCCTGATCTTTAGATCTGAATGACTAATTCACCACCGGTTGGGTCTGCAAAACTGCACTAATAATAATAGTAAGAAAGAAAAAACGTGCGCCAAGCATAAATTTATGAAACACTTTTGGAATTTAACGAACAGTAACGAAAATGCACCGTTTAACATAGAAAGTAAAGAAGATATGTTAAGAAAACAATTTAGAAAATGCTTGTTCAGTTTACCAATTTAGAAAGCATTCGAAGATCCGATTTCAGCAGCTATCGCCCCTAGTCGAAAAGGTGCTCGAATTCTCATACTGCCTAATTCGGTTCAATTAGAAAACGCAACGCTGTTAAAATGTCACCTTCAACAGTTTCGGCCAATAGCAGGAAATGTACTCCTGATCAAAGACTAAATAAAAAAGGAAATGTATTTTTTTTTTTTTTTTTTTTTTTTTTTTTTTTTGCATGTTGTCTTACAGATTTTTGTACGTATCACATATTAAGCTAAAATTTAATTCACATTAGAAACTCCTAACATAACTAACAAGAACGAAAAATCATGCGTCAAGCATAGATTATGTAACACTTTCCAACGCATCCAAAATAATTTTAAAAATCATTACCGTTTAATAAACTGAAAGATAACATCTAAGTAAACAATTTGGAAAACACATAACCTATTTAAAAACGTAATTTCAGGAATTTTCAACATATACACTATTCGGAAAAATATCCGAATACTTTTATTCAGCCCTGTATAAGATCTATAGATCTGTATATATACTACATAGGATACTAAATTTTAGTTGAGTTAGGAAACGCGTAGCACAGTTTAAAATTCTCCTTCTGGAGTTTCGTCCATAAACGGAAATATGTTCGCGAACTTTTGTGCTGCCCTGTATAGGATCTACAGAATTTATACACACCCAGTAATAGACAAAAAGTGAGTTCAATTTAAACTCGCGTTCAGCAACTTAAAACGCACTTCCAGGAATGATTGTTAACAGACAGTAGAGAATTCTTTTGTGTGTCCCTGTCAATGAACGATGACTGCTATACACACACTATTCTGTAGTAAGCCTCTTGTAATGCACCTTATATAAATTGCAATGCGTTTAAAATAGTGAAACATTATTTAATTAAACCGCAAACGATTTTTCTCCATAGACGTCCTGTAACGGAATTCTTTTGAGTGTCCCTGTAAAGTAACTCTAAGTGCTCAATTCCAATGTGTTTGAAATGGTGTCACATCATTAAAATAAACCGCAAACGATTTTTCCCCATAGACCGTCCTCAAACGGAATTCTTTTGAGTGTCCCTGTAAAAAAACTGTAAGTGCTACACACTTTAGTTGAAATAGGGAACATGCTATAGATAACGACCACAACATGTAAAAATTGCAGGGCAATCCGAGCCTATTTACGGGTGTTAGAGCACGGACAGACGGCCAGACAAACTGAAGTCATAAACACTTTTCAACTAGGTTGGAAAGTGTTAAAAACGCAGAAATTATCATTCATAGACGGCAATGTATTCAGTTCTTTGTGTAGATCTCATCAAAAAGTCACCTGTAAAAAATGCGGCCAAGTCTCGTAACTCATTTACCGTAAAAAGTACTGAGATCGTATAAAGTCAAGTTTAACTATCTTATTAACTCTGAAAATTTCATCCACAAATCACTCCTAGTCTCTACATCTTTAGTTAATTATTATTTTGTGATTTGGCAATGACGCAGCACAGGGAAGTTATTACACCTTACTATGTTATGAGATGGGATGGGATAATTTAATTAAAGCAAATTGTATACGCACAGGGAAGTTATTACACCTGTAATTACTTGCCTGGTTTGGTTAACCTTTGGTTTGTTATAGTATTATTTGATTAAGACTAACTATATTCATCACATTCTCGTGCTACGTAATTGCCAAGTCACAAAATAATAATTAACTAAAGATGTAGAGACTAGGAGTGATTTGACTTGATTGTCATGCCAATATAGTAATATTTTGATCCGTCTTCTTAGGATCATTTAGGTTCAATTGAAAGATAAATCAAGATAACCATGATTTTATTTAGAAAGGACTATCAAGCCATAACCAGCCAGTAATGTCGGGAGGAGAGGGGGAGATGTGAAAATTTTTTTGGTGCTAACATCATTTAACAATCCATACTTTATATGCAAATTAAATAGAGTATAACCTGTGGAAGAAAACAAACATGTCTATGAAGAAACCGCCCCTAACGTAGCCGGTCTATAGCGGAACTTTTCTATACCGAATTTCGTAAACAAAAAGAAAAAAAAGCATAATCCGGGGAAAAAAACATAAAACAATAAGGGGCGGTGTACTAGCTAATAGGACAATTATCTTAAAAATCATGTTTCTAGAACTACAAAATCGAATTGTTTTCGAATTTTAGATTGTTTACAGATATTTCGATTTTTCGAATTTACTTTCGAATTTTACAAACATTTTAAGTCTCTAAGACTACAAGATCGAATTATTTTCAATTTTTCATTTTTTTCGAATTTTTTTTTTCTAATTTTCCGGATTTTTCCATTTTTTCTTATTTTGTATCCTAAATACTACCTTTATTACAATTTTCACGTTTCTAGCGCTACAAAATCGAATCATTTTCAAATTCTCGATCTTTTTCGATTTTTTTTTATTTTTTTTTCGAATTTATTGTGTTTTAATTTTTCCTTTTTCTGTATCCTAAATGACTATAGTACCTTTACGCAGAATTTTCAGTTTCTAAAGCAACAAGATTGATTTTTTTTTTCAATTTTTCGAATTTTTTTCGAATTTTCGAGATTTTTTAATTTTTTCTTTTTTTGTATCCTAAATACTACCTTTATTCCATATTTCAAGTTTCTAGCGCTACAAAATCGAATTATTTTCAAATTTTCGATTTTTTTCGATTTTTTAATTTTATTTTCGAATTTATTGTATTTTAATTTTTTCGTTTTCTGTATAACACTACCTTTACGCTGAATTTCTAGTTTCTAAAGCTACAAGATCAAATTTTTTTCAAATTTTCAAATTTTCCAAAAATTTTAATTTTTTTAAAATTTAAATTTTTTTTTTTTTTTTTTTTTTTTTTTTTTTGTATCCTAAATACTATTTTTATTCCAAATTTCAAGTTTTTAGCTCTAAAACATCGAATTATTTTCAAATTTTCGTTTTTTTTTTTTCGATTTTATGATTTTATTTTCGCTTTTTGTTGTGTTTTTATTTATGTTTTCTTTTTCTGAATCCCTTTACCCACATTTTCTGTTTTTAAGACTACAAGATCAAATTATTTTCAATTTCTCTTTTTTTCTTTTCTTTTCTTTTTCTTTTTTTTTTTTTAATTTTGCGGAATTTTTTTTGTTTCGAATTTTCCGTATTTTTAAATTTCTTCTTAAATAGCATCCCAAATATTACCTTTATTCCAAATTTCAAGTTTCTAGCACTATAAAATCGAATTATTTTCAAATTTTCCTTATTTTTCCGATTTTATTTTCGAATTTTATTGTGTTTTTCATTTTACCTTATTCCGAATCCTAAACACTATCTTTACGCCGAATTTTAAGTTTCTAAGACTTAAAAGATCAAATTATTTTCAATTTTTCAGACTTCTTCAAATTTTCGAATTTTGTTTTCGAATTTTCCGGGTTTTTAATTTTTTTCTTATTTTGTATCCTAAATACTACCTTTATTCCGAATTCCGAATTCCAAGTTTCTAGCGTAACAAAATTGAATTCTTTTCAAATTTTCCATGTTTTTCGATTTTTTGATTTTATTTTCGATTTTTATTGTGTTTTTGATGTTTTTTCTTTTTTTTTTCTGAATTCTAAATACTACCTTTTTTACACCAAATTTTAAGTTTCTAAGACTGCAAGATCGTATTATTTTCAATTTTCAATTTTGTTGGATTTGTTGAATTTTCGAATGTTTTTTTTTTTTTCGAATTTTCTGGATTTTATAATTTTTTCTTTCTTTGTATCCTTTATTCCAAATTTCAAGTTTCTAGGCGTACGGGATCCACCTAATCTTTTTGATCACGCGTGAGTGAGTGACAAGAAATCGAAACTTTCAGTTCATATATCTTTTGCAGTAGAAAAGACAGAAATGTGAAATTTTAAATTTTGGTCTTATTTGCCACATACTCTATATAAACGAAGTTTCAGGTTTTTGGGATACACCAGCTCAAAGATATGGGGAGGTCTAAAGTGCCCTGAGTTGCTTCCAGAAAGTATGCTTACGATTGTACTCTCTCGACTTGGCCGTGCCTCCAGATACAAAATTAAAAATTCAGGAAAATTCCAACAATCTTGTTGGAATACAACGTTCATTTTCTCCTCTCCGCACATATAGCGCATGCGCGTACAGTTACGATGATGATGCTCCGGAAGCGAGAGCAGTTGTTACTTTAAGAAAGATGTCGGCGCTCAGTCGCATACGAGCTGTATATATTTTGTCTTCGTTTAATTGTAAATAAATGTCTTATGTCGTGCTATTCTGCAAACTCTGCTTGCCTCATACACCTACAAATGGTTATGGGCCCAGCACGCTTCCACTGCGCTATAATTAGCAGAAATTATTTTTAATTCGGAGAGTCGGATTTGGAACTCTTAAGCCTAATCGAAAGTAAGAATTGTTCTTCATTCTGTTTATCATTTGCATTATTTCTGGCTGTGAGAGACTCTGCATAATTATGCCTCATGTAACGACGATTGAAAAGCTCGGAAAAGATAATTTTGATGGCTGGAAGCTTCAAATCGAAGCTGTATTAATCAAAAATGATCATTGGGATTACGTAATTGGTAAAGAAATTAAACCGGCTGAAGGAACCGTGAAAGAAGTGGCTCCAAGCTGATCAAAAAGCTCGTGCAGATATAATTCTTTCTATAAATCCTAGTGAACTGAGTCATATAAAGCATTGTACGACTTCAAGTGCTGTATGGAATAAGCTGAAAGATGTTTATGAATCGAGGGGACCCGCAAAGAAAGCAACTTTGTTAAAACAACTTCTGTTTAGAAAAATGTCCATAAATGAAACGATGGCTGATCATTTAAATATTTTCTTCGAAATAGTTGATAAACTGAAAAATATGGAAATAGAAATCACGGATGATTTATTATCAATTCTACTTCTATATAGTGTTCCTGAGAACTTCGAAAATTTTAGATGCGCTATAGAATCCAGAGATGAGTTACCTAAACCCGAATCTTTGAAAATTAAAATACTAGAAGAATGGGATGCCAGGAAAGGAAAATCCACTCAAGATTCACAAAACGCATATTATATAGAAAATAAAAGAAATAATCAAGAACAGAAGAAGAATGAAAAATGGAAAATGAATCCAAATAAAAAAATTTCCTCGGAAAGATGTTATCGAAATTTCAAGTGCAATTATTGTTCGAAAATCGGGCACAAAGCTTCGGAATGTAGAAAGAAAATAGCTGATAGAAAGCTTACATCTTTAAATAAAGGAAATCAAGGATCGATGATAGCCACTAATTATGAAAAACCGACTAGTATGGCATTTAATGACGCATATCAAGAACCTTCTGCATGGTGTTTGGACAGTGGGTGTACATCTCATATGTGTAAAGATAGAAATTTATTTTCAGAGTTTCATCCTCGTACGAATTCTACTATACAGCTTGCAGTTGATCAAACAGCGAAAATTACAGGAATAGGAACAGTTTTCATTACAGTACCTAACGGGAGGAGAATTACTAATCTCACACTCAAGAACGTTCTATGTGTTCCAGAATTAAAGTGTAATTTGCTGTCAACATCTAAAGCAACAGCCAATAATCGTTCAGTGATTTTTAAAGAACGATTTGCTAAAATCATCGAACCAAATGGTTCTACATTAGTACATGCTGTCCGTCATGGGGATTTATATTACGTATATCCAAGCATCGAGAGAGCTGCGATAGCAGAGGTAAGTGAATTTCTAAAATGGCATCTTAAATTAGGTCATTTAAATGAGTCTGATTTAAAAAGACTTAAATCAAAGAATATGGTTAGAAATCTAAATTTCAGTGATAATGAGTCTCTTAAAGACTGTAAAATTTGTATTCAAGGTAAACAAACTGTGCGTTCTTTTCCTAAAGAATCCAACTTTAAAAGTGATGATTTATCGACTCTTATACATTCAGATTTGTGTGGTCCTATGAGAGTTCCATCCCACGGAGGATCGCGATATTTCGTTACTTTTATAGACGATAAATCTCGTTACATTGAAGTCAGTTTTCTTAAAACCAAAGATGAGGTTAAAAATGCATTTGTTAAATACAAAGCAGCAGTTGAAAACCGTGTAGGAAAGAAAATAAAAATTCTTCGTACGGATAATGGTAAAGAATATTTCGGAGAAGAATTTAATAAATATATCGAAGAAAGCGGTATAAAACGAGAATTTTCCTCACCACTAACTCCGCAACAGAATGGTACGTCAGAGAGCGCCAATAGAACTTTAGCTGAAATGGCGAGGTGTTTACTATTACAAAGCAATCTCCCACAATCTTTTTGGGCTGAAGCTATTAATTGTGCGGTATACATACGTAATCGTTGTCCTTCGCGACGTTTAAGCGATAACAAAACACCCTACGAAGTATTTTTTGGCATCAAGCCAACTTTATCATATTTTAAAATATTTGGGCAAAAATGTTTTGTACTAAATAAAAGACAAAGTAAAGGAAAATTTGGTCCTAGATCAGAAGAGCATATTTTTGTTGGATATTCAAATGAATCAAAAGCGTGCTGGCTGTGGAATAAGAATTCCATAAAAATTGTTATAAGCCGAGACGTCCGATTTATTAACGAATTTGAAAACGATTTACCTTCAAACAGTGAAATAAAATTAATTTTTCCCTTTTCTCAAAATAATGAAAATAAAACAATTACGCAAGAATCAGAAACATCTTCTCCTCCTGTCAAAAATGAACCAGACAGCTGTGGCGACAGTGATGTTGATATGCAATCGGATGAAATTTCCAACCCCCTTTCCTTCCCCTACAAGAGCGCGCGGTCGGCCGAGAAAAATAAAAACTGGTAAGAAAGGTAGACCCAGGAAAGAATTTAAAATGATAATTCCAAAAGAAGAAATATCCCAAGTTGTAATGGAAAAAAAAATTTCTGACTCATGTCCGGAATTTTCTGAGGCTTTAAACGGGCCTTTTAAACATGAATGGATAGATGCAATGGAATTAGAATTTAATTCTTTAATGCAAGAAAATGCATGACAAATGGTTGATAGGCCAAAACATAAGAAAATTATAGGAAGTAAATGGGTTTTAAAAACTAAGTATAAACAAGACGGGTCAATCGAAAAGTTTAAGGCGAGAATAGTTGCAAAGGGGTGTTCTCAAAAACCAGGAATTGATTTTGAAGAAAATTTTTCGCCTGTAGCCAGATTAAGTTCGATCAGAACTGCGATCGCTTATTGGTATTCAAAATGGTTTTACAGCGTATCAATTAGATTTTATTATGGCTTATGTAAATGCTGATTTAACTGAAGAAGTATACATGGAGTTACCTGATGGTTTTAAATATGAATCTAATGTTGACAAAGTTTGTTTATTAAAAAAATCTCTCTATGGATTAAAACAATCAGGTCGACAATGGTTCAATAAATTAGATGAAAAATTAAAACAAATGAAGTTTGAATCACTAAATGCTGATAAATGTGTTTATTTTTCTAAATCTCCAATTGAAACAATTATCATTGTTTATGTTGATGATCTCATAATTCTTACTAAATGTAAACAAGATTATGAATATATTAGAGATGAATTAGCCAAATCTTTTAAAATGAAAGATTTAGGTTTGTTACACTATTGTTTGGGCATAGAATTTATGCAAAACGGGGACAGTATTAAAATTACTCAAAAGAAGTATATTGAAGATATTCTGAGCAAATTTAATATGCAAGAATCAAAATCAATGTCTACACCTTTTGATAACAATGTGAAGCTTACTAAAGATATGTGTCCCAAAACTGAAGAAGAAAAGTCTGAAATGAATAATATTCCTTATCGTCAACTAATTGGTTCTCTTATGTATTTATCAGTAGCAACTAGACCTGATATAACTCATGCTGTTAATTTTCTAAGTCAATTCAACAACAATCCAGGCAAACCTCATTGGATAGCTGCAAAAAGAGTTTTAAGATATCTAAGAGGTACTCAAGATCAAGGACTGATTTTTAAACGTGATACTAAGTCCTTAGTTGCATTTGTTGATGCTGATTGGGCTTCAGATGTCAATGATAGAAAGCCCTATACTGGATACATTTTTAAATATGCCGGTGGTGCTATATCTTGGGAATCGAGAAAACAACGAACTGTTGCATTATCCACAACTGAAGCAGAATATATGGCTTTATCAGAGGTTGCTAAAGAGACTTTACATCTCAGACGGTTCTTAAATGAACTTTCTCCTGAAATAGTGTCTGCACCTACTTTAATATTCTGCGATAACCAGTCTGCTCAAAAATTAGTAAGAAATCCAATTTATCATTCTCGCACAAAACATATTGACATTCGCCATCACTTTGTGCGCGAAATATATGAGAATGGAGATATAGAAGTTAAATATCTAGAAACTGAAAATATGGCAGCTGACATTTTAACAAAAGCTTTAAGTGCCTATAAACATAAGAAATGTTGTGATTTAATAGGACTAAGTGTTTAAAAACATTCAATGTTATTCTGTATCCTTTTTCCATATAAGTTTAAAGTATATACTGTTTGTATTTGTAATTTTATATTTTGTTTATCTGTAATTTGCATATAATATTTGCATAATAGGAGAGTTAATAATGCCTTGTTAAGAAAATGCACGTTGTAAGGGGGGAATTGGTGGAATACAACGTTCATTTTCTCCTCTCCGCACATATAGCGCATGCGCGTACAGTTACGATGATGATGCTCCGGAAGCGAGAGCCGTTGTTACTTTAAGAAAGATGTCGGCGCTCAGTCGCATACGAGCTGTATGTCTTCGTTTAATTGTAAATAAATGTCTTATGTCGTGCTATTCTGCAAACTCTGCTTGCCTCATACACCTACAAATCTTTTTTTAATTCTAAGTACTACGTATATTCCAAATTCCAAGTTTCTAGCTCTACAAAATTGAATTCTTTTCAAATTTTCCATGTTTTTCGATTTTTCCGATTTTTTAATTTTATTTTCGGTTTTTATTGTGTTTTTAATTTTTTCTTATTCTGAATTCCAAACACTACCTTTACGCCGAATTTTAAGTTTCTAAGGTTAAAAGATCAAATTGTTTTCATTTTTTTCAACTTTTTTCGAATTTTTCGAATTTTTGAAAAAAAATTTCGAATTTTCTGGATTTTTTTAATTTTTTCATTTTTTGAATCCTAAATACTACTTTTATTCCAAATTTCAAGTTTCTAGCGCTATAAAATCGAATTATTTTCAAAATTTCGACGTTTTTCGATTTTTTCGATTTTTTAAATTTTATTTTCGATTTTTATTGTGTTTTTAATTTTTTCTTATTCTGAATTCCAAACACTACCTTTACGCCGAATTTTAAGTTTCTAAGGCTAAAAAATCAAATTATTTTCATTTTTTTCAATTTTTTTCGAATTTTTCGAATTTTTTTTTTTTTCGAATTTTCCGGATTTTTTTAATTTTTCCTTTTTCTGTATCCTAAATACTACCTTTATTCCAAATTTGAATTTTCTAGCGCAACAAAATCGGATTGTCTTCAAAATTTCGTTTTTTTTTTCAATTTTTTCAATTTTGTTTTCGATTTTTTTGGTGTTTTTGATGTTTTCTTTTTCTGGATGCTAAACACTACCTTCACACCAAATCTTAAGACTAAATCTTAAGACTAAATTTAGACTAAAAGATCGTATTATTTTCAATTATCAATTTTGATGGAATTTGTGGAATTTTCGAATGTTTTTTTTTTTTTTTTTCGAATTTTCCGGATTTTATAATTTTTTCTTTCTTTGTACCCTAGACACTACCTTTTTTCCAAATGTCAAGTTTCTGGGGCTACGGGATCTACCTAATCTTTTTGATGACGCGTGAAGGAGTGAGTGAGTGAGTGACAAAAAATCGATAGTTTGAGTTCATATATCGTCTGAACTAGAAAAGACAGAAAGTTGTAATTTTAAATTTTGGTCCTGTGTGCCAAATACTCTAGAAAAACGAAGTTTCAAAATTTTGGGATACACCAGCCCGGAGATATGGAGAGGGGGTCAAAAGTGGCCTGAGTTGCTTCCAGAAAAGTATGCTTTCTCGACTTGGCGTGCCTCCAGATACGATTTTACTTTAATCTATATCTTTTAATGTACTAAGTATAATTCTGGTGGACACAATTAAAAACGCCTATGGGCATTCGAATTATTTTGTGTAGCCCTTTTATAGAATTTATACACATTATGCGGCCTACAAAAATTGAATAACAAAAAATCTCAAACCAACGTTACAAACGTACATTCAGCAATCGTCGCTCATAGACAATATGTAACCGGATTCTTTTGTATGTTCCTTGTTAAATGAAAGATAAATGCCAAGCACTTTATAGTCTACAGTAAGAATCTTTTAATTCACCTCAGTAATGTATAAAAATTCCATTATGATTGAAATAGAATAACAGCATTAAAATACACATTTTCCCCCGACGCCATTCTTTTGAGTGTCTCTATAAACGAAATAGAAATACTACATACTTCCTTTTCAATAGGAAATATATCATCGTACATCTCAATAACATATATCAATAAAGCAAAAAAAAAAGTTAGAGCGGAACAGACGAACGAAATTTATAAACACTTTTCAATTGTGTTTGAAGTCTTAATTAATAAAATAAAAAAAGAAAAGTGCCCAGTTAAACTGAGGGCATTGACCTCACAGGCTATTCACACTCATTGTATAGTATACTCTTATTTTCAAAGAATTTGAAATAAGCCCCTCGAAAAATAAAGAAATCGACAATATATTAAGGGGGATCATCCCCTCCCCGTTCCCCACTTATACGTAACCAATGGACCCCCGAAACTAATCAGGGAAGCGCCTTATTACAATAAACATATACAAAATTTGAAGCAAATCAAATAATTCTGCATGAAAAACCCATTTATCTAAATTAAGGGGGATTAGGCCACCGTATTCCACTTTACCAATGAACCCCCAAAACTAATCGGGGAACGGCCTTACCACAATGAACCTATATACAATATTTGAAGAAAATCGAATAAATAAAAATCCATTTATCTAAATTAAAGGGGTAGGATTACCCCCCCCCCCATTACCTTCTTTATATTTAATCAATGAATCCCCAAAACTAATCAGGAAAGCGCCTTTTCACAATGAAACTATATACAAAGTTTGAAGCAAATCGGATAGTTCTGCATGAATAACCCATTGATCCAAATTAAGGAGGGGAGGGGATTCACCCTTTCCCCCTTTATACTTAATGAACCTCCAAAACTAATCAGGGAAGCGCCTTATCACAATGAACCTATAAACAAAATTTGAAGCAAAACGAATATTTCTATCAAGAGTTATCGCGTTACGTACATACATACGTACAAACAGAACCGGCGGGCATATTAGCTTTGATAATGTGCGTAATTATCAAAGCTACATTTATAATTAACCTGTATTAATTATAAATGTATTACATTTATAATTTACCTACACACAATTTATAATTTACTACACACACTTTTATACATACCATATTTTAGCTCACAGGAGCTAAAAAATGGTCTCACAATGGATCCTACTTTAATTAGAAACTTCAACTGATTTTTTAACTTTCTAGCAAAAAACTCTATAATTAAGGCTGTTTCTAGAATTATGGATTAAAGTTTTATAATTTGGTTTCTTGAATTTTAAAAAAAAGTTTCACCGTTTAATGTTTATATTTTAACAAATATAATGTATGATTATTAGGATATCAGAATTTCGGAGCTAAGCGTTCTAACATATTTTTTTTTTAAATGTCTCTTTAACATAATATGATTTAGTTATTAAGTCATTTATAAATAGGATAAATGCAATTTTTGTTAACAACTGACAAGTAAATGGAACAGGTTATAAACTAAGAACAGGTTTTTCTTATTAATTTTAGCAAACTAGTATCTTTAAACGTAGTTAATAAGATGCTCCAGCTTTAAGAGGTCTCCCTCACCCCATACACAAAACAAGAACGAAAACTTAAATGCATCAAGCCTATATTATGTAACATTTTCCAACATTTCCAAAATACTTTTACAAACGTTTACCGTTAAATGAGGTGAAAAATGACATCTAAGGAAATAAGGTCACGGTCAAACCGGACGGGGAGGCCTACCTTTTGGCTTAAGCTCAACTAGCCTCGCCCAATCTAAGCAAACAATTTGGAAAACGCATAACATATTTCCAAACTCAATTTCAGGAATATCCGAATTCTTTTACGCTACCCTGTATAGGATCTGTGGA
This sequence comes from Maratus michaelseni, assembly GCA_963931845.1. Lineage (NCBI taxonomy): Eukaryota > Metazoa > Arthropoda > Arachnida > Araneae > Salticidae > Maratus > Maratus michaelseni. Next base: position 3,511,487 of record OZ007592.1, on the reverse strand, counting down.
ATTTATACACACCTAGTCATAGACAAAAAATGAGTTCAATTTAAAAACGTATTCAGCAACTGAAAAATCACTTCCAGCCATTATTGTAAACAGACAGTACCAAATTATTTTATGTGTCCCTGTAAATGAATGCTTTACACATAATATTCTATACTAAGCCTCTTGTGGTGCACCTGAGTGACCTATATCCATTCCAATATCTTTGAAATAGCGAAATATTATTCAAATAAACCACAAACGATTTTCCCCCATAGACCGTCGTGTAACTGAATTCTTTTGAGTGTCCCTGTAAAAAAAAACCTTTAAGTGCTACATACTTCATAATAAACCTCAATAACATAGATCAATTGCTTGACAATCCGTATCTATTTACGCGAGTTAGAGGACAGAGAGTCAGACACAAACACTTTTCAACTATGTTGGAAAGTGTTAAAAAATCAGTATGCATTCATTCAAAAAACATTTAGGGAATGTTTCCGCAGAAAAAGTACACGAATAATAGTCGCTTTAGTAGCCTAAAATATTTAAGCACATTTACTCAGCATGATTTCTAAAACTATTATCATAATTAGAGAGCAAAAGAACAAAATTTATAATGGAGACTTTCTTCTTTTCGAGAATATTCTTCGATAAACAAGAGATCAAGTTTTTCCTAAAATATTTTGCACTTGAATTAATTTTTTTTCCCAAGTTTGTTTTCAGAAAGTTTCTATCGTTTGCTAGCGCTTCTGCGAATCGTTTACAAACGAATAAAAATTGCTTGCGCAATCTGTCCAGTAATGGAGGATGGAAAATTAGATTTTTCATAGAAGTAGTCAATGCTGGTGGAAAATGCTCTAAGCAATTAAAAACCACCGTTAACCCTAGAATACTAACCTTTATTATTTAGTACTTAAATACTCACCATGCGTAAAATTTACTCACTCCATATTTAAAACACATTTAAGGTATATTTAAAAAAATAATTCTTATATATATATATATACTCATACATTTAAATTTTATTCAGAAAATGATTCATTAAACATATCCTCGTAATATAATTTAGCAAAATAAGCATACTTAATGTGTAAAAAAAATAAGAAAAGATAATAAGGAAAATGACACAAGTGAAAGAGAATTTCTGTTTATGTTCACCGCATATTGGCATTTTGAACAATACCTTCTTTTAAAATATGAACAATATTTTGTGGGTCCTTTAGAAATATCACTTCTTCTTGTACGACTTCGCCTACTTTATGAACGTTTTCATCAATTATGACATTTTCTATTATTGTAGATATTGTATCTATTATTGTAGTCTATTTATTTGTGATGCAAATTTAGCATTTATTGCAATCTGCAATAGTAGAAGTTGTGTGCCTATATTACATATGAATTTATGCATATGCCATATTTATTTAGCCTATTATAAAAAAAAATGCATCTTCCACAATTCATAGGGTGACACATTGGATCGAAAGTATCGACGGCCTCATTTGATTCACACACAACTGGAGGTATTAAAGTTTGATCATCCATTGACGGTTCTTGATGGGCTGATGATACGAGTTTATCTACTTTTGGTTTCTAAGATAATGCAATTAAATCCTTATAATATATAAAAAAAAGTCAAGTACCTGTAGCTCTTTGTTGAAATTTTATATCAACAAACTCTTCTGGAAATTCTCTTTTGTTCTTTTTTATAGTACCTATTACACTCAACTGATCATCATTTAGAAGTGATTGAACTAACGGTATATTTGTAAACCAGTTGTCCATAGTTATATTTCGATGGGATTTCCGTACAGTTTTAATTGTTTTACGAAATAATCAGAAGCTGGTTGCTTATCTGGAACAGTTACTTTGCCCAAATAAGGAATTACATCAATCCTATATTTTGTAGTAATCATCACCGACTTAAATCCATATTTATCTGGTTTTGAAGGGATATACATTCTGAATGGATAGTGTCGTCTAAATCCGACGAGTTGTTTGTCTATTCTTACGTATGCTCCAGGTTTGTAATTTTTTCGTCAATTCGCCAAAAGTCTTTTCCAAACTTCAGAAATAGGAGCAAATTTACATTGTGTCTGGCGTTCCTCTCGCGTCTATTTGACTCAAATCTCAGGCAAAAATTAAATCGTTCTTTGGACATCTATTGCCTCAATAAGAATTATCGAATAATAAATCCGATGACAAATGGTTATTCTGCAATGAAGCTGCTAAAATTATTAAACCAAGAAGTGCCTTTATTTCAATCAATGTAGATTTATTTTGTAACTTATACTTGAAACGTTGCCTTTCAATCTCTTCATTTGTATATTTCAAAATAATATTTAAAATTTCATCCGAAAAAAATAGCCCAAAGAAATCAACTGGTTCGAAACAAGAACGAACAGTGATGTAGGACCAGGATGAATAGGGACACTATTTCGTGCCGGAATTTTCGTAGTTACAATTATTTTGTTTGTTTTCCATTTAAAATTATTTTTACCAGTAACTTCTGATCAATTTATTGTAATTAATGCAGGTATCTTTGCGTCATCATGTGGTCTAGGTGAAGATTGGATGTCTATTTTTTTACTGTCCGTCTTACATTCAATTTTTTCAATATTGTTGGTTACTTCTTGAATCATATCATCTTCTACAGACTGTTTTTGTGTATTTTATGAAGGCAGATAAAGAGGATCATCAAAAGAGTCATCAGATTCTCATTCCAATACATCTTGTTCGGGTGAATATAATTCAGAATAGTCTTCAAAAAGAATTTTTAACGCTTTATTGCATTATATATATATATATATATATATAATGTTTTTGTTTCCATATTCAGTGTGTTGGGGAATCTTTCATTGTCAACTAATTATTACATACTTAACCCCTTGGGGACGAGCGACACGTATACGTGACGCATAAGATGCTCAGAATCCTCGATTATTCCCACCAGTTATTTTTTAGTGTAAACTTTGCCTTATTTAATGGTAGCATTCCTGCGATTCAATTAGGCGAAAATTTCTGTTTTAAAAAATCGGTGGTAAAGGATTAAAAATTCCGTAAAGGACGCTCGTCGCGAAGGGGTTAATTATTATTTCACTAACAGACTACGTCCGCTGCGCTGGTCGGTTTCTCCAAAAGAACCTTGAATCAAACGAACTATATCGGTGAATTCAACCTTGTATTTTAAAGTAATCTGTACCTTTACCCGGTATATCCTAAAATAACATAAAAACGGATACTTATTTCACTAAGTTATGTTTTTTTAATACGGTTTATTATTACGTTTACAATTTATTGCCTACCGTTTTCCATTCATTTATATGTTTTATAGCTGCATTTTTTAATAACGTGAATTAACCTATATTATACACAACTAAAAAGAAATGGTGCATTGTCGAGAAATAAATAAAAATCATGCATTCGTGACATCATAATTCACTTTTATATTTTAACAGAATAATACGGTTACTATAATTTGTGACTCGTGCTGACACTTGCTGTTATTATGATTTTTTTACGTGTGAAGTTTTCGCTATGGTACTCCATTGTGAAATTTGGTAATTTTTGAAATTCAATATTTGAAAAATGGCATAATCAGTGGATTTGAAATTTATATCAAGAAAAATACAACTTTTTACCTTTCTAACGCAGTTTGTCTAACAATTTTCTGACACATACTTTTCGAGTAATTAATTTTTTCAGTAACTTCAAATGTTTCATTTTCCGAGATTAATCTGTGGCAACGATTAGCGAAAATCCCAGTCGTCAGCAACGCATACCTTTTTATTAAAGAGGATTGTTTAAGTTGGTGCTATGATAATGTTTCATTTATGGTTATATATATATATATATATATATATATATACTTAAAATATTTCTTATTTACAGTTAAATGGCATTAATTATAATTAAAGTGAATTAAAAAATTCCATTAACTGCTAAATTAAAACAAATGTTTCATATAAAATAAATCTATTAATATTTGAGAAAAATAGACTGTTAATACTAACCATGAATAAATATTGCGTATACAATTAATCTGTTTATACTAACCATGATGTCAAGTCATTGAACTTAACAAGCAGCCGGCGGTCGATGTTACAAACTCTAGGCTCTAAGACATTTCCCAGCGATACTTCTGTCTCATGTCACTTGTTGAATGCAGACATTACAGGGATTAGTATATACCAGGAATTCGGTAACATATGTCTGTGAGACTGAGAATTTCTACTTCTAAGAAAAGACCTCCTTGGTGTGCAAAAAACATAGCGATAAATATGTCAGAGGGATTACTTAACAACGAGAAAATGTTTTTATATTTTTGGAGCCTAGCTTTGTCTTTAAGGTATAAACTTTATAAGAGGGCGAGTGTATATGGGAGTGAGGATTAACGAATTAGCCAGTGAGAATAAAACAGAAATTTGATTAGAGAAGAAAAGAGGGATGCGGGGAAAAGAAGGGATGATGCTTGAGAGAGGAAAGACACTAGAGAATACTTTTCAGAGTGGAGAAGAGTATTAAATTTCTCTCTCTGTTGAGAGAGAGAGAGAGAGCATTAAAAAAATGTGAGTGTTCCCGAGCATATGGAAAGGAAAGCCCTTTCCCGATGATTGGTGAGCCAGCAGGATTACTTGGGAGTCTGTGCGAATCCCTAATGATAGAAGCCAGGTGAGTGAATGAAATGGGTTAATTTTCGATGTTTCGAGCAATCCTGATAGGGAATAATTTTGAGTTAAATATTATTTCGGGCATATTAAAGTTGCGCTATTCTATATTTTATTTTGTATTTTGTTAAATGTCAAATAGATATTAATAAAAATGCATCAATAACTTAAATTTTGATTCTTATTTATTGTGATTTAATTTTTAGAATCGACCACGCCACGTTCCTGTCATAGTTATTGCGGATATCATAATTGTAGTATCTCTAAAACACTCCTTATATATATAACGTCGGACATTTATTTATTTAATTATATATAAGAAATGAAACAAAAACAAATTCTACGGTAGAATAATGATAAAAATGGTCGGACAATGAGTAAATACTATTTATAATAAATATACTCTTAATAATAACTATGAGTAAATTTTACTCACCATATAAAAATAGAATTAAATTTCCTGAAATATAGAAACATCCAATTATAATATTGCATCTTAAGGTGTATTGAAATCCAAACTGCTTATTTTGTGACTTATTTTTAAATTCATTTTTACTCTAAAATGCATCCAATGGGCAGGTTCTCTTATTCAGAAACTTTAGAATGTCCGTATTGTCTCGATTTTTTTAATAAAGGCAGAATATATTTCAAAAAATGCTGTCAAAGGGGACATTTTGAACCGAATTTCCCGAAGCGATAGAGCTGGAAACAACAGAAAATGATCGTACTGTGAAAATAATTGTCTGTAAATCAATTTCTAATAAATTGAACGAAAAATAAAAACACAAGTCGCTTTTAAATTTCTACAAAAATCAGACCGCCAAGTTTCATGTTTTTACTTTTAAAAATGAGTCTGAAAATGTGTCAGAAAATTTTGAGTTGTTAAGCGTGGAATTTTTTTTTTTTTTTTAATAGAGCTAAAATAACGTAGATAGCATATCTGAGTGATGGTGGCGCTAGTATGCACTGCACAGTTCAGAATTTGCGTGCGCATTTCCTGGGTGTGTGAGTAAAGTTAACGCAGGTTAGTATTATAGGGTTAAACTATTCACGCCCATGGGCGTGAATGGGCGTGAATGGTAATGCATTCGAATTCTTTTGTATAGCCCTGTATAGGATCTGTAGAATTTATATACACAAAATTTTAATTACAAAAAAGTGCAAACCAACGTTACAAACCATAAACGAAAAATCGCAATTCAGTACACAAATCGGAATCCAGTTTGGATTTCTTCGGCTCTGGGATGGGCGGGATTCACAGTTTTTGACCATCAATAAGCCCAAAATCTCGCATCTTATTTATGTTACCGGGGGAGGGGTTGAAGATTTTCTCTCCGGGGCGCCTCTTATCTTCACTGATGTGTACACCCAATTAAAAAAATATTGGGTCGTGCTTGGGACGCGGATATTTTCTTCGGACCGGCGGGTCCATCCGAGCCTGGCTTTGCCCCCATCTTAAAAATAGCTGCGATATAACAGTTTTAAATTTTAGAACCTTTCTAAAATTTAAAACTGTTATATCGCATTTTGAAACAAGACGGCAGATTGAAAAAAAAAAAAAAAAAGTAAAAATAGTTTTAAAAAAAAAGAACTAAACTTTTATAATCATTCAATGTTTATATTGAAAATCACATCACACCCCTCATTTCATGACATGGTTTTTCCCTCAAAATTTCCATCCAATGACATTACTTTGGCGTGGGCATCGAATTAAATTATGGAAAATTCACTGTTTTTTTTCCCCCGCTTGGTTAGAAAGTTAGTAAGTTTAGAAAAAAAAATTATATTTTTTGCTCTGTTTGTCTTTTAGGATAGAGCAACGGGAAAGAAAATTATTTCAACTATCCTTTTATGATTTCTAAATGAGTTTCTCAACATATAATCATAATTTAATTAATATGAAACAATTAATTCATTAAAACGTAATTTTTAAAAAGTATATTATACTCTTTATTTTTTTCAAAGCCTTTCTAAGCCCTATAAACATGTTTAGTCACATACAAACCGGTTCATAAATACGAGTGCTGTCGTATGACAAAAAACAGATGATATATATTGTATGTAAATCAACCTTTAAGCGGAGGGTGGTTTTGGTGCACATGATCGGTGAATTGCTTTCCTCCGAGACGGTTGGTATAGTCTTACTTTCTGTAAGGGAAGCATATCCGTAGCTATTATTTTATGAATCGTTAAACATACGGGCAAAAATACTACCACACGCTTAGAGGGTTCATTTCCGAGACTGCGTTGCTTAAACAAATTTCAAAAGTTTTGCTCCATCAATATTTCAATTTCTGCCTTTAAAAGAAGCTCCACAATCCATACAGGTTGGATACTTGAGCCATTTCGCAACTAAATCATTTTTTAAAAGTATTCATTGTAAGATATCGGTTCCAAAGCAACCCCGGTTGGTTGTATTGTATCGAAAGTTCTTTTCTGCAGAAGAAATAGTATTCACTTATCCCGTCTGCCACAACGAACACTGAACCTTTCACTCCTCGACTGCAGTGTAGGAGGTTTTGTTAAGATGAAATCGCACATCAGCACTGTCAGTGGCGTAACCAGGGAGGGGGTCCAAATACTCTGGATACCAGTAATAATGTAAAGTTTTCTTCGCATTGATTATTGCAGAAAGTTCTCCGATTAGATAAGTCAAAGAAAACTTAACAAAATGAGTGGTATCCAGAGCATCTGGATCCCCACCCTAGCTACGCCACTGAGCACTGCACTGGGTTGTACCGAAGGAACAAATATGCGGCAAAAACGGATTAACGGATAAGACACTGTCAGATCAACGATCCAAAAATTTGTAAAAAAGATACACTCTTTGTGTGTGTTTAGCTATCTTAGGATCATATGTATCCTTAGACTTGTCTATATACCGACGCATAATAAACCGTTCTTTATAGGCACAAACTCATTCGAGTCCACTCTGTTCAGGTATGGACAAAACCTAAGAACGGTGCACAAATAGACGTATAAAAAGCTAGTGCTGACTCGGAGGAAGGGGGGTGGGGGTGGATGTTGTCAAGAATCTTTAACATTACGTGAAAGGGGATATTTGTTGAATCTAAGATCAGAAAGTGTTAAAATGGACCATGGCCTTTAAAGGTTGGTTAAATAAGGTCCTGGTTAGAAAAGGTATATACAGGGTGTCGCTGTTTATCGTTGACTCATAGCTATATTTCCTAAAATGTTCGTTTAACCCTCCGACTGCTTATTTATTTTCACAATCCTTTCGACCCATATGTATCTCTATTATTACATATTTCAAATCATCGTGTATTTGAAATGTGTAGTAGATTTATCATTTGCATTTTTACCCTTTGACTGTGGAATTTTTAAAAACAAAATGCGCTTCAATAATTGCGTTATTATATAAATTTCTCTACAACCCGTGGAAATCGCGGGATAAGCAGTTAGGAGGGTTCCGATCAAGGTTCCAATCGCAAAAATGTTTTGTTTCAAAGAGTGTTGTTCTTCATCCTACGAAAATCCATTGACGTCAAAATAGTTATTTTTTAAAGTTAAGAAATGTAAGTTTTTATTCGGTTCGAGTATAAGTTATAGAGGGAAGAATAGGGATAGGGATAGGAAAATAGAAAAATTATAGGATTTAAATAATTCTAATAAATATATATTATAAATAAAACTACCATGTTACATATATGTATATTCTATTAATAATTAATATAATATAAAATTATAATACTCCATGCTCTGGCAAGTAAAGCAACCCTATTTGCATGACCCACACTTCCGAATTAGAATAATATTGAAATTTATAAACTTCCAGTGCCTTCTGGAACAACAGCAACAAAAAATCTTTTCCTTTTTGTTGTTGTTTTCAAAGAGAGGAATGTCTAAAGAAATCCAGCTCTAAAAAGCAAAGCAAGAAGCATGGGAAAGAAAAGCGATTCGGGATGAATGCTTCAAAACTTTATCTCGCGGAGAAATGAACTTGTGATTGTGGTCTCAACTTTGTTATTTAATTTGTGATTGTGATCTCAACTTGTAATGGATTCAGAAATAGACGTTTCCCATTTATTGTAAGTCGTCATTAATGTTGTAAGTCAGATTTCGACAACCCTTTCACATTTAGGAGCGCATTTGAAATTTATAAGCATTTTCATGCGCGCATTGCACAGTCTCTCTCTCTCTCTCACACACACACACTTTCCAATGGCAGATAGATAAGCGGAATTCCACACCACAAACAACTAAAACTTCTACTCAGAGATAGGTTTGCAGTCTTTTTGTCTCGGACAACTCAATTCACTTCTCACTGAAGTGTCATGATCAAAATATTCTGCATAACACTTTCATCAAAAACGACCCATGTCACAACACTAAACATCTATTAAACAAAGGTTACAGTGGATAAAAAAAGAAATAGATTTTTGTTTTTACATTTTTTGAATATTTAGTGTGTAATAGAATAACCCCTACAATGGTGAAATCGAAATATTTAAAAAATTACAGTCAACTGAAAGCCAGCGCGAACCGGAAAGAATATAGACATATAGGACCCAGGGGGGAGGGGGAGGGGCACAGCTGTACACGTGCTGAATTCTTTACTTCGTAGATATAAATCCAGGGCTGACGAACTATATAAGGCATCGCGTACTCTCTTGCAAAATACAGCGTGTAACTAAAAATGTGTATACTCATTTTCTTATTTTCATTGTTATAATGATTCTCGAAGCATAGTATATAAGCTTTGCTATGATCTTGGCGAAAGCGTAACTGCAATTATCTTGGCATAATTATAATTGTGGAAGCCGCTATAACACGAAAGTACACTCTTTCCGTCGGGACCATGGACAGGACGTTACAGACAGGATTCCGTCCTAGACAGGTTCCCTTTTCTTAGGATTCACTGTGTTTTTATGTTCCGATATAGAAAGGGTCTACACCGTCTCTTTTTTGGTGGCAATGGACACGAATCACAATAACTTTCACTTCTTCCTTTTTTAACATAAACACGGCCGTTATATAAATGTGTGTCAAAGCCTTGACCTCAGCAAAGGATAATGTCCTTCAATGTGTGATCACACATTAATCACTTTTGGCAGAGACCATTGCATCACTGAAGTGTGTTGGAGGATCGGCGACGAAGGTTAAGTGTGACTGCTCTTTCGGATCGTGAGACATATCAGCAGGTACACTTACTTAGTTCCTTGAATTTCAAAACTTGCATTATAATTTATGTAACGCGTTCATTAACACTTACTCTTATGTTGTAATTTCACTTTTTCAATACGCTGGCCCAGGTGATGGTCTAGAGCAGCGATTCCCGAACTGAGGTATGCGTACCCCTGTGGGTACGCAGGGCCTGATGGCCGCACAGGCCAACTAGACCACGGCCTTGGGTTTATTGGAGGCGCAGCCCCCAAGATGAGTAAAATTATTCAGAACAAAATTTTCCTGGCAATTTTTTTATTTCAATCTTTGATATCTTGATATCTAAGAAACAGATAACTCTGTAAATGTCTTGCTTGTACTTTTCTTTTCTCCAAAAAAAAAAAAAAAAGTCTTAAATTAGGAAGGCTGTAGACAAAATATTTTCATGGAATTTTTTTTTTAAAGAAATATTTAAGATGGAGAGATATTTAAAGTATCATAATATCAAACAGCAAAAGAAAATTTCGATTAACCTAAGTTTCATGAGCACTTTTATAATATGCAGGGAAATTTCCGAATACTTTCAAAAAGCATTTCTAGATACTATTTTGGTTTGAGGACCCTGAAAAGCTGCTGGGTCTGTTGAGGGTACGAAAAAATAATATCGGTCATGACGGAAATCCTAAAAATCGTTCAATTGAAAATACATAAACAAAGTTAATAGTTTTGGATTAAAATGTTAGTCACATCCAATGTGTTACTCTCAAAATATCATGTTATATTATTACTTATGTTTTTCCCAATCTTCGCGAAAATGGAAGAGAACCAAGAACTCAGTGATAAAGTATTAAGATACTTGTTGCCTTTCACTAATACAGAGCTTGTCGAAAGAACACTTTTTCATGCATTAAAAACAAATATCGCTTATAAGCTTGACGCTGCTCCTGGCTTGAGATTATATCTGTCTTCGTTTGAACCTGATTTTAAAAAAACTCAACTCTATGAAACAAGTTGAAGGATTCCCGTTGAGAGTATTAAAAGTCATGTTGAACTATTGAATATCATGGTGCAAAATTGTTATCAACTTTCATCGCAACTTATTTAAAAACTCTTTTAATGCTACCTATTGATTTCTTCTGGTGTTAAACTAATATTATAAAAAGTAATTTTAAAATGTATGAGTAAAAAATAAAAGGTTAGAAATGTCAATGTAATTTGAGAAGATTTATTATTTAGCTTGCTAAAAAGATTAATAATTTGAAAAAAAAATATTTTGCGTTATGTGGGTAAGTGATTAATGTTTATGAGAAAAAGAGGCACACTAGATGAAAAGCCTAAACAAGGGATACGTGGAAGGAAAAAGGTTGGGACCGTCGTTTGGTTAATTTTATGACAGCCGATTATCTACACGAGGGATATAGGCCCTAGGGGGAGTGCCCTCCGTGGGGGTCTTTCTAAGGGATCCTAACCCGTATTTACGGCAAGGTTCGAAGAAAACCACAGAAAACTCCAAACGGTTAGGTCGACGAGCGCGACAAGGGTTTGAACCCAGCACCTCCCGTCTATCAGCTTTGAGAGCAGAACCTCTCCGCCACTGGTGGGGCGTTGGAATCGCCGGTCTAGAGTGTCACATATAGCAGAACAAGGAAAGAAAAAAAAAGGGGGGACCGACCGGTCTGTCCTATCATTAAATTGGCTAATTTATTTATTTCGTGGGCTGTTCCCAAAACAGAAAAGAGTAAGCGTCTCTTTTTTAAGATGGCATCGTAAAGATATCAGAGGTATCTTACAAGTTGCTTCTCAATAATAATCCTTTAGATCTTAAAAACCTGAGCTCTATAAAGATGTTCTTATGCCCAAAGGATCCAATCCGTGCGTGCATGCTTCATACGCTTTTATAAAGCCTTTCATCCTTGACCTTGTACTGCTAAATGTTTTCCACACAACCGATCCTTTTCTGCTATATCTCATTCACTACCATAACAGTCCACAAAGATTCCTAACTTTCTCTTTAGCATATCTGGAATTTACACCTGAAATTGCTCCTGAAACCTGGGACTATTCTAGCATTCCGTTTACTCATTGGTAATTCATTCTTCCAGTTTCTATAGCGCATTGGGAAAGTTTTATATTAAGCGAATATAAACCCGTTTACAAACTAAGATTCTCGTGACACATTTTTCTCACAATTAAAATGGCTGGATCATATCTCAGTACAACGTTGACAAAGTGAGACATCATTATCGAGTACTTTGACTTAGTTTTCAAAATATATGTAAGAGTAAAACTGTATCTATTTCGTCTCAGTTATGCGCAATGCGTTCCAAAGAAAGTTGCACCCCCCGACGAAAGTTTTGAAATGGTGATTCTGAGTCAGACCCGGTCGGGACCGACACAATTTCTGAAAAAAAAAGTCTCTATTTCTTACTCAACTTTATCTTACACTTAAAACATTTATAAAGAGTGTTTCATAAATATTTATGCAACATTTATTTTTTTCCGCTATATCCGTAAACTGTGAATTACGGAATAAAAGAAAAAGATTACTTTGAAGAAAACATTCAAATGAAAACTGGATATAAATAGGAATGCACGAATCGTACGAGTACTTGCTTTTGAATGGCACTTTTTTCGGATAGTCGTATTGGATCGAAGAACTCTACGATTAAATAGTTTAAAATGCAAGAAAAAATCAAAAATTTTCAGCTCTATAGAAAAAAAATACATTTCAAAATATTTCTACGTGATTAAATGAAGTAGAGTAAATTTCTAAAGATTCCGTGAAACAAATGTACAATATCACTTGTATATTAACATAAGAGAAAGAAATGTCAGCAAGACATGACCCGGAGAGAATAAGTTCGAGGCCTACAGACCTGTAGGTATTAAGATATGAAACATTTTAATTTCTCATTTTTTACAAAAACTTTCAATGCATTTCTTTTTTTTTTTTTCTCTGTCATTAAATGGTTGCCCAACTCTATTTTAAAGAATATCAACAAAAGAAAATTGAAGCGAATCGCATTATTTTGACGCGAAATTTTATGAACAAAATAGCTCATTTTCGGGTGATTTAAGTTTTTAATATGCCTTTTCTAATGAAATAGTTGAGAATTTATTTTAACTACTAAAGAAAGAGGATCCAATCGGTTTTCCAAACGAAAATTATAAAAACGTTGAATGTGAAAATGGAATATAAGTATCATAAGAGGAATTTACATTTGTATAAGTATATTTAATGCACGTAATTTTTTTTTTTCAATTTCAGCAACATAGGATGTTTAGTGGATGAAATATACGTATTCTTTTAAGGAATACAAAGAGATGGTTAATCAGTGGCGTAGCTACGTTTTTTGGCGCCCGGGGCAGGAAGAAATTCTGCTTCCCTCTAAATAAAAAAATAACCACATTATTTTTTCTCAAAACGACAAAAAAAGTCTTTCCGGATTGTACCGTTAAGAAAAGGTAGTTTTCTTCTTCCTTGTTTTTCAGAATTGAGCTAATTTTACTCAAACACACGAAGCTAAAAGGCGTAAACCCAATTATAGAAGATTCCTATTCTCATCAATACTGAATTTCAATGGGAATTTCGAAAAATTAGTCAGCTATCGCCAAGAAGGCTACATTTATGGCGACCTACTTTTATCGCCAATATATTTAGCCAAATATTGCCTAATTTGACATGGATTTGACGTTAGCAGATGTGACTATGTAGTTTTAAGCTTATGAGAGTAGCAACAATGATTACAATCTCTATAATAAAACCGTAAGTCATGTGACTGTCATCAACAGTTCCGGAAAGCCCGCATCCCTTTTTCGTATGCCAGGCGGCCATTTTTATTCAAAATTATTTTTCTAATAAAACTGCATAAAAGGTACATTTTTAGAAAGATCGTTCAAAATAAATTAATATTTGAGAGATGACTTACGTTCAATTATGTATGCATTCTGCAATAACTTCAGTTGAAATTAGCTTCACAGTTCAAATTCTTGATCCATGAAAGTAAACAAAAAAAGAAAAAAAAAAGATTCATTCGTCGTGAAGGTTTAAAATATTAAACCATTAAACCATGGAGATAATCGTCCGTAAAGTAAGTTTTCCGTGAATGATTTTTTAGAGCGCTGCCTGGTGTTAAAAAATAATTCGCACCAGGACCTGTGAGACAATTAAAGTTTACCATAATTTCGTTTGATGAAGTGCTTATACAACTCAACTTCCTTCCAAATCTTTTCTTGACGTAAGTTGGATGTAAACAAATACAACTCATGTAATAATATTTAATGACTCAAATTTTGAAATGGTCAGTTAATTTGGTATTTATGGCCATACGTGGCCATACTATGGCCATACGTGGCAGGAAGAGATATCACCGAAAATGATTGTTAATCGCCAATCATATTTACCATTGTTAATGACTAATCGCGTTCAAGACAATAATTTAATATACATATATACTATTATTAAGTACTTTTATGTTACTTGGGCGCAAATCTCGCCAATAGCATTTTTTAAGTCGCCAATACCAGCTTTTGTTTTTCGCGTGTGCAAATTAGAAACGATACTTTGATTTTGAAATCAAATGTTTTGATTTATGATATTATTTTTTATTTTTCTATTTTCTATTTTAAACTAAAAGTGTGAACAGCATGTATTTTAAATTCTAACAAATGTCGCAGATGCACCGGGGTTGGCACGATTTTTGTTTTGCGCCATTTTGGCGAGAAAACCCCATTTTCAGGTACCTGTTAGAGATTGCTAAAACAACATGATTCTTTTATTTTATTATGAAATAGTTTATTTTATATTAAAAAACAAAATTTTATTATAAAACACACACAAAGGTTAATTTATTTAGCCAATAATTATATCGCCAAAATGATATCCAGTGCGTCTGCGACAACTGTACCCAAAAGGATCCATCATTAAAAATGGTAAATAATATAAAATCAAAGTAAAATAATACAAAAAATAATTTAGTGCCCATTTATAAAACACGTAAAATCATACTGATGGTGTTTAGCTTAGATATTTACGATCTTAGTTTTATTGACGGTATTTTATATCCACCGGAATGAATATGAGATATATATTCTAATCACATACTATACCTATGAATATAATATACATATCTATATCTACTGTATCAATAAAAACGTCTTCATGTGTCTTTTACATTTCTACTACACATAATATTAACTATAGAGTTACAATATACAGAGAAAAAAATGGGTTTCTGTAATTAGAATTACAGGCGCCAATGTTGGCGCGGTGGATTTATCTGTTACGGATCTTAATAGTCAGTAGACATTAAGCAGAAGTGCCAAAGTAAGAGAATTACGCAATTATGAAAACCCCTGAACGAAATCAAGAAAGGGGAGCAGAGAAAAACAAATTCGAACAGAGATTGGCATCTAGAAGGAAATTCGTGAATATTTTTAATCAGATTGTACGCCCCGGGTCAAAAGTGCTGACAGCAAAGATGGTTTAAAGGGAATGTGATTATCAAAACTGACTTCCAAAAGTTCAATGTTTCACCAAACCATACTCGAAAATTACGTGGAATAATATGCAGCCCGATTATGGCACATTATTCAAGACGTTTTAGATGAGAATAATGATAGATTTCCTAATCTTCCGTAATCGAGTCTACAGCCAAAGTGTGCGAGAAACAAAAAAATATTAGCAACAATATGGTTCAGTGTAAATGTGGATATTATGAAAGACTTTCACAAAATAGACTTCATTGCATCAAATCATATTAACTAAAATACGCCAATTGGCAAGGACCCAATTATGGAAAATTACTTAATATGTTTAACAATCTCCACATTTGCGAACATATAGCAACTGATATGCAAACGGACATTAAGCATAAATGCTTAAGTGGGTTAAGCGGTTTTTGTCAAGAAATCTTTCTTGACAAAAACCGCTTAACCCACTTAAGCATTTATGCTTAATGTCCGTTTGCATATCAGTTGCTATATGTTCGCAAATGCGGAGATTGTTAAACATATAACAACAAAAAATATACGAAATGATACCATGATTGCAAAAGTTCTTGATTTTTCTATTAGAATCTTCCGGTTTGGCGAAGGATTAAGGAGAAAAATTAAATAATGAATAAAAGCAACGTGTTACAGTGCTTAACATACATTTAAGGGAGACCAAACTGGTCGCCAGTGGCGGCTAGTAATGAAAATAAATTTGCAAGAAACCACGTTTGCTAAAACTCATAAATTAAACTCGATTATGGAGAAAAAAAATATGCTGTCTTGTTTCATTTACAAGGTGTGTACACTCTTTGGAATGTCCAAGAAGTTATGTCCTAAGTGACAAAACTTCAACAAATATTTTTCAACCGCGTCTCGCTATTTTTTTTTTTTTTTAATAATTCTGAAGTTGCATTTCATAAAATTAAAAATAGGATTTAAAGCAACATAAATAGTTTACTTTCTAAACACACAAATTTTAAGTAAAAAGACATTTTTATTATATTTTAAAATTTGTCATGACATTTTAACTAATTTTTTTTCTTTTTTTTTTTTCTTTTTCTTTCTTTTGTCTTTTTCTTTTTTTTTTGTTTTACTTGAAAATATGATCTTTACAGTTATAGAGTAGATTTATAAGGAAATTATGAAAAAAATGTTGCGAAAAGTTAAAATTTGTAGGAAAAGTGTGGTTTAAAATTTTCTTTAAAATTTTTTCCAATTAAATATTTGTTATACACCATTAATTTTATCCCAAAAATTACGTTTTTACTTGATTAAATCACACAACTTTCATAAAACCATATATAATATATTAATAAAAAATGCATCTTAAAAATTTACATCCGTGCACCTTGCAAATTTTAATTACCGTAAAATTTTTACTTTGATTGGCCCAAATAGAAAGAAAGAGATAATATCTTTGTCCATTCAGATGAAATTTCATTATTTTCCGTCTCTTTTGCTTTATTTTGATCACATGATAGTAATCCTTGTTTGAAAAACAATTTAAAAACTTTATCTAGAAATTCTCAAATTTAGAAACTTTGAGCCTGTGGTTTAAAAGTAGCAGCGTAACTACGGTTGCGTCCTTGAAACTTATAATATTGTGGTTTACTACAAATTGCTTTTTATGGCTTAGCCATAAAAACTATGCAGATGATCTCTGCAATATCATTTCTGATTTATAATAAATCCCGTATACAATGAGGTCGGAAAATTCGTCTACAATGGCTTTAAAAAAAAAAAAAAAAAAAAAAAAAAAAAACACGAGTTTTGCCAGCAAGGCTCTGAAAAAAATCCATTCGCAAATTTGCCAATAGGTCGCAAGAAACAGTGTTGCCAGTAGGTTACTTTTTAAAAATTAAGATTGCTTCATTCCCACCACTTTTTTAAAATGTGGTATAATTGGCCCTTATTCTCGCGTTATTTAATCTGCCATTAAATAAGGCGAATATTTCTACTTCAAAAAAATGGTAGTAATCAAGCAATTTGAATTTAAAAAGAATTGGTAACACTGACTAGAAAGAAAAAAATCTCCAATCAATATCAATAGCAGTAGCAGGAATATATGGTTGTATGACATTGTGTCCATTTGTACTGATCGTACTAGAAAGATTGAAAAGCCCTGTTTTCATTTTTATACACTTTAAGAAGAGGAAAATTGGGGGTATGTAGCAAACATTTAATTATTTGGCTTTTCTCAATGCCAGTTCAGCTGAAAAATATAATTTCCAATAAAGGAATAATATAGTATTTATTTTCAGTTCGTTCAGCTAAATCCATTTTGCAATGGTTCACAGAAGCCCCTATTACACGAAATTATATATATGGAAAACTAAGAACACAAAAATAAGCAGGAAAATGAATAGAGAAATAAAGAAATGCTCTTTTGACATAAGAAATGTGACACCAGCAGGGTTCTTTGTTTTATAAGCTAGAGGCTAGACAGTGAGGAGCCTCCATCTGTGACTGGCATACATGGATCTCTCCATTCCCCCACTTCATCGCCGAATTTCATCAAAACATTCACACACACGGAAAAAAACGTCAAAAATTATTATTTATTGTTAAAATATGTAAGAAAATTTTGGCTTAAAGCGTCTTTCAATTGGGCGCCCCCTCCCATTACCCCCTATATAAGCAAGCCTCCGCACGAAAACAGTGACGTCGCTGAAGTAGACCATTGTAGGTGTCAGCGTTGAATTTGCGCCGATGTTCGGCACACCTGGCTAGGAAATAGTTTGTGTTTAGCTTTCTTTTTTCTCTATAGATGATTTTTTTCTTATGACTGAAGCCAGGGTTCATTGATTTAAATCATGATTTCTTTTTAAAAAAATCATTGATTTAAATAAACTTTTTGAAAAAAGAAAAAAATTAAGGTCAAGATGTTTAGTAATAAATATTATGTTTTAACAAAAGTACATTGTAAATTTAATGAGTGAGAAAGATTGAGAACTCAAAATCCATGCTTTTTGAATTTCATTTAAAACAAATATCCCACTTTAAAATAAAAATCTTAATTTTTAAATACAGAATCTCAGCTGAAAAATGCTAAAAGATTAATGATTATATTATCTATTGAAAATATATCTAAATCTTATGTAATTTTTATAATACTGAAACATGGAAACTTATGAAGATATTGAAAATGTTAGAATAAATAAATATATAGGTTATTTAAAAGTATTTTTGTTGATATTTATGTAGAGATCTTATTCTTCCTTGTGCACGTGTAAATCAAATGGTTCAATATTCCAATGTGGTTTTTTGAAAGACTTAAAAAAAATGATTTTTTTTATATCAAATAAATCCAACTTCAATTCACTCTAAATTCTGTAATTGCTTAGGAACTCATAAAGTTCGAAAATTGGTTCTTTTTATTCAAACGTTTTAATAACAAAGAATAATATTTTCAGATCCATTGAAGTTTATAACAAAAAATCATGATCATTTTAAGTATATGTGATACATGCTCCAAATTCATTTAATGAATATTTTATGTATTCCAGAATATTGTATATAATCTGGAATAGATATATGTTTAAAGGAATACATTTTCAAATTATATTGCTCCAATGCTGTTTCTATTGCTCCATTCTTTTAACTGTATATATATATTTAATTGTTTATATGATTACAAAATTTCATATGAACCAAGTGAATGAGTTTATATTTTTCTTAAATTCCAAATACATTTAAATGAGTTTTAGCGACGATGGTTGCAAGCACTTTGCCGAAAGGATTTCATAGTAACACCAAACTCAAGAGTAAGTTGACCTCATTTGTAACATATATATTTTTTCTCTATTTTATGGTTCGTAATTGTTTATGCAAAATATTTCTATTCAAAGCACAAATGCACCCCCCCCCCCCCCACTCCTTAAAAAATAGATCTGGCAAGTTTGTATATCAGTAAAAACATATAAAAAAAGTTTAAAGCTGATCTAGCATAGTTTTATGAATTGTTAATAAAATTCACATAAAATGGTTATAAAACCCTAGAATTATATATTATTTGAACTTATATATGAATTTTTTAATTTTAAAATTTATTTTGAAATTCTGAAATCTTTTATAAAATAAGGATAACATTAATATAAAATAGAAAGTTTTGAAAGTGACAGAACTCAGCAACACTATAACTAAATTAGAATGTATATATGCAATAAATAATTGCACATAGAGAATACAAAATACCCAAGGAATAATCACTATATATAAATCTTATTGCAGTAAAACAAATTAATGTTATTGTCAATTTTTGAACACAAATGCAATTTTGAAAACTTGTGTTTTAAATTATTTATTTCTTAGAAGCTAATAAAATTTAAAATACTTAACAGAAAAAAAAAAGAATTAACATGACTTACATAACAGATAACTAAGTTTAAAAATAATATTTCATTTAAAAAAAAAATACATGCGTAATAATAGAAAAGAATGACTGAATGAAGTGTATGAAACTTACATGTAATCCGCCCCCCCCCCTTAAAAAATAGAGCTGGCAAATTTGTATATCAGTAGAAGCATATAAAAAATAGTTTAAAGCTAATCTAGCATAGTTTTATGAATTGTTAATAAAATTCACATACAATTGGTTAAAAAAAAAACCCTAGAATTATATATTATCTAAACTTATATAAGATTTTTAAAATTCTAAAAATTATTTTAAAATTCTGAAATCTTTTATAAAATGCAGAATCAATTAATGTAAATTTGAAAATTCTGAGAAAGTGGCAGAACTGGGCAACGCTGTACATAAATTACACTGTATGTATATGCAATAAATAATTGTACATATAGCATAAAAAACAAATTATTTAAAAAGTCAAATTTAAATTTTAAAAATCTGATTTAAATAAAATTGCAATTAAAAAAAATTTAACGTATTTTAAAACAACAGACATATTGAACAAGGAAAAACAATACACTTGGAAATTGTAAACAAACATTTAATAGACAGGAAATTTCGCCAAAAAGCGCCAATCGGTTAACAATTGAAATGGTATTTGGTTAATTTTATGACTAATTTGCTTAAATGTATGAAAATTAAAGAATTTACTCATGTATTTTAAGAGCTTGGTGAATATTGAATAAAAATTATTTTTTTGGTGGAATTTGGGATAGTTCAGCTTTTAATGTTAGATTCCGGCAGTAAACAAATACGATAAATTATGGAATGTAACTTAAGACACATTTTTGCTTTGCATAGTCCCAAATATATTTTGCATAAACAATTACGAACCATAAAAGAGAGAGAGAAAAAAAAAGATAAGTTACAAATGAAGCCAACTTACTTTTGAGTTTGGAGTTACTATGAAATCCTTTCGGCAAAGTGTTTGCAGCCGTCTTCGCTGTAAGTCGCCATCTTTTGGAAACGAAAAAAACGGGAACTTTTGCTTTATCTTTGTAATTTCCTTTACAATTTATAGCACAACACCTGTACGGCATTCTTCACACACTACAATTTTTGTGTAAAATTGAAATATAACAACGTATTTATTATAATAATAAAAGCCAAGCAACAACCAAAACAACACGTGTCTACATGCTTTTTCGCCTTCGAATGAAGAAACAAGAAAAAGCTAAGCTAACGTGAAATGCATTATGGGGAAAAGGAAAGGACAGACGGTAAACTATGGCAACCATGCTGAATAGCTAGTGTGGACTACTTAAGATACGTCATTTCAAAGTACAGTAACCTGCAGGGCGGCTTGCTTATATAGGGGGTAATGCCCCTCCCCATTTAATCATGTTGCGACTTCTTTCAGATACGTAATCATGTAAGGTACAAAGTGTATTGAGCCACTCCTAGAAACATTTACAAAGGCTTTTTCGTTCATTATTTGAATATAAAAAAAAATATTTTAAAGAAAACATTCAGACTAACACCAAAAAAAAAAGGTCAACAATTTTTATTTATTGTCAAAATTTGTGAAAATTAAAAGCCTCTCTTAATTTGGCGCCCCTTGACAGCGGCGCCCGGGGCTTCCGCCCCCCTTGCCCCCCCTTAGCTACGCTACTGTGGTTAATCTAATGAAATTGCAACAGTATGCATTCAGACGCGAATAATGAAATAGCAGAATTATTGTAAATTGAAAACATAAAATTAAAGCGACAACGGGGGGTGGATTCCTCCTGAAGTAATGTATTGTTATTCTGAAAAAATACACTAATAAGTAGTTTATTCTATCATTTATAGGACATAAAACTGTGTTTAATGTGATACTTGTAAAATTTTCGCAACTTTCGATAAATCTTATAAATGTATAAAAGTAACTTTAAAATTTTGAATTTTAGGCTATCCAATATTAATTGAATATCTAATATTGAGATGAATGAACAATGATTTGTAGAGTTGATGTTGAGGCCTCTGATCTGTAGATTGACTGTTCGTGGTTATTGTTATATTTTTCTAGATTGAGATAGATTTGTCGCTTTTGACATGGCAGACCTTTATCTGTCGCTCGAAATGACGGCAGAACTGTCGAAGGTTAAATGTGACTGCACCTTTACGTGTTGTCACTTTCGTGGCCATGGGTTGGTTCTTTTGCAGCTACACTTCCTAATTTATGCAAGGCGTTCATTAACACATGCTCTTATACCGTTATGGGGTAACGTTTGCGTATTTCACCTGACTTGTCGTCACGTTTCGCTTAGAAAACAAAAATGAAATGCCTTTCTCCGTTGGAAACATCTCATCCAATGCAGTTTACTACATCAGAAATAATCGAGGCGTTCTTAAAGGCAGCGTGATGTAAGCAAGGTCCTCGTTCAGGGGCAGGGGGAGGCTTCCCCTCACCCCAAAATACAAGACACCGTTGCCAAATTTGAGAAACGTTTTCCTTTTTTTTAAATTTCTTCTATCTATAATAGAAGAAAGTATTATAATATCGAAAAAAAAAATTTCGACTTACGGTTTTCGACGGATTAACACGTTTTAGGGCTCAGAAATTCCGAAAAACATAATTTTACAAAATATATTTCTGTCTGTGTATCCGTGTGTCCGGTGTGGGTGTCCTCATTGTAGCTTCGAAAAGTGTATGAAGTTTTGCATAGAACTGAATTTTCAAATATGTTTTTGGGTATAGTAGCAACTCCCAGTTGAATTTGGGGAAATTCTGCCGGAAGGGAGTGCTAGGATAGCGACTTTTGTGCCGTTTACCTTATTGTATCATCGAAAATGGTTAATGCAAAGAACTGAACGAAATTTCATATATATGTTTTTGGCTATGACCATAGCATGTCAGTTGAATTTGGGAATATTACGCCGAAAGGGGGCGCTGTGATAGCGATTTTCTCGATTTTTCGTAGTTGTGTTGTACATTGGCTGCATATGCAGCGAAGGGTGCTTCACAAGCAGCTGACGTACAACAGAATAACAAAAAATGCTGATTTCATAGAAAAATATTATTGACATGAACTAGTATTGACTCCAAATAATAAAATTAAGCAGACATTTAAGATGAGAATCGAAGTCGGTGTCGTTGCGTTTTGCACTGGATGCCTGTGCAGCGATGCACACTTTGGCATCTTGTTTATTTCTAAAATACATAATTTAAAAAAAAAAGCTTTAAATATTAATATGTATGAGACAGGAGAAAGTTTTTGGATTGGCACAAACGACTCATTTTCCAAATATTTTAAGACCGGTGAAAGTGGTATCCTCAGAGAAAAAAAAAATCCCATTTTAGACAGACTACTGTCTTATCAGGTATAATTGTAATGGTATCTCTGCCATCGGACCGTAAAACATTTCAGTTTAAAGCAGGTTTGTTTACATTACAAAGAGGTTCCATTTCCACACTGTTTCTGGTTCAATAGACGCTATTGGCAAAATTGATAAGTGGCAATTTTGACACAACGATGGCTCTAGGTAAAAGTTTTTATTAAATTTTCAAAAACAAGGATTTCTCGATACGCAACAATAGTTACCAATGCGGTAAAATATCTTCGGGTGCTATTGATACGCAGATTTCGTAAAACTGATTACTAAAACCGATATTCGTATGCAGAGATTGGTGCCCTAAGTGAACTTAACCCCTTAATCAACTTGCCCAATACATTCACAACAAATTTTGCCGCGCCCGTGATCCTCATAATTTTAATTCTATCTCGCAACCACTTTCTCAAAATAAAAATCTTTTAATACATTCTAATAGCACTTGCAAGAGAGATATAATATAAAATTTATATTTTAAGAATACTTGTGCGAATAGATTATAAAAATAGTTGCCAGTAGTAGCTGTGATATTATAGTTTATTCACTCATTTTGTCACTCCCGAAATTATTTTAAAACCCCTTAATTGTCTCCGATATCGCTCGATAGATCAGTCATTTGTAAATAAATTTTGTCACGCCCTTGACCCTCACGGCCAGTGTAGACTACTTTTTTGAAATTCAGATTGTTTGATTCCCACCAGTTTTTTAAAACAGTGTAACTGGCCTTATTCTCGAATAATTTAATTTGTCATTAAATAAGGCGAATAGTATTTCTACTTCAAAAAAGTGGTGGCAATTCAGGCAAGCTAATCAGAACCAGGCCTAACTGAATCAATAATATTATTAAATTTCGTACATTAGTTCTTGTGATAGAGCGCCCACAAAATTTTGGTCACACACAGACAGACATATTTTCTAAAAAACAGTCCAATCTTGTTCAGGACCTTTCTAACACGTGTAAATCCGACGAAAATCTTAAGTCGAAATTTTTCATAAATCCAGTATTTTCTTCTGGTAAAGATAGAAGAAAGTAAAGATTTGAATGCTGTTTCCATCCTATTTCATTCGTTGGTGAAAAGAAAAATCTATCGCGTTATGGGACATGTCTATTTCATAAACGTTTCATTCTCTGTTGAG
The DNA here is from genome assembly GCA_963931845.1 of Maratus michaelseni. Taxonomy (NCBI): domain Eukaryota; kingdom Metazoa; phylum Arthropoda; class Arachnida; order Araneae; family Salticidae; genus Maratus; species Maratus michaelseni. Next base: position 3,487,370 of record OZ007592.1, on the reverse strand, counting down.
AAATCCTTGATCACATGTTCTGTGGGCGGAGTTAAGCTCACGGCGTTACGTCATGTGACGTAACCCCGAACTGATTAGAAAACAGTTTTGTATTTTTAGTTGGAATAATTTTATATCTAGAATATGGAGCTTCTTGGCAGCTCTCCTGAAATTTATTTTTCTTTTCAGTCCAATATGTTATTTAATTTACTGTTTTGTTAAGTTTTGTTGTTAATTAAAAACAAGAAAAGACTATAAGACTTTTAATGTGAAATCGACACACACTTCGCCAGAATATTTTAAATTGTTTTGTTTCTTCTTTCGACATTACGTTTTTCTGACATCTGCTGATTATTATTATCACATTTTTCCGCCCGCGGAAGAAGAGACTAGTGGCTTGTTCTTCCATACATTTCATGATCGGACTCCGCGGGAAAGCAAGGGCCGTAGGGATGCCGGACATCAGGTGGATGACCCGACTCCCTTTTGGGTGCTCGGCGATGAAGCCGTCCGACAGTCTCTACGGTTCATCAGGTGTCGCGTGGGGAAGTATCCTTTGATGGTGGGAACTTCCGCCGAATCGTAACGACCTCTGTCGTCGACTTTGGGGCAAGATGAGAAGGCGTCGCTGGAACGCGAACCCTCTGAATCGATCGTAGCGACCTGGCGAGACAAAGCCATGGTCCGCATTAAAAGTCCTTCAGGACTTGGGGACGATGAGGAGTTAGGCTCGCTCGGCGCCGTGCGGGCGCCGATGGTGCTCATTAGTTTTATCACATATTTCATGGTGCCGAAACCCGGGAATACAAGAATATGTTTATACGCTTTAGAAATTGTTCTGAATTCTTCATCGATGTGACTGTATAGGAAAAAATATGTAATGCAAGTTTTTTTTTCTCGTCTCATGGACAAAGCTCGGATATAAGGCACTGTAAAAACTTTTTTATTATTATTATTATTGTTATTCTAAAATGGAAAAAGTCGATAAGTTAAAATCAAAACGTAGGCTTGCTCGAACTTCATGTACGAAATTGATATCTTGTATTGATACATTTATTCAAAGTATTGATACTCAAAGTGACAATGATAAATTTAAACTATCAGAATATTTAATAAATTTACAAGAAAAAGAAAATGAACTTAAAGATTTAAATGAAAAAAATGAAGATTTAATTGATAATGAAACGCAATTTGAAAACCAAATTCAAAAGTCACTTGAGTATGATGAAGCTATATCTGATTCGAAAACCAATATTAGAAGTAAATTAAAACAATTCAAGGTCGAGCAAGCTGAATCTATTAAAAGTAATAATAGTATTTCTAATTTAAATAATACATCACTGAATCCTGACAATTTACCCAAACTAAATATAACCACCTTTAGTGGTGATCCAAGTAAATTCTTGGAATTTTATAATAGTTTTGAAAGCGCTATAGATTCAAATAAATCATTAAGTACTGATAATTAAGATAAATTTTTATATTTGAAATCTTTCTTAACCGGTGAAGCTTACAAATCAGTAGCTGGTTTTGCTTTAAAAGAAGAAAATTATAAGTCTTGTTTAACCTTATTAAAAGAAAGATACGGAAAACAAGACCAGTTAATTAGTTGTTTTGTTAATAAACTATTAGAAATCGAACCTGTTCAATCTTCATCAAATATTAAGGGTCTCAGACATATTTATGATGAAAGTGAAGTCAGTATTAGAAATTTGCTATCTATGGGGAAAATATATGGGTATTGCATCAGACAAATTTGGATATATATTAATCCCTATATTGTTAAAACAATTGCCACATAATTTAGTGATAGAATTTCACAGAAAAAGGGATCCTAAGAAAATGGGTGATATAGGGGAATTAATGAAATTCATCAAGTTTGAAATTGAATCTAGGGAGGCTGCAGATCTAGTGTTGGGAATTTCATTGAAAGGTCAGGAAACGTTTCGTTCGAAAGCTGAATATTCTAAAGAGAAATTTAAAATAAAAAATAATTTCCCGACAGCAGCTGCATTAAGTACTATTTCTAAAAGTGTTTGCATTTTTTGCAATTCTAATTCCCATACTGGATTAGGATGCAAAATCCTAACCAATGAACAAAAAAGATTTAAGTTAAAGAAAGACGGACGCTGTTATAAATGCTTTTTCAAACACTTACAGTCAGCTTGTAAAGTAAAAATTCAGCCCTGTCAAACATGTCAAAGCACACAACATAATCACTTATTTTGCCCACAAACAAAATGTGAAAAATTGGATGAAAATAAAGATCCAAAATTAAAACAAGTTAACCAAATTCCTGAAAATGAAACAGTAATGCAATCTATTCATAAGTCGAAAAATTTGAGAAATAATTATATCACTCTACTGCAAACGGCTTGTGTTCAGGTGGAAAGTGGATCTAAAAAATTATTTGCCAGAATACTATATGATTCTGCTTCCACAAAAACCTTTATTCGGAGTGATTTGGCAAAGGCATTAAATGCTAAAATATTAAGAAAAGAAAAACTTTTCATTTATACATTTTCTAACAGAAATCCTACAGAAGAAGAATTTGAATGTGTATTAATAACCTTGAGAAGCAGATATCATCCGTATAATTCTGTTAATGTTGAGGCATTAATTACTGATGAAATCTGTGGTACCCAATTATGTCAAAATATTAATCCCCGAGTTCAAAACCTTATTTCAAAGGAATATCAATTAGCTGATTTATTCGAGGTAAATTTACCAGTTCAAATTTTATTAGGAGCTAATTATATTTATGAAACATTATGTGGATCGCTTACCAAAATAAACAAGCAATTATACTTTCAAATGTCAATTTTCGGAACAACATTAGTTGGACAAATGCCAGATAATTATTCGATAAATTCTATTTCTTGTTTAAATGTAATTTGCTATTCGAAAGAAAGAGATTTAACATGTTTAAATGTTTCGGGTGAAAATTTAAATTCACAATTAAAAGCATTTTGGGATCTTGAAGCAATTGGTATTATTGAAAGTAATGAAAAGAAAATTTCTAATTATGAAGTAATAAATGGGTTTCAAGAAAACTTAAAATTCGTGAATGGTCACTATGAAACACGTCTTTTATGGAAAAATTCTCGTGATTTGCTTAAAAATAATCTTGAAGTAGCAAAAAAGCGGTTTTCTAGTTTGGAAAATAAATTCCTGAAAGATGAGTCTTTATTCAAAGAATACAATTCTATTTTGCTTGACCAAGTTAATGAAAGTATAGTAGAATTGTGCCCTAAAAAGATTTCCGAGAATAACTGTTACTACATGCCCCATAGACCTGTCATCCGAGAGGATAAAATTAAAACTAAAACTCGGATTGTTTTCGATGCTTCCTCTAAACAGGCGGATTCCTTATCTTTAAACGTAATTGAATCCGGGTCCTAACTTGAACCCAAATGTTCTGGATATTATTTTAAAATTCCGATTACACAAAATTGCCCTTTCAGCTGACATTGAAAAAGCCTTTCTCCAGATATCTATAGCGGAAGAAGATCGCGACTACTTAAGATTTTTATACTATGAAGATTTTGACAAAAATAAAGAAATTGTACCCTATAGAATAAATAGGGCTACTTTTGGTGTCACCTGCAGTCCGTTTATCCTTTGCCTGTACTATCAAAAAACCATATGAATAAATATAAAGACTCTCACAAGAAAACATTTGAAATCCTTAATTCGTCCCTGTACGTAGATGATTTGTTTACCAATGTTGTAGAGGCTTTTAATTTATCTAAAGAAGCTGTTGACATTTTGAAAGAAGGGGGAATGAATTTAAGAAAATTTGAAACTAATTCCAAGGAGCTTAGAAAAAGATAGATTGATAAGAGCATACCTATTTCTAATTCCGATCCACCAAATAACTCTCTAAAAGTATTAGGCTTAACTTGGAACAATAATGAAGATAATTTGGGACTAGAATTACGTCCATTGTTATCAAAATTAAATAATGATTCTTGTACAAAACGGAATCTCTTGAAAATTGCAGCCATGTTGTTTGACCCGGCTGGGTTAATCACTCCTTTTATTATTCGAATTAAATATTTATTGCAACAATTATGGGTAATGGGCATATCATGGGATGAAAATTTTTCTGGTGAGTTAGAAAATGATTGGAAAATTTGGATTTCAGAAATACAGGATCTCTTACAACTGAAAATTCCCAGATATTACTTTAGCACCCTGATCATGGAAAAGGGGGGGGGGTCTCTAGTTACATATTTTTACAGATGCTAATCCTAAAGCCTATGGCGCAGTAGTATACTTACGATATCAAATATCTAAAGAAAAAATTAAAACTAGTTTTGTCATGTCTAAATCTAGAGTTGCTCCCTTGAAGAAATTAACTCTCCCTCGCCTTGAATTGATGGGAGCAGTTATTGGTGCAAGAGTAGCAAATTATCTAAAAAATATTCTCCAGGTATTCCAGTTTGTATTCTGGACAGATTCTGAAATTGTCCTTTATTGGATAAAAGGCTCAAAAGAAAAATGGAAACCATTTGTCGCAAATAGAATTGCAGAAATTCATGACTTGTCTAATCCTAGTTTATGGAGACATTGCGAAGGCAAACTTAATCCTGCCGACCTACTCACTAGAGATTGTTCAGGAAAACAATTGGTCAATTCTCAAAAATGGTGGTACGGTCCCGAATTTCTTACATTGCCTGAAGATCAGTGGCCCAGAGTTAAAATACCCGCAACTCAAGTGTCTAATGTTTCTGAAGAGCGGTCTCGAAAAGCAGAAATTATTTCTTGTGTAGTTAACACAAATAACGCTGATAAAATTAAAATTTTAAATGTGTCAAGGTATAGCTCATTGAAGAAATTGTATCGAGTAACTGCATGGGTATTTAGATTTATTTTCAATATAAAACTAAAAGCAGAAAAACGAAATCTTGCGGAATTATCAGCTGATGAAATAAAAAATGCCGAAAATTTTTGGGTAAAGCTTATTCAAGGAGAAAGTTTTCCTGAGGTTATAAAATGCTTGAAGCTTAACAAAAATATCCCTAAAGAATCCAACCTTTTGCAGCTAAGTCCTGTGTTGTCAGAAGAAGGATTACTCTTGGTACGAGGGCGGTTACAAAAGGCTAACTTGCCATTTTATGATAAACATCCTATCGTGCTTCCTCCCAAACATAAATTTACTGAATTGATTATTAGAGATTCCCATGAAAGGGTTTTGCATGCAGAAGTATCAGACACACTGGTACAAACTCGTGAAAAGTTTTGGATTTTGAGAGGTAGACAGTGCATAAAATCAGTCCTCAACAACTGCACAATCTGAAAGAAATTTAACATATGTCCTGGTCAACAAGTAATAGCACCTCTTCCAGGTGACCGCATTAACGAAGCACCCCCATTTTCCGTTACAGGCCTTGATTTTGCGGGGCCCCTATATGTGAAGGGGAGTGAGAATAAAAATTACATCTTATTGTTTACTTGCGCAATCACAAGAGCAATTCATTTGGAGCTTGTGAAAGACATGTCAAATGCAGAATTTTTATTAGGATTTCGCAGATTTATTTCAAGAAGAGGGCTGTGTGCTATAATCTACTCAGACAATGCAAAAACTTTCAAAAGAGCTGAACTTGAATTAAAAGAAATGTGGAAAACTATCCGCCATCCGGACGTAAAAAAGTTTTACGCCGATCAGGGAATTTCTTGGAAATTCATTGTCGAACGTGCTGCCTGGTGGGGTGGCTTTTATGAGCGAATGGTGCGCTCAGTGAAGTTTACTTTACGTAAAGGCATCGGCAAATCTTCGTTGACTCTAAGTGACCTGGAAACTCTTCTAGTTGAAGTAGAAGCTATCATTAACTCACGTCCATTGACTTACATTTATTCTGAACTAGATGAACCATTTTCTCTAACACCTGCTCATTTTATTATAGGAAAACGAGTTTTGTGTTTACCAACTATAAAAGTAAACGATTTAACCTTACCAGCAACCAAAGGAACTTTAGTGAAACGTTTTCGTTTACGTGAGACTATTTTAAACCATTTTTGGAAGCGCTGGAAGAATGAATATCTCCTCAACTTGAGATCTGCTCACTGCACGGATCAAAATAAAACATCTGATTTCAAGATAGATGATGTTGTGCTTGTGCATGATGAACATTTACCTAGAGCTTTCTGGAAGTTGGGAAAAATTACAAAAACATTTGTTGGAAGAGACGGAAGAACAAGGTCTTGTGAAGTGAAAACAAACAATTCTACTATTAAAAGACCAATAAATCTGTTGTACAATCTGGAAATTAGTGACTTGAAAAACTGAAAAAAAAAAAAAAAAAAAATTTTTTTTTACTTTCAAAAGACACTAAACATTTTCTTGATGATATTTGTATTGGACTTTAACTTCTCTTACTTATATCTTTTTGAATTTTTCTAGAATAATATTTTTTAACTGTTTCTTTTTATATTTTTAGTAGAAGATACAATTTAAAATTGTTTAGATCTTTATTGAAGAAGATATGTAAGTATCACTGGAATATATATATTTGCATTGTTTCTTGAATTTAATATTTGAAATTTTCTTGTGTTCATGATTTAGGACTATATATTAGTTGTATCTTGACCTGAATTATTTTAAATTTAAATAATTTATTTTATATTTGACTGTCTTCTTGAAATTCTTGGGAAAAACTTTAAAAATGTTTTGTTTTACTTACTTGGTTTCATTCTTGAATCTTATTATCTTGGATATATTATTATTATTTTACTTTTTATAATTTAATTTAAATCTTGTACTTGGAATAGATATTGATCTTGAGTAATATTATGTTAAATTGTTTACTTGAATACCTTAATATTACTTTATTTGAAAATTGTATACAATTTAGATAATTGAGATATTATTTGTTAATTGAAAACTAGGTTACTTGTATTGATGTTATATATATATATATATATATATGATGTTATATATATATATATATATATATATATATATATATGATGTTATATATGTATGATGTACATTTTTTGAAAATTTTTGATAAACCCCCATGTGTTCATGGTGGGGCAGGATGTTGAGAAATCCTTGATCACATGTTCTGTGGGCGGAGTTAAGCTCACGGCGTTACGTCATGTGACGTAACCCCGAACTGATTAGAAAACAGTTTTGTATTTTTAGTTGGAATAATTTTATATCTAGAATATGGAGCTTCTTGGCAGCTCTCCTGAAATTTATTTTTCTTTTCAGTCCAATATGTTATTTAATTTACTGTTTTGTTAAGTTTTGTTGTTAATTAAAAACAAGAAAAGACTATAAGACTTTTAATGTGAAATCGACACACACTTCGCCAGAATATTTTTAATTGTTTTGTTTCTTCTTTCGACATTACGTTTTTCTGACATCTGCTGATTATTATTATCACATTTTTCATTCAATACCCCATTTATGAGTCGATATAAATGTTTGTGTTCGTATTTATATAAATATGTAGCACCTATTGTCGTCGTCTGGTCCGCCCGTCTGTCTCTCTCTCTGTCTGTCCGTCCGTCCACATATAACAACGTAAAAACTACTCAACCGAATGGTTTGAAATTTAAGCTATATTATCTATGCAGAATTTTGTCGGGACATTTCAAATTTTATGAAAATCGAATCAGAACTTTAGACGATATTAATAAAAATATTTATTAAGAAATTTGAATAATAATAAAAAAAAAATCGGTTCTTTGTTATTACGAACGCACCTCATTTGTCACGTTTAACGTACAATTTCCAACTTGTTCTTTTAACCCTAAACTGCTGTGAAAAAAATTGGAGCATGAATACCGCGGATGAGTAACCCATAGAGTACTGGTTCTGTACTAAACGTTATGTTATGATTAATATTCAGAAGACTGTATCCATAACGCAACCAAATTTCGAAGCTAAACTGAAAATGAGAAGTTAAACTAGGAAAATTGTACATATAAGGCTTTAAAGTAGGATAATTCTAGGACACTCCGTTTAAATCGATTTGCTTTAAAATGATACGATAGTTTATTTCAGTGAGATATACTTCGTTTCATTTTCCTATATATTTGTTTATTCCAGTAACCTTTATTTGAATTATGAAATAGCGTTCACAGTTTTTTTGAGTGGCCATGAAAGACGAAGGTATTTCTTAACGGTTATTCTTTATTTACCAATCTGAAACGTCATCGGCATCCCGTTCTGTGCTGAAACGAGAAAGAAGCGTCAGGCATAGATTATGAAACACTTTCCAACACATACTGTATAAGGAAACTTCGTAGATTATAACAGGGTGGGTGAAAGGTGATAATATCTAAGTAATCAATTTGGAAAAAAACATTTGAATACTCAATTTCTGCAATGACCCTCTAGAATTCAAATTCTTTTTATAGAATACTAAATCTAATGAATCCATCGAACCCCAGATATGTTTCAATGAGGTCACTGTATTCTTCTTATAGGAGTTGCTCTATAGAATGGACTACCGAATCATGAAAAAAGAAATCTTTGATATAGTTCGCGCATGCGTCAGTTAAAAATGATTTCATACCAATGCCATCGAATATTCAACCTTTTAATCGCTGTTTCTACTGTTCTTGAAATCAAACACATCCTCGAAATTCGAGGACACCCTGTCAAGCATTTCAGTAGATACTCGACAAACTGTGTAAAACGCGGAAGCGTCCGGTCATCTCCCCTTAACACTATGTCCTATCGAAATATGCCCTGTTGTTGCCCAGCACAAATGTGCTATCTATTTTTCAAAAAAAACAAGTACCACTTATATTCGTACAGTTTCATTTTTACCGTGTGTTACAAACATTATGATATGAGATGTCACCGGCTGAAACTACTCAGTGAGTGATAGATTTTTTGCCAACTTGTTGAAAGTGCTTGGGGTTCACGTAGACCCCAGGACATAGTGATAGGGTTAATAGTTGGGCAGCAGTGTACATAATTCATACTCGCCAGTAATGCAAAAAAATGATTCCATTTAAAAACGCATACCCCAACTGAAAACGCACTTCCAACCATGATCGTTCCTAAGACAGTACTGCAACCGAACTCTTTTGTGTGTCCCTGTCAATGAAAGATGAATGCTCTGTTTTGCAGTCATCCTCTTGTACGCCACCTTAGTAATGTATATCCATTTCAATGTGTAACATCATTAAAATACATTTCCCCATTCACCCTAGTGTAAAGGAATTCCTTTGAGTGTCTCTGTAAACGAACTATGAATGTCATTTTCAATACCGAACAAGGTAACATGCGACGGTAAATATCGATAACCTATATACAGGGTGTCGTGTCCATAAAAGAACTCCGGGGTTTTGAAGCAAAATTTTTTAATTCAATCCTAAAATGAGGTTAATGTTATATAGATATGTATTTAAAGGTAAATTTATCAAGATTTTTTTGGCCCGGCATCTATTCAAACGGTATTCAATCTCTTCTTTCTTCGGACTTCGTTCACATGTAGTACGGATTCTCTTCTGACACTCGTGGCCTACCAGGCGATGTTTGTTTTAACACACTCTTCCCGTTTCTTGAAACGCACATACAGGGCTTTAGCTCTAAGTAAACAATAGGGGGGTGCTCAAGAAAATGTAGGGGGGGGGGTCATACTATTTCTCTCTCTTTGACACATGCACGCACAAACACAGATATATAGGATCAAAGTATTATATAGAAAGGTAAATGAGTGCCTTATTCATATTGTAGGCACCATGTTTCTTATCAAATTGTGTATAATAACTTTATTGGATGCTAAGAAACGTAAAGGCTGCAGACAGGGATGTAATGGAGGATTTACAGTATGGATACGCCGTATACCTTCTGGATTATTTTAAGGAATACCGTATACCCTCTTCTCAAAAACACTATAGCATATACTTTTTAGCCTCTGCCTAAAGCGTATGCCCTCCGGTATTTTTACTACTTACATCACTGGCTTGCAGAATGAAAATTTTCAGCGGATAATTGTACTAGTGAAATAATAAGGGATGATGTCCATAAGTAAATAAAAAGCTGGCAGTTCACCTGTTTCAAAAGAGTTGCAACCTTTCATTTTTTTTGTGAATATTCCCTGCCCTTAAGGATTCTAAAGCTATGTTTTTATATGATAAAAAACATTAGAAAAATTAAAGGTATATTTGCATTTTAAAATTATTTTTGTCTAGTCAAAAGCTAAAACCACTTGTATTTAAATTGGCTATAACTCATTGGAATAACTTTGTTTTATGCTAATAATGGAAAACGCTGCAAAATGAAAAATTTCAGTACATAACTAATGCAAAAGTCAATGTTTGCATCAGCAAAAGGTTGCTCATTCTGAGTATGTTCAGATAGGATGTGCACCTGTTGAAGCACTTATTTGCAGTTTTTAAACAAATACTACAATTTAGTATTTAAGCAAAACTGTAGAAAGCCCCCAAAACTAAGTTCAATTTTTGAACAGAGTTTCATTTGGATATCAACAGAACTTTCATTTGGAAACAGAATATCATTTAGTGGCCTTGGCAACTTTCCCAGGGGGGCTCAAAAATTTTCAAGGGGTGCTAAGCACCCCCTAGCTACAGCTCTGCGCACGTAGCCACTGACGAAGGGTTTTGTCCGTAGGCGCTTTACCACCCTACATGCGCGAAAGTTCCGCTGTACAATGGTAACAGATACAGTTTCTATATAAGCCAGATAGATAACACACACTGAGCCTTTTGTTGTGGCGTCGCCATCGCACTGCATTAACTGAATGGAATGAGCGTCTGCTACATTACTGCAAGGTCAATGTCGCGCAGCGCTACCTAGTGTTGAAAAAAATAAATTGAAACGGGTGTGGATAAATTTGGACGAGCTTACTGATTTTTTTTTTTTTTTTTTTTTACTTATACAGTTAACTCGATATGATTTTTTAAAACCCCGAAGTTCTTTTATGGACACTCTGTAAATAAAATGGAAATTTGACATATTTTCGCGAGTTATAGCTCCGACAAAGAAAACGAATTGATAAACACTTTTCAGCTATGTTGGAAAATGTTAAAAAGGGTAATATTTTATCACAAACTTTCTAAAAGTTAGTTAATCTCCCTAAAAAGGAATAAAAATACACTGAAGATCCAAAAGAAAGTTAAAAAAAAAAAAAAAAAAAAAAAAAACCTTCTGAGATAATTTTTGAGTCTGCAGAGGCATGAAGCAATAACACTTCTCGGTTCTCACAATGTGTCATTTTACACGATACTCGTGCCACGTGCCACGAACCACCCTTCGGAACACGTGTATTTCAACATGTGCACACACAAGGTCCACGATCTTTTACTTTATTTTGTGAAATCATCATACATTATTGGCTTTTTATCTTTGCTGTTTAATGGAATACCTTTAAGAGTCCGTCGATGTGACCAATGGAAGATGGATTATTGGGAAATTTTTTAAGAAAGTCAAAATCCTCATCGTTTTATAAAATTACTTAATCTCCAAATGGAAAACATTTTATGGATATCCTTCTTAAAAGTTAATTTTTTCAGAAATTCTAATTGTTAGGAATTGGAAATGAGAAGAAAACGAAATTGAATGAGAAACAAAAAGTAATGTCAACGATGTATCTTGAGATGTTCCTAACGGTACCATGGTGTGTACGGTCACGTGGAATGGAAGCGCTACCCGTTCCCACGTGTTAGTGTTGTCGTGCTTTCAAGGATAGGTTCAATATTTAACTTGTTATCTGTATTATTAGTTCATTTTTCAATTCATCAGTTCAATTTTAAACTTTATAAATGAATGTTACTGTAATGGCGTTTCAACGAATCGCAATTTTATTCAGTAAAATGTCTTATTCAAATGCGCATAAAAACAAGAAATGAAAGTCACGTGCCAAGCATAGATTATGAAACACTTTCCAACACATTCAGTATACTGTAAGAAAACTTCACCGTTTAATAACGAGAAACAGAATGTCTGCGTCAATAGTTTGGAGAATGCATAACCCATTGCAAAAACCCAATTTCAGCAATTTAATCGAAGAATATTCGAATTCTTTTGTCCAGCCCTGTATAGGATCTATTGATTTGTATACATACTAACATAGTATGCTAAAATTTAGTAGAAGCTAAAATAGAGTTAAAATTGAGTGAAATTTATTGAGTGAAGCGCATAACATATTTGAAAATTCCGCTTCATCCATTTCTGTCCATAGGCGGAAATGGATTTGTATTCTTATGGGCAGCCCTGCATAGGATCTATAAAAACTATACTCACAAAGTAACATTATGCAATTTTCTTGAGAAAGAGGGACCCGACATGCCCGGGTCCCACATAGAGTGGATCAGGTCCTGTATAGAGTAGAATATTTTAGTACTTGTGAAACGGAAATTGAATGGGAATTACGTTAACCTAACGCCATCATAATAACATTATTAAGTTTTATTAATTTACTAAGCCCGCCGCTAGACTTCGGCGTTCAACTAACTAGACTTCATAGTCCAGCTAGTTAGTTGAACGCCGAAGAACACCTATAAACCTTATGCTAGGATGGAATGATTCATTCAGTATGTAGTTCGGTAGTAACATCGTGAACTCACGGCAAAAATGTCGGTCAAACTTTCGGCTTTTTAAAATTTTTATTATACGACAGCGAAATAGAACGTGGCGTCACATAACGGCTGGTGATGATGGCTATTATGCGTACAGAAAATAATCGTGGAATATAAATTTAAATTTTAAAGAAATTTCAGGCACTTTTTTGAAAATTCCAAACAGTTCTCTCTATAAATCCCCAAAAATTTGGATTCGTACTCTTTTTTAGGTGCGTTCATAATTATATAAATACGTAGCACCTATTGTCGTCGCTTGGTCCGTCCGTCCGTCCGCATATAACAACGCAAAAACTACCCAACCGAATGGTTTGAAATTTAAGAGATATTATCTTTGCAGAAATTTGTCGAGACATTTCAAATTTTATGAAAATCGAATCAAAACTTTAGGAAATATTAATAAAAATATTTATTAAGAAATGTGAATTATTTTAAAAAAAAATCGGTGCTTTTTTGTTATAGGAGCTTCCGAGGGTGAATGGTCAAGCGACCGAGATACTTATTTTAGGACAGAAATGAATCTGCAGACGATAGAATTCATTTCACAGAATTAAAAATCACCAAGATCTGAATATTTATATAACTAGCTATGGCCCGAACGCACCTCGTTTGTCACGTTTGACGTACAATTTCCAACTTGTTTATTTTTTTAATGTATATTTTATTTAAAACGGATAAGCATAACGCCGAAAAAGCAGTTGATAGATTAAATGATTTAATATATTTTATTGCTTTGATGGGCGAAAGTTTCGTAATCGGATCGCAGCCAAACGGTGTATTTTAGGGAGTGGGGTTTCGTCAACATTTCTTTGTGCATTCAGACAAAACAGATTAATTTACGACTTAATGTTCCCAAATAATAATAATAATAATAATAATAATGCAGCTTAATATTTCCTCCCCCCTTAGCCCGCTAATGCTATATATGATATAACTTCATTCTATCTCCACATAATCAGTTAACAGGATGTGTTGGTCTTTTTATTCACGTGCGTGTATCCTAGCATTTCTACTCATTCTCCCATTCCGCTGGGAACCAGTAACAGTCTATCTTTTTCCGGTGCAGCTAGAGCTTGCACAGCGCCACCTTTTTTTTTTCTTTTTTTTTGTCTCTGGAGTAAGTCTTTGGAGTAAACTGTCTTGTTAGTTAACCTGAGTGTCAACTTTCCTGTGCAAAGTGCTACAATTGCTGCGTAGTACAGTAGTGACGGTAGTACAGTAGTACAGTAGTGACATAATCCTTTTTCACATGATGAAATAGGATTATGTCTTTCGAAACGGTTGCATTAGCTTTTTTTAGAGTGTATTATGTATTTTCCTTGATATTATAAGACAAAACTTCAGAAATTCTTATTTCTTAACGTTGGTCTAAACGTTGATCTCTCTATATATAATTAAAAAAAAAAAAAAAAAAAAAAAAAAGTAACCACCGCCGCAGCCACTGTTAATAAAGATTTTGTGCCTTGAGGCTTTTCTGGGCTAATATCCAGAAAACTATTGCATATAAAAATATGAAAATGGGTAGTTTTATCGAGAAATGTTGATAAACACGCTGAAGCAGACAGTTTTTAAATCTAAGAATTATTTTACGAGATATTTAATATTAAAGTTGGTCAAAATAGTTCTCTTATCACTAAAATAGGCAAATTAGTCAAATCAATGTTTCGAACGCAGACTTTTTAATTTTCAATTCACAGTATAGACTCACTCCATATTTTAGTCTCCCTCGCCCGCGCGCCGCCTAATCTTCGTACACGAACAGCCCCATTATCTTTTTACACGTGAAGGTTTTGCTAGGGTACATCATTGTGAAGTTTGGTAATTTTTGAAATTCAATATTTTTGAAAAAAAAGGCATATTCATTCGATTTGAAATTTATATCAAGACAAATACAATTTTTACCTTTCTAACGCAGTTTGTCTAACAATTTTGTGACAAATACTTTACGAGCTATTCATTTTTTCAGTCACTTCAAATGTTTCATTTTCCGAGGTTAACCTGTGGCAACGATGGATGGCTGTGACTTTTTATAAACATGAATTTTACTGTTGCTTGAAAGAATAAGTCATCCTGTGTGTGGCTAATAATAATTGATTTCTTTGTGTCGATTGCCAACAGACGATTTTTTTTCCTTTTTAATATAAATTGATTTCTGAATAACCAAAATAAGTTTTTATTTCTTGAAATATTCCTGAAAAATGAAATTTAATCACGGTATTGTTTTCGTAATCTATTCGAATTAAAAATATTTATTCATAATTAGTATTAATTGGATCGCAAAACGTTTCATATCGTCATCGGTTTCCAAACGAACAGGCAGATTTTTATGTAATAAATAAATAAACTTTACATAATTTTTTCTTCAATATAAGATCTGTAAAATGTCACAAAGGGTAAACACATCTTACATTCTTCTTAAATTGGCGGGTTTTTTTTTTTTAAACTGAATCACAGACAGCGAGTCTGTTTCTGTTTGACCCACAGATTTTTTGTTGTTAAGTCTAGAGCACTACCCCCTATTATGGACATATAATGGAAAAAAAAAAAACAGGTTATCTCGGAGGTTAGATCATCGGCCCGCGGCATTGCAAAAGAATGTCGAGCAGACGACAATCAACATGCCATTGATTGGCCTCAATAACACCTTCAAGCCATAAAGATGTCATTACGCTATTAAAGAGTAAAGATGATATTGAAGAAACATTTTAGGGTAACGTTTAAACCACTTCACTTTATTGAGTTGGCACCGGCAAATAATTTTTTAACCGACTAGCACAAACAAGGGAGGTTCGACACTATACAGGGGTGAGCATAAAGTCTTTCCCTGATTACAAAAATTTATTGTGCTAAAATATTATATACGGTAGACTCCCTCCATTCCGCGACACTAAAATCTGCACATCGCTGCAGATGTAAGCAGTGAAATTTACAGTTAAGAAGTAAGGGAAAACTTAATTTTTTTTTTTTAATTTTTATATCATTCTGTGCGCATTTTAATATGTAATTCTGGTTCTCATGAAGGAAGTATACATTTCAGAAAGGTAATTTAGGAAAATTACTATTCGTATAATTATTTACCACTCAGTTTAAAAATAGTTATAGTGAAGTATAAATTTATTTCTGAAAGAATATGAGATATCTCAGTGGCGATTGCGATATTTTTGTCAATTAACCAAACTTTTTAAATACAACTTTGTTATTTTACGATTTTGATGTTATTATTAGTTTTTATTAGTGTAGTTTTATGAAATGAGTTTCATTGAATCATTCCAGAAATATCATCATTATTATACATATTTAGTTATGCATTATTAATTATTTACGCTTTCAATTTGTAGACTAGCTATTTTAAAAAATATTCCCAACATTGTTGAATTCCATTTGTCTGCCTGCCAGTCCGTGCTCTAACTCGCGTCAATGCAAATGATCTATGTTATTGAGGTATAATACGGCATGTTCGATATTGAAAAGGAAGGGTGTAGCATTTATAGTTCAATTACAGGAACACTCAAAATAATTCCGTTACATTATTATATCTAAGCTGAATATCGTTTGTGGTGTATTTTAATGATGTTAACACTACTTCAAACATGTTGAAATTGATATATATCACGGAGGTGCATCAGATGAGTGCATGAGTGCATAGCATTCATAGTTCATTTTACAGGGACACACAAAAGAATTCGGTACAGTACTGTCTATGAAAAATAATTGCTGGAAGTTGCAGTCGTGGTACGCGTTTATAAATTTAACTCATGTTTTGCATGTGGCTTTGTGTGTATAATTGCTATACATCCTATACAGAGCTGCACAAAAGATGTAGAGCCCGCTCGAATTGTAAAATTAGTCTGCGGGCTCGGGTGGTCTTACAGACTCAAAGTGAAAACTTTATTTATTCCCAACCACTTGCTAGTTGAAAAGGGTTCTTTATATCATTAACACCTGAACGCGCAAAGGCTTGGGAATCAAATAGAATATTTCTCCTTATATATTCCACCAATAACAATTAAATTCTCCTTTCAAATTCATTTTTAAAGGATTGTAACTCATTTTTTACATATTATATTATTATAAATTCTATACACACTCACATATTCACTGTAATAAACTTAGACTACACTCTTGTTCAACTAGCGTTTGTGAATAAATAAAATTTTCACTTTGCGCCTGTAAAGGACGTCCCAGCCCACAGACTCATTTTAAAAACCGCTGAATGATTCATTCAGTCATTTCATGAGTCTTTAATGTGATTCATTCATTCAATTTCGCGAGTCATTCAGGAATCATTCACTCGTGATTTATTCATGAGTCATTCCCTCGTGATTCATTCGTGAGAATATCGTACAGTACTGTCTATGAGCAATAATTGCTGGTAGTTTCAGTCGTGGTAGCGTTTTTAAATTTAAGTCATTTCTTTCATATTGCTTTGTGTGTATAAATTCTATACACACTCCCATATTCACTGTAATAAACTTAGACTACATTCTTGTTTTTCAACTGGCATTTGTGAATAAATAAAATTTTCACTTTGCGTCTGTAAAGGACGTCCCAAGCCCACAGACTCATTTTAAAAACCGCTGAATGATTCATTCAGTCATTTTACGAGTCTTTAATGTGATTCATTCATTCAATTTCGTGAGTCATTCACTCGTGATTAATTCGTGATTTATTCATGAGTCATTCCCTCGTGACTCATTCGTGAGAATATCGTACAGAGTACTGTCTATGAGCAATAATTGCTGGAAGTTTCAGTCGTGGTAGCGTTTTTAAATTTAAGTCATTTCTTTCATATTGCTTTGTGTGTATAAATTCTATACACACTCACATATTCACTGTAATAAACTTAGACTACATTCTTGTTTTTCAACTAGCATTTGTGAATAAATAAAATTTTCATTTTGAGCCTGTAAAGCACGTCCGAGCCCGCAGACTAATTTAAAAAACGAGAGGACTATTGATAGCTGAATGATTCATTCTATCATTAATGTGATTCATTCACTCAATTTCGTGAGTCATTCATGAGAATATCGTACAGTACTGTCTATGAACAATAATTGCTGGAAGTTTCAGCCGTGGTACGCGTTTTCAAATTTCACTCATTTTTTGCATATTGCTTTCTGTGTATAAATGCTATACATCATAGGCTATACAGAGGGCTGTACACAATTACAGGCTTAAAGTGAAAATTTTATTTATTCACAGACACTTGCTTGAGAATTAAATAGGTTATTTCTTCTTATGTATTCCACCAATAACAATTCAATTCCACTTTCAAATTGATTTTTAAAGGAATGTAACTAATTTCTTGCATATTGCTTTGTGTGTATAAATTCTATACACACTCACATATTCACTTTAATAAACTTAGTTTCTTGTTTTACAACTAGCGTTTGTGAATAAATAAAATTTTCAGTTTGACCCTGTAAAGCACGTCCGAGCCCGCAGACTAATTTTAAAAATCGTTGAATGATTCATTCAGTCATTTTATGAGTCATTAATGTGATTCATTCATTCAATTTCGGGAGTCATTCACTCACTTGTGATTCATTCATGAGTCATTCGTGAGTCATTCATGATAATATCGTACAGTACTGTCTATGAACAATAATTGCTGGAAGTTTCAGTCGTGGTGCGCGTTTTTAAATGTAACTCAATTTTTGCATATTGCTTTGCGTGTATAAATTCTATACACTCTCACATATTCACTTTAAGAAACTTAGACTACATTCTTGTTTTTCAACTAGTAAGTGTTTCTGTTTGTGAATAAGTAAAATTTTTACTTTGAGCCTGTAAAGTACGTTCGAGCCCGCAGATTAATTCTAAAAATCGAGAGGACTATTGATAGCTGAATGATTCCTTCAGTCATTTCATGAGTCATTAATGTGATTCATTCATTCCATTTCGTGAGTCATTCCTGAGTCATTCACTTGTGAGTCATTCCTGAGTCATTCACTCGTGAATCATTCATGTGTCATTTACTTGTGAATCATTCGTGAGTCATTCATGATAATATCGTACAGTACTGTCTATGAACAATAATTGCTGGAAATTTCAGTCGTGGTACGTGTTTTTAAATTTAACTCAGTTTTTGCATATTGCTTTGTGTGTATAAATTCTATGTATTAAGATGCATTAAGATACGATTAAAATACATTTTTCTGGGGCTTTTTTAGCAAGAGAATTTTTGTACTGAGGGAAGAAAGCCTAAAAATATTAAAATTCAAGACCACAATTGAAAAGAAAATGCAGATGAAAAGAATATTTATCCACTTTGAAAGAGAGGAATGTGAAAAACCAAGGTCGCCTTTGGGCTTACCTGCATTTCACGGTCATCCAAAAATAAAGTGCAAAAAACAATTAGGCACCACTCTTTTATTAAATTTATTTATTAAAGATAGAGAAATTTAAGGACACTTTGTGCATGAAGAACACTTTCTGCGGAATAGCATTTGCTTGGGTGCGAATCGTCTTAATGTCAGTGGTAGATCATGCATTTGTACCAATAGAAAATTTAAATAAAAAACAGTAAATAATTGTCAAAGGGAAGTCATACAAAATAGAAAGAATCACGTGGGTGCAGTTTTTAATGTTGAGGTAACCTTAACAGCACCTGTAGCCAATGGGTCCAAACCATGAAAGTGTTTTGACTCAAAAAATTGGGACAGGGAGATGAAATTAGCGAGACAGCGACTTCTAAATCGGGACATTAAAATACATTAGGTCCTATAAAAGCGGAATCTATCGCATTACCAAATTTCATGAACTTTTGAGATTCCTATACAACGAAGTTGATGAATCCAGTGATGGATTTTTTTGTTTGTTTTTATGTGCGCATAAAGGACTCGCGAAAAAATCACGAGTGAATGATTCACGAAATTGAATGAATGAATCACATTAATGACTGATAAAAAAATAAATATTTAATATAAAATATAAAATATTTAATTAAAATATATTTAATTAATAGTTATAACTTTTAATGCATTTAATGCTTTTAATGCAATAGTGATATTACAAGCTTTAATATCATTTTGAGGCAGTTTTATGGAAGAAAACTCCTGGTCTTCGCTCAAACATGACGTCATTTTCATTTGTAGAAGCATACCGTGCAGTGTGGTGAGAATGTTTAAGAACCTTTTGGCGTCGGAGGAATGGAAATATTGAATCTGTCCCTTTCAATAAAATTCTGTCTTCAATATTATTTATATTGTTATTTAATTATCAACATTCATTTCAAAGTTAAAATATCATATAACTAGAGCATGCAAATGGGTTAGGCTTACCTAAAAGGTCCTCTTTCGGAAGATAAAAGGCTATATTAAATACTTCAGTATTGTCGAAAAAAAAATTTCATATTATTTAAGTAGTGATTGAATCCACAAAATAACACCCCAAAACATATATATAATTAACGATCACAAAACAAATACATAACGTTTTAGCGCACATCATATCTTTTTCTTAAATACTACATCTTAATATATTCCGTCGTTACATTTCTAGTTCAGTTCTTAAAGTTCTAAGAACAAATTCATTAGTCAAAAAAAAAAAAAAAAAAAAAAAAAAAAAAAATCCCTTGCGCGAGGTGCAAAATAAGAACGTTTAAATAAAAACCATGGAAGTAGCGATAAAACGCAACAGAAAAGTTAATATAAATTACGTAAAAAAAAATAAAATCGTATAAAATTATAATTAAAAATATAATTATATTTAATCGTAATAAAAATCGTAGAAAATTATATTTTTTTATGAATGAAAATGTGCGTTTTCAGTTGAATGAATTAAAAAAATGACTTCATTTTTACAGGTGAAAACGACTCCTTTTCAAAAATTCGGCCTCTCATTTCAGACATGCTAAAATGAAAATGATGTCGTTTTAAAGCAATTATAGGAAAATGCTTTTATTAAACCGACGCTTTCGTTTACAAAATGAAGTCTGTTAACTTTTAGGGCACCTGAGACTCTTGAGGCCTTAAAAACTGTTTGCTTAAAATTTTAAAAATTATTTTATTTTTAATCGTAATGAGAAAATGACATAATAAATAAAGATATAATCTCATTTCCCTTTCCTCTACAACAAAACAAATTATCCAATAGCTAAAATTTTGAAGAATTTCATTAAAAATTTTAAAAGTTAAAAATAAAATAAATGAAATAAATAAACGGTAAACGCTGAGTAGTAAATAATTCATATCCTTTGTATTACATAAGAAATGAAATATTAAAAAAAAAATAGCTAGTACAGGCTCAACTACAAATGAACTGTTTTCATTAATAAAATAATGATGATAATAATAATAATAATTCAAATGGGTTCATGAGAAAGCTCAGATCAGATGACGAAACAAAATGTTTTAAATATACAGATGATTTGACTTCACACTGTTACTTGTTTTATCACGTGTTCAGTGCAATAAAAAATATTTAGATCCATAATGTTCAGAAAATTCCTCTTGAAAATGCTCTTTGTCTAAAAAAGAATTCGCATGACTCAACCTCATTTTAAGATTTTTGTGTGGAATATTATAAACTTGAACGAAATAACAGTTATAGGGTGAACCCCCCCCCCCCCCCCCCAGTTATGGACACCTAACCAGTCACTGACACTTGGGCAAAAATCTAACTCAAATAAGCCTTTTCTTGTAAAATTCTTCAAAGTAATGTCATCTAGTTGCAAATGAGACACTCGTTTTTATTTTGGAATCCATTTATTCACCACTAGAGATCCAAGAACCCATTGAATGAGGAAAAAACGTTTAAGAATACAAAAAGTGCCATTTTGAAGCAACCATCTTATTTCTAAAATTAAGGAAGAGTTTTTCTAATTTTTTTGCAATGCAGCCACCCTAAACTTTTTTCTTAAAGTTATACTCGTAAAAATTAGTTTAAAGATGCATAAGATATATTAGGGCCATGATTTAGGGTTTATAGTTATTTAATCTAGCTTAATGAGGCGGTGCCAATTTTTGTAATAAAGAATAAAGTTTTTAAAAGCATTTTAATCTTTTAAAATAAAGTGTCAGTCACTGGTTTACTTTCTGTCAGTTATGGGTGTTCCAAAATAAGGACGGTGTCAATGACTGGAGTTTTCGACCCTATTTATGAATAAAATTAATGTTTAATAATAAAATGTATAATTTTTCAAAATTTTCCCAACAGCATTTTTTTAATATCCCTTCAAAAGCAAAGGTAAGTATAAAATAGATTTTACATTTTTGTAATAGTGATTTGAACAGGAAAGGGGGTTTCACCCTACAATTAAATTCTAAATTATTTATTTATTTTGCGCCTCAGTTGGCTTTTCAATTTATGTGCGGCTTAGCGTTATTATACAAATGTTTGTTTTAATTGTTTCAAAATGACCCTCTTCCCCGAAAAAAAAAAAAAACTACAAATATAGGGTGAAAACCCCCGCAGTAACTGACACTTTCTTGTCCAAATCACTATTACAAAAATTTAAATCTGTTTTATACTTACCTTTGTTTTTGAAAGGATAGTAGTAGAGATATATGTATTAAAAAAATATTGTTGACACAATTTTGAAAAATCATACATTTTATTATTAAAAATTAATTTTATTTTAATAACTGACACCATCCCTATTTTGATACACCCATAACTGACACAAAGTGAACCAGTGACTGACACTTTATTTTAAAATGCTTTAAACAAACTTTATTCTTTATTATAAAAACAAAATGCATTAATATTTGTTATGAAAAGCGGGATTTAGTAAGCTCTACTGCATTATTAGTAATGCAGAGTATAATATAGGAGTAATATTTCGTACTGCATTATTAGTAATGCAAATATCCAATAACTCACATTTATGAACCAGTAACTGACATCTGATAAAATAACTTACATTTTAACGGTGTTTACTACCCGATAAATTTAATTTATTATTATGCATTTTTAAATAGTTTAAATAATAGATTGCAACTTTCTTTAATATAACCCATCACTAACACCTCTGTCAGGGACTGGTGAAATGAAATTCTATGGAACCCATAACTGGCAACCCTAATATTAAGCTAAATTAAATAACTATAAACCCTATATCATATGCATCTTTAAACCATTTTCTGGTATAACTTTAAGAAAAAAGTTTAGGATGGTTGCATTGCAAACAGATTAGAAAAACACTTCCTTCATTTTAGAAATAAGATGGTTGCTTCAAAATGGCACTTTTTGTATTCTCAAAAGTTTCTTCCTCATTGAATAGGTTTTTGTGGTGAATAAATTGACTCCAAAATAAAAGTAAGTGTCCCATTTATCACTAGATGACGTTACTTTGCAGAATTTTACAACAAAATGCGTATTTGAGTTAGAATTTTGCGCAAGTGTCAGTTACTGGTTAGGTGTCCATAACTGGGGGTTTCACCCTATACCAGTTTTGTTCTATAGGTTCCACATCGTACTAAAAAGTTATCGCAGAAGAATTGAAACTAAATTCTTCTGTCATAAATGCAGTCTGATTCGTGGCTTTATCCCTTACTAGCAAAACAATGTTCTTTGCATCGATTCTATTTTAACAAAATATTGGAGATCATTAACATCTAAAAGTGTGTTAATGATATCTCGAATGGAAATAAACAAGAACGAAAAATCATGCATCAAGCATAGATTATGTAGCATTTTCCAACACTTGCAAAATATTTTTACAAATCTTCACCGATATTAATTAGGTGAAAAAAAAATGTCGAAATAAACACCCTTTGAAAACCCCAATTTCAGGAATGACCCACAACATCCTGGAAAAGTATCCGAATTATTTTATGCATTCCTGTTTATGATTTATAAATTTGTGTATATACATAGAATGCTAAATTTTAGCTCTGTTACGAAACGCATAGCACAGTTTTAAATTTCCCCTGTCCATAAACGAAAATGGAATCGAGATCGTTTGTGCTGCCCTGTATAGGATCTCTAGAATTTATACACACCAAGTATAATAGGCTAAAACTTAGCTCAATTTAGAAACGCACTTCCAGCAATTTTGTTAACAGACAGTACTTTTAACCGAATTCTTTTGTGAATGAACGATGAATGTTACACACAACAATCTAAAGTAAGCATCTTGATCGATTTCAATTGGTTTGAAAGAGTGATTTCCCCCCCGGAATTCTTTTGAGTGCCCCTGTAAAAGAACTATAAGACACATATGATTTCATTCTGATTCTGATATGATCTTCATTTTCAAGTAAACTTCCATAACCTATATCCATTGTATGATAATCTCAGTCTATTGACGCGAATGAGAACCGAATTCCCAAACACTTTTCCACTAAGTTGGAAAGTGTTAAAAAGAAAAAAAATAATATATTTTGGGATGAAATAAAAGTGATCAGTGAACAGGAGATAACTTTTCACTATTTTGGGGCTTTTATTTACCATTGCCCCTTACCATTTATTTATCACTGAAATCGTTTTCTCCCTTTTGCTGTGTCCGAAAATGAATATGGCCTCTCTCTCAATAAAAATCATTTCCAGCTCTAACATAATATTATCATTAAGAAATTTAATTTTTTCCTAAAATGAAATCAGATAATAATTCCATTGGTTCTCTAGTAATGTGTACGAGTTCTTTCGTGTAGGATTTCTGTACAATCATGCATTTTAATTATCATTAAAATAATACACTCAAATTTTAGATAAGTTTAAAACGCACCTCGAGTTTACTCAATCTACTCACCGAATTCTTTTGCGTGTCAACTAAAAAATGCTACGCAGTCCATAATCTGTTGGAGTGATTTCATTACGTTTCACGTATCATAACACTATGTCATAAAATACTCATTATCATTAAAATACAGATTTAAATGCTTTAGTGGTAAAAGTAGTTTCCCGTGTTGCTACGTCTTGAATTCGGTTCAAAACGCCAACATGGACATTTTTTTCTGAAAGATCTTTTCCCTTTAAAAAAAAAGTGGTAAACGTCTTTCGATGACAAACTTTCTGAATAGCATAGCAACACCTTCCCATTTCATACGTTTCGTAACAAAA
The DNA here is from genome assembly GCA_963931845.1 of Maratus michaelseni. Classification (NCBI taxonomy): domain Eukaryota; kingdom Metazoa; phylum Arthropoda; class Arachnida; order Araneae; family Salticidae; genus Maratus; species Maratus michaelseni. The sequence goes on along the minus strand of OZ007592.1, from coordinate 3,462,818 downwards.
ATGAATTGCAAAATGTATCAGAAAGTAGCTCCTTTGGATTGGCGAGCAGCCCTGAGCTGCCAACGTTCTATCCACTCAGCGGTCCGGGACAAATCTGGCGAACACAATTCACTCCAATAACCTTTTGATAATAACTGCCGTTATCAAAAGTTTGTCTGAGTGAATTGGGTCTGCGGATTTGTCTAGGCTTGCTCAGTTGGCAGAGTGTTAGCTAATTAAGGGGCTACTTCACTCAGACGAAAACACTCGCTCGCTAATGTTAATCCTATGGAGGAAATTTTTGAAGATATCTAGTTCGCATTTCAATATTTTTAAATGATTTTTTTTGCATTCGATAGCTGAGGTCAATCTCTATGCACGCTACTTTCTACTTTTTCGATTTTTGCTGCAGTTTTTTTTATTGAGGATACTTTCACTTTCAAAACCGGAAACGAAAGTGAAAGTATCTTAATAAAAAAAACTTGTAATTAAAATCGAAAAAGTAAAAAGGAGCAATCATAGAGATTGACCTCAGCTATCGAATGCAAAAAAAATCATTTAAAAATATTGAAATGCGAACTAGATATCTTCAAAAATTTCCTCCATAGGATTAACATTATAGAGCGGGTGTTTTCGTCTGAGTGAAGTAGCCCCTTAAGTCAAGGGCCTCGGTTCAAATCCCGGTTGGGACACTTTTCTATCAGTTGGAAAGTTGTACGATATATTTTCCAATCAAATTGGTTGTATTAAAAACAATGAAGTGTAAAACTTATTTCGTTTCCGTATGTATGGGATCTTGTATATCAGGTAGGATCCTCAAATCACCGAAGTTTAAAAAAAGATTACCACTTGATAAAGAAAGACAAAACCAAGGATTTCGAACGATGCGCTGGCTAAAAAACCTATAACGCTCTTCGCATTTATTCTTTCGACGGCTTTATTTCTTACGTGCCAATAATAGACGCTATGTCCTTGGCATTGAAAAAAAAGGGTGTTTTATGTCCTTTTAACCTCTCAGTTTCTCGAAAAAGAAAAATATCAAAAGAATTGAAACTTTTCTTCTATATCGATGCTCCTCCTTCAAAATAGAGAAGTCTACATCACGGGTTTTTCCAAAACATTATTCTATCAAAGTTAGAGAGAAGATTTTTATTTCAGATAACTTACTTTTCTGAATTGTCTATCTATATTTAAATCAAAAACTTCCTATAAAATAGTTTATATTTAATAATGGCATCACTTCGACAGTTTTAGGAAAACGTTTTTCGTCATATTATTTTTCTTTAAATAGATACCTTTATAACAAATCTCAAATAATTATACGATAAATATAGTTATTATACGACGTATATTTTAAACATGCAACAATAAAATAAAAACATAAACTAAAGTAATCAAAAACTTTAATTAAAAATTATCCAATGACGTGTAATCATGTGTTGTGTGTTTAAACATAATTATCATTATGTATGTTTATCCTGTTTTTAAAAAAATGAATCAATAGTTAATAAATCTTTATCTACTTATAATAAAATGGAAGTGTTGGTAACCATGCTGGGTGCGACCACTCTGGTCTGCGAATCAACCGTCGCTAAACGCCATGTTAGGGTTAATGAAAAACATATGCTAGCATATGACAACTAAATGATAATTTCTCCTACCGCAATTCATGTCTGTTCAGCATATTTTATTATTAAAACATGTATATCAACATTTCTGTAACCACTTTTTTCTGAAATAGTGTAAACAAACTGAAAGCGGTTTGGTGAGCCATTCATTTCTTAGATTCATTCATTTTCATAAAGATAATACATTAAAAAAAAAAAAAAAAAAAAAAAAAAAAAAAACTTTAACGCATTGAATATTTAATTTTAATGTTTTGTGAAATCTTCATAAATTGTGTTTCACTTCGCTAATTATTATTTTTGCAATAAATATTGTGGTGCATTCAGTTTTGAGACTCATTCATCAAAATTATTTGTGCTGTGTTTAAACATCTTTGTTGTTGTTGTTTCTAATGAAACTTTCAAGTTGTTCACCGTCAAATCTGAACGGGTACTATTTAGTTGATAATTAAATAAGATAAAAGGTTCTGGGTCCCGGCATGGACATCAGTTGGAAAATTTATGACTCGTCTTATTTTGTAAGGTTCTAAAAAAGTGGGTGAGGGAAAAAATAAACATTGTTTTGAGGGTTTATCGTTCTTAATCTTTACAGAATCGTTTTATAGAGGAATTTTTAGTTCTTCAAAGATATTATGAACAACCCAAAATCACCAGACTACAGAAATGTTCAGGAAAATACGCGCTTTTACGATAGCGTTGGCTGTTTGGTGCTGCCATCTATAAACACTGTGGAGAAACACAGAGAGGGACTCCTTGGATATATTTCAATTACTTATAATAAATTGTAATTATAATTTGTCAAAATTATCAATTAAATAGATATTTTTTCATACATTTTAATTATATATAGTGATTTTTATTGGCATTTAATATTTATAATAATTTAAAAAAATACAACTAGCATTATAACAATTAAAATGTAAATAAACAAAGCAATGATTTTGTAATAACTGATTTAATGCGGCAATGATTTAAAACTCTAATATGTACTATTAACTTAGATAATTTAAAACTAACGAAATTGTAGTGTTTTGTGCAATCGTTAAACCATTTTGAGCTATGTGGTGAGCCAATCTCTTTTGAAACTCATTGATAACATTTGTTTTTACAAACACTTTTGCACATGGATTATTATTTTTTTAAATACTAAATTAGAATGTTTTGTCCAATTGTTGAATTATTTTAGAAATTGAATATTGAGTAAAAAATAAAAAAGCTCATCATTTGTATATATAGAAATCATTTGTCATTTTTAAAATGTACTTTTCTGCAACACAAACCTTTCAATAGTCAAATCATCATGTTGTTTGTTTGTATGAAGTCTTATGAAAATGCAGCGCATATCATCATTCCGTCACTTTTGACGGGTTTATATGGGGTGCAGACACTTTAAGTATTCAAATCACTATTACAATTTATTTTATACTTACCTTTGTTTTTGAAAGAATAGTAGAGATGTATTGAAAAATTATTGTTGGCAATATTTTGAAAAATTATGCATTTTATTATTAAAAATTATTTTTTTTCATACCCATAATTGACACAAAGTGAACCAATGACTGACACGTTATTTCAAAAGATTAATTTTTTTTTAAATTATTACTTATTATGAAATATTCATATATATTATAAAAAGTGGGATTTAAATTTTAAAAGAGGTTTTACGTTAAGTGTAAACAAAAGAGGAAATAGACATTTGACATCATTGAATATAGCTTTTATTTTAACAACTGTAGCATTGCAAAATTAATCTTTTTCTTTTAAGAAAGCACAATGCATATATTAAAATGTTATTTTAAAAAATATATCAATCTTTTTTCATTTGGCGACAGACTGTCTTAAAATTCCTTTACTTACAGCTATAACCAACAACAGCAACAAAAAAAGATAATACTACCTACTACCTATAAGAGTCAAAGGCCTATAAAAAATTTAACAGGTTTTTTTTTTTTTTACCACAGCATTGTCTGTTTTCAATGACCAAGTATATGAATTTTCCATTTTTAGGTGCGTTCGTAATTATATAAATACCAGCAATATTACGTAGCACCTATTGTCGTCGTCTGGCCTGTCTGTCCGTCCGTCGTCTGTCTGTCTGTCCGTCCGTCGTCTGTCTGTCTGCCCGTGCGTCCGTCCACATATAACAACGCAAAAACTACCCGACCGAATGGTTTGAAATTTAAGCTATATAATCTTTGAGGAATTTTGTCGAGACATTTCAAATTTTATGGAAATCGAATCAAAACTTTAGAAGATATTAATAAAAATATTAGCATAAAAATCATACATTTTTCTAATGAAACTTTCAAGTTGTTCACCGTCAAATCTGAACGGGTACTATCTAGTTGATAATTAAATAAGATAAAAGGTTCTGGGTCCCGGCATGGACATCAGTTGGAAAATTTATGACTCGTTTTATTTTGTAAGGTTCTAAAAAAGTGGGTGAGGGAATCTCCTCAATGCTAAAAATGTGACTGGTACCAATCGACAAGTAATAACGTCTACTAATTAAACGACTTAAATTTTGTCTAATAGAAATAGTAACAAACTTTAAAAATTTCAGTATTAATTTCGACATCCTATTTGAAATCTTCGGAAACTATTACCCTCGGAAAGTCATTCGGACAAATAATGCAGTTTTAATGTGTTGTGATTGTTATTTTAGAACGTTTTCTGCTAATTTCATCTCTTTAAATTTCGAATTTAAAAGGAAACAGTTCTGTGCGAGCATTTATGCTCTCGAAGTAACACACCATGTCAAAATTCAAATTTCTGGCCCTAAAAATTTCTAAGAAATCGTAATTTTAGAAAGATATTTTCTCTTGCACCACCTTCGAAGCATAAATCTCGAGAAAAAAATAACCCTATGTTTAAGTTTATTATTAATATAGTCACCATTATAATACTGTAAAATTTTATTTTTTAATCTGTTCGGTAGTTTCGAAATAACTGTGATTTTAGAACGTATTTTCACTCTTTTAGATTTCGAATGAAAAAATCATTATTAGTGAACATTTACCACTTAAAAGCAAACATAAAATCAATTTTCAATTTTTTAGAACTAATAGTTTAAAATAAATCATTATTTTCGCTCTGTAAATTTATCTTCAGTGAATAAGCTCGAAGCCGCAGACAATTTAATTGCCAATAACTCTGTCTTTGGCATTGAAAAAAAAAAAGTTATTTCCTCTCTCACTTCAATTCATCAAAAAAGAAAAACAACAAAAGAATTAATAGTTTAGACCCTGCCCCCTTGTTTATTCTTCCTTATAAAATATGGATCCGTTCTACGAGCATAAAACATTTGAAATCATTTTATCAAAAGACAAAATTAATCAGTTCAGATAAAGTAGTTTCCTAAATGATCTATATGTATATATTTGTAGAAAATATTTTATGTATTTTTTTATCTGATACTTATGTAATAATATAATAATATATATTATGTAATGATATAAGGTAAGGCCAGGAGAGATGGCGCGGTCGGAGAGATTGCACACATAGAGGTTCGGGGGAAGGAGTAGAGTGAGCGCGCAGCGACTCCATAGGTAGTTGTACAACAGCAGTAGTGGAGTGTCTACTTGAAAGTGCACGTTGATTGTTTTGAGCGTCTAAGATAAAACATTGCTATTTTGTTTTGTTTTCCCAAAGTAAGTGCTTGAATTTTCATAGCTATTCATCAGAATTTCTATACAATGTCAGTAGTACAAAATAGTTTAAACTTAAACGATTTCTCATAAGCTACTAATCTAGACTAACAATGTGAACATCAACGGTTCGTTTTAGTAGCGGCCATGTTTAAATAAAAGGCCGCGCAATCTCTCCTACCGAAATTGGAGAGTTTGCGCATTGTTCCCATTAGTTTCCATGCTAGGAGAGATTACGCAGCTTATTGGTAAATTTGCATTAAAAAATTTAAAAATGAAAATAAACTAATTTTAAGTTAAACGTGTTATCAAGTAACTTAATGTTATTTTGTAATCTTATCTGGACTTGCTTTTCTAATTCTTTAATTTTTTTTCCGTTAATTAAAATTTTTAATCGTTTTTAAAATTATTTCCTTTTTCTGATGATTTAATCATTAGGTTGAAATATTCACTCCTAATACAATAATATTTGTTCACAAAAACCTTACAACAATGTCATTTAAGTATAATTATTATTGTTAACAATTTAGTTGTAGTTATTATTAGTAACAATCTCTCCTACCCATGTGCGCAATCACACCAACCCTGTAAGGACAGATTGCGCAAAATAACTTTCTTGGTTTTATTACAACTGTTGCAACACAACAAAATAGCAATGGAAATGCATAAAAAACAAATGAAGTCAAAATTATTCATGGATAGTTTAGTAAAAAATTAATATTTAGATTTTTTATTGTTATTCTTTTGAATTGTGCGCAGAGCTTTACCTTAATAATATGATTGATGTACAAAAAATACAATAATGCATTTATCGCTGTAATTTTTCAATTGAAAATGAAATTAAAAACATATATTGAAATGATTAATATGTTTAATTAAAATGGATCAGATTACCTGTTATTACTTAATTAATTTGTTATATGTTTTATATAATTTTATTATTATGTTAATCATTGTAAAATGTTTTCAAATATATAACTATGTATTTATCACTTTTAATGAACCAGTTCTTATAAGTAATCATGAATTCAAAATGTTTATTGATTTAAGAGAAATATTTAAACAGTTAAAAAATAAATTTATATAAAATGCTAAAATTGTGTTAAAAGAAAATAATAACATTTAGTAACTCCTTATTTTCCGACGGTAGTTTTGTGAACGTGAAAAGCAGTTGGATAAAAATTATCTGTTTCATTTCAAATTTTACTTCCAAAAATTTCACCAAAAATTTCAGCCAAAAATTTCTTTCTTTACAAGAAGAAAGTATATTGAATTCATGAAAAATTTTCTACCTCTGGTTTTCGACGGATTTAGACGTTTTGGAAGGACCTGAACACGACTGGACTATTTTTAGAAAATGTCTGTTTGTCTGTATGTGACAAAAGTTTTGTGGGCGCTCTATCACAAGAACTAACGCACGGAATTTAATCAAACTTTAGATTCAGTTAGACTTTGATATAAATGGGTGTTGATTCGTTTTTGGTATAAATCTACCAACAGGTGGCACTGCTAGGCGGCATTTTCCCCGATTTTCGCAATAGCTCTATCTCAAGAACGGAATTTCATCTAACTTCCTATTCTATTAGACCTTGACATAAGCTGGTGCTGATTTAGGTTTCCGTGTAAATCATGTAACAGGTGAGACTACTAGGCTGCATTTTGGGATTATAAAATGCATAATTTAAAAAAAAAAAAAAAAAAAAAATACGCTTGTTGAACATAAGAAAGTTTTGGGACTCGTTTTATTTAGTGTATAATGTTTCGCTTAGTACGACAGCATTCAATTTTAAAATGCGGTGCGTTTCAGTAAGTATTAGCTCAGAATTCATGAAAAATCTATTTTTAAGATGATATTCCTAAGTAGTGATTTTATTTCTCAACTGAAGATTAAACTTAAAATCGTGTTACTCTATTATCTGAAAGTATCTTAATCTCACTCAGGAAGGTGAAAAGAAAATGTTTACAACACCCCATTTGAACATCAACTCAATGATAAGATAACTCAACTATTTTCTAAACTAAAAACAAGAACACAGACTGATTTTGTCAGAAGAGAACGTTGTATCAGCATCAAAATTTAATACGAGCTAACCTTGTGGATGGGGCAAAATAAATACACCATTCTAGTATGTATTAGTAATCCAACTAAATTACTGATGAGTAGAAAACAATTACAAGATTTCTATATCTTCTAATTGTGACAAATTTGCTAGGATTTTTAACTTTTTAAAAATATTTGAGTGCATTTAAGTTTTGCAATACTTTTTCCAATAAAAAGTACAATAAAGTTTAAAATAACTTTTTGGAATTTCTAGCATTTGAATGACATTACTATTATAAAAAGTGATATGTGAAAAATTTTGAATGTTTAATCGTTTTTTTTTCCCTTTTTCTTCGTTTTTTTTTTCTTTTCGTTCTTTTGTAACTTTTTTTCTCGTCATGCATAAAAGTAATTTCATAATTCTTCCTTCTCAAAAATCCAATGCCTAAAACTCCCATTTACATGATACAAAATGTGATTCTTCTGTTATTTTCTTAGCAAGATAAAATTCACTTTTATTTTATCTATCATATCCTATTTGTACGCGTGTTCGTGGCCAAAATAAAGTACAATTGAATGAAATTGAAATATATTATTTACATTTTAGTAAATACGATTTCTAAATATAGGACTCTGCGATAAACAAATAAATTGTATATTTTCTTCAATTGAAAAGTCTTTCTAAAATATGTGCTTCACGTGCAATTTTAAGTATTAAAGAATCTTAAAGAAGGGGACAAGCTGTGAAAAAAGATTTTAACACTTACAGTAACATTGCTCCATCAGGCTTAAAATAATTTGCTTATTAGAGGGGTGCCAAATAAGCCCTTTCTTATTAGTATACGTTGCATCATTTTTAGAAAATTAATAAAAGGTAAAAAAAAAAAAATGTCTTTGGCGGCTTTTTATGATAATAAAATGATTTCCACATTATCTTTGAATCGATCCACTTCGTTTTCAAAAATCATCTTACAAATTTGATATGCCTTACACGCGTTTTCTCTTATTCTTTCTGTTAATAAACTCAAAGGTGCAAAGTCAAGTATTAGTATATTACGGTACGCAGATAGAGATTAACAGATAGGTATAAATGCAGATAGGCACGTTTCAAAACGATATAAATATCCAAAACTACAATGCCGATCTAAGATTCTGGAAGGTATTTCATAATGACAAATGGCACTTAACCACAAAATTCTGATGCATCGGATTTTTTCCGCATCGTCTTGAAAAAAAGAAATACTACGTACTTCTAAAAACAGTTGAATCTATTTACCGTTAAAAAACGAAATAAAAAAATAATAAATGCAGGTTATCCTTGGAGGGGGTTCTGAGAATCTCTTGAAATTGTATCCATGTGATATTTTCACGGTCGTTCGGTTAATCATGGATGCATGGATGTGTGAGAGTAAAAAAATTGCAGACGGTCTTCTTCTCTTATCGAAAATTTCGGTGTCTATTTTTTTATAACCTCCATTCGTCTTTCACATTATAAGAAACACGAAAAACCGCATTTAAAAAGCTTCGGGTAGTTTAAAATTTGTATGACTTCTATGAAGTTGTTCACAGGGACATCTACCAAACAACTGAAGCTAGTTACTTGAACGGGTAATACATCATTCTTTTTTATTTGTTTATGTTTTCATTGATTTTTTTTATCACATGATATCTTTAACAGCCCTATAAACTTTGTTACACCGAGTCATTTACAGAACTTTTTTTTCTTCTCACTTTGATTCCCACAATTATTTCCCCCCTTTTTTTCATAGCTAATAATGGTTTCAAAATTTTTCTTACATTTTCTTACCAGATGCATCTTACACTTAAGATATTTTAATGATGTTTTTATTATTATTATTTATTTATTTATTTTTACTTCAAGCAAACAAAATTAACTTCAGGGATAACGATTGGAATTATGTTTATTTTACAAGCATACTATTTGTTTATGTTTTAATTAATTTTTTTTTTAAATCACAAGATAACTTTAGCAACCCTATAAACTTTGTTGCACCGAATAATTTAGCAAAATTTTATAAACAAATATACAAAATAATAACAAAGAAATATAAACAAATATACAAAAAAAAAAGCCTAAAAACAAAAAATAAAATGAGTGTTTTTTACAATATTATCTAAACTATATATATTAGAAAGTTCTGAAAATTACTTTTAGGTAGCTTTCAATACAAAAAAGTATAAAGCTACCTATTGCAGCCGTTCGGAGGAAAGCAGTTACGGAAAATTTCGATATATTTTCACCGATCATGACCGCCAGACGCCAGACCCCAAAACCACCCTCCGTTCAAATGTTGATATATATATATATATATATATACCTGACTTATGTCATACGATAACGCTCGTATTTATAAATCAATTTCGATGAAACCAATTGTGTGTATTAAGTTCACCAATGTCTCGACTGAGTTCGTTGGCCAGCTTGGTCCGCCATTTTGTTTCAAGATGGCGGCCATTTAAAAATTTAAAACAAAAATAAATATACAAAAAAGTTAAAAATTCAAATTTATTTTTAATTACGTTTTAGGCCTTGATACAAGGATTCCAGAGCATTTTTTGGTTTACCTCTATCTTAAAAAATGGCTGAGATAGAGCAGTTTGAAATTCTAGGGTGGCTGACATTTTGAAACAAAACAGCACATTAACGCGATTACTCACAAATTATTTTCTTTCATTGTTGTAATAATTTTCCCAATCATACGCATAAAACTATATTCATATCCGTTAGCGCCAAAATTGGCGACATTGGCGACAAAATTGGCAAAATTTGTGACATTTGGCGAAATATCGCCAAATTTGGCGACCAAAATAAGTCTTTATAAATGAAGCCAATTTGGCTATTGCTCAATAATTTGGCGAAATTCTTATTTAAATTCAGTATTAACGAATCTTTTGTAAGCGTTTCTTTGCATTTTAACTTGCTGTTTTCGTGTAGCATTAGCTAAAATTTTAAAACGAAGATATAGGAAAGCTACCTTTTCCTCCCGGTACAGGCCGGAAGGACTTTTTTAAAAATCATTTTTATTTATTTATTTAATTTTAAAATTTTAGTTTACATTTTTGTTCTTCATTTTGATATTTCATCATGTGACATTTTAGCAACTATGTATAAACTTTGTTACACCAAGCAATTTAATCGAAATGAACTTTATGTTTTCTGACATAATTCCTATAGTTATATAACAATTATATTTTTTAATTAATTTTTCTTGTCTAATGTCATGAATCTTTTATATTATACTTCTACTATATATATATATATATATATATATATATATATATATATATATATATATATATATATATATATATATATATATATGACATTTACTCTATTTCAAAATTTTGTTTTACAATCAATGTTTCTGAATGGAATAACTTTTTTAACTTTGTAAAAGAGCATTAAAAACAAAAAATAAAAAGGTTATTTTTGTCTTTTTTTTTTTTTTAACAATATTACCTAAATTATATACGTTTTTTTTTTTTTTTTTTTTTTTCATTTAGCAACGTCTTTTCCAGTTTGAGTGGGGGAGGTTCTCCTCACTTTTATTTATATATTTTTCATTTCATTTTCATTTTATCTTAATTCTGTTTTTTAAATGTATGATAGTCCAAATTTTGCACAATTTTAACTTTTAACTTCATAGTTTGCACAAAGATGAAATCATGCATTTTGTTTTGTGGAATTTATGGTAGATTGGGCTTGACAATACTACCAAGGTTCCACAATAGTTTTATTTTCATCTATTTCAAAATTTCATTTTTTTTTCTTTTAATTGTTAATTTTTGATACATTTCATTAAAGATTGGTGTTTCATCGTTCAGGTGTTTAATTTTCTTTTCATTATTCCCTCCAATCTATATTCTCTTTGTTTTAAATTATATTCATTGTCTATTCATTTATGGATATAGTTCAAACAGGTATGTATTAATTTTTCATATTTAATATATTTATATATATTTTTTTTTTTCTACACATGTTGTATGATGTTTCTGTGTTGATTTAATGATTATATATATATATATTAAAAAAAAGGAACTTGCAAAGCAAATTAAAAAAATAAATTTATTTCCATATTGTTAAGCCCGAGAAGGGACAGATATTAAAATTATTTTATTTCGTCAATGCTACAATAACGTTGCATTCTTATATTAAATCTTGCTCAGTCTATTTAATCTTAAAAAATTAAATTTAAATTTGAAACATGATATTAAAGCAACTTTAAAACATTTCATTTAGAAATCTAAATAAATCTTCAACTTTTTAAATTATTTGAACTTCTCATGTGTCTTGTCTGTTAGAATTTGCTACAATAAAAATTTTGCATAATGCATGTAAAACTGAAAAAAAAGTTGAAGATTTATTTAGATTTCTAAATGAAATGTTTTAAAGTTGCTTTAATATCATGTTTCAAATTTAAATTTAATTTTTTAAGATTAAATAGACTGAGCAAGATTTAATATAAGAATGCAACGTTATTGTAGCATTGACGAAATAAAATAATTTTAATATCTGTCCCTTCTCGGGCTTAACAATATGGAAATAAATTTATTTTTTTAATTTGCTTTGCAAGTTCCTTTTTTTTAATATCTCAAGTTTTTTAATAACAATTTAATATGAAGCAGATAAGATTCAAACGAGGCAAGTATGTAAAAGACTGCACATATGAAAATGAGGATTGGTAATATGAAATATACAGTTCAAACATTGATTATTCTGTAAACAATTAAAATAATAAAAGTAATTTTTAACAAAAAATATATATATAACGGACTTTAACGGATTGTTTCTCATCTTCATAATGATAATAATAAACGAATCATGTTTATTTTTGCAAATAATTTTATTCCATCGTGTAAAATACATTTGAAACCACTTTGGAAAGAGACACTAGTAAGCGGTGTGTGAAAGCTATTATTAAAATCTTACGTTGTTTCATCACATAAGAAGCATAAAAATAATAATGAGCATATATGAAACAACTGTATTCTGATTTTGTTATAAAATGTGTAGTTATGGAGGATGAAATTTTCAGCAAAATATTTCTTTTTGTAGCTGAATAAATATTTTACCTTATATTGACAATTTCTTAATTTAACATTTCTGTAGAAACAAAATGTAAACATCTGCAAGATTTTTTACAAAACGTGTACGATCTGTTATTTTCATATCGTCACAAACAGTCCATTTATTGATCTCGTTTTCATTTAAATGCACCATTGTTATATAATGGCCTGAATCAATGAACTTTCCTTTATGCAAAATAGCAGATTTTGTTTTAAAGGTTATATATTATTTATTAAAACCTTTTGGTTTGAAAATCCTGTTATAGGGCACGAAATTTTAAAAGTTCTATTCTGACCCATAGAGACATTTGTTGAAGAAAATCTGGCTAGTTGCACAAACAAATATTTTTCACAAGAATTTAATCGAGTTTGACACATTTTAGTTCTGTTTTTGCAATGAACACATGCAATGTTTTCAGTCTGCCATCGTGTTTGGAGTTCATTGAAATCAACTGCATCTTCCCTATTATTAAAGTCATGTGGAAATCTCACAATAAATTCATTAAATGGTTCTGTACTAATACATATATCTCGATAACTTGGGCAATTACTACATTTCTCCCAAAGATCTTGCTTCAGTTGAAAAAGATCTATGGCATTGACATTTTCTTTTGACAAATTTTCCAGTAGGTAATCAAGAAATTCTAACGGGTCTTGATCAGTACCATCATGGAACTTTACATGAAGTGTTTTTCTCACTTCAAGTGTATCTACGGTTTCAATCTGTGGATTTTGCAAAGTAGTGAATATTTGTTTCAAAGCTTTTGTTGTAGGACCAGGATCAATAACTCTTTCCTGAATTTTTTAACAAATTCTGTGATACAGAGAGTTTGCAACATAGCATTTGCGTAACACGAACGATCTGTATTTGTAAAGCCTTTAAAGACAAAGTAATTTAAATCAGTAATATGGTTTTTATTATTTTTTTCACTAACAATTACTGATATGTCAGATGAAACAACCATTTTACTCTCAGAGTATTTTCTGGAACATGCAGCTAATTGTGGCAAATCAGTTCACTACAATTACCACAAATATAATCAGTGTTACACTGAGAAACATGAATATCAGCATACAAAGGATTAATTTCTTTTAACTTTCTCAGTGCTTTCATTATCTTTTCAAGCCTAACAATTGATTGCCAAACTATTTTATTTTCAGTTGGTTGGCCATTAACTAATATGTGAAGTTCATGATTATCTGGTAAACCTCGAGGAATCATGTCAATATTATTTCGCAGAGGCAAATGTAAATAAATAATTTTACCTTTAATTGCCTTTGTTAAGCCTGAATGGTTTAAAGTCTTTAGCTTGGTTCCTAGTCTAACTACCACTTGAAATGCTTTACACTTCTGAATAAGTATTTTTTCAAACATATTCAAATTTTTAATTTCATCAGGTATTGGATGCACTTGTAATCCATTGAGGAAGGATCGCTCAGAAATTTTACCTGATATAATTCTCTTGTAGCAGTAATCACAAAGATTTAATTCCTCAAACAGTTCTATATCAGAGCCTGGTTTTTGCAAAAGCCAAGCTGTTCTTAATATATTGAATGCAATATTTTGTGTATTTTCTAAGTCATGCTTGGAAACCAGTTTAGACACTGGTGTAAGTTTCCTTTTTTGGTACAATTTTTCACAGGAATCGCAAAGGTGTGTCATGAAATTCATGCATTTCTCGAAAACAGTGTGCCAAGGGCTTTTCAAATTGTTCTAACAATTCAGCTTCTTTCCAAATAGGTCTTATGACAGATGTATTTGAATTTGTTTCACAATTGTCTTTCTTTTTTCTTTTTCTATGAGACCTCCCAATTCTTCGACTACCACTTTTAAATCAATAAAATCGGCGTTTAGAATGGCTTTATCAATTAAATTGTATGCATCATAAAGTTTTTTTTATTTCATACACATGTCTAAGAAGAGTTCTCAAGCCACTATAGTGAGGTAACAATCCAGTCATGACTCTCAAAATGCTTTTACATTTGCAATTGTCTAAGCAATGAACTGCATGACCCAACTTAACAGCACACATTTGATCTTCTTTTATGTAATACGATTTATACTCACAACAATCTATGTTTGAAAATAATTCCTTTGTAGAACTGTCCTGAGAAGAAGCAAATATATGAAGAATATGCAATAACCTTCGAACTGAATTCTCTCGAATGTTACAGAGAGGTCCACATTTCCACATTAGAGTTTTGGGATGATGACCATCAATGTTTTTCTCGAATTGTAAATCACCTAAAGGAATATGTTCTATTTTAGAATTGGAATGACTATTATAATTATGATCTAAATGTATGTGAACTAATGGGTGATATGCTATTTCCCAAAAATACGGTTCTGCATTGGAGTTGTGAATTCTTTCGCCACCAATTATTTCACATAAATTTTCTGCAGTGATATTTTGAGTTGATTTTGATAACATCTGTTGACATTTGTTTAAAAAATTTTTTGAAGCCGATAAACTCTTTGCATACAAAACATTTTTAGTATGAATAGCTTTACGCGCAAGTAATTGAGCTTTTATTTGAGTTTTTACAAATTGAATATTTGTTCTGCTTTGCTGAGCTATGTTAGATTTATAACTCTTTAGCAGATTTTTCACTAAAGCAAGCTGTCAATATCTTGCAGGATTAATTTTCTTAGAGGTGAGAATCCTATTATGATTTGAGTTTTTTTTTGTTCCAGTATTTTAGCTTATATTTATTAGCCTTTGATTTATTTCACAAACAATATGAAGTATTACGCTTCTGTATCTGGCTTTTACATTTTTTATAGTATGCGGCTCTTTTATTTTTGATAATTTCACGATTTCCTCGATAATATCGTGAATATTTATTTGATGTATCACTTAACGGTTCCGACAGAGATACTCTTTGTATAGGGTTAGGATACTCTTCAGTTGGGCCATTTAAATCAATGAAATGCCGAGAGCAAACATACCAGTCTCTAGTCACCGTTTCTGTATTTGTTATACCACAAGCAGAAAGCCAATCGTTACATTTACTCAAGTTTTTCTGTGGTTTAGGAAAAGGGAAAAACAAAACTCCCAGCATATAATCTTTGTAAAAGTATCGTGCATCACTCTTGCAATCAGAAAATTTGCATTTTTTCACCATGTTGAATTTTAGTAGTCATCGATTAAGAGAGAAATTTAAAAAACGCATTTCGTAACATCACAGGATCACTAGATAAGTAAATATCCAACATTCATCCAATTTTGATAAAGACAGTAACATCTAAATTAAAGTCCAAATACCTTTTAAAGTGATAAAAACTTAACACGGAATATTTAAAATACCTTTTTAATGTAGATCGTTCACAACTATTGGTGACATCTTCGGATCTTAAAGATAAATACAATATTCTCGCATATTTTTGAAATAGTAAACATATACCACGAGATCGCATGTCCAAGGCTAGCAGGTGCTTAAATTGGCCAAAACTGGGAAACGTGAAAAATTATTATTTGTTTTTATTTTTATTGCTTCTTCAAGCTATCGATCATCGCGTGCCAAATTTTAGCTAAATATTTTAAATATTCCGTGTTATGTTTTTATCACTTTAAGCAGTATTTGGACTTTAATTTAAAGACTCCACGTTTACTACATTTAGAGTTTTTTGATTGGGGGATTTATTTTTTTACAGAATTAGGTGTTTTGAAGAAAATTTGTGGAAGCGCGTACAAAAAGTGGGAAAAACTCTAGTAAATTAACTCGTTCAATGGGATTTCCTGTGTTAAATTAACATTAGGATGTCACACTAGAAATAAATAAGCCTTGCGCTACCGCGCAAGGCTTAATATATATATATATTTTATTATAATAAAAAGAATAATATAATAAATAATAATAAATAATAATAATATAATAAATAATAAAAAGAAAAGTAATTTTTAACTGTTGAATGATTATCAATTTTAATTTTTCGCGTGCCAGATAAATTGCCACCACTGTAAAAAATTTAAAAAGAAAAAAAAAGATCTTTTAAATTGACAGAAAAAAACTGTCAATTTTCGTGCTAGTGGAAAACCGTTAAATTTACAGAAAATATCTGCATATTAGGTAGCTTTCAATACAAAAAAGTATAAAGCTACCTATTGCAGCCGTTCGGAGGAAAGCAGTTCCGGAAAATTTCGATATATTTTCACCGATCATGACCCAGACCCCAAAACCACCCTCCGTTCAAATGTTGATTTATATATATATATATATATATATACCTGACTTATGTCATACGATAACGCTCGTATTTATAAATCAATTTCGATGAAACCAATTGTGTGTATTAAGTTCACCAATGTCTCGACTGAGTTCGTTGGCCAGCTTGGTCCGCCATTTTGTTTCAAGATGGCGGCCATTTAAAAATTTAAAACAAAAATAAATATACAAAAAAGTTAAAAATTCAAATTTATTTTTAATTACGTTTTAGGCCTTGATACAAGGATTCCAGAGCATTTTTTGGTTTACCTCTACCTTAAAAAATGGCTGAGATAGAGCAGTTTGAAATTCTAGGGTGGCTGACATTTTGAAACAAAACAGCACATTAACGCGATTACTCGCAAATTATTTTCTTTCATTGTTGTAATAATTTTCCCAATCATACGCATAAAACTATATATTCATATCCGTTAGCGCCAAAATTGGCGACATTGGCGACAAAATTGGCAAAATTTGTAACATTTGGCGAAATATCGCCAAATTTGGCGACCAAAATAAGTCTTTATAAATGAAGCCAATTTGGCTAATGCTCAATAATTTGGCGAAATTCTTATTCAAATTCAGTATTAACGAATCTTTTTTAAACGTTTCTTTGCATTTTAACTTGCCGTTTTCGTGTAGCATTAGCTAAAATTTTAAAACGAAGATATAGGAAAGCTACCTTTTCCTCCCGGTACAGGCCGGAAGGACTTTTTTAAAAATTATTTTTATTTATTTATTTAATTTTAAAATTTTAGTTTACATTTTTGTTCTTCATTTTGATATTTCATCATGTGACATTTTAGCAACTATGTATAAACTTTGTTACACCAAGCAATTTAATCGAAATGAACTTTATGTTTTCTGACATAATTCCTATAGTTATATAACAATTATATTTTTTAATTAATTTTTCTTGTCTAATGTCATGAATCTTTTATATTATACTTCTACTATATATATATATATATGACATTTACTCTATATCAAAATTGTGTTTTACAATCAATGTTTCTGAATGGAATAACTTTTTTAACTTTGTAAAAGAGCATTAAAAACAAAAAATAAAAAGGTTATTTTTGTCTTTTTTTTTTTTTTTTTAAACAATATTACCTAAATTATATACGTTTTTTTTTTTTTTTTTTTTTTTAAATTTAGCAACGTCTTTTCCAGTTTGAGTGGGGGAGGTTCTCCTCACTTTTATTTATATATTTTTCATTTCATTTTCATTTTTTCTTTAACTTTTAACTTCATAGTTTGTACTAAGATGAAATCATGCATTTTGTTTTGTGGAATTTATGGTAGGTTCCACAATAGTTTTATTTTCATCTATTTCAAAATTTCATTTTTTTTTTTCTTTTAATTGTTAATTTTGGATACATTTCATTAAAGATTGGTGTTTCATCGTTCAGGTGTTTAATTTTCTTTTCATTATTCCCTCCAATCTATATTTTCTTTGTTTTAAATTATATTCATTGTCTATTCATTTATGGAAATAGTTCAAACAGGTATGTATTAATTTTTCATATTTAATATATTTATATATTTTTTTTTCTACACATGTTGTATGATGTTTCTGTGTTGATTTAATGATTATATATATATTTTTTTTTATTATAATAAAAAGAATAATATAATAAATAATAATAAATAATAATAATATTATAAATAATAAAAAGAAAAGTAATTTTTAACTGTAGAATGATTATCAATTTTAATTTTTCGCGTGCCAGATAAATTGCCATCACTGTAAAAAATTTAAAAAGAAAAAAAAAAGATCTTTTAAATTGACAGAAAAAAACTGTCAATTTTTGTGCTAGTGGAAAACCGTTAAATTTACAGAAAATATCTGCATATTAGGTAGCTTTCAATTCAAAAAAATATAAAGCTACCTATTGCAGCCGTTCGGAGGAAAGCAGTTCCGGAAAATTTCGATATATTTTCACCGATCATGACCCAGACCCCAAAACCCCCCTTCGTTCAAATGTTGATTTATATATATATATATATATATATATATATATATATATATGCACAATTAAAGTACATACGTCACGAAAATTTTGTGCGTACGTCATTTTCACCACTGGGAGATTTTCGTAATCAAATGATAACATTGGTGATTATAACTCATATATATATATCTATTTGCAATATATATAAAAATAAATATATATAGTTTTTATTTTTGTCTATGAATAATTAAAATTAACAAGTATTTTAATTACTGCATTGCATTAATTTGATTGAAAAACAGTAGTAATACTATTAATTATCAACATTATAAATTTTGAGATATTTTGAATTGTTTATGAATTATTTAATTAGATATTTAAATTAATCTATAAATATAAAATATATTTACAATGTAGTATAAATTAAACATTAATTATTTAAAAACAAGTCTAATATATATTTAAGTAGTAGTAAAAATAAAACATTAATTATTTAATAAATGTCTATAATATCAGTGGATTAACACAGCTGGCAGCAAAAATAATTTGAATTAAAATAATATCTCTTTTACATAATATATTCTTGTTAAGAATATCTGAAATGCTGTGCAAGTTGAATTAATTCTGTGTAGATTTATTCATATAGTAGTATTATATTTTATTTGAATTTTAAGTAAAACTACAAGTTAGTATTGTTTTTTAAAGTTTATTTATATAAATAAATCTAATGAAGTGAGTATGTAACTAATAAAGTGGATATTTAACTAAATATTAATTATGAACTATTATAATACCAATAGATGGCGACACTTTACCTTTCAGGTAGTTGTAGATAATATTGTTAATATTATATTTAATTTAACTATAGAGGGAGCTATTGATTGTATATTAATTTTACTTTCAGGAATTAAAATTGGATGGAGTAATATATATTCACGGATATAAATTTGTTATAAGTGTATTAAAACCAGAATTATTTTGAGTGTTTTTGAATCATTTTGTGATTGGGTGTCATTTATGGGGTTGTGTTTTAAAAAAAGTGTGCTCTCAACTTGTCTTACAAATCATTTCTCTCAACTCGACTTAGTTAACATGTATGATGCATTGCCATGTGGATGTGAATATTATGTAGACGTTGTGACATTTTAAGGATTCTGTATAATTATTGTGAGTAAAATATTTTATCTACACTTTATGCGTTCATATTTCCAATTTTATTATTTCAAAACTGTTATCTCGTGGTAATTTAGTGAGGTGTTAATTACAGTTTTTTGGATAATCGATGTGAGTGAAATATATTGTATTTTCTTAATGGTTTTTTATTTCCTATTTAAATATTTCCAAATTTTAATATTTCCAATTGTTGTCTGGTAATAATTCAGTGTACTTGGATGATTCTACTGATCTTAGCATTATGCCAGTAGAATTATGAAACACTGAATTATTATTTAAAACACATGTGGGTGCATCCAGGCTGATGAGTACATGTGCATGTGTTTTTCCATGTCCAATTCATATTTAATTCTCATGTGGTCCAATTTTCCATTGTGTATGGTTCATATTTAATTTGTTAATCCATTTGTGTTTACTTAATTGCAACTCCAATTTATAATTTTTTTTTTTCCCCTTTCTCTCTATTTCTTTTTTCAATATTCTTTTGGTATGAGTAAAATTTGGCCAATTACCATTGAAGCATCAGCTATGGTAATATTATGTTTGCACATGTTAATTATTAGCTATGTGGTATTCTGTATACACAGTATCATTGATTATCTCTTTAGAGATTTAAGTAGAATAGAACTTGATATGTTTTTTGAAATTCATAGATATTATAATTATATATATATATATATATAGATAGATATATATATATATCTGACCTATGTCATACGATAACGCTCGTATTTATAAATCAATTTCGATGAAACTAATTATGTGTATTAAGCTCACCAATGTCTCAACCGAGTTCGTTGGCCAGCTTGGTCCGTCATTTTGTTTTAAGATGGCGGCCATTTAAAAATTTAAAACTAAAATAAATATACAAAAAAGTTAAAAATTCAAATTTATTTTTAATTACGTTTTAGGCCTTGATACAAGGATTCCAGAGCATTTTTTGGTTTACCTCTATCTTAAAAAATGGCTGAGATAGAGCAGTTTGAAATTCTAGGGTGGCTGACATTTTGAAACAAAACAGCACATTAACACGATTACTCGCAAATTATTTTCTTTCATAGTTGTAATAATTTTCCCCATCAGACGCATAAAACTATATATTCATATCCGTTAGCGCCAAATTCTCGCCAAAATTGGCGACGTTTTGCGAAATATCGCCAAATTTGGCGACCAAAATAAGTCTTCATAAATGAAGCCAATTTGGCTATTGCTCAATAATTTGGCGAATTTCTTATTCAAATTCAGTATTAACGAATCTTTTGTAACCGTTTCTTTGCATTTTAACTTGCTGTTTTCGCGTAACATTAGCTAAAATTTTAAAACGAAGATATAGGAAAGCTATCTTTTCCTCCCGGTACAGGTCGGAAGGACTTTTTTCATTAACGCAGTTTTTTTTCTGTAAATATTACAAAATCCACATTTTTCTACAGGAAAAAACTGTTTTTCTTTCAAGCAGTTTTTTTTGGTAAAAAATACAATATTTTTCTATCAAAATTACATTTTTTTTTTGTAAAAATTACAATATTTTTCTGTCAAAATTACACATTTTTTTGAAGTGAAAACTTCTTTTGGCGCGTTGGGCATTTTTTGAGATGGGGAAAAAACCATTGAACTCGCGACACTGTTACCCACACCTCTGTATATTTGAAGTGAAAATTATTAATTTTTTATGAAAATTATTCATATATTATATTTAATATATATTTATATATTATTTTTATGTAAATTAAACAGTGGTATTATATTATATTATATAATTATACATTAAAATATAATTATATATATATATATATATATAATTATAATATCTATGAATTTCAAAAACATATCAAGTTCTAATATCATTCTACTAAAATCTACAAAGAGATAATTAATGATATTGTGTAATCAGAATACCACATAGCTAATAATTAACTTGTGCAATCATAAAATTACCATAGCATGTGCTTCAATGGTAATTAGCCAAATTTACTCAAAGCTGAAGAACATTTAAAAAGAAAGAGAGAGAAAGGGAAAAAAAAAATTATAAATTGGAGTTGCTATTAAGTAAACACAAATGGATTAATAAATTAATTATGAACATTATTCAGTGGAAAAACTGGACCACAAGAGAACCAATCAAGAATTGGATATGAAAAAACATATGTGGATGTACTCGTCAGCTTGGCTGCACCCACATGTGTTTTAAAAATAATTCAGTATTTCATAATTCTACTGGCATGATGCTAAGAACAGTAGAATCAGCCAAGTATACTGAATTATTACCAGACAACAATTGGAAAAATTTTAAATTGGAAATATGTAAAATGTAAATAAAAAACCATTAAGAAATATATTATATATCACTTACAACGATTATCCTAAAATCTTTATAAATCACCACACTAAATTACCACCAGATATCATTTTTGAAATAATATTGGAAATTAGAACCCTTAAATTGTAGAAAAAATGTTTTACTCACAAGAATGATCCAGAATCCTCAAAATATAGCAACTTCTGCATAATGATCAATTCCACATGGCACGTATCAAACATGTTGACATTCGAGTCGAGTTGAGAGAAATGATTTGAAAGACAAGTTGAGAGCTCATTTTTTTTTTTTTTTTTTTTTTTTTTAAACACAACTCGATCAATGACACCCCAACACAAAATAATTCAAAAACACACAAAACTATGCTGTTGATAATACTCTTATAACAAAATTATATCCATGAATATATAATTACTCCATCTAATTTTAATTCCTGAAAGTAAAATTAATATACAAGCAATAGCTCCCTCTATAGTTAAATTAAAAATAATATCTATAATATCATCAACTAACTAAAACGTAAAGTGTCGCCATCTGTTGGTATTATAATTATTCATAATTAATATTTAGTTACATATCCATATTATTATTAACATAATCACTTCATTAGATTTAATCAATATATAAATTTTAATAAACAATACTTCCTTGTAGTTTTTACATTAAATTCGAATAAAATCCTACAATATGAATAAATATACACAGAATTTATTCATCCTGCACAGCATTTCAGATATTCTTAACAAGAGTATATTTTGTAAAAGAGATATTATTTTAAAACAAAGTGCTATGCTGCCAGCTGTGTTAAACCACTGATATCTACCCTATATATATAAAATCCTAATGAAACGAATTTGTGAAACGATTTTATGAAACGAATTTATGAAACGATTTTATGAAACGACTGATTAAACAACTGATTATGTTTCAGGGCTATTTTTAATAAAATATTAAACGCTTGATGGTGAAATTAATACCAATTGTCCATAAAAATCCGCGGATGTCAAAACTGGTAATAGAATTTTGAAATTGGAATTAGTTTTCGAGATATTAATTTTTTTCTAATTTTAATGATCTGTAATGATGGCAACTAATTACTCAGTTTTTTTGTGACAAAAAAGGGAAAAAAATTGAAAAGGATCCCGATAGGGATTATTGATTTCTTTTTATTCGTCATTTTCAAATTGAAATTGGATTTATCTTTTATTTCAATCGATAATGAAGACAAGATTGTGATTAAATTATGTTTTTCAGTAAAATCTGAAAAAAAAATCACATTTCTATCGTCAGGATTCAATCGTCTGTCAGCATTTAATTTAATTTATAAACTGAAAATGTTTTGAATAAATTCGTCCAAATGACGTCATTTAGGTAAACGCAAAAGAAAGGGAGGAAAAGGAATTAATAGTAATTATTATTTATTGATATCATTTTGTTATTTTTTTGTAAAATTTAATTAAACGACTTTATAAAATCATTAATTTGTATATTTGAAACTAATATATAAAATAATAATTGCCCAACTGAACGGAAGAATAAAATATCCTGCTTGGTTTTCTATCCTGCTTGGTTTTTTCCGCCAAGCTTTTTAAAAAAGCGTCAAGACCCCTATAATAGAAAAGCACCAAAAGTTTATTGGGTTTGTTTTCATAACTTTTGGCAACAAATCTATGTATATCAACGAATCTATCCCTTTTTGAAGCTCGAATTACGCCAAACCTAAAAGCAAAGGATCCTATAATGGAAAAGTACCCGATTTTCTTATGGACAATATTCAAGTGACATAACATGGTGTAAAATTATCGGGGATAGCAAATTTGTTTAAATATCTCATCAATTGATGCCGAATAAATGCTGGCATACATGCACAAAATATTTAATTAATTTTGTATGATAAATAATTATTAGAAAATTCGTATATACATATTAATTAAAAAAAATAATTTACATATTTAAAATAACATGAAAATATGCATGATGGTGCACTAAAATAGGGAGAAAATTAAAACCTGTTACTGAAAATGTCTATAACATAGTACTTTTCAATAGCGTAGTTCTTAATGTTATTCACAAGCAGATGTAATTTTTCTCATCCTTAAACGCAAAGGAAGAATAGAATACAGATCGTTGTTATAAAAGTCCGAGAGGTAGCCACAATTTAAACCTAACCATTTTATACAAGTTGGTTTTCACGTTGTAATTGATTTTACTTATCATTCCCGAAAACAGTCGTCAGTTGTCGCAACAGCTGTGTATGAGGCCATGATAATCAAAAAATGCCCCATTAAAACGTTAAAAGCATGGCAACCCAATTACATATTTACCAATATTTATAAAATAAAGCACGCTGTCATGTTTTTAGAGGTCTCGAAGTCTGAGCGGGGGTTGGCGAGCGTAGCTCGCAGGGGGTAGGCCCCCTAGTATATTATAAACTTATAATTAAATTATTAATTTTTTATTGTTACTTCTACTTAAATATATTTTAGACTTGTTATTAAATAATTAATGTATTGTTTATACTTATACTTAATTATATTTTAGATTTCAGAGATTAATTTAATATCAAATTAAATAATTATTATTATTACTACTGTGCTTCAATCAAATTTATGCTATGCAGTAATTAAATATACTTATTAAATTTAATTTCATAGATAAAAATAAAAGACTATATATATATTTATACACTTTGCAAATAGATATGTTTGTGAGTTATAATAACCAATGTTATCCATGTATAATTTTATGTGTTATTGTATAAGTTAAATTATAAATGTATGAAAACTGCTCATCAAAGACACCCTAAACATATGTGATCGGCAACGCACAATCACATACTATACAGAGTGTATATAATGTTCAATCAAATTTTAAATTTCCTAATATGTTATAATTGTATTAATGTATGTTATAATTGTAATATTATATCTATTGTTATATGTTATCGCACATTAAAACAAAAATTTATTACATACAGTGTTAATAATTAAATGATATAATAAATGTTATTTAAAAGATTTGATAATTGAATTTATCATAAAAATTGGATAACCATATATTTTTGCTTGATCTCGAATAAATCTAATATTTTTGTTTTTATTTATATCTGAGCATAAGTATTTTATACGATGTAGATAATTGATAATTATATTTTTATATACAGATTTATGTAAACATGAAGCATAATTGGTAAAAATATTTACTTTAAATGGAAAATCAAATCTCTTATCATAAATATCAAAAATTAATTTATAATTATTATTAATATTTATTTTTAAGTCAAGAAAGTTAATATTATTATTAATTAAATCATTTTCGCTTAATTTAAGTTGAGTAGGATAAAAATTGAGTGGTGATGTGCAATTTAGCATACCTATAAGTTTAGTACTTCCCGTTACATGTGGGGACTGTTATGGATAATGAAAAAGAACGTACTTATAAAGAAAATACGAAGCAAAATGTTATGATATACTCACAACGCATGCTAAAAAGACCTCACGCACAGTTTATTTTTGAGTACACTGTTTTATAATAACATTATATGTATTTTTAATAGTGTAAATTGCACCACTTAAAATAGACAGTTGAAATTTTTGCGGGTGATTATTCAGACAATGATATTGAAGATCTAATCAATAATAATAGTAGTAATAATAATAATAAAGTATTTGTAAAATTTCTATTTTCACATATACCAGTCAATAATAATAATATCTAAACAAAGTTGATTTCCATTCTTGCAATTTGAATTTTCAGTCTAGACCCATTAACAATTTAAGTTCATGAAAAATCAGCTTTAATATTATCAAAATGATAAATAAATATTATATAGTTTCCTATAACATTGAATGCAAATGTATTTTTTGGATTGGAATGAAAGTCAAAGGTGGCGAACCTGTGCCACCTATGCACTGTAAAAAAAAAAAAATTGGCACTCCGGGAGTGCCGACAGAAGTGAAAACTTGAATTTCAATATACTTTATATATGTTGGAGATTTGGTTAGAATGTATATATATAATTTAATAACATTGATATAAAAGACTTACATAAAACAATGTGTATATTATTTAAAGAATTTAAATCTCAATTAAAATTAAAAGAACATATTTCAGTAAATTTTTTTAAAACTTTACTAAATTTTACATTGCATAATAATTACATCATATATGACAATATTATTTATAAACAATGCCAGGGAATTCCGCAGGGCGGAACAGCATCTAGTATTCTCTCTGACCTTTACTTATATTATTATGAAAGAAATATTAGCAATACTTTTATGCTTTGACGAGACTTTAAAATTCCATTAAAGAAAATCTGATATAAAATGTATTTAATGCGTGTATTATTAACTTGCGATTTCATCTTTCGCATTCCAAAACCCTTTGCTTTACCCTATTTAGAAAAAACCTTTTTACAAAGTTATTATTTTTTATTTTTAATGTTTTCGCAACCCTTTACACAGCGATAGCTTTTATGCTGTTGCAACTTGTAAGATGTTACTCTCCCATTGTGACGGAGAATCAAAAATAATAGATCCGCTCTCATTTAAAATCTGAATAATTTTTTAATATATTGACAAATAAATAATGTAAGAAAAATCTTGATTAAATGAGTATCACAACAAAAAGCTTTCAATCAGAAGAGCTAATTATAGAAAATGTCCTTTAAGCACGCCACTGAGTTCGGGGAAAATCACAAACGACAGAGTTCGTTAAATTATGTTTCCCGAGACATCTTAGATCCCTCTTAAAAGTTTCGTCTAATCTCCTTTCGTAAAGCATTTGAACGGGATGTCAACTTTCCTTTAGCTATTGACAATTCTTGGGTAAACGCTCTGTCTCCCTCCGATTCGGGCTGAGATCTACAGCCTCTGAGCGCAAGCCTTGTCGACTCGCTAATAAATATCTACACCGCGATCCCGATGATCTCTGAAGAATTTAATCTTAACCGAGATTTCCCCAGTCTACGAACTGAAAATAGATCTCTGAATCTAACTGATTCTGATTCTCGATTTTCTGTGCATCATATACGTATCAAGTTGCAAAGATCAAGGGCTCCTTCCTTCGCCACTCAGAGCGTTGGAACGTGAGGTCCTAAACAAGGTTCTCTCCCATAGGACGGGAAGAGGTTGCACCGCTGCACAGTTAAAAGTTGTGGTTTCATTTACAGGTTCCTATCTAGCTGACCTTCAGATAGTTGTAAGGGATACCGTCCCGCCTTGTGTATTCAACCAAGTGTCACTATAGTGTCAACTGTAGTGCTAGGTGAAGGTGGAGCGAAACATTTGAAGTACGGCTGCTGGGAGCAGGACTTCCAGCTGAATTTCTTATACATGGTTTTTTTTTTTCTAAATTGGATTCTGAGCAGTAAACATGGGTTTTACTTACCCATCATACGTAGTATAGGCTATAGGGTAAGTCTTGTAATCGTTTTGAAAATCGAAAAAAAAATTTTTGACGGATTTACACGTTTCAGACACTGGAGATTCCGAAAAACATTTTTAGAAAAAAAAAAATTGCCGTCCGTCTGTGTGTCTGTAAACGCTCTATCTCCCGAAAAAATTGAGATAGAGACTTGCAATTTGGTATGTACTTAGTATGTAAGAATGGGAAGAAGCCTATTTCATTTCAATAACCTCGATTAACCGGAACTATTTTTTTCGGACTCTCGAAATATTCGTTTTGATAAAAGGTATATAAATGTTTTCGAAATTGTTTATTTTAAGAAATGAATATAAAAGACAATAAAAAACATAAATTTTGCATAAAGCATGAAGTCGATCGGATAATGAGTTGCCGAGATATTTGGAATCCTATTTTCCACACTCTTCGATTTTTCATGACCCTGTATTTCATCCAAATTTCACTTTAAAGATATATTTTAATTGGAAATTTGACGCTTAATTAGATGCAATAAACTGCTAGTTAATAGGATTATTATTTTTGGAGTTATAAGGAAAAACCTCTTTCAAGCAATTCAGTCATCGAGCCTTTAAATTTTAGGACGTGATCAAGCCACGATTTTATTTGAATTGCAATGCATTTTATAAGTAGTTTACACATTTTTATTTTAATATTTTACATTATGCATATCCATGATGGGTAAGTATTACGGTGGCCCCCAACGACTAGTTTAGTGAGGTATGGGTGAAAATTTCACACCATAGACAGATAAAACCGCAATATAGAGTAAAACTTCCTTAAGTGCCAACATCAGTCATCGAAGAAACGCTCAAGCTAATGTTAAGTCTATGGGAAGGTGCTTGCGCGATTTCTCGCACGCATTTTAATATTTTTAAATGATTTATTTTGCATAGGATATCTGAGGTCGATCTCTAACGTTGTTAGTTTTTACTTTTCCGATTTTGGTTTCAGTTTTTTTTATATAAGGGTACTTTCACTTTCAGAACCGGTTCCAAAATTGAAAAATTCCGCTTTATAAAAAAAAAACTGTAACCAAAATCAAAAAAGTAAAAACTAACAACGTTAGAGATCGACCTCAGCTATCCTATGCAAAAAACATCATTTAAAAATATTAAAATGCGAGCGAGAAATCGCGCAAGAACCTTCCCATAGACTTAACATTAGCTTGAGCGTTTCTTCGCGTGACTAGCGTAGGCTCTTAAGGAGCACTTTTGAATTTCAGAATCTTTCTATAGGTAATTTCCTGTTCTTTCAAATAGGTTTGGTATACCATTTATGGAACAATAATTATTTTCCAATAAGGCTTGTGTGTGTGATGAATAAATAAAACAAAAAGCTTAAACTTGTTTATTTTTATCGTTTTTCTTTTTCCCTTTAAGGGCAACAACGTGTTGACATAATCTATTTCTTTCTTTTTTTCTTCTTTTTAACTGAAGCTGTAATCAGCCAAGCAAAGACTAGAGAATCAATTTTAAAAGGATACAAAATTATCTTTTAAGGTTTAGGTATTTTTCCTGCATATATAGATGAAGGGTTGAAGGGTTATATTTAGTTAGTATACTTGATATGTATAAAAAAAGGTTTGACCCACAAAACTGACAATATAAACTCTTTTTTACCGAATACATTAAGTAAATACCCAATTTTGTATGTGTTCCTTGAAATATTTTAATAATAAATTGCTTACTGTATTAATTTTACATAAATACATATTATTAAATTAAAGTAGGGGAACGTTGTCTTTTCAACGGGGGGAGTCAAATGGGGACATCAGAATTCTCACTGATAAGATTATTATTATTATCATTCATGGTTGCCAATATGCCATTTTGAACTGTACTATTGACAATTTTCATTGATATATTGTTTTCCATCAAGTTTTTAAATTTTGGCTCTTTTTCTTTTTGATTTCTCGTCGTGATCAAGTCATCTTTGAACATTCGATTTTGTTAAGTACAGCAACGATTCGTCTAGATTTAAGTTATATTTTGGCACATTGCTTGAAAAATTATCTTGTTGTCTAGTTTTTTAACATCCGTCATTGTCTGCTAAAACGGGCACATTTGAGGTACAGGGTTTAAACACCACCGAATATGTTATTGTATGCTTTAATTTCGGACAAATTAGTGGTATTATGTTTCTTATGATGTTTTTTATGATGTAAAAACGTTTATTTGTGGATAATGATTGCTTGTAAAAGTTAAAAAAAAAAAAATTCTGAAAAAAGTGAAAATGAGAGGTAAAACTGTGATATTTCATCTTCTTTTAAAGCAGAACTGAAAACAATAGAGCAGGAGAAAAATTAAAACAATGAATGAGAAAAAAGAGCATTATTCAAGAAACCCAATAACCATAATACGCTCAAAAAGTGAAAGAAAGGATAATTGAGAAAGAAAATCATAACGATGATACTTGCATCTTCTATAATGGATTCAAAGGACAACGAAAGGTGGATTCAATGTAGCAGTTGTAGAGGTTGTGCACACGTAGACTGCTCAAGTGCTAAAGAAGGGGGTGAAAATTGCATATGTGACTTTTCAGAATTTCATTTTTTGTTGTCCAAATAAACTTGCGTAATGAAATTTCGCATTAAGCTTCAACTTTGTGTTATTTCGTATGAATACCCCATTTTAAGCAAAAAACGGGGACTTAGAACATTTCTCATAAAAACATTTTCCCATGATTTTTTCTAACAAACAGCCATGGTCTAGGAATTACTCTAAAGGTAAAATAGCTTGCCTGATTTTTTTCAGTGAAATATTTTTGTCGGTAGGCCAAAATACGGTAGCGTCCCCATTTGGGACAATTTTTCCCTACAAACTTTTGATTAAAAAAAAAAAGTATATATATATATATATATATATATATATTATCTTATGATATCTTGATCGGATTTAACTTACACAGCGTATTTGTGCAATGTATAACGATATTACATATTTTTTTAAACCCTACCTCTTCGTAAAAGACACTTCTATATTTAAAGTACAAAATATCCGGCATTATGGGTATGCGTTGTTGGAAGATTTTACTACTCTATTTACTTCTATTATTCTATAAGAATTCCAAAGATTTTATTTATTTTTTTAAAGATGTTTAGTTATTCATTCATTGTTGTAAATATTTTAAGAAAGGCCGAAAAAGCCTTCCAAAGCCTTCCATGAAAGCCTTCCATGGCCTTTTCCCCACTCTCTTATTAAACATATTAAAATTAGTTTCGGATCCTTACGAATAATGAATGTTCGGTTCAACTGGCAGTTTATCTAATTCTCGGAGGAGTAGATATAATATACATAAAGAGTGTGTCAGGTTTTATTCTATAAGATGTTTAAAAATAATAAAAAGTAGACTCTTTTTTTTTTTTTTTTTTTTTTTTTTTTTTACCCCGCTAACATCTCAATGACGTAAATGGAGCACCTCTATCAAGTAAAATACGACGATTTTTTTCTCTTTTATTTTCCAATAACAGAAAAAAACACACCTGTTTTAAATATTACGCAATAGTGATTGCTTTGTTTTTTTTTTTCTTTTGTAACGAGCCTGAAAGCTTTTCCGGCTTTTCCCGTCCCGTCTACAGCCTTGGTTTAAAAAAATGTCGCATTCACCACTTTCCCAAGGACTTAGTCTCAGACGAAGGGAAAAAAATAATCAAAAGTCCAATTATTTGCATTTTTATTAAGTCTCAGATCGCAATCTTTCCCGCGTCTAGAGAAAAAAAATATCTTGTTGCCCTCATTGCAATTTTATATAGACATGGATGACCTCAAAAAAATATAGAAAAAAATAGATCGGCTGGGAAAAAATATTTTTCATCTTGCATCAATGCGGAAGTGATACTATAAGTGTGCGTCTGTAACTTCGAATTCTGACATCAAAACAGGCAATTAGGGTGATGTAAGATTAAAAAGAAACGACTCTGTTTACAAAAACTCAAACTTTCAAATAGTTAAAAAGAAAAAAAAAAGTTAGTTAGAAAAGATATGCAAATGAAATGGAAAACTTTGCAGCTTCTAAAATAGTTGGTTAAATGGTACACTTATCGGGTATACTTATTTTTTGTAATATTTGACCAGAATAAAAATTAGTTTAAAAAGAGAGAAGGTAATTTCCTGACGTTACATATATGGAGGAGAGAGTTTACACATGTTACACACAAGTATTAGAAAAGATATTAACCATTTTCTGGGGATTTTCTTTTCTTTCCGGAAAAAGTATTATTGTAGTGTCGTAGTGCACGAATTTCGACGCAGAAAGGATTTACTGGTAAGTTCACATCACATTTATTTTAGACAACCAGGGCCTGTTTACCGAATAGGCCCGTGAAGCCCGAGCTTACCCATTGTAATACAAAGGGCCCCCCAAATTTACTTTTCAAAACTAATTTTTAGGGGGGGAAATTTCAGTCAGGGTAAAAAATGTATTTTATTTTCTTAATTATAGCTACTAAATTTTCTCTCAGGCTATTACTAACACATTTGTACCTTTTTTTTTTTCTGTTGTTATAGTAAATGGTATAAAAACAGTGATTAAATGCAACTTTTTTTCATTTTTCTTATGTTTTACATTTTAATTTCAAACTTACTAAAAATAAGAGAAAATTTAATCTGTATAATTATATATTGTTCAAATTCATAAAGAGTGGAGAAATGGTATAAAACAGGGAGAAATAAGGGGGAAAGTAATGAGCATTCAGGTGATTTCAAAATTGTGTTTATAAAATAGAAGCAAAATTGTGTTGCAGCCAAGCATAAATTGACGTCCAATATTTTTTGTCCCTGCACTGTTCTTAGCACTGGCAAATTCTGCAATTTGTAAAGCATAAAATATATTTTGAAGTTCAAATATTCGCACTTATTCCAGATTTGTAAATTCATTTACAAAACTGATTTGTTATGTATAATTATGTATGTAATAAAATATTTTCTATATGTATATAGGTAGTTAGTTTTACTTTAACATTAAAAGTGTTGTTTACTCGAAATTTTGATGGTAAAAGTTCAAATTGTTGAAGCATAATTGGCAGAGTAAAAGGGCCCCCCCTGTGAGACGTCGGGCTTCCCCTACTTCTAAGTCTTAAGCTGGCCCTTAGACAACACACACAATGTACAACTTTAAACATAATTACATGTAGACATTTCACACCCTAGATTCGCAGAAGGTGGATTGCATTTTAACCGGTTGTCAGATCTCTCTGAATACACTATGGGGGATAAATGACTATCCGCCCTTAAAAAAACAATGTTCATAGCGACCTCTGGCAAAGCAGGGGTGACGGCAAAAGTGTTACAGGGTAAAAATAACATAAATGCGTGCCTTTTTCAAAACTAAAACTTTATTGAATGATGACCGCAAAATTTGTCTGCTTGCCAGAGATGAAATAAATTCGAATATACAAGTGCTGAAATTGAAAAAGCGTTTATTCAATCGTTCATAAGGTTTTAGTATAGTACGTTTAAATATTTTATATAATTTTTCCGGGGATGAGTGTATTTTAGATATTTGTACAATTTGTCGGGATCTTTTTCCGAAAACATTTACGGTTGAAACTGCGTACGAATGTATCTAAACTCGTCTTAAATACGTGTAACGCAAAAAATATGTGAAATACCTAAATTAGGTACCCCAGAAAATGGATAAATCTCTAAAAATAGGTATCACCCCCCCCCCCCCACCACCACCACCACCACCACTATATTTTTAATTACCAGGTTTAATTACCAGGTTTTCAATACCATTTAATTACCAGGAAATAATATTGTATATATACTAGGGGGCCTGCCCCCTGCGAGCTACGCTCGCCAACCCCCGCTCAGACTTCGAGGCCTCTAAAAACATGACAGCTTGCTATATTTTAAAAATATTGGAAAATCTGTAATTTGGTTGCCATGCTTTTAACGTTTTAATGGGGCATTTTTGATTATCATGGCCTCATACGCAGCTGTTGTGACAACTGACGACTGTTTTCGGGATTGATAAGTAAAATAAATTACAACTTGAAAACCAGCTTGTATAAAATGGTTAGGTTTAAATTGTGGCTACTTCTCGGACTTTTATAGCAACGATCTGTATTCTATTCTTCCTTCGCGTTTAAGGATGAGAAAAATTCCATCTGCTTGTGAATAACATTAAGAACCACGCTATTGAAAAGTACTATGTTATAGACATTTTCAGTAACAGGTTTTAATTTTCTCTCTATTTTAGTGCACCATCATGCATATTTTCATGTTATTTTAAGTATGTAAATTATTTATTTTAATTAATATGTATATACGAATTTTCTAATAATTATTTATCATACAAAATTAATTAAATATTTTGTGCATGCATGCCTGCATTTATTCGGCATCAATTGGTGAGATATTTAAACAAATTTGCTATCCGCGATAATTTTGCACCATGTTATGTCCCTTGAATATTGTCCATAAGAAAATCGGGTACTTTTCCAGTATAGGATCCTTTGCTTTTAGGTTTGGCGTAATTCGAGTTTCAAAAAGGGATAGATTCGTTAATATACATAGATTTGTTGCCAAAAGTTATGGAAACAAACCCAAAGAACTTTTTTTGCTTTTCTATTATAGGGGTCTTGACGCTTTTTTAAAAAGCTTGGCGGAAAAAACTAAGCAGGATAGAAAACCAAGCAGGATATTTTATTCTCCTTCCGTTCAGTTGGGCAATTATTATTTTACATATTCGTTTCAAATATCCGAATTAGTGATTTTATAAATTCGTTTAATTAAATTTTACAAAAAAATAACAAAATGATATCAATAAATAATAATTACTATTAATTCCTTTTCCCCCCTTTCTTTTGCGTTTACATAAATGACGTCATTTGGACGAATTTATTCAAAATATTTTCAGTTTATAAATTAAATTAAATGCTGACAGACTATTGAATCCTGACGATAGAGATGTGATTTTTTTTTTCAAATTTTCGAAAAACATAATTTAATCACAATCTTGTCTTCATTATCGATTGAAATAAAAGATAAATTTAATTTCAATTTGAAAATGACGAATAAAAAGAAACCAATAATCCCTATCGGGATCCTTTTCAATTTTTTTCCCTTTTTTGTCACAAAAAAACTGAGTAATTAGTTGCCATCATTACAGAAATGTCATTAAAATTAGAAAAAAAATTAATATCTCGAAAACTAATTCCAATTTAAAATTCTATTACCAGTTTTGACATCCGCGGATTTTTATGGATAATTGGTATTGATTTCCCCATCAAGCGTTTAATATTTTATTAAAAATAGCCCTGAAACACAATCAGTCGTTTAATCAGTCGTTTCATAAAATCGTTTCATAAATTCGTTTCATAAAATCGTTTCACAAATTCGTTTCATTAGGATTTTATAATATAGGGTAGATATATATATATATATATACGGGTCTCTTTTTTTGAAGGGGGGGGGGGAAGTGGGGAGGACGTATGCCTGTATACATTAGAGATTAGTTCGGCCTCTTTTTTTTTTTTAGTCGGAATCCAAAGGATTAATTAACATCCTATTGAAGGCATTCATTTTACCCTGTTAAATAAGTTTCGTAAAGTAGTTGTGTGGATTTCCTCTTTCTCATTTCCCAAAAATAAATAAATAATAGAATGAAGAAAAAAATGAAAGTGGGAAGAGCCTCTATTAAATTTTAGAGGGGAAGCATGTGCCTTTTAGATCTGAAATTGTTTAAGTTTCCCATTGGAATATTCAGTCCATGGCAACAAAAGATAAAATGTTGTCAACTTAAAATGTACTCATTTTATGATGGAAATAAATCCTTTTTTTCACTCAAATATTAACGATGATTTTTTTTTTTTTACATTAATGAATTGCTTGCAAAAGTGCATATTGAAACTTAAATTTCAAACAATAAAATCAATATCTTTAACATGAAAATCTGCACATAAAATAAATTTGGTGTTTATGCATAAGAGTGCAACAGCTATTGCAACAAGATCTGAATGTTTATAAAACTAGTTACCTGAGTACGAACGCACGTCATTTGTTACGTCTGACGTACCATTTCCAACTTGCTATAATTCTAGCCTATCAGGAAGTGGTTTAAAAATCGATTACAAAAACCAGGTTGAGTGAAAAAAAAAGAAAGAAAGAAAGAACACCCCCCCCCCCCCCATGTCATTCGATGCAACAAAAAAACGCAATCCTGAAAAAGTGTTCCTTAATTAATTAACTAAGCTTTTAATTATTACTTATTAAGCTGTTTATCAATTTGTGTATAATAACCTATGCATGCATGGTTTTTTTTTTTTTTTTTTTTTTTTTTTTTTGACACGAAATCACCCTTTTGTAGAGATCCAGCCGTTAAGCATTAGGAGCTTTCCTCCACGAGGGGAAATGTTTATTGCAAATTCATATTTTAGAATACAGATGTTGAAAATTAAATTAGAAATTAAAGTAAAATGAGTACAAAGTTAGTTTTTACAATACTGGTTGAAATCCCAACATTCTTAAATTATATAAGAAAAAGTATAAAAGAAAGTAAATAATACACAACAATAATACTGAATAATACTGAATAATACTGAACTGAAGTAGATAATAGATGTAAGTACTAAATGAACACTAATGAATGAGTAATAAAATATCAAAATGTACAACAAATTTCAATTCAGCTGGGACCAGCCTTAATAGTTAAAAAGAAAAGTGCAACTTATTTTCGGATTAAATGTCATTAAAGTGGCATCTTTTAATTCGTGTGTGATTTGCTCTGCGAAGTGAAGTGGATCACACCATTTGCGTCATCTGTGACAGAGATGACATCGCGATAAAACGAAGAAAAGGTCCTAATGCATTACAGCAATAAAAATGACAAAAACTAAGGAGGATGCTTTTATTTGTTAAGAGTGTTTAAAATGCTTTTTGTGCGTGACATGAAACTGGATTGACCAAACACTTTTCTCTTTGCAAAAGTGGCTCTAATGTGTTGCAATCAATCGAGCGACTTTTGAGGAAAAACCTTTCATTTCATGTATGAAAACAGTGTCAATTTACTTTTTAATTAACAGCCATCTTTAATTCAGAAACGTGTTTTAATGAAATGGGAGTATACTATGTCAGAAGGGGCTTCAAAAACCTTTCGAATGATACCTCATTCGTTTTGTAAATGCATAGAAAAGGGGATGCTGACAACAGAAATAACATATCTATTTTTTAAAGCTTGAAAAAACATGTAGATGGATCACATACTTTATATTTCAAAAATTCGTTAGATAAAGAAACACGATCTTTCTCAATATAAAAGTTTTTAGCTTCTGGATTTGACAAGGAAAGATAAACCAACACATTCCCGTACTATCAGGGAAAAAAAAGAAAAAATGGCAGTAAACAAACACAGTGACAAATAATAAAGTGTGATTTGACAGAAAATGACAGGTCATAGACACTCAATTTCAGCAGATAGACCAGCAGTACCCTCTTTCCGTATGGGACCAGCGAGGTCCGAGCCAAGGGCCCCAATTCATTCGAGGGTCCCGGTGTAAAAAAATCTAGCTTATCACACACTTTATTTTTTAAGGGGCCTCTGAACTTTTGTTTTTAAATTTGAGTATATATCCGATATTTATTTTCCAAAATATAATGAAGTTTGATATTTTCGATATTTTCACAGATTTGATATTTATTTTCAAAATATTGCGTATAATATTTTTGATTTTAAGTCAAAACAAGTGTAAAGGAATTTTTTAACTGTTTTTGGCTATGTCGTTCTGTAGATAAGTTTTTTGCTCTTATAGTGGTTTTTTAGCCCCCCCCAACTGGGAAAAAAAACTTTTTCCAAGCTTTATGTTTGAAGCTGAATTTTTTTAATGTACAATCAATAATTATGTGGGACACTATTTACTTAGAATTGCCATTGAAAGATAAACAACTATCTAATTTAGATAAACTTGCAGCTTCATTAGAAATATTTTTTTCTGGTTTTGGTTTTGTTCAGTTAAGCAGACCAACCTTACTATATCTACGTTCAAATTTTTGAATAAAAACAAATTATTTTGTTGTATAAAACATAAAATTTTCTTAAAACTTGATTACTAAATCTTAATAGTTTGTTTTTTTGTGAGTGTGAAAAGCAAATCGTGCCTGTTTTCTATGAATTGCTCTTAAATTTTGTTAAGTAAGTGAAAAAAAAAAATAGAAAAAGACATTTAGAATATTGTTTTATTAGGTTTTGATGCAAAACGACACACGTTTTAATGTTTAACTAGATGGAACCCGTCAAAACGTGACGGAAAAAAATATTATAACAATATCAGTAAAATAAGCTTCTTTATTATTTAAGTAGGGCTTCGTATGAAACAGTCTTTCAAATATTGTATTTTAAAAAATCCCCCCCGCCAGTGAAATGCTATTTCCGATGCAAACTCCAAATGAACACTCCGTAAACAAATGTGTAATGCAAATCAGTTTGATATTACCACCATATTCCCCACGCCAAAAAAAAAGGTCATGGACCTATAAAGTATCATACAAATAGTCCTATCATAAAGTATCATACAAATTTCCTACTTTCATCTCATATTCAGTAAATAAAAGAACATAGTATAAGCACCCCCCCCCCCCCCCCTGTGATAATGCAATCGAATGAGCTCCTATACGCATATGTATTGCCTCTGCCCAAAGGCACCGTTGAAATTCGACATTAAAAAAAGTTTTAAAATGTTTAAATTAAAAGTTTTAAAATGTCCTCTTTAATCATTGTTCGTTTCAAATCCATATCTTCTAAAACGCATCCATTGTTTTAAGCTTATCAATTTTTATGTAAAAATGAAGAATTTTTGTTAAAAATAATAAATTAATATGCAGATGATTGAGAATTTTAATGTTTTCAATTGTAATTTATTTGTATGGTTTCTTCTATCCCTTTACATAATCAGGATGATTATTCCTTTTCCATCACAGTCGGTCTCTTATACAGTTAAATATCCAATGGATGTTAAAAAAAATAATAAATAACAGACCCTAGCATATTCTGATTCAACATATACATCAACGAATTCAACATATCAATTTTATGTTAATCATAAAATAAAAATAGTTTTTTTTTCTTTTGACAGATTTTATATTAGCGCCAAAATACTCTATCTTATGGATAATCTGATCTTATGATTTATCAGGTTTTTATTATTATTTTTTTTTTCACTTTTCGTGAAGGTTAGGAATACCTATTTTCAATTGTTGCAACTTTCCAAGCTTTTTATATTATTAAAACAAACGGATGGTCATTGCTGAGATAGAATTGAAAAATATTTCATGCTTGAAAATTATTTAAAAATTCGTTAAATTAAGCGGCAGATTTCAAATAAATTTCAATCGAAAGCTAATTTTTTTTTTCTAATTGAGGATGTAAGAATTGAAATTGTAAAATGTAGTAAAAAAATTTTTTTTTTAGTATTTAGAAGTGATTTAAGCGCGATGAAAGCTAAAGCGATAGTGCCGTTTGTTGTCACAACCGTTGTACATTTCTAAATAATGCCACTGTGTTTTGGTTGGCGTCCAAAAGTAGACTACCATTTTTTGACATCGAAAGAAAAATTCACAGTGAAAGAAATAAGACTTTGCCGCTAATAAGGAACTGTTAAATGAACTTATAACAAACCTACCAAAATAATTCCTATAAAATATTAGGCTTACATTTTTTATTCTAGCTAAAAATACAATCATTATTTCAAGTTTTTTTTCTTCCTGAAATTCTTTACTTTTGTGAATTTTTTTATTAAAAAAGGAAATCTTAATAATTTAAATCCTATAATTCCTATACCTTACTCCTATAATTTAAAAAAAGTAATTGGTAACATGTAATCAAGGTATGCAATCAAGATGAAGCAACCAATAAAGGCTCCAGTTCTAATCTTTAAAATTAAAAATTGAAATATCAGTTAATATTACGCCATGTTGACACAATCATATAAATTTTTCTTTTTAGTTTTATCAATGTTAAAATGCATTTCAAGCTAAGCATAACGTCATTTTCACCGGTACAAACTTTCACGCTTAAGCACCATGCATACAAATAAAGATATATTTTGTATTTAATTGTAATGGAAAAAAATGGCATCAGCAAAGTTATAATGCTTAATGATAAAATGAACCCAATGGACGATATTTCCGTGACGTAACTGTAAATATGAATTTTTATTTGCTTATAAAAAACACGGATAAATATCTTTACCGAAATACTGAAACATTTTAACTATATTTTAACTTACAAATTAAAAAATTCGGCCTAAAAGTCACGTGCTTTTAATATTTAATATTTATTTTTTATGCTCGCAATCATTGAGTTCAGAAAATAAACTCTGTACGTCGCAACAGTGGGCGTTAATCCGATTGCGGTTTTTATGACGTCATAAGCAGAAGTAAAATTTTAATTTAAGATTACGGCTAATTAATTAAATTTTCGAACAAACGAGTGTACGATAACAAATCTGTGACCAAATATCTTTTATTTAAAAAAAGAATGATGTAATTTGATGTAGTAGTTTGTTCTCACGGATTGTCGAAACAAAACGCTTAGCGTTTTAAATATATAGATTTATGTTAACTCTGAAAATATTTATAATCATCAATAAGTTGACTATTTTGAAAATATCGGATATATATTAAAAATATCGGCTATATATCAAAATATCGGATATTTTTGATATTTTCGAAAATATCATGATATTTATGAACCTTGTATACTACATAGTATGCTAAAATTTAGTCCAATTAGGAAACACGGTTGAAAATTCCCCTTTTGTCATTTCCGTCAATAACGGAAAAGAAATGAATTTTTCTGAGAATTATTATCTATGGAATTTATACACAACAAGTACTATTCTAAAAGTTACTTAAATAAAAAAAAGAAATACCTTAACAGAAAACACACTTCCACCCATAATCGCTCCCATACAATACAGTAACATAGAATTATAAGCAATTATTTTGTGTGTCCCTGTCAATGAACGATCCATGCTATTCTACATAAGCGTGTTATTTTGCATCTTAGTGGTGTATATCCATTTCAATATATTTGAAATAGGTAACATCATTCAAATTCACTGCAGAGGATTCTTTCGAATGTCCCTGTAAACAAACTATAAATGCTTACACACTTCATTTTTGATACAAAACATGCCTCATTAACCTATATCCATTGCATGGCATTCGACGCACAATTTAGAACTTTTTTAAACTTTTTTTTATGCTTTTCTTATCACTGTGTACCACTTTAATGGTGGGGATCCTATTTCCAAGAGGTAAATTAGTTTACGAAAAACTAAGTAAAACTGTATAAATTGACTGCAAAAATGACCATTCACTGATTAAGGCTGTTCTCCAACACAAATCAGCTACTTTCTTGACATTTCTGAATTCATTATTGTTCGGAAATGGATGAAATGGGCATTCAGAAACTATGGGGTCGAAATGAGTTTTCCATTTTTCGGTCTAGGCAGAAAATCTTCCAGAAAAGACTGTTAAAGCCGACGTTTTGAGCTGAATTCCCAGCGAGAAAGGAGAAAATCGTGTCACGTGACACGAATTGCTTCTAACTCGATCAGTCATTTATGGATCCAAAAATGGAAACTCATTTCGATTCCAAATCACTTTCATAGTCATAAAAATGAGTCAGAATGTTTCGCGTTGTTGAGGGGGTCATTTGAGAACCACCTTAACCAAAAAAAAAAAAAAAAAAAAAAAAAGAAAGAAAGAAAAAGCGAGTCTTTTGAAGGTTTAGCATTTTGATCCTAATGATGTTACATACGAAATAAACACAAAGTGAGAAAAATGAATTGGAAAAATGGCTACTCTGAATCATTTAAAGTGAAATGGATAATCCTTTATCGCATCTATTTTTAAAATGTCATGATCTTTGCGTAACTTTGGGATGTCTAAATACAATTGAAGGCGGTATTAAAAAAAAATATTTTTCCACACTCAACAACTGAAAATTTTCTGACACATT
The DNA here is from genome assembly GCA_963931845.1 of Maratus michaelseni. Taxonomy (NCBI): domain Eukaryota; kingdom Metazoa; phylum Arthropoda; class Arachnida; order Araneae; family Salticidae; genus Maratus; species Maratus michaelseni. The sequence continues at coordinate 3,421,401 of OZ007592.1, read as the reverse complement.
TTCAGACTCATTTTTAAAAATAAAAACATGAAACTTGGCAACATGGTATATGAAGAGATTTATAAGTGACATGTGTTTTTATTTTTCGTTCAATTAATTAGAAATTGATTTACAAACAAATATTTTCGCAGTACGATCTTTTGTTTTTTGTTCCCAGCACTATTGCTGCGGGAAATTCGGTTCAAAATGTCCACTTTGACAGCATTTTTTGAAATATATTCTGCCTTTATCAAAAAATCGACCCAGACGGACATTATAAAGTTTCTGAACAAGAGAACCTGTCAATTGGATGCATTTTAGAGCAAAAATGAATTTAAATAAGTCACAAAATAAGCAGTTCGGATTTGAGTACACCCTTAAACAAAAAGTTGAGAACTTCGGCAAATGGCTCCAAAAGGCTCAATAACTGTAAAACTACGAAAATATATGGTAGTTATTAGAAACATAATGGACAATCTTACTGCAAAAAATCTTTCCACATAGACATATACACATGAAAACATTATACACATGATTTTGGACACATTAGCATCCGAAATGGATTGTATCTTAGAGAATATATAGGAACATCAAAATATTTATGCATAGAATCAAATTATTTCAGATGCTTAAAAACAGTTTAAATATCATAAAAAAATAGCTAAAAATAAACGTTTCGAGCTCAATAGAGCTCTTCATCAGTATACACATAACGGACATGAAAAACGATGATAAACGATCTCTGTAGGTGATCCAGTAGCATCCGTATAATAGGTGTAAAGATTGTTTATCATCGTTTGTCATGTCCGTTATGTATGTACATCATGTACTGACGAGGACTTCTGAAATGAAGCTGAAAACGTCTCTTTTGAGTCATTTTTATGTTGTATTTTAACTGTTTTCAAGCATCTGATTTATTTATTATTATTTTTTTAAATATAAGTCAAAAGTCATCAGACGTATCATGTTTGTGTATCTTAAATCAGAAGATTTCTTTTCATAACCACAACATAATACTCTTTATTTTTTTATATATCATTCATTTTCTACTTTTTAGCATCGCTGGTTTATGGACGCATCCTTAAACCCATTGTCATTCAATTGTACGAGTTACAGAGAATAGTGGACGATTGATCACCCGCTGCGGGCTAACAGGAAAATGCCTTTAAATTAAGTTCTAAATATATTAAAATGTTGAAACACGCCTGTGAACGTCATTTTTATAATTCTATATAAAGCCTATCAGGAATATGGGTTAAAAACCGATTCTACAAAATTCCGTCTTTACAAAAACCGGGTTGAGTCCAATAAAATACCCAAGACTTTGTAAATTGACATGTTATTTTACATGAAAATAAAACAAATGAAGGTGTGTTCGAGAATGTCGATCAAATACTTCTTTTTTTAATTGGTAAAAGGCGTGAAATAAAAACTCTAAACAGTAAAATAAGTTTTATTAGACTGTTGACATGTTTCGCCTCCATGGGCAGTTCCCGATTCATCTCTGAATCTATCATTTTGAGGGCCCCTTCCATTTAGCAAAAGTTTTCTTCATTCTTCATTCATGAAAACTCACCCATGCTACTTAATATTATTCCCCTTCAGTTAGCTTAGCCGATTTCATTCAACAGCTTCTTTAGGGTCCCTGAATATACCTCAGATATATTCAGTATACATATTAGCTGGAGGCTTCATTTACCGGGCGGTGTCTAACAGGCACACCAGGATGCTATACACTGCAAAAAAAAAAAAAAAAAAAAAAAAAAAAAAAAAAAAGTGCGGATTTTACAGTATAATACTGACATCCCATACCATAAAATTAACAGTAATAAACAGTAAAATAAGCAGTAATACGCTGCCGCACATGCGTGGTAAGGTATTAGTGTTTCTTTTACTGTTTATTACTGTTAATTTTACAGTATACTACTGGCAGCTGGAATGCCAATACTATACTGTAAAATCAGCATTTTTTTTTTTTTTTTTTTTTTTTTTTTCCCAGTGTAGTATTAATTAATATTTCCTATTTCCTTGTAAAATAGATTTCGTAAAGTAGCGCGTGAATTAAGCAAACTTTCATTAAAAAAAAAAAAAAAAAAAATAGAAATTAAACAAGAACGAAAAATCATGCGTCAAGCATACATTATATGTAAAACTTTACAACGCTTCCAAAATTATTTTACAAATCTTGACCGTTCAATAAGCTGAAAGATAACATCTAAGTAAACAATTTGGAAAACGCATAACCTATTTAAAAACGTAATTTCAGGAATTTCCAACCTATACAGTATTCGGAAAAATATCCGAATACATTTATTCAGCCCTGTATAGGATCTATAGACTTGTATATAGACTACATAGGATGCTAAATTTTAGTTCAATTAGGAAACGCTCTACTTCTGGAGTTCCTGTCCATAAACGGAAATGTGTTCGTGAACTTTTGTGCTGCCCTGTATAGGATCTACAGAATTTATTCACACTCAGTAATAGACAAAAAGCGAGTTCAATTTAAAATCGCGTTCAGCAACTTAAAACGCACTTCCAGGAATTAATGTTAACAGACAGTAGCGAATTCTTTTGTGTGTCCCTGTCCATGAACGATGACTGCTATACACACACTATTCTGTAGTAAGCCTCTTGTCATGCACCTTAGTGATCTATATAAATTTCAATGCGTTTAAAATAGTGAAACATTATTTGATTAAACCGCAAACGATTTTTCTCCATAGACGTCATGTAACGGAATTCTTTTGACTGTCCCTGTAAAGTAACTCTAAGTGCTATGCACACCCTATTCCATATTAAGCTTCTTGTAATGCACCTTTGTGATATATATCAATTATAATGTATTTGAAATTGTGTAACAACATTAAAATAAACCGCCAATGATTTTTCCCCATAGACCGTCCTGTAACGGAATTCTTTTGAGTGTCTCTGTAAAAAATGTATAAATGCTACATACTTCAGTTGAAATAAGGAACATACGACAATAACATATAAAAATTGCAGGGCAATCCGAACCTATTTACGGGAGTTAGAGCACGGATAGACGGCCAGACAAACCGAAGTCATAAACACTTTTCAATTAGGTTGGAAAGTGTTAAAAATTTTAGGGGCTGTTTTAAATTTGAGAGGGAATAAGTATGTGCTTCATCACGTGCCTTTTGGATAATCTGGCCCTGTCCAGTATCAAAACAAATAAAACAAAACAAATGTTTTCAATCGAGAACTTGTGTCAATGGTACGGAGAATATGTGTTTTGTTTTACAGATAACTTTAACTGTATGTCAAAATTGTTTAAATCTATTCCCATCCTATCAAGCCGAAAGAGGAATACGCAAATCTTGTTTCATGCATTGTTTTTGCTAAAATCCGCAACCTAACACTGGAGAGTGGTCGAATGTCATCTGTCGAAACATTTTCACTGAAACACTAGGAGAGTGAGCACATTTCTGTTAACTTTACGAAGGAAAACACAGATGCGTGTAAAAAGGTTAAAATATTTAATTTTATACTCTTTCTTAAATGTTCACTTTTAACATGATATTTCGGTATTCAAGAAATTAAAGAGCGATAGCAACTGATGACAGCAGTCAACTTCATGTGATGAGAAGGGAATATAACTAATAGTGACACTCTTCTATTGAACTCAACTTGCTTTAGTTGCGCAGGTATATTTCATTTTACAGACAGATATACAATTTTCATTCTGTTAAACAAATAGAATAAGGTAAGTAAGTTTTCCACGTACTTTTTTTAAGTTATCGATTTCTGCTATAGTCCTTATTGCCTCTACTCTTGTAGCTGGTTTTCCGGATTATCCAATGTACTGGACATCAAAGTGAGTATCCAGTAAGCGGAAGTATCCAATATCTGAAATCATTTGTTGATTGTGTTATTATTTGTATTGAATTAATTCGACTTAGACATTAAATAATATATATAGTAACATTAAGCTCACATTGAGTTATGAAAATATTATGATTTAAAAAAAAATATTGGAGCTTTAACACATAGCTCCTCATAGCAGGAGTTACATTTTTGCACTAAATAATATGTTTAAAGTTCGTAAGAAGAAAGAGAGTAAAAGTCAATTAGTTCGTAAAAAACACAATGAGGTCAGTCTAGGGCGTGATTATTGCACTGAGCGAGGGAATTAAATTTCCCAGATGAAGTGGGTAATGACTGCCGGATTGCCGTTCATTCAAGTAACACTGTTGATTGATGTCATAAGTTCTTTCTAAAACTTTTATTTCATATTATGAGATTATTCTCGCTTTCTGATATTATTTTATGGGTATTTGAACCTTATAAATTAATAGAGAAAGTTTAAAGCGTTTATACGTTAATACGATAATGACCGATGTTCCCTCGTACGAAATGTACATAAACATTCCACTAATGTTTGAGATATCTTGGTTACCTTTTTGAAAAATTCGAGAAAAAGATTTTGGAAAATTCTTGGGTACTTTTCCGTTATACCAACAAAATTGTCACCCAGCATTAATCGTTGGCGCAAAATGAAATTCACGCAAGTAAATTATTTGAGAAATAACATTGTTGGCACATTGATAACATTGTTGAATTGAGCATTTAGAAGTGTAACATTTGGAAAATTACAAACTTTATTTAATCTATACAAATATATACGCAAAATAAAAGAACAAATAAATATTATACAGTATAGTGATAAAATAACGCTCAATTTAAGCTGCGAGCATAAAATATTAGATGTCTCTTAGAATTGGAGTCCATATGTTTATTTTTATTTTTTATTTTTTTTTTATAGATATAAACTATTTATTATATGTATCCAAATTCCTGAAACAATTTTATTGCAGCTTCATAATCATCACGTGACTGACAAATGGTGAAATTCATCTCAGCGTCATTGAAAATACAAATTATAACTTTTGAAATAAAAACAATTCGATTCGAAAAATAACAAATTAAGATGTTTTGCGAGGTTACGATTAAATAATAATAAAATTATTTACATTCAGTAAATAACAAATCACAATGTTTGGCACGGTTTGCAGTAGAAAACCTTTGCTCGGTCATGGGTTGAAATAAATGGCACATTAGCATACATTGTGGCAATGGTATATAGGTATAGCGAAAAAGTACCGATTCTAGTTTTCGAAACTTGCCATAGTTTCGGCCTCATTCTCCAGTGGCCTTCCAATTTTGAGAATAAAAACGTTTTAAAAAGGGGGATTTTTTTCTTTTCTTTATGACTGTTCCTTAAATAGAGATACTAAACATTTTCTAGAACTATGCAGAATTCAAAATAGAATCTAAATTTGAACCCCAACTGAAACTTTAGCTGAAATCCTATTGAAAAAAAGTATAGAAAAAAATATAAAAATTTTATAAAATAGACATATAGATTGTGAGGAATTTCACAGTCCAACGTTTTTGCGTAACACAGAAACTTATTAGAGATGGATTTATAGACGCCCCGTGCCACTTTTCAAGCTTACAAGGCTCATTTTTCGAGTGTGCCGCCCTGTTTTTTTCTTCTACAAAATAGACTATAGGTTAGTGATTCATTTTACAAGAATTTTTTTACGAATAAAGCTACTAATTAGCTGACTACAGGGTTGAAAAAAAAATATTAAAATGCTTTATAAAATGGGCATGCATTCATTGCTAATTGTATTACTCAATTGTTATTTCAATTGTCTGTTCAAAAGTTAAATAGACAATTATAAAATATATAAATAATTTAAAAACATTATATATATATATATATATATATAATTTGAATTTCAAAATACATTAAACATATATATATATGTAGGTATACAGAAACATAAGTAACATAAAACATAAAAAATTTTTTTTCTTGATTTTGAGGTGACAAAATATGTAATTGTAATGTCATAGTCCATAGTGACGAGGCTATTTTACATTCTATGGAGACTATTCTCAAAGTTGTTAATCTCTCTTGGGACATGGTCGATCCTTATTAATTTTTGATCATTTTTAATTTGCTCACAAGAAACTGCTGTCACTGTCGTCCATGGTAATATTAAAAGTATCCGCAAAGCTATAAGCGATATTCGGATATTACATAATGATTACACACAAAAATTTAAATATATAAGTGAAACGTGAAGAAATAGAATGCAAAAAAGCCGAATCTCTTTTATTTGTAACCGAGGAGGGGGGGGGGGGATCTTTTTTAAAAATCATGCCAATGTAAGGCCGTGTACTGCGCACATCTTGCAAGTTCGCTTATGGCGACACAGCTAACAGTGACTGACTCTCTATTTAACCTTGAATCCGCTCGGGATTTTTTTTTTTTTCGTCGTTACTTTTAAAACGCATCCATTTTAAAAATGCTTTCAAATTAAAAGCTTTTTCTCTTTTTTTACTATCAGAAAGTTATGTTCTTAAGTGCCCTATCTCATGGCGAAGCCATTAAGGAAGAACAAGAAAGGAAAATAATGCGTTAAGCAGAGATTATGATACACTTTCCAACCCGTCCAGAATACTGTAACAAAACTTCAATGCCTCATTAAAGATTTTGTAAAACGCGTAACACATTTGAAAATCCAATTTCAGAAATGACCGTCTAGAATCGGGAAGATATCCGAATTAATTTGTGCACCCCTGTATAGGATCTGCAAATCTGTAGGTATACAACATTCAGTTCAGTTATGAAAAACGTGTAGCAGGGCAGATCGGGAATTTCTAAATTTAAAAGGGTGCGGTTTTCAGTTCTATAATAATTTTCTATAGAACCCTGCTTTGGGAATTCTGTATATTACAATAATGTAAATTTGAAAAAAAAAAAAAAAAAAAAAAAACAGTTCTTTCCTCAAACCTTGAATCTGCTCCGAAGGTTATTTCGTCACCCCAAATGCTTTCGCATTAAAAGCTTTTTATTTTTCTTCTTCTTTTTTACTTCAATCCAAAGTTAAGTGGTCCATAAAGAAGAAAAGGCAATAAAAAGAAGAGAAGAAGGATGAATCCTCTCAGCATCCGAAATCGAAATAAAAGAGTCTCCACCCCCCAACCAATGAGAGGCGTCGAGAGGCGGTGGAGGTCCGAGGTTAGATGAGGGACAGGTTTCGGAATCCGTCCAATGAGGAGATGGAGCCAGAAAAAGGTGATATAAAAGAGCGGGCAAAAGGTGGCGGAGGGCGCAAGCTCCCATCCAGGCACAGCGGCGATTCCCGAGCTATTAGCATCGTGGGGAGATAGATCGGCTAGAAAACGTGAGAAGATTTTTTCCTAGGATTAAGGTAGGTAACTCTTCATTGTGCGATATTAGGATGGAAATATTTAAAAATAACGATTTTCTAATTTTTTTTTACTTAAGGAGACAGTGGAGTTCAAAATCACGAAATTCGTCTAAAAAATTGATTTTTTTTTTTTTAATTTGTGGAATGACGAAACTAGAGGCTCCAATTCGTCTGATGCAAAAACGGACGCTTCTTCGAAGAGATAGATGCTTTTATATTTGTAAAAACTCTGTACATTTAAACAGTTTAAAAAAAAAAAAGAAAAGATTTTCTCAAAATTTAAAATGTTGTAAATTTCTAACTTTTGAAACGTTTTACGCACATGTCTAATGATCAGATTCTTTCGTCATTTGTACTGTATATTCTCTATACAATAATAAATACATGTTAGCCTAAAAAGGTGCATTTCTGGGGTATTTTAGTGTTGAAATGTATGTGCATGTGGAAATATAGAGCTTCTTTTTTAGAAAAAAAAAGCATAATTATGCTTTTTTTTTTGCTTATACATTCAACGAACTTTTGCAATTCATGCAAACTTTCACTGTAATACATAAAAAGTATCTCGTAAATAAATAGTGTCTTATTTTATGAAAAAGAAATGCGCGTAGGACATTTTAAAATAGGGCAATTATTCGTTATTTTAAAAATGAAAACATCTTTAATAATTTATTTTTAAACAACCAATTTTGAATATAATTATTTAAGATTGTCATTAACAAGTCTGCCAATTTTTAAATGAATCCACTGAAAATGGAAGGATTTGGTTTTTTAATGTCCACTCTCCCCTTAACCTTTTCGGGATGAACGGGTCAATTTAAATTGATTTTCTTTTATCTTAACAATTATTTTTGCATGTAGTCATGACAGTATATGCCTATACATACTTTTATCATCACCTCATTTATTGAAACAAAAATAAAACGTTTTATATGCTTAAGTCTCTTCACAGAGTGGGTGATTCTTTTTTTTAAAACATACGTTTCGTTCTTTAAATTTAAAATACAGATGCTCCTTTTCCGAAACCATAAGTTAGGATTAAAAAAATAATAATAAAGACAACTGGAAAGGGACTAAGTTTATTTAATAGTGTTGTCATTGAACGTTTTCGAAAATTCTTCCTCAGCCTATTGTCATTATGAATAGAAAATGCAAAGTAACTATTATAGTATATTCGTCGGAATTTCATTCAATGATAAGTTCGTTAAATTTTGTCAAATCTTAACGTTTGTGATGTGGATAGCTATCCTAAAACTTTTTTAAACCTAAAAGTAATCCCCCCCCCCACCCCAAAAAAAATAATAATAATAAATAAATAATTGTCCTGAAAGGATTCAAATGAATTGAGACAAGGAAGTGACATAAAGATCCGATCATTACAAAGAGGCAAGAAAGGCTTTGTACTTCATCAGTTTCCCTTTAAATGATTCAAAGTCACCATCTTTAAATTCCGTTTTTTCGGCTTGTGTGGTTCCCCCCCCCCCCCTTCAATAAATCACTGGAGTATCAAAAGCTAAAACTTCAACCTATACTTTTTAATTTTCTCTAAGATTCATTTAATAAATTTAAAGATCGGATTTTCACTCCCTTAAATCGTTTATTAACACTTTCCAACCTAGTTGAAAAGTGTTTATGACTTCGGTTTGTCGGACGTCTGGCCGTCTGCCGTCTGTCCGTGCTCTAACTCCCGTAAATACGCTCGGATTGATCTGCAATTTTTATATGTTATTGTCGTTAGCTATATAGCATGTTCCCTATTTCAACGGAAGAGTGTAGCACTTATAGTTTTTTTACAGGGACACTCAAAAGAATTCCGTTACATTGTGGTCTATGGGGAAAAATCATTTGCGGTTTATTTAAATAATGTTTGCCTATTTGAAACGCATTGAAATTTATATATATCACTAAGGTGCATTAGAAGGAGCTTAATATGGAATAGGATGTGCATAGCACCAATAGTTACTTTACAGGGACAGACAAAAGAATTCCGTTACATGACGTCTATGGAGAAAAATCGTCTGCGGTTTAATTAAATAATGCTTCACTAACTTTTAACGCATTGAAATGTATATATATCACTAAGGTGCATTACAAGAGGCTTACTACAGAATAGTGTGTGTACAGCAGTCATCGTTCATTTACAGGGACACACAAAAGAATTCTCTACTGTATGTTAACAATAATTCCTGGAAGTGCGTTTTAAGTTGCTGAACGCGATTTTAAATTGAACTCACTTTTTGTCTATTACTGGGTGTGTATAAATTCTGTATTTCATATACAGGGCAGCACAAAAGTTCGCGAACCCATTTCCGTTTATTGACAGGAACTCCAGAAGGAGAATTTTAAACTGTTCTATACGCGTTTCCTAACTAAACTAAAATTTATCATCCTATATATACAAAACTATAGATCCTATACAGGGCTGAATAAAAGTATTTGGATATTTTTCCGAATATTGTATATGTTGGGAATTCCTGAAATTACGTTCTTAAATATGTTATGCGTTTTCCAAATTGTTTACTTAGATGTTATCTTTCAGCTTATTAAACGATAATGATTTGTAAAATTATTTTGGAAGCGTTGGAAAGTGTTACATAATCTATGCTTGACGCATGATTTTTCGTTCTTGTTTTTTAAAACTAAAAATGTTATTACATAAATAGTCTTTTTTTTTTACTACATTTCTACATAGGTCATGATATTTTATTGGCAATAGGATCTACACTTGTAAAAAAAGACTAAGAAAACATTGTTTCAAAAAGTTCAAAATTGTAGAAGCATGGTTTTAAAATTTTCTTGGTTTTTATTAGTATTATTATTTGTTAGCATTTAGACTTGCATTTTTGTTTGATTCCATTTAATAATATGTCAGAAAGGTATTATAAAATACTCAACTAAAAATATATATATTTCAAAAAGTACCGAGTACCTTTAATGTATTTATATTTATCAATAGTGGTGTGTTTAATCTTCTGCAATACGAAGGGATTTTAAATTCCTATTAAAGAAAGTTTACTATAAAATGCATTTAACGTATCTATTACTAACAGGAGATTTCAGATTTCCTGTTTATTGCAGTAAACCTGTGAAAACGAAATTCAGACTTAAAGGAAAAAAATCAGACATAAGGAATTACCTGCTTTACGCGGAAACATGACTGGGAATTTTTCCCGGTCCATAAGGATTCTGTTTTCACAGGTTTTACTGCAATTTTCTGCCCTGTTGAGGAAGCATTTTATTTTTTAGAATGGCTATTTTTTCATCCATGGCGCATTAATAGTTTTTATGCTCTTGAAAGATGTGTAGTCATTTTTCTATTTAAAAAATTGACTGACTTGAATAAAAACAAACACTATACTTTATTTTCACTGTTTTTATAAGAATTGTGAGATTTTTTTTTTTTTTTAAAAAAGGACATTATTCGTTAATTATTAAAGTGTCGTTGTAAATAGTCAATTTTAATGAATGGATATTCTATATTTCATATTATTACATATTATTTCTTTTAAGATTGGATGAAACAGTTATTACAATTAGAAAAAAAAAGTTTAGTTGAAAGTGACAAGAAATATACGTTTCTCTAATTTTAAAATATTAAGACAAGTTTGGATTTAAAAACATCCGTGTATTTTACACAGTTAAAGTTTAACGCATTTGTAGAAAAGGGAAGTTATATTTTTTCCTCCGAGAAAAGAGTAATAATATTTCTTCGCTTTGAAGTCTTTGTGGAAACTTGGAAATATCTAACTACATTAATATGTTTCGTAAAATCAATATTTAATTAATTAATTTTAAATGTTAGTGTATCTGTTAGTAGTGATGTTTTTTAAATTGTTTTTTTTTCTTTCGTGTACTTATTATTTTAATTATTTTCGCTATAAAACAATTATATCGCTATTAGTGTTATAAAATATTAATTTTATCAATTATTTTATATTAATGTTTAAGTAATCCCGTCGACCACTTTTCATAACAAAAAACTATTGCCAAACTGTAAGATGAAACGCCAAACATGCAGTCCCATTGACTGGATGTCAGAAGCATTCTACGTGTTTGTTACGTCATCGAGTGGTTTTTAATTCGACATTTGCGTGTATTTTTCATCATGTTTTACTGATGTATGAGTTATTTCATCAATTAAAATAACAATTGTATCCTTAAATTCTTAGATTTTATTTATTTATTTATTTTGATATTTCAATGGCAACGTTCTCCCGTTTATTGGGCGTTACAGTTTGGCGATAGTTTTTTGTTATGAAAAGTGGTCGACGGGATAATAGAGAAGTACCAATGTTTAATTAATTTGTATGAAATATTAATCCGTTTGATTATTTTTAGGACTAGCGTGATAGGGCGTGTAAAAGAAATACCGCCCAATATATGTTTCGTAATAAAGCGTTTATTACAAAATTGCTGCATTAAAATAAATTTATACTTTTACATTTCATTTATGATAATCTTATAAGATAAGGCAATGCCCGTTAAAATTTGATATAGATTTGTCTTAAATATTAATTTCTTTTTCATATTTGCTTATGATAAAGTTTTTGACGTTAACACCAAATAAATTTGTGATAAAATTTAACTCGTACTTGTAGGAGATTTTAAAATAATTTTACAGAGACGTTTTCTCTTTCTATATCTTTAATTATTTTTTCATACTGTTGATAACTAAGTACTAGCTTAGAGTGATGGAATAGTAAAGGAAATAATTAATGAGTCGCTTAAAAAGTAATACACTTATAAATTAAATATATAATCATGTGAATATTTTAAATGTAAAAGTGAGTTAGTTTAAAACTGCTTAACGTTTAAAATTACTTTAATTCAACATTGTTTTGTTTGGATTCGCGATTTAGATTATAAAATTCATTATTTCGCATTTATTAATGTTGCTCTTGAATAGTTGTGATTAAAAAAAGGAAACAAAAGCTCAAATATTCGCGACTTCTTTGTTGGATGCTATTTTTGATATCAAAATTATAAATTCATGATTTTATTCTGAATTAAAAAATAAGTTTTTATATAAGAAAAAAAAAGAAAAAAGAAAAGAAAAACACGCTTTTAAAACGCTTGAAGATACATAGTTTCTTAATCGAATTCTACCTTTTTTGAAAAACTTTTATTGTTACATAAATTAAACTATTTTTTTTCTTTTGGCTATTTTTTTAAAATTTATTAAAATTTATTAATAAATACATTTTTGTCGTAAATATGTATGAATTTAAAAAAAAAAAAATCCTTCGGATTAACATGGATTTTTTAAATTTAATGAATTATAATTACGGAGAAGGGGGGTTCTATTATAACTATATGTTTCTATATATTTGGCAAAAAGATAACACTTAATATTAGTTTCACGTGGAAAACGCTTTTTTATAGCATAGATTTTTAAAAAAAATTACATATACCATATGTAAAAGTATATCTATGTTTTAAAATATACTATTTTAGGAAATTACACGTAGTTTAAACTAAGCTGACAATAATAAACAATCAAAAATTTTTGTTCCCCCCTTTTTCTGTTTTTTTTTTTTTTTTTTTTTTTTTTGTAAGAAAATAAAAATATTTTTGTTCTTCATTGACGAATTTCAGTATAATAATTGTATAGATTGAATATCTTTTCATAGTTTAATGCATGATAAGTGATCCTGAAATGAGTATTGTTTTGAAAATGAAATTCGATAAAATATTTTTTTAAATGATTCTTTGGTGACACGCAGACTGACAAACGCGTGAATCGCTGTTGGACGGGTAATGCTATATCCCCGCTGCAATCCTAACCTCCTGAAGGAAAAACAACTTTTAGCGGCGCAACGTTTGCTCTTTAAATGAAGGCTGAAGAGATAGGAGCGGAAATAATGACATCGCGACGGTTATGAGCATTATTTTTAAAAACCTTCTAAAACTAGTCCTATTAAAGCGTGAAGTGTAGGATACTTTCTAAATGTTTCTGGTCATTTGACAAATTGACCAGAATGAATACATGTATTTATGTTATGACATTGATACGTTAGAAAATTGTTAAAATAAATTGGACGATAAAATAAAGTTTAGAAAATAGATCACGTGTCGGATCGAACCTGTTCTTTTAAAACTCAACTCTTTTGTGATAAAAACAAATAATTATTAATAATTTCAAAGTTTATTAACAGAAATTTAAGTCCTATGAGAGACTTAAGACTTTATGAGAGACTATGAAAAAAAAATAAATAAAAACGCAATTGTAGCGTTAATAAACATTTATTTATTTTACAATTTCTTTCCATTATTTAAGTCTTTAGATTTAAAAATAATAATAAATTAGTTTGCTTAAAAAATAATAATAAAATAAAATAAAATAAAATAAAAAATAAATAAATAAAAAATAAAACATTAATAATATACAAATATACAAATTATAATATACAAATAATGATAATAATAATAATAATAATACACAATAATATACACATTATATTCTCAAGTATTAAATAATAATGCAATTGATTTCTGAGCATTCCATTCATAAAAAATTATATTTTTTTCAAAATTTAATTTTATAGTTTATAATATTTTTTTAAGTGTGTCATTTTTATTACGAGCAGTATTCTATTAAGAACAGTATTCAGTATTATTATGAGACAGTATAAGAACAGTATCCTGTTGCCTATTTCTATACCTTTAAAATATCTTAAAATGTAGTATTTGATAAGTCTTAAATTTAATTTAATAAATAATGCAATAATACGACAATAACAATGACGACAATATGATTTGTGCATACTCAACCATAAATCGATAAAAAAAGACAATTAGAAAAAAAAAGCGTTACTTTAACTCAACAATAGTAAAATTTCTCAACTTTATAAATGAGAATGCACGTTTTCTTTGCGCATGCAATATAAAAATATACGATTTTCCTGACATTGAAAAAAAAAATTACCAAATGTCGTAACATTTTGCGAAATTTGCTTTCATATGCGGCATCTATCTATATTATAAAACAAAAACATATCCGTGAGTAATGTCGACATCATACGGACGGTAGCAACGACCTAACCATTAAATTTTGCTTGTACTGCATATTTGTAACTACTAAATATCGTATAATTTCATTTTTTAAACTATGAAGTAGAAAAAATATGCACTTTCAAATGTAGTTTGAAAAGTTTATCGCAATTTACTGATTTTTTATGGATTTTAAAGTAATTTTAAAGCATGTATATTTTTAAATCCCATTACTAAAGATTAACTTATTTGATCTTTATAAAGTAAAGACATTTATTTCTAAACATAGCACATTCAATTTTTATGCGGGCGAATAAAATAAATGTACTCTCAATGTTATTCGTCTGCAAAGCGTATCTCAATTTACTGATGTTTTATGGATTTTAAAATAATTTTAAAGTAATTTAATATTCTAGAAAATTGTACGGTAAAAGGGTGTTAAACTTATACTTTGGCGATCAATACATTCTGTGGAAATTACGCTACTTTGTGTAATTGCTATAAAATACTTATATTTTTGAATAAAAACCGGCACATGATGTAAAATATGACGACACTTTCACCGGGGTAGATTTTCCTCTGAACCGATACGTTTCTAGTTAAAACAAATTATTTCACTTCATGAATCATGTACAAATATGCGTAGATAATGTGCATGTTTGTCAACTTAACGTAGGGAAAACATTGAGCTAAATTGCTTCAAGTTTCGCCGAGTTTCTCGTAATTTTCAAATAGTTAAAATACATTATATTATCTGTAGGAAATAATACATTATGAATTACTAACTCCGCAAGAATTGTTACTTTTCGCCTACAGTTAATTGAGAAAAGCGACTTTACTTGAGTGCGTGACGTCCCATGCACATTTGTATTTAAACCATGAAAGCGATTAAAGAAATCCAATACTATACTGTACTCATAGAAAAATTTTAAACAATATTCTTAAATACTAAATTTAACTCCGAAATTATATTTACAATGTAATTTAAACAGAAATTGCTAAAATTGCGTTTTGAAATTATGTGATTTTTGATGCAAAACATTATTTTTCAAAAATATAGTGTTCTCTTAAGAATTGGATAATAATTTCGAAGCTGGTGCAATGAAAATGTCGCCACGTTGTCGAACGTATAAAATATATATATATATATTTTTTTTTTTAATTAAAATAAATGTTTTATATTTAAAAAAATGCATTTAAATTTTGTTTTTCTCGATAAACCATTTTACTTTTAATCCCAATTGTTTTAACACCCATTTTTGAAGAAAAAATAATAGAAAATAAAAAAAACTAGTTTTTCTTTAAATTCAATTTTTATTAATAGGACATCTACTGTCCACCTACATCCAATGAATTTAAATATGCCTCCTTGGTTGAGGCTCAAGCTGAAAAAAAATTACGATGTAATGATTGCTAAATGTCAATATTTGACAGGCGATTTTTGATTATGTTGAGTAAATTGAATCATGAAGTTTGAATGCGCAAAAAATATGTTTTTATTTCTTAGAAAATTTACTTAATAATAACAACCAGTGGAAACAATTCGCCTTTGTAAAATTAGGAGGTAAGTTATTTATTTTAACTCAAACACATTTAAATATATATGTACTATGTTATAAATGTACTATGTTGTATTAAATATATGTACTTATAGTAATCTTTGTAATATGCGGAAAAAATCACAACTGACAAAATTGACGTCACTTTCAGATTTCAAATTATAGCGAGTTAATCTGAAATTGGTTTATAAAAATATTGTCCATACGCAGTTCCTTTGAATGGCAACAGGAAAGAAATTGAATTAGAAATTTGAGGAAAAAAATAGATTTCTGCACTGATAAACTATGGGAAATGTTTGAAAAAAGTGGTAAAGAATGGTCTGAGAAATTTTTAAAGTTGACAGTAATTTTACTCGTGTTCTAAAACATATGTACATAAAGTTTCGTTCCAATCGGACAAAAACTGTAGATTTGTATAAGGAACATACATACATACCAAGAACGACTTTTATATATATAGATTTGTTTATTTATTTATTTTTTTGGCGGGGGGGGGGGGGGGGGGGAGTGTGATAAAGATATATCACAGTTTTATCTTTTTTTAATAATTTTTATTTCAGCTCAACGTATTTCTATTTTATAGCCTTTCCAGTTTAATTGCTGTTCTTTTAAAATGCCTTTTTACCAGCGATCGCGCTCCTTGTACGTTGCTTTTTCAGCAGTGTTTTCACGGCGTTACTTCATCCCTCCTTCGTTCTCTGAGTTCGCTTCAGTCGACGCTGAGCTGTGACGTCATCGGCGGCTCTCACTCCGCACGCATGTGTTGTGCGCATGCGTCACCGCCGCTCTTGTTCGGTATGTTTTCGGGAGCTGTTTTGTTTTGGCGCTGCGGGCGAAAGGGGCGTGTCTTTCAAATACAAATTAGAATCGTTCTTTTAATTATTAAATGTTAATTAGTTTCTGATTTGCTCTTTTAATTTTCACGCAATTCCTAATCATCAAATTAGTTTAAATTAATCTTGCTTTAACATTTGTGCACCCCTATTATGGGTATAAATAATAATGTAGCGCATTTTTCAAACAGAATTTTAATAAAAATGATGCTGTAATTTTATGCTAAACGTCGTCTGATCTGAGGCCAGGCCTGTGCCGGCGCTCGTATCCTAGAATCGCCATGCGCGGATTCTTTGGAGATCAATTTCGCGTTTTCAGTTTTTAATTATTCTATAAAAATGCTGTTGTAAATTTTAAGTTTAATGTTTTAAAAGTTTTAAATCAACTGGTAATTTAATTAAATTCTGCATTAATTCTGCGTCCCTTACGGCCAGAAGGAATATTTTAAAGATTCTTCGAATTTTACGAAATGTGAGCCAGTACTTTTTAAAGCAATGATGTGCAGCTGATTTCATCTCATCCTTCCTCCTTCCTCAAGAATTACAATAAAGATTTTATGGATCCAACTTATGGTATTCATCATTTATAGTCTGCATCTATTTCTTCACTCAAGTAAGACCGTTTAATTCATTTTATTATTATTTTTGATTCTCTTCTCAAAGAATATTGACCTAAAGAACAGATGCACAAATTGTGCAGGGTTAATTGCTATTTAAATCACAACTGCAATAAATATTTAAAAGTTTACTATACGATCTATTCCTACCATCCATTAAAATAATAATATTAAAACGGCACTTACAACAATTTTTTCATGCCACAGGGAGGGGAGGGAGGAACAGTGAAGACGCACTAGACATATGTGTGCCCTGAGCTCCACATCAAGTACAAAAATCTGTGCGTACAAAACGTGCCTTACTACAGTAAAACCTGTAAAGACGGAATCTGTCTATAACGGAATTCTGCTTTAAACGGAAAAAGAACACCATACAATTAAACCTGCTAAGACAAAAAACTGTCTAAACCTCTTGCTCTTTGCGATTCCGTCTTCAGAGGTTTTACTGTCATTGCATGTTTAATTGAAACTTTTGCCTTTCGCGATCTCAATTTCTTTGGTGTACAGGGTAAACGTCCTTCCTGATTACGAAAATATATTGTGCTAAAACTTATATGATTTTTGGAAATGTTAATTGTAATAATTTATTTTTTTTTATAAACGCTCATTACTTTAGTAAATTTCACCGTTTTGTATCTCGGAGAATGTTAAACCAATATTCCGACTTGTGTTTTGAAACATCCTTATTTTCGGATTTTAATCAAGGGCAGAGTCTAACTTAACATAGATTAACAAATACTGAGTCAATTTTCACAGAGGAAATTAATCTAGTGTAATCACGTTTACTGGAGATTCAAATTACCTGCGATTTATTCTATTGAGCTGATTCAGATATCAGACCAGATGCTATGATCAATAAGGTTAACTGGATGAATTAGGTTCTCTCGATGTGACCGGGATGACTCAGTTGGTAGAACACTGGTAGCTTCAGCCAAGAGATCCCGGGTTCGAATCCTGGTCCGGACATTTTTCGTCCAGTTGTAAAATTGCAACTCATATGATTTCTTTACCAATTTGAATAATTGTGTTAAAATTAATCTAGTGTAAAATGTAAGCTTGTCTGCTTTTTTCATTCCCTAACCTGTTGTGCAATTTAAACTGAACAGAATCAGAAACGAATCTTTTTCTAATGAAGCTGTAAACAGCTGATTATCTAATTTAGACAGCTTATCTTTCGATGGCTGTTCTAAGTTGATAATATCCCACAAAATACATTTAAAAATTCAGCTTCAAACGTAAAGCTTGGAAAAGATATTTGTTTTCTTCTTCTTTGACTGAAAAAGTCACTGCGAGACAAAAGTTCTTTAACTATAGACCAACATAGTCAATAAAAGTTTTTAAAAAAATCCATTTACGCTAGTTTTGACTGAAAATGTCAAAATACAATATGATATTTTGGAAATAAATATCATATATATACAAAAATCGAAAATATCCAATATCGATATTTCGAAAATAAATATCTTATATATATTATAATATATCCTGGGATATACGTATATGTATATATTTTTTCTATTTCTAGCTTGTCTCACCTTTTCGGCTCATCCTTTGACAAAGATGGAATTTTTGTCAGTCACTCCCCTGACTGTAGTGCTGGGTATTGCGGTCACGCTCTGCGCCTTAGTTGCTCTGGTAGTGCACCTACGTACCAACAGGAAGAAGGTCCTCCTCAAGACGTTACCCGGACCTATCAATCTGCCAATTGTAGGTAAGAATTTTTTTGCAAATGAACGACTCTTTTTTTTTATTTTCAACTCCGATAAAATATGCAAAACGTTCAAATCGCGGAAAATTGGAATTAACCCAATAAAATGAAACAAAATCGAGGAAATAGAAACGCTGTGAGAAATACCAAAGAAACAAGAATAAGACCTCTGTGTCTAAAGAGTCAATTTTTAGTGTTATAGATGCTTTCATTTCATTCGAATTTTTGGATAACTCGCAGGACATAGAACACGTTGTTTCATTGGCAACTTTACCCATGAAGAAATAAATCCTTTATACGGACCATTGCAAGGCGGAATTATTTACTAAGGCTTCTGATAATTCTCACTTCTTACACTAGTGTGCAGAACTTAAGCAGCAAACACAAAATGCCAATTTCTGAACACGTGAGTACTCAAAAGGAAATTCTATAAACAGAAAGTGTAGAAAATAGATACTACCCTAACAGCACAGACAGTTGATACGAAGTCTTCTTGACATCACAAATGGTCACAATTGTCACAGTCACTACAATGAACAGAAATGTGATATCTTTCATTCGTCTCATTTTTACTCTCATTGGGTCACTCCACTGAACAGTCACCATGACTGCTGCTTTTTGACGAGTCACCAGGTGACTTTACAATGAAGTCATCTTGTGACTCTCATGTGACTGTCATTTTGACACTCCATTGTAAAATCATCTTGATAGCTGTTCTGTGACGAGTTCCCAAATGACAGAAAATGAAATCATGTGGTGCCTTTTCACAAAGGAGTGCAATGATGACTTCACAATAGAGTGTCGATCACCGGAAAGTCACCATGCGACATTATTTGGCGACTCATCACAATGCAATGTTCACAATGACTTCAAAGTTCAGTCATCAACTGACAGTGACTTGAGAATCACAAGGTGACTTCATTGTCATATCACCTGGTGACGCATCACAAAGCGACAGTCACAGTGACTTTTCAGTGTTTAACAATCATTTGAGAGTAATAATGAGACAGTGAAATATCCCCTATTTTGATTCACCGTAGCGATTGTGACACTTGTAACCATGTGTGACGTCAAGGGGACTTCACATCGACTGGCCGTGCTGTTAGGGTAGTACTTTTTTTCTACACTTGCTCTTCCTTTTGAGCACTCACGTGTTCAGAAATTAGCATTTTGTGTTTGTTGCTTAAGTTTTGCACAGTGTACATATCTAACGGGAGTTTAAATTGGAATTTTCTGAACCTTAGTATTTTCAGGACTGCCAAAACCAGAAAAGATTGCTAGTTCAAACATAAGAAAACGGGTCATTTTAAGTGTAGTCACTAGAATGAGGAAAACCCTCAAACTAAGAAAAATCAAAGGGTAAAGGTGCCCTGATGTCATTGAAACAAATGAAGAGTATTGAAATGAACTTTTATTTCTGAGGGCATTCAAATCTGACACAGCATAAAGAGACTCACAAATGAAAATATAAAACTCTTCAACAAATATTAGGCCTATCTACATTATTAAAAATTATTTCAAATTTCGGATTATCTTGCAAGTATATTCAATATTTCCGATATATCCGATATTTTCAAAATAGTGGACTTACTGGTGATTATGCATATTTTAAGACTTAATATAAATTAGAAACTGAAACATATTGAACTTAAACACATGAAAACTTAATAAAACAATATTCTAAATGCCTTGTTCTTTTTTTTTTTTCACTTACAAAAAAAAAAAATTGAAGATCAACGATTTTTTCTTCCCAATTACAAGATGAAGATTGGGGTCAAAAAGGTTCGTCGAATAATTTTACTGAAAATACTTCCCGCAGTATAGACAAAACTCTACATTACAACTACAGTCACACTATACTTTTTAGATCTTGTAAAATGTGTAATGGAAAATTAATACGTACTAAAAAACAAAAAAAAAAGAACCAAGTTACTCAAAACGGAACAAGACAAGAGTTAAAAAAAATGCTCTGTCACTGTAACAAACTATCCAGACATTTTTCGACCATTTTTTATAAAAAACAGTTACATAACTGCCAAATGATGGACTGTTTGCCGCAGACTTTTAACAATGTTGTTAAAAACAGTTTTTGACAAAAAGTGTCGTTTACAGTCCGCGATTTGTATTGTGTCGTGGCAGCCCTGCATTTTTCAAGTATTTTATTATTCTTGTTTTTTAGTAATTGTATGAGATGCTAATGAGATTCCTTTTTCCGTCCATTCAGGGGTGGCACCTTACATCGGCCTGTACAAGAAGCCCTGCGACGGTCTCTCGGACCTGAGCAAGAAGTACGGTGACATCTACGGAGTGAATTTAGGCTCGCGTCGCTGTGTCGTGGTCAGCAGCATGGCGCTCATGAAGGAGGTACTCGTCAACAAGAGCCAAGACTTTGCCAACAGACCGGACTTCCTCAGGTTTCATCTCATCTTTAGGGGAAACAGACACCTCTGTGAGTTCATTAAAGTTATAATTGCAACTTTAAAAATAATAATAATTAATAATAACAAACTGCCCTATCGGAAGGCGGTGTAGAATACTGGGAATAGAGATGTCAGGACACGCCGGCCTCTTATGCTTTTTCATTATACGAACACAGCTACACACACATAGATAGATAATTTTGGACAATATTACAGAACCTTTTCTGGAAAGAACTGGATAATTTTAGACAGTGAGTCTCACGATTGAGGGACTCCAAGCTAACTTGCCTTGTCGGCTGCCCATGAGAATATATGTCCCATGCTTACATCGGCCTGTACAAGAAGCCCTGCGACGGTCTCTCGGACCTGAGCAAGAAGTACGGTGACATCTACGGAGTGAATTTAGGCTCGCGTCGCTGTGTCGTGAAGGCATTATTGTCGTGAGCAATAGGATCCCCTTCGCTTCAACCGGCGAATCTGGAAAGATGCATACAGCATTTTAGGTCTGCGGTAAGAGTCAACTCTGATAGTATTAAAGCATATAGTTTTTTGAGTGGACTCTGAAGTAGAACATATGTTTTTCAAGTAGTGTGAAAGTTACTGCACGCTAAATGTCGATGTAACGTCAAAAGCCCAAAGTGCTCTGAGACTTACGATCCTTATAGTGTCAGATCAAAGGTTTTTGTTGTACCGGCAAGAGAGTTTATTGATACAAATGTTATAGGCTGGTCGGCTCTCTTGTGGAGGGAAGATATGGGAGTTCTTTAGAACTATGCGAGCTTTCTTTAATGAGTAAAAATAAAATAGGAAGAATTCAGTTCTTCATGGCGGTTTACACCATAAATACTTGTCAGAAAACAAAATTTTTGGCCTTTATTGAACAATATATACAGGGGGTCGAGAAGCTCTTTAACTTGACCAACATTTCAATAAACAGGGGCGCACATCAGCAAGTAACAAGTAGTGATGGGCATAATGAATGATTTTGATATTCGAATGAATTATTCGGGTATGCGCAAAAGCACAGCTGCCAACCGTCGTATTGTTTTAATCGATTTAAACCAGAAATTTTGTAAAAGAAAAAAGAATTTAAGAGTCGCATAAAAATAAGCTTTTATAGGTCGCTTTTAACTATTTATTATTATTATTTTTTTTTTACGAAATACCTGGTTTTAATAGATTAAAGGGGGGAATTATTCAAATGATTGAAAACGTGCAAAAATATTATCTCACTCTGGTATTGGGAGAGATGGGGATACACTCAATTCTCACAGTCCTCTACTGTTGAGAAACTCTGTGTAACAATAATTTGGTGGGAAAAAGAATCCTAGACTATTTAGAATTACATTTTCCAGAGAAGGGATGTAAGGGAAGGTGTAAGTATATAATTAAAAGAAAGAAAAACATGCAATTTTAAAGAAAGCATTCATTAAAATAGATTAGAAAATGAAAATCTATTAACATAAAACATTCAAAAGGGACACTGCTTTAATTCATTGCAAAATTGCACAACTTCTAAGGATTTTAAGATGGACGAGTGAAATGTACGTCATAATGAAGGGGAAATAAGCTTATTAGCATCATCTGTAAACCTCGATATGGGATGAACGCAATAACAGGATGCGTCATACTGTTTATATTGTATCAATACCGGCACTTGAGAATTATATACTCGTCTTTAACATAATCGCACAGAAACTAAAACTGTGGGGCTATGCCAGGAGAACGTTGGAGGAACCCGAAAACGTACAATGCTTGATTTGAGTATTTTTAAGTTTCTCTTTCAATTACACCCCATCCATGGGGACCCTAGTTAAAAAAAATTGATTGTTTAGGTACCGAAAAAACCGTTTGTGTGTAACAAACAGATACCAAAAAGTGATTCTATATCTATTTTTCTTATAAAATCAGTTTTCTTTGTCTTGAGTTGTCGATGCTTTCTCATGCATGAATTAAATAAAATTTGTTCTCTAGGTATATATGTTAGAAAATTTGCCTATCTATATGTACATTAAATAGTAGGGTTCCAGTAGTCCCAGCCTTGCAACAAGCTAACGTAAATAGCTGATGATGGCTCACTATGGCTCAATAAAAATATCCTCGACCCTTAGAGGATGACTTATGGAAACTGACGGCTTATTGGGAAATTATAATATTTACTTTTTAATCAAAAATAAATTATTTACTATAAAACACTTTATCTCATGGTGACTTCCTTCTTGAACAAAAATGACCCTCATAAAATCCTTCAGTATATCCAATGTTATCTCCGTTTTCTCTATTTTTTTTTTCCATGAGCTTTAAAAAAAACAATCTGTTAATTATGTTTTCTCTTTTTAGCTATCGCACTGTGCGATTGGTCCGAAAAGCAAAAAACCAGAAGGGACCTCACCTACGCTTTCATGCACCCGAGAGTCTTTACGATGGACGGCACCAGGATGAACCGCTTCATCATGTCGGAACTTCGCGATCTGACGACGGCACTCGGCAAAGTGGAGAACCAAGCCATCAACCCCAGACCCTACATCCTCTTCACTTGCGCCAACATCTTCTATCAGTACATCTGCAGCAAACGTTTCTCGGAGAAAGACGCCAACTTCCGCAAGATTGTCGACATCTACGACGTGGTCTTCCGAGAGCTGTTCTCAGGATTCGCCGTCGACATCATGCCTTGGACCAAGATCTTCAACGAGAAGAAGCTGCAGGAGCTGAAACAACTGGCCGAGACTGTCTGCAGCGTCACCGAACCGCTGTTCGTGGAGCACGAGAAAGATATCGATCACGACAGGCCCAGGGATCTGATCGACATATTCCTCAGTCATCTCAAAGACAACGAGGGCAAGTCGGAATTTTCGCTTACCCGAGAGGACGCAGAGGTGATTGTCGAAGATCTGATCGGAGGCCATTCCGTGTTGGGCAACCTCTGGCAGTGGGGGCTGTACCTTTTGGCAGCGAATCCCGAAGTGAGGGCCAACATCCGGGAAGAAGTGGCCCGCGTTACGGGAAATTGCAGAGCGCCCAGTATGGAGGACCGATCGAGTATGCCCTACACGGAAGCGACGACGCTGGAATTGCTGAGGGTCGTCACTTCGCCCATCATTCCACACGTAGCAGCTAAAGATACCAGTTTAAAAGGTAGGGATAGTTTTTTTCAATTCAATTTAAATACAGTAAGAGACCGACTTCACTCAGTCGAAAATGTTAATCCTATGAGGGAAATATTTTACGATATCTCGTTCGTATTTCAGTATTTTTGAATGATTTTTTTCTTGCATTGAATAGCTGAAGGCGGCCCTCTTTTACTTTTTCGATTATGGTGGCAGTTTTTTTTTTTATTATTATTGAGGATACAAACTCGATTTTCGAAACTTCGACTTTCAAGGACTTTCGAAACCGGTTCCGAAAGTCAAAGTATCCTAATAATAAAAACTAGTAATAAAAATCGAAAAAGTACAAAAAGGCCTGCATAGAGATTGACCTCAGCTATCCAATGCAAGAAAAAAAATCATTTAAAAACATTGAAATGCGAACGAGATATCGTAAAATATTTCCCGCATAAGATTAACATGAGCGAGCGGGTGTTTTCGTCTGAGTGAAGTTAGCCCCTTAAGGTGGTTCTCGAGTTTACCTGCTCAACAACGCGAAACTTTCTGACACACTTTTAAACGCAAAGGCATAAAATGGACAGGACTGACGATTTGGAATCGAAATGAGTTTGCCATTTTTTGATCCATAGATTACTTATTGAGTTAGAAGCGATGCCTGTCCCGTGAAGACACGTTTTTCCATTTTCTCGTGCTGCCGCGTCTGGAATTCAGTTGAAAACGCAAAATTGGACAATATTTTCTGAAAGATCTTCTGTCTTTACCAAAAAATGGAAAACGCGTTTCGATGACATAGTTTCCGAATAAGAACACCTGCCCATTTCATGCGTTTCTGAACAAAAAAGGAAGTCAGAAAGTATCTGTTTTGGAATTGAGAACAACCTTAAGCTTGAGTGAATGAATATCGTACATTTATACGTGTTAGGACAGATACCTGACTAGTACGAATTTTTTTTTTTTTTTTTTTTTTTTTTTTTTATGTGAGTGTCTTGTGATTCCTCATCGACGGGATTTGCTGTACACAAATCTAATTATTTTTATATTTAAATAAAATATAACAGGTAAAAAATAATTATTTTACTGTAGTAGAAAACGAAAGAACGGCCCACCAGCCATTGGACTGGCTTCGAACCCACGGCGCAGTCGTCGGCCGAACCGTTCCGTAATTTTCTTCGAACCTTGCATTAGGTTCTCTTAGCCAGTCGCGTCGATAATTGACTTTAACTATCACCTTGCAACAGAATTTCTCTAAATTTCAACTGAGTGAAAAACGCCCATTCCAGGAGAGTGGAATTCGGAACCACTGGCTTCACGTTCTATCACTGAGCTACCATAGAGTTAGCGATTGAAGCCAAAGGTTCCAGGTTCGACTCTTGGACGGGACATTTTTCTCGCAGTTGGAATTTAGAGAAATTCTCTCCCAAGATTTCACCAGTTCAGGAATCAAATAAAATTAATCTCACACTATTGGTTATATTGGGGCCAGCGTTCCACCAAAATTTGATTCATATATGAAATATTTCCAAGAAAATAGCAGTTTGGTTAATTAATCAGTTTATGCAATGGGATGTCATTAGTCCATATCGGCGGAAA
This sequence comes from Maratus michaelseni, assembly GCA_963931845.1. Taxonomy (NCBI): domain Eukaryota; kingdom Metazoa; phylum Arthropoda; class Arachnida; order Araneae; family Salticidae; genus Maratus; species Maratus michaelseni. The sequence continues at coordinate 3,395,351 of OZ007592.1, read as the reverse complement.
TGCTTGTAATATAGAAGAATTATTTGGCTTTACATAGAAAATATTAGCAATAAAAAGGTGCAATTTTGGCAATATTGTTAGGTCAATATTTCACGTTAATATGAGCCAAAGGGTCCCAATGTTGTTTTACTACTAAGTTTTGTTTAACGTACCAGACCATAAAATAAGGATAGCTTCATTTTTTTTTCCAGGTTACAAAATTCACAAAGACACGATGGTTTTCTTCAACACAATCGACATCAACATGAACCCAGAACTGTGGGACGAGCCGAGAAAGTTTCAACCAGAAAGGTAATTTATGATTTTGGCATGCATGCGTATACAAAAGGGATAGGAATTATCTCTTAAACCTCTCATCCAGAACTTAACAAAAAAGCATACCCACGAAAGTATGCCACTATTTCAGAATAGTAATCTTCGATTTATTGAATGACTTTCGATCATTCAATAAGGCAAGGATTGCTAAACGGAAATAGTGGTACCTTGAGTGGCATCTAACTATCACCCTGGGAGACTCCACGGCAAATATAGTTTTTAGATGGGGTATTTGCTTTACAAGGAACTTTAAACAACAAATTTACTTTCTTATGCGGTCCTTTTATCCTACTATCTATATTTAGAAAAGCGTAGCTCTTTGTCTAAGAAGAAACAATTACATTATTTTACTACCGAAACTTGCCGAGTTGTAATACTTTGAATTTTAGGAATTTTCTGTGGTAGAACTGAATTTTCTTCGGTATAATTCAAAGTACTCTGAACTTCGAACTACCGAATGAGTCTTAGAAAGTCGTCCCGAATAAAATTTGAGTTAAATCCAGTTGATTTGAATTTAATTTGGATAAAAGCGCAAGGAAAAAGATACCTTGTGAAAGAGAAAAACTTTGTAGATTCTATAATTATAGAAAGGGACTTTAAAACGGACTTGCACCTGTTGCACTACAGACTGATGACTTAGAAAAAAAAATAATCTGACCTTAAGATAATATTTCACGTTACTTTAGTTAAAGTCCTACCCCCGCACCAAAAAAAAAGGAGAGGAAGAGACCCTTCCCCCGTACATTTTTAACGCAAAATTATCGGAGAGAAACTATATTTTCGCTTTTCTTAAAATTAAAATCGAACATTGTTTTTTACAGAAAAGATGGGCTTGTAAAAGGAAATATATAACAAATATTAAACTTATGTGATTCAAGTTATGTGCAAAACTAATGAAAATGTGTTACTTATTGTTTCTACAAAGCGGAAGAATATCTTTGTAAGTGAAGCTAATTTTGGGGAAACAGGAATTACAAACGTTTCATTACAACTATTTAGCTTACCTGTGTTAACTGGATGGGAAAACTTGTTCATTTCATTTGTTTGAGTTGAAACGCCTTCGAAGAGTCCTTGTCCTTATAAAGGGAAGGGTGGGGGGGGGGGGAGGAGAAGGAGTTGAAAGCTCATAAAGTTCTTCTCCCCCTCCCCAAAAAACAACAATGTTGGTAGTTTCATTTATTTTTTCAATACACACCCAATGGTAATTTATGTGTAATAGTTAAGAAATTACCCCAAAAGCATCCAGAATGAAAACAAATAAATAATAGCAAAAAAATTCTAAAAAGGCGTCGAAATTTGCTCTTTCGATTCCACGCTACGTAAACGGAATGGCTGCATAAAGTTTCCAGAGTATGATTTCGAATAAAGAACTTGGCAGAAATAAATAAACAAATAAAGAGTAGTCATTTATTGTTTAATGGAAGACGGTCAATTGACCTAAAAGGTTTCGATAAGAGTCGAGTGTTATGGATACCTACGAAAGATAAATGGGAAGAAAAAGCAAACAGGACGCAAACAGGATCACAAATTTTATGGAGATCCTTTCGAAGATCTTTTTTAGACATGTTTCTTTTTTCCTTCCTAGTTATTTCTCCGGCATGCCTGGCATAATAAGAAGCTTGGATGCTTTTAGCGTTCGATCATTTATCACATTTTCACAAGAACCTAAAAGGGATTATTTTCTCAAATTCTGTTTTAAAATTTAAGCGCTCAATGTCAAAAGGCTCTATCAACAAATTTCTCATTTTTTGATTTATGAAACCTAAAAAGAATCACTCTTCCCCGCCAAAAATTCTCCTCGGGCGCATAGGGCTTAACAATTCGCCATTTCCCCCTCTCTTAATCTGGGGCAAGGTCCGGCCATTGGGCCTCAAAATTTTGGAGGTCCCAAATCGATTTAGTTCATTACAAATAGGCTATGCCATAAAGTTAAATTATGAAAACTGGAGGGATTTAATAAATATTTTTTGCGTATTTAATAATCATCTAAACGACGTACAGATGTTCTTGGCAAGTGAAGACTTTCTTCAAAAAATAATGGAGGGGGGGGGGGGATCTCTGCTTTACCGTAGGCTGTTTGGTATACCGTTTTATGTCGGTACCCTGATCCCAAATGGGTGCAAGAACAAAAAAAAATTCTAAAACGATTTTTAAACTATTGCGGCTAGAAATTTGAAATTCCCAGCTGTTTAGCACATACTAGAGTGTACAATACTATCGGCCATTAAATGTGTGTGGGGCCGTCCCATTTCATGATGTGCCTTGGACCACATGTTGTGTAACAGAATTTCCTCTCTTTTGAGTTCACCCCCCCCCCCCTCTCCCTTACACGAGGCACATTTCAATTAGTACCAACTATATCAATCGTGATTCATATCCGAGATAGTCTTTACATCATCTACACTATTATATAACAATTCTAACTTTTTTGATGAAAACACTGCTTTTGAACATAGAGCACTAAGCCGTAAAATTCAGGTTTAGTGAAAAATACACGTCAAAACACAAGTAAATCTATATTCATATCAGGAAGAGGAAACGTTTGTTTGTTTCAAGGAGCTACTTTCTGAAACTACAGAACTTTTTTCAAAAAATAATGGGGGGGGGGGGGGGTGAATATCTGCTTTAACATAGGTACTCTGATCCCAAATGGGTGCAAGAACTCGTTTTAGAACCTTTTTTTAGGTTCTAAAACGATTTTTAAACTATTGAGGCTAGAAATTTGAAAGTTAACAGAAGTGGGTTACGTTTTAGACATCCATGCTCAGTAAGAACAGTTTTTTAAACAATTCAAAAGTTAAAAGGGTAAAATGAGTGAAAAATATCTAAAATCATGATGACTCTGAAACTACAGAATCAATCTCCCCCCCCCCCCCCTTTCCAAAAAAAAAAAAAATATATATATATATATATATATATATATATATATATATATATATATATATATATATATATATTTCCCTATAAAAATGTTCCGACATAAAACTAGTCCATAAGAAAAGAGTGGTCACTTTTTTTGTTAATGGATTTAAAAGGTTTCGATAAGAACCGCACGAAAGATAAATGGGAGGGAAAAATGCTTTCGAAGATCATTTTGCAAAATACATTTCTTTTTTTCCTTTTCGGACACGTCCGACATATTAAGAAGCTTTTAGCGTCCGATCCCTTATCGTTGACTTCTTTCTCCTTCCAGATTTATATCCAGCAGCGGGACGGTTTCGAAACCAGACTACTTCATCCCGTTCGGAACCGGAAAGAGGACGTGCCTGGGCGACGGGATGGTGAAAGCCACCCTCTTCCTCGGCATCTCCACCCTGCTCCAGAACTTCGACATCAGCCTGCCTCAAGGCTTCCCAATCCCGGACATGGACGACATCCCCGGACTGGTGGTGCCCAGGCACAATGTCCAGCTGGTCTTCAGCCGGCACCCGAAATGCACGTCCACCACCATCGAGATGGCGTAAAAATCACAGGATTAAGATGAACTTTTTTTTTTTTTTAATTTGCGTACATCGTGAAAGGAATGGAAGGCCGGATTGGACGACGTATAAAAAAAAGTACAAAGCTAAACTAAGGGAAAATAGCGATATAAAATAAAAAAATTATTGTAATTATTTTAACTCAAGGAATCATATTAGGACACTATCGTATTTTACTGCTAGTTTTTCGAAATATCTCTAACGATTTAATGACTAAAAATAGAGTAATAGTTAATACCATTATTGACTTTACCAGAAAAGAAAAAAAATTAAACTAACAATTCTGTGAGATCAAAGTTCCTGTTTCATGTACTTATTTTTATATTTATTTCTAATTGATTTTTAGGTTTTTTAGGTTCGAAAAGCTTATAGGATTGTATAACAATCCTATAAGCTTTTCGAACCTAAAAACGATTTTAATAACTCTACAGATCGGTTTAAATAAGCTACCCAATAAAAGCCACCCTGTTCCTAGGCATTTGTATCTGTAGAACTTCGGCATCAGTTTGTCTCAATATCGGGGTTGGTACGCGCCCAGATACAGCGAAAGGCACCTCCATCACCATAGGCATAGCGGGAAAATATTTCTCTGTGAATCATTCAGATGGACTTTACTGTTGCTTCGTAATAATTTGCGTTCATTGTGCGAAATGAATCGACGATGAGAGTAGACTGTCTACAACGTTTCTTTCAGACAAGGCCGAAACTAGTTTTTTTTTTTTTTTTTTTTTTTTTTTTTTTCCCACGAGGGCACACATGGATTTTTGCGCCCCCGCCCTCTTTAAAGTAAATTTACAAAGAGAATTTTGCTAAGTTTCGAATAGCCGACATATTTTTAAATTAAAAGTATGTAATCATAACATACGTAGTATTGAACTATGTAATAAGCTTTGTCAAATATTTATTTGGAAAAAAAAAAAAAAACTGAAACCGAAAGGAACAGGGAAATTTTTCACTTTATACAGATTTCCGTCTTAGCATGTAAAACTGTTCCTATTCATTATGTTGAGACTATGTATTTTTTTTCATTTAAGGCAGTTATAGAAAGATTTTCACATATTTTACTGTAGTTGTAGTTACAACTACAGTAACATTATTACATTACAACCGAGTTGCAAGGGACACAACTAGTTATAACTCGGTTGTATTACATTACAACCGAGGGTTCCGGGCAGTCGTCCCAACTCGCCCCCTTTAAGGCCGGATTTAAATCTAAAAAAAAGTAATTGTTGTAAATATATACGCTCTTCAAAATGTTCGTTCTTAGCCATCCATTTTGCATGTTCATTGCTTTTAATCGTTGAATGGACGATGAGTCTATTATTCACCTTTTCTTTTTTTCTGTTAATGCAAATGCAAGTTTTTAGTAAAAAAAAAAAAAAAAAAAAAAAAAATCATAATTTTTAAATTATACAAAATATTATTATTCAGAAAGAGTGATAGAATAAAAATTTCAAATAGAAAAATTAAATTTTTTAGACTGCTTAATGTAAAACTGAGTACAAAAGACAGGAACTTGGATTTCACAGATTAGTTGATGTGTAAAAGTATTATTATTATTATTATTTTGTGTGTGGAGGGGAGGGGGTGTTAATGGTATAATTTTTTTCTTTGTAGACCATTTTGGAAGACCAACAGTAAAATACGATATTGTCGCAATATTATTCTTTAATCCATTTGCATCCGAAGCGATATCTTTTTTTTATTCAGAAATTCTAAATAGTCATTTTAGGATGTTTTGTGATTAAATAAAGCAAAAATTCTTCTTTCGGAATTTTCGGTACGGATTCGCTGAAATTCTGCATCAAAATCAAATTCATGAAATAAACACCTCTATACGCTCTTCGGATGCCAAATGGGTTGAATTAAGAAAAAACCCTTTTTTTTATTTTCTACTTTATTTCGCTATTTTCCTCGTTGATTTATTCCGAAAAAAAAAAATCGTTCCTTCCCATAGTTTTCAATTCTCAACGATCAAGATAAACTAAACAATTTCATTGATTTCTTTTTCAAGTTTAATTTAGCTTTTAATTTATTAAAATTATTTACTTTCGATTGCATTCAATAGCTGAAAATCAAATAATTTTTAAAAGGTAAAAGTGAACAATTCTATTTTCTACTTTTTAGCAATAAATCATTTTATTAATTATTATATTTTTTAATTATTATATATTTAAAAACGACGTCCATTCTGGCGATCATTCCTTTTTCAATGACGTCATCTAATTGAGCCAAATGTTTCGACAGTTGCTGGCAACAGTCCAAAACCACCGAATTGAGTCACTCCATGTGAAGGGGGCCCTACAATCGTTAAATTTCCATTAAAAAAAATCATCAACTACAACACACATGTATTAACAGAAAAAAAAAAATACATAGATAATTTTTTTTTTTTTTTTTAAAGCGGCAAAAATATGCAATATTTTTAATTTTTTTAAACTTTCGTTCTCAAAATACGTTTGGATGCAGAATGCGCTAGAAACGAAATACAATGTTAAACAAGAAATTTCTATTAAACTGGAGATATTTTGAACAGTCGTACACGTCTGCTTCCATATCACTAATTATTTTTTATAAAGTTCTCTAATGACATTGACACTTTGAATAATTTAAACTCGATAGAAATCTTTAAACGTACTTTATTTTATTAGCAGTTAAAAAAAAAAAAAAAAAATTCCTAGTGACATAAACGCTAAACTCATTAAACATCATAATCATCTACATAATAATCATCAATTTCATTATCAGTGTAAAAAGAAAAAAAATATATATATATATATCCTAATAACTTAGCTACTTTAATTAGTCAATAAGAATCCTAAAAAACACTTTGGTAATGAAATAGTCTACCGCTTTTGAGTTAGTGAGTCGTTTCTTAGACAGATGGCGCCACTGATATTGGCCAACGGTACTGTTATTTTAATTGCGTAATAGACAGAAAAACACTATTTTTAAATATGGAAATATAAACAAATAATTAAGGATAAATGAATAAAAATGATTTCCATTAATTCCTTTAATAACCCATTATTTTATTACTCCAATTTTACAAAACAAAAGCAGGAATAAATGGCCCTTAAAATAACAGTTTTTATGAGTCGTTCAGGAACGAAAGAAAGACAAGGTAATTGAAATATAAGCCAATAATGAAATTTATAAATGTTTGTTTCTCTAAATAATATAGCTCGATACATATAAAAATGTACATGTAATCCACACTCTAGTTATAAAAGTGAAGATGCTTTAAAAAAAAAAAAAATACGTTGGTCAATTAAATAAGTTTTTTTTTTTTTCAAATTGATTAACTTGTTATCACATGGTATTTACAAGCATAAAGAGCATTTGATATTTAAAAAATATATATAGATTCAGATTCAATGTTCGAAGAACAGCCCTTACAGTCGCGCCATCTGAGAATCATTTGACTAGCTAAAAAGCTGTACACTACATTATTACCAATAAAAGAGCCAACAAAGCAGTTTCAAAAATAGGTGCTTTCTAAGCTATGGATATATTTTTTTTTCGAATTTAACAGTCGTACGACCCCCTTAGCAGCTGCACTCCTTCCTACTTGCTGTGAACTCGCACAGGATAGTCAATCTCTTCGTTCCGATTCTATGCCATGAGGAAGTGGAAAGAAAGTTTATGAAAAGCCAATCTCGTAAAGAGCATTCGCCGGTGTTACGGTGATGCAGTTATTTAAAAAGAAAGCTCTCGCGGTGGAACCCATTTTTAGATAACGTACATCTCATGGCTTTCAGTACATATCTTCCTCGAGCCCTAACCATTCACGCACTTCCCAACTAACTTCGGTACTTTTATGTTAGCTGGGCGCCCGTGATAACTCGCCAAATCTGGATTCAATTGGCATCATTTGAATTGCAAACAACTAACGATACATTTTTACAAATTCTAAATGATATTAAAAGAGTTTGGGATGTTGATGTAATGCAAGTTTATATTTTTGTGAATATAAAATGAGATACGATGAAATGAAGTGTTTCTAGTTTATGTTATACCTTATTTTAACATTTTTGTAATGTTCTAAGTCTAATCGTTAAGAAACCCGATCCTATGAAGCTCTGTTATTTGTATGGATAGGTTCGCTTTTACGTATTTTATCATTGTGATATTTAAGCTATTTTTAAGTAAGTTTTTTTTAAGATTATTACAATATTAAATTAGCTATTTGTTATTAGTTAATGTTAAAAGGTTGGCGAGATTTTTTTTTTTTAAAAAAAGGCGATCACCGGCGCCCGGCTAACATAAAAACACCCTAACTTCAGACTCGTGAAATTGGAAATGATTATTTCATGAAAACAAAAAAGCATAGTAACTGTCAACTTTGTATTATATAAATGTGATAATGATTTATTTAAAGAGTGTCTGTTTTGTGTACTCATAATGTTTGTAGTGGCATCTATTACATCCACAATTCACTGTATAAAAAAACTCTCAGCTGTACATTGCTTTACATGTTTGTGTTGACGCTACTCTTCGATGTTGATTGTATAAAAGAAAAACGTTGTATCTCAGTATTATACGTGTTTATTTGTATCCCTTTTTCTATTTGTTTATTAAAAGGAGTTTATGAAATGTGACTGAAATTGTTTCTTATCTTACACCCCTGTTAAGTATTTATTTTGAAAGTTACACGCTGTTTATTAGTTTTATTATATATTATACGAAAAGGTTTAAGACTAGAGTATTACACAAGCAGATATTTTTCAAATTAACTTTTTATTTTACCTTTACATGCGATGAACCACAACCTCTTAAGAGAAATTCAACTCTAAAAAATATTAAAGATGGAAAAAAAAAATCTCTCAGAGGTCGAAATTTTTCTCAAAATTAAATAAATAAATAAAAAAAGAAGGAAGGAAAATTTAAGGATTCTCGTCATTTTTAGAGTTTTGTACATCAAAAGGAAATTAAACACATCATCACACCAACACAAAATTTTCTTCTCAATCGCCTACAACCAAAACTGAATGACAATCGATTCGTTCTTGAAATACATAGCTGACGCGGAAATCGTGAGAAACAGAGTCTAGCAGCGACATCTGAAGGGCGATTGACACCCAAACGTAACCAGTTTCTATTTATGTCAAGGTCTAACAGAATCTTATAAATTTTGTGCATTCATTCTTGAGATATTGCTATCGTGAAGAAAGTAGCCTAGCCGCGCCACCTGTTGGGCTATGTACACCAAAACCTCATCAATCATCTATTTATCTGAATGTCTTACAGAATTTCAAGTTTAATGGAATTCTGTGTTTTCGTTCTTGAGAAATGTAGCCTTGTTGGGCGATGGACACCAAACGCTAACCCACACCCATTTATATCAGGGTCTAACTGAATCTAAAGTTTCATTCAACTCCTTCTTGAGATAGAGAGCGTGACAGACATTTTCTAAAAACAGTCCGATCGTGATCAGCCCCTTCTCAAACGTATCAATCCGTCGAAAATTTTCACGAATCCAATTTCTTGTAAATATAGAAGAAAGTAAAAAAAAAAAATAATAATAAAGAAAAGAAAAACATAAATCGTATTAAAATTAGAATTAATACATTTTGTGCGAGGGACATATCTCAAACACTTTTGAAGTGGGAGGTGGCAGAAACTTTAAACTCGCCTATAATAAATTAAACATGGAAGTCAAAGAAATGACTCAGATTTTCATGGAAATATCCCTTGACTTCATTTGGCGGCGTGAATGGAGCGCTCTAAAAAGTACAAATACACAGACAGGCACCCAGTGATATCATTTGGCACGGTCTCGCCTCCTATTTCGAAACAATATTACTTCATATAAGGCAAAAGTTATAACAGCCAAATAATTACCTATTTCAACCCTCCTAATGACACTGTACAACATTTTATAAGGAGTAATGACATCATCCCGATTCAATTTTTAAAGAATATTTTTGGTTTTGAAGAGGTTTGATATCAATATGAATGATCTTTAAAGAAAGGTTCCTTTTAAGGCAGTATACAAAAAAATATATTTTTTCACGCTCAGCAACTCAAAATTTTCTGACTCATTTTTAAAAGTAAAAACATGAAACTTGGCAACGGGATTTATGAAGAGATTTATAAGTGACTTGTGTTTTAGCTATCCCGGTCGAAGAACCTGGAGGGCATAATTCATCCAGTTAACCTTATTGATCAAAGCATCTGGTCTGATATTTTAATCAGCTCAACAGAAAAGATCGCAGGTAATGGAACTCCAGTAGACGCTGGATACGTGAATACACGTCAGACCAGATGCTTTGATCAATAAGGTTAACTGGATGAATTATGCCCTCCAGGTTCGACCGGGATAGCTCAGTGGTAGAGCGTGGCGGCTTCAGCCAAGCGATCCCAGGTCCGAATCCTGGCCCGGACATTTTTCGTCCAGTTGGAAATTTACAACTTGTATGATTACTTTACCAATTTGAAATAATTGTGTTAAAAAATAATCCAGTATATTACTCTGAATTTCAAATTTTATTTCCATTAAATCATCTAATTGTATCTTATGTATATTTCGGTTTAAAAATACTAAATATTCAGCCATTTACTTATTAAAGTTTTTACATTATTTGTATTTTAAATTTAATTACACAAAACTCAATCTTGTGTATATGTGGTATGAGGTTGAAATCTAAGTGATTTTTTTTTAAAACTTTTTATAGGTTTTTATGAAATACATGTCACAATTATAATAATATTAGAATTATTATGTATTTCAAATAGAATACTGATCAAATATTAAAAATATACTATATTAAAATTATTAACATGATATGAACTGCACTCATATAAGCATTAAATTTTCTGCTCTTGTAGGTCTTTAAGATTTTATTTATAAAAATTACTATTTGCTTGTTTTTAAAATGAAAAGGAACTTTTCATACTGAGGTACAAATAAAATGTAATGATAAAAATAGCAAATTTAAAAATTATATATCGTAGAATTGAAAAGACATAATAGTTTAAATTTTGGATGTGATGTTTGTCCTATGTATAAAAAATATTTAAAAAAAATTTAAACTTCTTCACTCGAAAATTTGTATTGATATTTTTCAATTAAAAATAGGGCTTTTCTAAACCAAATCAATTGGAAAACTGAATCGAGCAGGCTAAGTGACGTCAAACAGCAAATCGCTCTTTATTGATTGCAGGGTGAAATGGGGCACAACCTTATGATATAGTAACCTTGCGCAGACTAGCAGGAGAAAAGTATCTTTTTTCACATGAACGAAAACCGTTTAAACGTTTATACGTTTAACCGCTGGGGTAAGATCCGTATATACGTTGGACCGTATATAGTGTTTCGTATAATACGTATAACCGACTGTGCCGTATCATACGTATAAAAAATCTGCACCCCGTATAATACGTATTATACGTATACACGTATAATAGGGAGCACTAGTATAAAGCTACCTATTGCAGCCGTTCGGAGGAAAGCAGTTCCGGAAAATTTCGATCTATTTTCACCGATCATGACCCCCAGACCCCAAAACCACCCTCCGTTCAAATGTTGATTTATATATATATAGATATCCATATATATATATATATATATATATATATATGACCTATGTCATACGATAACGCTCGTATTTATAAATCGATTTTGATGAAACTAATTGTGTGTATTAAGGTCACCAATGTCTCGACCGAGTTCGTTGGCCAGCTTGGTCCGCCATTTTGTTTCAAGATGGCGGCCATTTAAAGATTTAAAACTAAAATAAATATACAAAAAATTTAAAAATTCAAATTTATTTTTTAATTACGTGTTAGGCCTTGATACGAGGATTCCAGAGCATTTTTTGGTTTACCTCTATCTTAAAAAATGGCTGAGATAGAGCAGTTTGAAATTCTAGGGTGGCTGACATTTTGAAACAAAACAGTACATTAACGCGATTACTCGCAAATTATTTTCTTTCATTGTTGTAATAATTTTCCCAACCAGTGGGCCCGTGCGAAGATTTCGCACTGAAATCTAATATTTTATAGGTACTTCTCTATTAACCCGTCGACCGCTTTTCCTAACAAAAAAATACCGCCAAACTGTAAGATTAAACGCCAAAAATGTAGTCCCATTTACTTGATGTCAGAATCATTATGCGTGTTTGTTACGTCATCTAGTGGTATTACATTCGACATTTGCGTGTATTTTTCATTATGTTTTACTGATTTAGTAGTTATTTTATTAATTAAAATAACAATTGTGTCCTTAAATTCTTATATTTTATTTATTTTTTGATATTCCAATGGCAACGTTCTCCCGTTTATTTGGCGATAGATTTTTGTTATGAAAAGTGGCCGACGGAATAATAGAGAAGTATCATTTTTTATCAATATGTAATAGTTATTAGATGCAGGTTTAAACTTCTAAAGAAAAAGCAAGGATAAAAATATCTGCAAACAACATTTAGTTGTTAGTCAAGCCGGAATATCATCTAATATATTCCATCAAAGGTAGACTAAAAACTGATCCAAGATTGCTAAAGGCACGCGCGATAAAAAAAAAAATAACAATCGTATTTTGACTGCATTAGAGGATGACGTCATCCGCTTCGGGAAAACCATGGGACTTAGAAATATAAATCTAAACATTTCAATTTCAATTTCGCTTTTTAATCATAAGTATAAAATAAACCCGTGCGGTGTTTTTTATAATAATTGCTATGAGCATCATATAATGTGGTATTTTATTTTTTTGGCAACAATAATTTCAGGAAAACCTTTCATTTCTTTCATGAAAACAATGCCGATTTAATTTTTCAATTTCAGCAAATTTTAATCAAAAACATGTTTTAACGAATTGTTAAGTTTAACGAATTGTTTAATTGTCAGAAGCCTGTTCTAAAACCTTTCATATAGTATCTCATTCGTTGTTCTGCGTTTCATATTTTCTGAGTAAAAGGGATGTTGACAGGAGAAATAATATATAAGGATCATACGCATAAAACTATATATTCATATCCGTTAGCACCAAAATTGGCGACATTGGCGGCAAAATTGGCGACAAAATTATCAAAATTTGTGACATTTGGCGAACTATCGCCAAACTTGGCGACCAAAATAAGTCTTTATAAATGAAGCCAATTTGGTTATTGCTCAATAATTTGGCGAAATTTTTATTCAAATTCAGTATTAACGAATCTTTTGTAAACGTTTCTTTGCATTTTAACTTGCTGTTTTCGTGTAACCTTAGCTAAAATTTTAAAACGAAGATATAGGAAAGCTACCTTTTCCTCCCGGTACAGGCCGGAAGGACTTTTTATTTTTCGTTCAATTCATTAGAAACAATTCTTTTCGCAGTACGATCATTTTCTTTTGTTTCCAGCGCTATCGCTTCGGGAAATTCGGTTCGAAATGTCCACTTTGAGAGCAATTTTTCAAATATATTCTGCCTTTATCAAAAAATCGCCCCATATGGACATTATAAAGTTTCTGAGTAAGAGAACCTGCCCATTGGATGCATTTTAGAGCAAAAATGAATTTAAAAATAAGTCACAAAATAAGCAATTTGGATTTGAATGTACCTTAAGATGAAATTTTATTTTTTATAAAGGCTAGTAAAGAGTAAACATCGAAAAGGTCGTCGCGTTGCACAGCCCTGGTGTAGAGTGTGCCTGAAGGACACTCCAGCTATCCTGGGTCCCAGTGTGTATTGTGTACCTGTACAGGGAGAAGAAGGCTCGGGGTTCCTATTTTAAACAAACAAGCCCATGCGAACATTCTGCTAATACTCAGGGCCGGCCCAAGGGGCGTGCGAAGTGTGCGACAAGTCGCGAAACGACTTAAGGGGCGCTCAAAAGTCAAAAGATCACCGATAAAAAATATTATTAGATTCCACGTTTTTTCTTTTTCTTTTCTTTTCTTTTTCATTTTTTCCAGGCTGCGGTTTGTGGGAGTGGGTCTACCTTGGGTTTAAATAACAGTTCAAGGACACTGAAATCTTCCTATACAGACCAGGCCTTTCTGTTATCTGAGAAAACGAGGCTATTAACACTCAAATTACATCCTGGGAAGACATAATCAAACCTCTATTCAACACCAGAACTGAGGGAGGTTAATTAATAATTACTGACATTTTTAAGATTCTGAACTCTTTTTTCTCCCGCTTGTCGGTCGACTCTCGACTGTCCCCTTGATGCAGCTGATAGTGGCAAGTGTCCTTTGGCAGGTAACATCTTGTACTTGTAGAGAATCGTACAAATTGAATTACTTATTCTCGTTTTTTTGCATTAAACAATATTAATTTAAAGATTATACTCAAAATGCCGTGCATGAAAAGATCGGGAAATTATTACAGGATCAAGAGGGCGCCAAAAAAAAGAAAGAAAAAGTAAAAACATGATGAAAAAAGTATATAATCGGAGCGCCAAATCTTTTGTTGAAGACGCAAATGAAAGGTTAATAGAGGTAAATTTCTCTAACTAAAAATTATATATGTAATTAATCTTATTAAAAAATTAACTTCAGCACACCGTTTTATTTAGTTATTCTTAATTTAATCTGTATTAAATTAATAATAGTGTAATAGTATTTCAATACATGGTCGAAACTATGAATTTTTCAGTCGCAAAGCATTTTGGCGCCCTCTGCAATTCTTTTCCGAAATAAATGTATACAGAGAAGTTTTCAATCCATTCCCCTAATTTTTATTTTAAACATGAAATAATTGTTAGAAAGCATATTTATCTTAATATTTTTATATTGCTTTGTTAAGAAATGGACCTACTGTAATCGCTTCGTTTTTATCTATCTATATATAATCCAGATCTTGTTAACACGATAATGTTTGAAAATTGAATCATTTCGTCGAACCTAATTGGAACAGTGTATTGATCCTACAAGTACTTTGGATCTGGGTGTGTTCATTAATCAAGTATGTAAATCTTATAGTTTGTTTACAGAGACACACAAAAGCAAATTTTGTCATCACGATGTCTAAGATGTCTAAAAACTAGTTCAAATATAATTGGGACAGTGTATAAATCTTACAGGTATCTAGATGAATTCGTTAATCAAATAATATTCTCTGGTGCCCCTAAGCAGTCCCTTAATGGAAAAATCACGCCCTGTTCAAAACAAAGAGTATAAAATTAACGAATATATCTTTATTTTGGGTCGTCCGATTCCATGACATTTTTTCCTAAATTTCGTTATTTGTTTTTGTACCGAAGGACGAACCAAATATTCTTTGGAGCCCCCTTCTACTCTTGTGCCCAGGACATCCCCCCTCTTGGCCTTGCTTCAACAAGACAATGTGAAATGCACCACAAATAAGTTTAAAGTCAAAACATTTATTGATATGAAATTTGGACTATGTAACTATTTTTTCCTGGTCCGTACTTTCTTTCCCTTTTTTTTTCTCTCAGGAAATAAAGGAGATAAATTTAGTTCATTTTAGAAAAAAACATTTTTCTAGTTCAAATTTTAGAAAAAAAATCAAACAACGTCGATGGAAACTTATTCTTAAAGAGTGATGTTATATTAACATTGAAGAAAACAATGCATCTTATTAATTTTATATATTTTTTAAGAAACATATCAATGATTTAATTTTTTTTTTCAATCTATTTTGAACAGCTTTTTCCGAGAGAGAGAGGTTTATTTTAAAACTCGTTGTATAAGGCCAAAATCCAAACTGGCTACTTTTTAGCACAATTTTTTTATCCCAAACGTGTCAAATTGGCAGATGCTCTTATTAAAATACTAATGTAATCGAACCGCTTTTCAGTTTTTCGGTAAAAGCAGAAGAATTTTCAAAAAATTCCGTCAAAGTTGGCGTTTTGAACCGAATTTCCGGACACGACAGCGCAGGAAAGAAAAAAACTGCTGTCCTGAGACAAAAATCACTTATAACTCAAGATGCAATTCTTTTAACAGAAGATGAAAAAAAAAAACTTTTTGATTTTATATCACATCAAAAAACATACCTGCAAGTCTCGTGCTTTTATGCTTAAAAACGAGTCGGAAAACGAGTCGGAAATATATTTTAAATCTTTTTTTTATATTTAAATTGATATATTTAACTTTATATGAAATATAAAACCATGAAACTTTGTACAAAGTTTTTCAGCTATGTAATCTTGAAATTGATTTCGGAATATTTTATTTAAAGTGAACAATTTTTTAATTTGTTCCTCGTAGTAAAAAAAAAAAAAAAAAAAAAAAAAAAAAAAAATGTATGTTCTTTTAAAAATTTGTAATTTTTTAAAAATAAATATTTCTGTAAATCCCTTAGTCAAATCAATATTTATAATTTCCATATCAAATGTGAAAATGTATGCAAAAAAAAATATATATATATATATATATATATATATAGAGAAGATAGAATATTTTAGAAAAGTTTTAAAAAGATAATTCTCTTTAAAGAATTTACATTTAAAAGGGAATAGATATATAAATTTGTATTTGAAGAAAATAAAATTAGAAAAATATGATTATGAATATAAAGTAAAATCATATTTATAAATATTTTGTTTCTTGGCCATCACACTTTTTTTTTCAAAATATAGCTAAAGAATTTTGTCAAAGTTAAAAAGAAGAATGGGATAAAAGCATAGATGTAAGCAGCATAGCCAAAAGAAATGAAGTTAAATAATTTCTGAAGGCTCCAATTCTGAGCGAGAGTCATCTTTTTTGTCATGAGGGTGATGGTAAAAAATGAGTTCTGAGAATTCCAGTTTAGTAGTCTTTCAACAAAGCTGTAAAATATTATGTGCTGTGGTCAGAGCCGGTGAAATAGGGGACACTTCGGGTAGGGAAATGACCAATATAAGTATTTCTAAGAAGTGATAATTAATCTCTTTCCGGCAAACCAGGATATAGTTGTCAGTTGTTGGTCCATTAATTGTCCAGGAGTAGGTAATAAGAACATCTTGGCAGAGGCATCGTTTGAGGAAGGACAAATTTTTTGCAACTTCCCTGTGGCTTTAAGCATGTGGGGTAGTTTCAGTTTCAATGCATTAATTATCAGTGTGCAAATAAATTCTGTATTTTAAAATACGGGAAACTTTTTTTTGTGGTTCTGCCACGTAGGCCTATATGCTTCAAGTTCCAGAGTGTATTTTTTGTGAGTAAATTTCTCTTTATCAGATCTTTGAAATTCTGTATAAATGGAAGAGCTTTGAGGAAGATGTTATGTAACAAAAATAAAATTGCAAGAAAATTGAAATAAAAACTTTTTGTCGTAAATTTTCTTGTTTTTAAGTTATCCAGAATCTATGATGGCTTTTGAAGATAAAATTTTGGT
Source organism: Maratus michaelseni (assembly GCA_963931845.1). Taxonomy (NCBI): domain Eukaryota; kingdom Metazoa; phylum Arthropoda; class Arachnida; order Araneae; family Salticidae; genus Maratus; species Maratus michaelseni. The sequence continues at coordinate 3,378,290 of OZ007592.1, read as the reverse complement.
AATATGCAGATCGGAGGATTTTTTTTTTTAATTTTTTTAATTTTCCGCCCTTGCCCCTCAAAAGAGGGGGGGGGAAGGCAATTGGTTGTCTGTTGGGGAATTTCCCTTTTTTCGGGGGGGGGGGAAGGGGGGCGCCCTACGGATACTCGCACGGGTGCCAAAATACCGTTGGGCCGGCCCTACTAATACTCCTTGCGCTTGGTGTGATGGAAATGAATGGGATGCCATTTAGGAAGGAGAGTTCGGAACACTACAAAGATCGCGTACAATAAGTTTATTGGAAAAGTGACAGAGAAAAAGTTCTTACTTGAATTGACAACACACTAAATTAAAGACGCTGAAATGAAGAGAACCATTTCAAAACTGAAAAATATTTATTTTGAAATCAAGAGAATATAGGTTCCCCATTTTTTTATTTATTTTTTTTTTTTTTTAGTAGAAAAAACTTAAAAAAAAACATCCCATCCGATACTTCAGTTTCAATTTTAAAAGCAGCATTTTTTTAAATCAGGCTACGACACCACATCAGACTTAAATTGACTTCGATTTTAATGTTCCGAACTAAAATATGAAATAAACGAGGCATCCGAAGGGTCCCCCACCCCGGAAGATTTCGGAGTTTATGCTTATTATAAGTGCAAGCTCCTCCCCGGAACTGCATAAATCCCTCCCGGAGAAAAATGTCTGAATGAACACGGGAGGGCAAACCAAGGTGGAATTGGAAAAATACGATTGAAGGGTCATTGAAACAACAAATGAATGACGGTATTTTCACTCATTATTATAAGTATAGATGGCGACACTAAAACTCTCATCCAGAGGCAACTTGCTCAAAGCTCAATCTCAGGACATTTCTAGCATTCTGTTTAAAAGCTGAAAGTTTTCTCCATCGACAAAATAATCCTTTGAATCGGCAGGATAGGCGCGCTGGAAAATAGCTCACAAACGTCGATGGGTTAACAATTCATTGAAAGCATAATGAATACGGACCCGTATTGAATTCAAGGGGTCGTAAAGGTTGAGAGATCTCCCCCTGGAACTCGGAAACATTTTGACTTTTATACGTATGAATAGTCTACATTATTCCCCGAAGCTTCAGCAGAAAAATCATCTGAATTCAACACTGAAACGGAAGATTCTCAGGTCCTTTCATTTTACAAGTTTTTGATATTGTTGTAGTAACTAAGTAGAACTAAATGTTTGGTGCTGCCATCTATCCTGTATTCTCAAAACCAAAAGAGAAATCTTTCATGCTATTTTCTTTTTTCTAAAGCGCAGCAGTTTAGAAATTCGGAGAATGGATCTCACAATAGGTGAAATACGGTATTCTCTTACGAGAATACCGAATTCAAAAGAAAATATTAATAAATACTACATTTTTTTAAGTTTCGCTGAAAATTGTTTATCTCATTGCGAATACGCTCACATACACTTCGGTAATACTTAGTTCGACTACGGACCAGACATTTTTTTAAGCGATTTTCTGAAGTAAAATTGGGTACGCTTATTCGTCGCTCTCGGCGGTGGTCGAGGCGACCCGACACTGCTATACACCACGGCAATGCCTGGCTCCATTGCAGAAGTTATTACACATGAATTTTACATTAGAAACTGGATATTTAATGAATTTTAAAAAACGATCCACGTTATGACCTCCGTCTTACTCAAATCTATGTGATAAGACATAGAATGGGTCGATCCACTGCCGAGAAATCGTGTCTATTTTATGGTTGGATTGGAGTGGATACATAGGAAGCTTTGCCCACTGCGCTTCAATAGTGTGGGTGGAGCCATTTCCGAGAAATCGTGTTCATTCGGAGGAGAGCTGAAGGGCCTATCGTTATCTAGATACACCGCGGCAATGCCTAGCCCGATTGCAGAAATTTTGTCACACATAGGGTTTGCACTAGAACTTTGACCTTTAACACACTTAAACCCATAAACAAACTTCCACGGCACACTAAAATTAGGAGGCAATGCAAAAAGAATACATGGTATTTCTTGTATTATTGGCTAACACAATCAAAATGTTGAAAACTGCAAAAAACTCTCAGAGCCAAAATAATTGACCCTTACTTGTATATAAAAATAATGTTAAAATTTGTATAAACTTATTTTACACATCAAAGAATGTTACAAATCCTTATATACATTAACTTTTAAAGAGCCCATTTTCTTCGTAAAATACAATGTGATACATTATAGTCTATGGCAGAAAATTGTTTGAAGAACATTCTCATGGTGCCGTACTATTTAAAACATTACGGAATTGATCTGCAATGCTGATACGCACTACAAAATAGTTTGCGTAGCAATTATTGTTTATTGACAGGAACACACAAATGGTTAGATTGCCTTATTTTAAGGGTCATCTACCCTCACGTGAAAACATCCGCTCGCTCATGTAAATTCTATGGGGCAGTTATTTTACAATATCTCGTTCGCATTTCAATATTTTTAAACGATTTTTTTTGTTGTTGTTGTTGCGTTGGATAGCCGATATTAATCTCTATTTTCTAATTACATTTTTTTTTTTTTTTTCTGACGAAGATATTTGTAGGTTTTGAAAGTGAAAGTGTTTTTTACATTATTAAACAGCACAATAACATCACCCACAGGCGGGACTTAATTTGCGCCGGTACTTCTCTGGTTTTAGTAAATATTTGAATATTGGCCAGAACTCGTAAACACTGCGCTCCGGAGCCTAGTGCCATAACGCTTCCCCTTAACGACCCTTTCCTTTCCCTCCCATCTCCAATCTTTTGTATCAAAACACTTATAAGGGATGTAAGGTGTCGCTCACGTTAGAGATGGAGATGAAACGGGCTCGATTTTTATATCAGTTTTCGGGTTTGGACAGGCTCGAGCTCAATCTGTCTTAAATTGAAAAGTTTATTTATTTCCATTTCAAATCATTTTACTGCTATTGTGATCAGAATAAAGAATCAACAGAAAGAGTCTTTTTCTATTCTGCATAGCTGCGAACTATTCATTTTAGGTAGCTTTCAATACAAAAAAGTATAAACCTATTGCAGCCGTTCGGAGGAAAGCAGTTCCGGGAAATTTCGATATATTTTCACCGATCATGACCCCCAGACCCAAAACCACCCTCCGTTCAAATGTTGATTTATATATATGTAGATATATCCATATATATATATATGTAATAATAAAAAAATTTCGCCATTTTTCCTTAGTTAAATTATTCCAAATTCTTACAATTCTAAATTTTTTTCCCCTGTTTTATTCCAATTTACTACTCTATATTAATTTCCCGCTCTAAAGTCACTTTACTACAAAATTAATCCACTACCTCTCTGTCCGAACTCTTTTACTAATTATCTTTCATTGGTCGTAACGTAGCATGACGCGTCTTCTTTAATTCCTCATTGGTTCAGTGCGCGTTCTACGTCATAATTTGTGTTATTGCGCTGGGTAGAGCTCCTATAATACAGGCTGACGCATCCTCGCAGATATGTGTCTCAAAGTCGAAAAACCAAGCTAATTTTCCGCCATTTAACATCCAGCCTCTTTCAGAAGGTGGAGGAACGAGGCCTTAGGCAACCCCAGCTCCGGCAGCGGTAGATTGAGATGCTGAACTGAGACCCGAATAATGCGAAGCAAAATGGATATGCGTCAGCTCCTATTATAGGAGCCTTAGCGCTGGGTAACAAAAAGCAGCTACCTGCGGCGCTCCCTCAGAACTAAGTCGTATTTTCACTTGTAAACAACTCCCTGGCTGCTCGTTTTGAGAATCATTGATATGTTCTGATACTTACCCTCTATACCTTGATGACGTAGTGATGCACGGCTATTATGGTTATGGTGGAAACTGCCCAAGAGAAATATTTAATAAAGGATTGAAATTGAAAGCCTTGTTCGTTTGAATTCATGGAGAAACGCCCCTGGGTTTTAAATTCTACTGCCGCTATGGCCGCGTCGAAACTGCAACTAAAATGTTACGACTGCTTCTAAATATTTATATCATCAATAACAACCAACGTTCTTAACTTCGTTGTGCGACCATGTGTGCTCCTGCTTCTATAATCAACGTTATTGCAGCGGTAAATCATCGTAATATAATATATATATATATATATATATCTACCTATGTCATACGATAACGCTCGTATTTATAAATCGATTTGGATGAAACTAATTGTGTGTATTAAGCTAACCAATGTCTCGACCGAGTTCGTTGACCAGCTTGGTCCGCCATTTTGTTTCAAGATGGCGGCCATTTAAAAATTTAAAACTAAAATAAATATACAAAAAAATTAAAAACTCAAATTTATTTTTTAATTACGTGTTAGGCCTTGATACATGGATTCCAGAGCATTTTTTGGTTTACCTCTATCTTAAAAAATGGCTGAGATAGAGCAGTTTGAAATTCTAGGGTGGCTGACATTTTGAAACAAAACAGCACATTAACGCGATGACTCGCAAATTATTTTCTTTCATTGTTGTAATAATTTTCCCAATCATACGCATAAAACTATATATTCATATCCGTTAGCGCCAAGATTGGCGAAATATCGCCAAATTTGGCGACCAAAATAAGTCTTCATAAATGAAGCCAATTTGGCTATTGCTCAATAATTTGGCGAATTTCTTATTCAAATTCAGTATTAAACGTATTATAGCAAACGCTACCGCGTTTGCTATGATTAACGAATCTTTTCTAAACGTTTTCTTTGCATTTTAACTTGCCGTTTTCGTGTAACAATAGCTAAAATTTTAAAGCGAAGATATAGGAAAGCTACCTTTTCCTCCCGGTACAGGCCGGAAGGACTTTTTTGTGTTAACACTATTTACGAATCCTGAGCTTATTCTGCGATTCATCCACATTAAGATGAGGCAAAGGTTTGTATTTGGAAGTAGTCCTAACTATAAAGTGGATAGCTAAGTATGCGCAGATTTACGATTTAAATTTTTTATTTTGCTAAATAATAACTAAATAATGTATGAAATATAACTATACAGAGCTCCGGTACTTTTCTTTGCCCTACCCACAATTAAAATATGAACATTTTAATTTACATAATACGTTTTAGGTAGCTTTCAATACAAAAAAGTAATTGCAGCCGTTCCGGGAAATTTCGATATACTCTCACCCCATCATGACCCCAAAACCACCCTCCGTTCAAATGTTGATTTATATATATGTAATAATAAAAAAATTTCGCCATTTTTCCTTAGTTAAATTATTCCAAATTCTTCCCTCTCATTTAAAATATCTCTTAAATCTATTTTATATTTTATTCCATAACTTAATCAAAATATTCTTTTATTTATCATTCTAAAAATCGTAATCTATTAAAAGCTACACGTATTTATTAAAACCTTATTCTCTTAAATTGCAACACTGCCTCTAAAACGCACCTGCCTAATTTCTTCTTTTGAGACATTGAATTTTTATTCTTTGGAACTTTTGTAATACCATTTTTATTTCTATTTAATTATCATTCGGCATCCCAGGATTCCTGGCATTTTCGCGCCCAAAGGCTTTTTTACCTTTTTAAATTGCCGCTTCTGATAAAGAGTTTTGGTCATACGTCAGAGACACACCCTCGTGGCCTCATTTTTTCATCCATTAGCGAGCAGGCCCGCCTTTTCTGCCCCCTTGTTTCCCGCCGAACATGGCTGTCAGTGGACTAGCATTTCGCGCGTTTGTAACTTTGAGCAGAAATCTCGGAATATTTATACTGTTACATTGGCTTCGGACACAGATTTTTGTACGTTTTTCTTCTGTCAACTAGGCCCTGCCACTAGGGGGTCAAAATACGTATTCATCGGTAGAGAGTCTTCAAAAAACATAGCTTTGTGCTGTCATCTAATGTATTAAATATCTTCGAGTTTTTGATGAGATTTAGTGGAGTTGTTACATCAACGTCATCTAATAAACAGTTGTCTCGTCTATACCATGTGTCTTTCTTGAGTGGGAAACTGCCTGGATTCATTTACTTAGCCTGTTCTTCGGTTACATGCGACTGCCTCTAAGAAGTATAATTCGTCATCATATAGCATGGAACAGCGTTAGTAATTTGTGGCGGTGGAATAATAGTACTATGATCTGGTGTAAATTTATAGAGACCGTGGCTGGCCTGTCAACGGTTGCTGGTTCTAGAAATTTTTATATCATATATATATATATATATATATATATATATCTGACCTATGTCATACGATAACACTCGTATTTATAAAGCAATTTGGATGAAACTAATTATGTGTATTAAGCTCACCCATGTCTCGACCGAGTTCGTTGGCCAGCTTGGTCCGCCATTTTGTTTCAAGATGGCGGCCATTTAAAGATTTAAAACTAAAATAAATATACAAAAAATTTAAAAATTCAAATTTATTTTTTAATTACGTGTTAGGCCTTGATACAAGGATTCCGAAGCACTTTTTGTTTTACCTCTATCTTAAAAAATGGCTGAGATAGAGCAGTTTGAAATTTTAGGGTGGCTGACATTTTGAAACACGACAGCACACTACAACAATTTGGAAATTTTACGTCAAACGTGACAAATGAGGTGCGTTCGTACTATAAATAGTTATATAAATATTCAGATCTAGATGATTTTTAATTCTGTGAAATGAATTATATCGTCTGCAGATTCATTTCTGTCATAAAATAATTATCTGGGTCGCTTGACGATTAAACTTCCGAAGCTCCTATAACAAAAAAGCACCGATTTAAAAAAAAATAATAATTCAAATTTCTTAATAAATATTTTATTAATATCTCCTAAAGTTTTGATTCGATTTTCATAAAATTTGAAATGTCTCGACAAAATTCTGCAAAGATAATATATCTTAAATTTTAAACCATTCGTTTGGGTAGTTTTTGCGTTGTTATATGCGGACGGACGGACCAAGCGACGACAATAGGTGCTACGTATTTATATAATTACGAACGCACCTAAAAAACCAACGATTACTTTATGAGTTTTAGTGAACGCGATTTCTCGCAAATTATTTTCTTTCATTGTTGTAATCATTTTCCCAATCATACGCATAAAACTATATATTCATATCCGTTAGCGCCAAATTCTCGCCAAATTTGGCGACCAAAATAAGTTTTCATAAATGAAGCCAATTTGGCTATAGCTCAATAATTTGGCGAATTTCTTACTCAAATTCAGTAATAAGGAATCTTTTGTAAACGGTTTCTTTGGATTTTAGCTTGCTGTTTTCAAGTAACATTGGCTAAAATTTTAAAACTAAGATATAGGAAAGCTACCTGTTCCTCCCGGTACAGGCCGGAAGGACTTTTTAACCTTAACTAGATCTTAGTATTTTATACAGTGTACATAAATTTTATAGAAAATATACACCGAACAGAATTGGAATAAATTAGCACGTATGGTTGGTACTCGCTACAAACGCGATTCCAAGTAGGTTACTACTTTTTGAATCGAATCGCATTTTACTACACGTATATATTTTACTATGATATTTATATGTACGAAGAAAAAAAGTCTATTCTATGAAGAATAATTGCCAGAAAAAAGGTTCTTAGTAGTTTTATTCATTTTCCAACTAATATTAAAGTTTATTTTAATCTTTTAAAAATATATCCACCCTATATAACTGAAACTTTTCAAATCTCATTTTTTTTTTTTAATTATACCGGGAGGCGGCAGCACAGACAATCACCTCATCGAGTTCACGGCTGAAATTCTAGAATTATTTAAAACTCGATTCGCATATTAAGACGCAATCGGTCTGCCAAGTCATATCTTGGTGGAAAACACCTGAAAACCCGATTTTAGCGGTTGACTCGTAGGTTTAGCATTGTGTTTTCCTGCACCCAAAAGTATGATAACATGGAGAACTGAGTGCAGGAAAACACAATGGTAAACCTACGAGTCAACCGCTAAAATCGTGTTTTCACGTGTTTTCCACCAAGATATGACTTGGCAGACCGATTGCGTTTTAATATGCGAATCGAGTTTTAACTAATTCTAGAATTTCAGCCGTGAACTCGATGAGGTGATTGCTTGTGCTGCCGCCTCCCGGTCTAAATCTAATGTATATTAAAACAAGTGGTTAAGTGTGATCCAAGATCGCACAAAGGGTTTCGTTTAATATTCCTTTCTTTAATAAATCCAAATTTTATTTAAAAAAAAAAAAAAAAAAAAAAAGGTCATGTTTTTTGTAAAGTAAAAGTTTACCCGTCTATTTTTCTCGGTTTTTCGAATATTTGAACCGGCCCGATTTCGGGCGAAGTAAGCTATAATACTCTGTCATAATCAGGGCTTAACAAATGCGGTCGCCACTGGCGACCAGGTTTTTCTATCTGGCGACCAAGTTTTTGAACTTTAAACGAAAAATAGTTTTCACTTTTATTTTTTATATGGCAAAAATAAGTTCATCAAATGCAAATTTTAAAATAATAAAATTAAAATAATTTGACTGACATCGACTGGCAAATACGCACAAAATTATTTTCCCACTTCACTATTTCATCGATGCCCCTCATCAGCTATTGATTTTGTAACATTCAACCATCTTGCCACTTGAAGTATTCGAAAAATAACATTTCCCGAACACTTCAATCTTTACACTATTTCTGCTTTTTTTTCCCAATAAATATAATTTTGATAAGTTTTATTTAAAACTTTTTTTTAAATTATCTTTCTACATTATCTACTATTCTAAACTATGTAACTAATAATACTAAACTATGCTTATTATTATTATTTCTCAATTAATTCATCATAAAAAAACTTTTGTACTTTTTGAAAATAAATGACGGGGGGGGGGGGGGGGGGTAGTAAATATTTTTTACTGGCGACTAGAATTTTTTGCTTACAAGATTTTATCAAATTTGTAATGCCCTGGTCATAATAATATCTGTATGTTGACTAAATGCGATATTTAGAAAAAAAAAATCAATTTCATAACTAAACATGTTGTATAGAGACCTTCAAAATGTTAAAATATGCCAATATTTCCACAATCGGGTTTTTATCATGATTCAATACGTTCCTCAAACTCCTCTATCTATATATTTAAAACGCTAAGCGTTTTGTTTCGACAATCCGTGACAACAAACTACTACATCAAATTACATCATTATTTTTTTAAATGAAAGATATTTGGTCACAGATTTGTTATCGTACATTCGTTTGTTCGAAAATTTAATTAATTAGCCGTAATCTTAAATTAAAATTTTACTTCTGCTTATGACGTCATAAAGTCGGCAATCGGATTAACGCCCACTGTTGCGACGTACAGAGTTTATTTTCTGAACTCAATGATTGCGAGCATAAAAAATAAATATTAAATATTAAAAGCACGTGACTTTTAGGCCGAATTTCTTATTTTGTAAGTTAAAATATAGTTAAAATGTTTAAGTATTTCGGTAAAAATATTTATCCGTGTGTTTTATAAGCAAATAAAAATTCATATTTACTGTGACGTCACGGAAATATTGTCCATTGGGTTCATTTTATCATTAAGCATTATAAATTTGTTGATGCCATTTTTTTCATTACAATTAAATGCAAAATATATTTTTATTTGTATGCATGGTGCTTAAGCATAAATGTACGTGTGAAAAGTTTGTACCGGTGAAGAGGACGTTATGCTTAGCTTGAAATGCATTTTAACATTGATAAAACTAAAAAGAAAAATTTATATGATTGTGTCAACATGGCGTAATATTAACTGATATTTCAATTTTTAATTTTAAAGATTAGACTTTATTGGTTGCTTCATCTTGATTGCATACCTTCATTATTACATGTTACCAATTACTTTTTTTTTAATTATAGGATTAAGTTATTATAGGATTTAAATTATTAAGATTTCCTTTTTTAATAAAAAAATTCACAAAAGTAAAGAATTTCAGGAAAAAAAAACCCTTGAAATAATGATTGTATTTTTAGCTAGAATAAACAATGTAAGGCTATTATTTTATAGGAATTATTTTGGTAGGTTTGTTATAAGTTCATTTAACAGTTCCTTATTAGCGGCAAAGTCTTATTTCTTTCACTGTGAATTTGTCTTTCGATGTCAAAAAATGGTAGTCTACTTTTGGACGCCAACCAAAACACAGTGGCAATATTTAGAAATATATAACGGTTGTGACAACAAGCGGCACTATCGCTTTAGCTTTCATCGCGCTTACATCACTTCTAAATACTAAAAATTTATTTTTTTTACTACATTTTACAATTTCAATTCTTACATCCTCAATTAGAAAAAAAAATTAGCTTTCGATTGAAATTTATTTGAAATCTGCCGCTTAATTTAACGACTTTTTAAATAATTTTCAAGCATGAAATATTTTTCATTTCTATCTCAACAATGACCATCCGTTTGTTTTAATAATGTAAAATAGCCCCTTGGAAAGTTGCAACAATTGAAAATAGGTATCCCTAACCTTCATGAAAAGTGAAAAAAAAAAAAAATTATAATTAAAACCTGATAAATCGTAACATCAGATTATCCATAAGATAGAGTATTTTGGCGCTAATATAAAATCTGTCAAAAGAAAAAAAAAAACTATTTTTAGTTTATGATTAACATAAAATTGATATGTTGAATTCGTTGATGTATATGTTGAATCAGAATATGCTAGGAACTGTTATTTATTATTTTTTTAAAGATCCATTGGATATTTAACTGTATAAGGGACCGACTCTGATGGAAAAGGAATAATCATCCTGATTATGTAAAGGGATAGAAGAAACCATACAAATAAATTACAATTGAAAACATTAAAATTCTCCCTCATCTGCTTATTAATTTATTATTTTTAACAAAATTTCTTCATTTTTACATAAAAATTGATTAGCTTAAAACAATGGATGCGTTTTAGAAGATATGGATTTGAAACGAACAATGGTTAAAGAGGACATATTAAAACTTTTAATTTAAACATTTTAAAACTTTTTTTAACGTGGAATTTCAACGGTGCCTTTGGGCAGAGGCAATACATATGCGTACAGGAGCTCATTCGATTGCATTATCACAGGGGGGGGGGGAGGTTATACTATGTTCTTTTATTTACTGAATATGAGATGAAAGTAGGAAATTTGTATGATACTTTTATAGGACTATTTGTATGATACTTTATAAGTCCATAACCTTTTTTTTTTTTTTTTTTTTTTTTTTTTGTCGTGGGGAATATGGTGGTAATGTCAAACTGATTTGCATTACACATTTGTTTACGGAGTGTTCATTTGGAGTTTGCATCGGAAATAGCATTTCACTGGGGAAGGGGGGGGGGGGGGGGTTAAAATAAAATATTTGAAAGACTGTTTCATACGAAGCCCTACTTCAATAATAAAGAAGCTTATTTTACTGATATTGTTATAGTATTTTTTTGCGTCACGTTTTGACGGGTTCCATCTAGTTATTCATAAAGATACTCTATTTGTATTATTCTCAAAAATTTAAAAAGTCCGCGTTAAACTTCCAATAGGACGTCAGATTAATTTTCTTTTTAATTCTCTAATGACGTCCTATTAACCTGCTTTCTGTATTTACTCATACTCCTTGTATTATTGAGAAATGTTTGAAAAATTCCGTTTTATTACCAATAGGACGTCCTATTAATCTTTTTTTCAATGGGTGAAACTTTTTATTTCATTTTCATTTGTCACGTGGAAGCCTTTCAATAGAAAATTAATTACTGTAGAAAGATTTTTAATGGTTGGCAACTGCTATAACGAAAAATGTTTAAATTGAATAGGAAAAGGCTGTTAGATTTTTGGTTTATATCTCTGTATATTAAAATAAAACGATTTTTTCAAATTTTATGATTTTGAGCTTCTTAGTAGATATTCGGCTATTCCAGAAACTTTTGGTAGAAACTTTTAGTAGATATTCCAGAAACTTTTGGTATATAGTACACAAAATTTCATGCTTGTAATTTATATAGTTTCTGAGAACCGGCTCTGTGACGGACAGACAACAAAGCGGGAGTAATAGGGTTTCGTAAAATAAACAAAACCCTTAAAAAAAAAAAAAAAATCTTTACAGCAACAATCTATACAGAAAAAAAATCTCTACAGCAACAATCTATACAGAAACAAGTAATATAAAAACAATTTTTGAAGTCAATTCCTACTTTTTAATCATAAATATATAAAATAAACACGTGCAGCATTCATGTCCCACGTTATCTTTATTGTACATTATTTTATAATCATCGTTGCGGTATTTTATTTTTTGTTGGCATCACAAATTTGAGATAAATCTTTCATTTCATTTATGAAACAATGGGAGAAGTTTTTTTCTCCCATGTAAAAATTAAAATTAATTATATTTACTGAATGAATTAATATTTGAAAAAACTGTATTAACTTCAATTGTCATCCAGTACAAGTTTAAAAAAATTTATTTGAACTTGAATGGATCAATAGAAAATATTTTATTAACGATTGAAAATTCCAACAAGATATATACAGTCCCTGGCCAAATTATTAGACGCAGTTGTTTTTATTATAATTTGTTAAATATCTGGAAAGATACATGAGGAATTATCTTGGAACTTTAGGAGTGTAAACAACATGATAAACGTCATATATTTCCGAGAAGATTTTTTCTTGAAACCCCATAAGGGGCCGTCAACAAAGCGTCGAAACGGTATCACACGCTTAGGAGGCTTATTGTAATAATTTGGGTTCATTTTTATGAAGATAGCATGTATACTCGAAGAGAAATTCAGGTTTTTATATAAACGGTTCCAAATTTTACGAAGTTTTTTGCTTACAATTTGCAGAGTTTTTAAAATGAAAACAAGTTATTTTCAGAAAATATGACAAACAAAATTATACACAATACCCTGTAATCAGAATTAAAAAATAATAAATTGCATGATAAACTGCATGAAATAATAATTGCATGGAAAATGAGCAGGTTTACTAAATATTTTTTCACTGCGCATGCGCGAATTCAATCAAAATATACTGTGCATAATATATTAGCTAAATATATAGACCAACTTTTATGAAAGTCTCAGAAACATAGCTTGAAAATTCTGATAGTGATCGTCGATAGAATAAGCTCGAAATTCGCTGTTTCCAAAAGGAACCAAAAAGATGAGGGGTTGTATCCAAATATACTAGCTTTTGAAAGTTGACATAATAAGAATGAAGAGTCTCTCATTCTATATTTGATACAACCCCTCTTTTTGCTTCCTTTTGGAAACAGCGAATTTCGAGCTTATTCTATCGACGATCACTATCAGAATTTTCAAGCTATGTTTCTGAGACTTTCATAAAAGTTGGTCTATATATTTAGCTAATATATTATGCACAGTATATTTTGATTGAATTCGCGCATGCGCAGTGAAAAAATATTTAGTAAACCTGCTCATTTTTCATGCAATTTTTATTATTTTTTAATTCTGATTGCAGGGTATTGTGTATAATTTTGTTTGTCATATTTTCTGAAAATAACTTGTTTTTATATTAAAAACTCTGCAAATTATAAGCAAAAAACTTCGTAAAATTTGGAACCGTTTATATAAAAACCTGAATTTCTCTTCGAGTATACATGCTATCTTCATAAAAATGAACCCAAATTATTACAATAAGCCTCCTAAGCGTGTGATACCGTTTCGACGCTTTGTTGACGGCCCCTTATGGGGTTTCAAGAAAAAATCTTCTCGGAAATATATGACGTTTATCATGTTGTTTACACTCCTAAAGTTTCAAGATAATTCCTCATGTATCTTTCCAGATATTTAACAAATTATAATAAAAACAACTGCGTCTAATAATTTGGCCAGGGACTGTATATAGAGAGTGTGAGCTAATAGTAGGAATTAAAAAAAAAATAATAAAAATCTCTACAGCAACAATCTATACAAAAAAAAAAAAAAAAAAAGAATCATAAATAGTTATTGCTGATTTTTTTTTTTTTTTTTTTTTTTTTTTTTTTTAACTATATTATGTGTTTTTCAAATTGTTTATTTAGAAATTTCCTTTCGACCGAAGTTTTCCTATGTTGTTCTGCTAGCACTGCAAAATGCCGGAAAAATCCTATAACTTGTGCCGGTAGATTGGACGAGTTTTTTGGCCTATTTTAGGTAGCTTTCATTACAAAACGTTACTACCTATTGCAGCCGTTCGGAGGAAAGCAATTCCAGAAACTTTTTGTATATTTTCACGGAACATGAAACCCAGACACCAAAAACACCCTTCGTTCAAATGTTGATTTATATATATATATATATATATATATATCTGACATTTGTCATGCTGTAACTCTCTTATTTATGAACCTATTTGGATGTGACTGAGTAGTGTATAGGACCTAGCAAGGTCTCGAATAAGTTCGTTGGCATGCTTCATCCGCCATTTTGTTTCAAAATGGCAGCCAATTAAAAATTAAAAATTTTATAAAAATTCAAAAACATGTACAAAAAAATTATAAATTGAAAAATTGTTTCCGTTAAGTGTTATATCGTGATACAAGGATTCTGGAACATTTTTTATTTTTGCTATATCTTAAACTAGTCGGATGTGCCAATCCCAAAACTTTCTTCTATCTCAGTCATGTTAATACTTCAAAATTCGCCATCACATCGCCAATAAAATCAATATTTTTCGTCATTCTGTTGTACGTCAGCTGCTTGCGAATGGTCGGGTTACAGGGATGCGAACAACCGATGTATACTAAACTACGTCCTTCTGGCCTGAACCGACAGGAACAGATAGCCTCCCTATTCCTTGGTTTTATGATTTTAGCTAATTTTACTGGAAAACACGAAGCTAAAATGCGTGGAACCTAAATAAAGAAGATTCAATCCCAGTTCTCGTCAACATTGAATTTGAATGAGAATATCGCCAAATTAGTCCTCTACAGCCAAGTTGGCTTCTTTTATGGCAACTTACTTTGGTCGCCAAATTTGTCGATATTCCGCAAACTGTCGCCAAGTTTGGCGATAATTTGACGTTGGCGAATATAAATATATAGTGATAAGCATATAATAGGATTAATGGTTACAACAATGAAAGAAAATTTGCCGAAACCATGTTAACTAAAACTCATAAATTAAACCCGTTTATGGATGAATTCTGCTGTCTTGTTTGAAAATGTCAGCCACCCTAAAATTTCAAACCGCTCTATCTCAGCCATTTTTACTTTCTTCTATCTATAATAGAAGAAAGTATTGTAATCGAAATTATTTTCGACGGATTTACACGTTTTCGGGGTCAGAGATTCCGAAAAACACGTTTTTACGAAATGTCTGTCTGTCCGTCTGTATTGTATCATCTAAAAGTGTATGAAGTTATGCTTCAAATTGAACCAAATTTTTTTTGTATGTTTTCGGCTATGGCAAGCAGATTTTGTCAGAATTTGGGGATATTTTGACGAAAGGGGGCGCTGTGATCGATATTTTTGTTCCATTTTCACTATTGTACCATCTAAAAGTGTATGATGTTATGCTTCAAATTGAACCAAATTTTTTTTGTATGTTTTCGGCTATGGCAAGCAGATTCTATCAGAATTTGGGGATATTTCGACGAAAGGGGGCGCTGTGATCGATATTTTTGTTCCATTTTCACTATTGTACCATCTAAAAGTGTATGAAGTTATGCTTCAAATTGAACCTATTTTTTTTTCTATATTTTTGGCTATGGCAAGCAGATTCTATCAGAATTTGGGGATATTTCGACGAAAGAGGGCGCTGTGATCGATATTTTTGTTCCATTTTTGTACCATCTAAAAGTGTATGATGTTATGCTTCAAATTGAACAAAAAAAATTTTCTATGTTTTTGGCTATTGTAAGCAGGTTCTATTACAATTTGGGAATATTTTGACGAAAGGGGGCGCTGTGATCGATATTTTTGTTCCATTTTCACTATTGTATCATCGAAAAGTGTATGAAGTTATGCTTGAAATTGAACCACATTTTTTTTTCTATGTTTTTGGCTATGGCAAGCAGTTTCTATCAGAATTTGGGGATATTTCGACGAAAGGGGGCGCTGTGATCGATATTTTTGTTCCATTTTCACTATTGTACCATCTAAAAGTGTATGAAGTTATGCTTCAAATTGAACCTAATTTTTTTTCTATATTTTTGGCTATGGCAAGCCGATTCTATCAGAATTTGGGAATATTTTGACGAAAGGGGGCGCTGTGATGGATATTTTTGTTTCATTTTCACTATTGTATCATCGAAAAGTGTATGAAGTTACGCAGATAACTGAACCAATTTTTACTTTCTTCTATCTAAAATAGAAAAAAGTATTGTAATCGAAATTTTTTTCGACATCCGGTTTTCGACGGATGTACACGTTTTAGGGGTCAGAGATTCCGAAAAACACGTTTTTACAAAATGTCTGTCTGTCCGTCCGTCCGTCTGTCCGTCTTCATTGTATCATCAAAAAGTGTATGAAGTTATGCTTCAAATTGAACCTAATTTTTTTTCTATGTTTTTGGCTATGGCAAGCAGGTTCTATTAGAATTTGGGGATATTTCGACGAAAGGGGGCGCTGTGATCGATATTTTTGTTCCATTTTCATTATTGTACAATCTAAAAGTGTATGAAGTTATGCTTCAAATTGAACCAAATTTTTTTTCTGTTTTTGGCTATAGCAAGCAGATTCTATCAGAATTTGGGGATATTTCGACGAAAGGGGGCACTGTGATCGATATTTTTGTTCCATTTTCACTATTGTACCATCGAAAAGTGTATGAAGTTATGCAGATAATTGAACCAATTTTTTTTCTGTGTTTTTGACCATAGCCTGCAGGTCCAGGTTGAATTCGGGGATATTTCGACGAAAGGGGTCGCTGCCATCGCGATTTTTGTTCGATTTTCACTATTGTATCATCAAAAAGTGTATGATGTTATGCAGATAATTAAACCAAAATTTTTTAATATGTTTTTGGCTGTAGTCAGGAAGTCCTACTAGAATGTGGGGATATTCCGCCGGAAGGGGGTGCTGTGTATTATCCCATTTAAAGATTTCAAATTCAAAAAAATGTATAAAAAATTAGAAATCCTAAAAGTTTTTTCCGTTAAATGTTTGGCCTTGATCCGGAGAATCCGGAGCAGTTTTTGTTTTGTCTCTATATTAAAAAATGGCGGAGATATAGCGGTTTGAAATTTTAGGGTGGTTGACATTTTCAAATAAGACAGCAGAATTCATCCATAAACGGGTTTAATTTATGAGTTTTAGTTAAGCAAATTTTCTTTCATTGTTGTAACCATTGTTCTTATTTTTAAATGCTTAACACTATATATTTATATTCGCCAACACCAAATTCTCGCCAAGCTTGGCGGCAATTGACGAAATATCGCCAAATTTGGCGACAAAAATAGGTTGCCACAAATGAAGCCAACTTGGCTGTAGAAGACTAATTTGGCGATATTCTCATTCAAATTCAATGTTGACGAGAACTGGGAATGAATCTTCTTTAATTGGGTTCCACGCATTTTCCAGTAAAATTAGCTAAAATCGTAAAACCAAGGAATGGGGAGGCTATCTGTTCCGGTCGGTACAGGCCAAAAGAACTTTTCGTAGTTTAGTATACATCAGTTGATTGCATCCCGGTAACCCGATGATTCCCAAGCAGCTGACGTACAACATAATGACGAAAAATATTGATTTTATAGCGATGTGAGGACGAAATTAGAAGTATTTACATGATTGAGATAGAAGAAAGTTTTGGGATTGGCACATCCGACTAGTTAACTATGTTTTTGACCATAGCCTGCGGGTCCAGGTTGAATTCGGGGATATTTCGACGAAAGGCGGCGCTGCCATCGCGATTCTTGTTCGATTTTCACTATTGTATCATCGAAAAGTGTATGATGTTATGCAGATAATTAAACCAAAATTTTGTAATATGTTTTTGGCTGTAGCCAGCAGGTCCTACTAGAATGTGGGGATATTCCGCCGGAAGGGGGCGCTGTGATAGCCATTTAAAGATTTCAAATTCAAAAAGATGTATAAAAAATTAGAAATCCTAAAAGTTTTTTCCGTTAAATGTTCGGCCTTGATCCGGAGAATCCGGGGCAGTTTTTGTTTTGTCTCTATATTAAACAAGAACGAAAAATCATGCGTCAAGCATAGATTATGTAACACTTTCCAACGCTTCCAAAATAATTTTACAAATCATACCGTTTAATAAGCTGAAAGATGACATCGAAGTAAACAATTTGGAAAACGCATAATATATTTAAAAACATAATTTCAGGAATTTCCAACATATACAATATTCAGAAAAATATACGAATACTTTTATTCAGCCCTGTATAGGATCTATAGACCTGTATAAATACTACATAGGATGCTAAATTTTAGTTCAGTTAGGAAACGCGTAGCACAGTTTAAAATTCTCCGTCTGGAGTTTCTGTCACTAAACGGAAATGTGTCCGCGAACTTTTGTGCTTCCCTGTATAGGATCTACAGAATTTATACACATCACGTATAATAGACAAAAAGCGAGTTAAAAATCGTGTTCAGTAACTTAAAACGCACTCAGGAATTATTGTTAACAGATAGTTGAGAATTCTTTTGTGTGTCCCTGTAAATGAACGATGACTGCTATACACACAATATTCTGTTGTAAGCCTCTTGTAATGCACCTTAGTGATATTTATAAATTTCAATGCGTTTAAAATAGTGAAACATTATTTAAATAAACCGCAGACGATTTTTCTCCATAGATGTAATGTAACGGAATTCTTTTGACTGTCCCTGTTAAGTAACTATAAGTTCTATGCACACCCTATTCCATATTAAGCTTCTTCTAATGCACCTTAGTGATATATATAAATTTCAATGCGTTTAAAATTGTGAAACATTATTTAAATAAACCGCAAATGATTTTTCCCCATAGACCGCAATGTAACAGAATTTTTTTGAGTGTCCCTGTAATAAAACTATAAGTGCTACACACTTCCGTTTAAATAGGGAACATGCTATAGATAACGACAATAACATATAAAAATTGCAGAGCAATCCGAGCCTATTTACGGGAGTTAGAGCACGGAGAGACGGCAGACGGCCATACGGCCAGACAAACCGAAGTCATAAACACTTTTCAACTAGGTTGGAAAGTGTTAAAAATGGCGGAGATATAGCGGTTTGAAATTTTAGGGTGGTTGACATTATCAAACAAGACAGCAGAATTCATCCATAAACGGGTTTAATTTATGAGTTTTAGTTAACAGGGTTTCAGCAAATTTTCTTTCATTGTTGTAACCATTGTTCCTATTCTTAAATGCTTAACA
This sequence comes from Maratus michaelseni, assembly GCA_963931845.1. Lineage (NCBI taxonomy): Eukaryota > Metazoa > Arthropoda > Arachnida > Araneae > Salticidae > Maratus > Maratus michaelseni. Next base: position 3,359,073 of record OZ007592.1, on the reverse strand, counting down.
CTATATATTTATATTCGCCAACGTCAAATTCTCGCCAAGTTTGGCGGCAATTGACGAAATAACGCCAGATTTGGGCGACAAAAATAGGTTGCCACAAATGAAGCCAACTTGGCTGTAGAAGACTAATTTGGCGATATTCTCATTCAAATTCAATGTTGACGAGAACTGGGAATGAATCTTCTTTAATTGGGTTCCACGCATTTCAGCTTCGTGTTTTCCAGTAAAATTAGCTAAAATCGTAAAACCAAGGAATAGGGAGGCTATGTGTTCCGGTCGGTACAGGCCAAAAGAACTTTTCGTAGTTTAGTATACATCAGTTGATTGCATCCCGGTAACCCGATGATTCGCAAGCAGCTGACGTACAACAGAATGACGAAAAATATTAATTTTATTGGCGATGTGATAGCGAATTTTGAAGTATTAACATGATTGAGATAGAAGAAAGTTTTGGGATTGGCACATCCGACTAGTTTTAAGATAGAAGCAAAACCAAAACTGATCCGGATTCTCCGGATCAAGGCCGAACATTTAACGAAAAAAAGTTTTAGGATTTCTAATTTTTTTTAATTTGCACATCTTTTTGAATTTTAAATCTTCAAATGGCTATCACAGCGCCCCCTTCTGTCGAAATATCCCCAAATTGTAATAGAACCTGCTTACAATAGCCAAAAACATAGAAAATTTTTTTTGTTCAATTTGAAGCATAACATCATACACTTTTAGATGGTACAATAGTGAAAGTGGAACAAAAATATCGATCACAGCGTCCCCTTTCGTCGAAATATCCCCAAATTCTGATAGAACCTGCTTGCCATAGCCAAAACCATAGAAAAAAAATTTGGTTCAATTTGAAGCATAACATCATACACTTTTAGATGGTACAATAGTGAAAATGGAACAAAAATATCGATCACAGCGCCCCCTTTCGTCAAAATATCCCCAAATTCTGATAGAACCTGCTTGCCATAGCCAAAACCATAGAAAAAAAATTTGGTTCAATTTGAAGCATAACATCATATACTTTTAGATGGTACAATGAAGACACACAGACGGACGGCCGGACAGACAGACATTGCGTAAAAACATGTTTTTCGGAATCTCTGACCTCTGAAACGTTTAAATCCGTTGAAAACCGGAAGTCGAAAAAAATTTCGATTACAATACTTTCTTCTATTATAGATAGAAGAAAGTAAAAATGGCTGAGATATTGTATTTTGAATTTCTAGGGTGGCTGATAATTTGAAACAAACTGATATTTATTACGCTGTATTTATGGACCTATTTGGATGTGACTGATCATATGTACACAACATACCAAGTTCTAGACAGAGTTCGTTGTCCCGCTTCATCCGCCATCTTGTTTCAAAATGGCGGCCAGTTAATTAAAAGAAAATCAAAAAGGTGTATAAATGTTATAAATTGAAAATGTGGTTTCCGTTAAGTGTTAGGCCGTGATACAAGGAATCCGGAACATTTTTTGTTTTGGCTTTATCTTAAAAAACGGCTGAGATAGGGCAGTTTGAAATTACAGGGTGGCTGAGATTTTGAAACAATCTGATTTTTGCTTATGCTGAAATTCGCATTCAAATTCAGTATTAACCAAAACCGGGATATAATCGGGTTCCAAGCATTTTAGCTTCGGCCGTTTGAGTAAAATGAGTTGAAATTTTAAAAACATGGACTATGGAAGCTACCTTTTCCTCCCGCTACAGTCGTGGGGGGGGGGGACTTTTTTTCTTTCTTTCTTTTTTGCGATAATGTTTCAATGTTTTTTTTTTTTCTTTTTCGGAAAAATGTATACTTTAAAATCACATTTTTAAATTATATTTTTCTATTTTGCACATATATATATATAATTGTAATGTCAGCTGTGAATCAGATTTTTATCTTATCTTCGAAAATACCAAATAACAAAAATTTACATAATTTGTATAATTTTTTTTTATTTTTTTTTGGACATAATCTCCGTTTTTACGATTTAAAGTGCTATTTATAAACAGCAGGGGCCTTATTTCCCACATCTCATTTTTGGTAAGTTATATATTTTTTTTCGTTTATTGTGTACAATTATTTTAAAAAGATGGAGGGCGAGCGAAGCCCCCCAGATAATAACAATTATTCATTACAAAGAAGCCACTCGCGTTTGTTAAATATGTTTACGTATTTTCATAGTTGTTAAACTATCTAAAATGTTGTTTCAGCATCGTACGACGTAACTTTTTAAGACGAAAATTTTCTTACGTTTATAAATATTTAAAAACATTGTTTTTAAATTATGTTAATAAATACATAAAATGATGAGTTAAGTTTATAAATATTTAAAAACAATGTTCTTCTTGAAAAATTTAGTAAGATACTACTAAAACGGCTTTTCGTCGCCATTTTTTTTTCTTTTTGCGCGAACAGGTTACGAAACTCTCCACCAGAGGGCTTCATAATACATGCAGAATGCATGATTTTCCCGGCTCGTCTGTTCAGTGCGTGAAGGTTGTGTCTAAAGTGAGGTCGTTTCTAACGTGATTTGCTGCTAAGATGAATTCGTACGAGACTGTGAAAGAATTTCTGCTCGGCTGGGGCTACACAGATGGCCGTGGAGGGTTCGGAGATGTGGTGTCTGCCATGAAACCAGACAGAACAGAGGTGGGAATAAAGGTGATATCGAAGGAGGACTCTTGGGAGATGGAAGATTTGGTCTGGCCTCTGCTCGAACATCCAAACATCTTGCCTCTATTGCACATTATGGACCCGATAGAACTGGATTGCAAGCTGTACGTCATGCCCAAACATCCGGGAACGCTCTGCAATCGGATCCGTGAGCCGGCTTCCCGAAAGGACAGAAATGCACTGGTTAGATTGAAGAGATGGTTCCTGGACATCCTCAAGGGACTCCGTTACATGCACGAGTCCGATTATTGCCACTTGGATCTGAAGAGTGACAACATCCTCATCTCCGTCCACGACACGGCAGTCATCTGTGATTTCTCCGGGATCAACTTCACCAACAAAGCCCTTAAAAGGTTAGTAGCATCCTTAAAATCTCGCGCTCCGGAATGCTACAGTGACTTTGAGTTGGATCGAGTGGAAGGAGCTTCTTACGACATGGGGTCGTTCGGTCTGATGGCACTGAATTGCATGACGGATTTCTACCCTTCTCGTCGGATGAGTCCAGTAGACGCTCACTGGAAATGGGAAGACAAGGTAAAGCCAGTGATTGTGTTGTCATTGCAGAGGAAATTCTTCACATTTCCAGAAGAGATGGAGATTTCATCGAGGATCTGCTGAACACAGAAGCCGAGATGAGGCCATCAATCACCGCTTTTTGGAAGAAGCTCACTCCATTCGCCTCTCAAGAAAAAGAAAAACGATAGTCATTCTTTTCATTTTAATAATTTCATTATTATATTTAACTTTTATTAATTTCATTATTATATGTATTTCATTATGTTCATTTCATTATTATATTCATATTCCATTCATTTTCATCATTCATCATCATCCTATAGTTTCAATTTTTTGAAAAATAACAATATTTAGTAATCTCTAATTTTTTTTTACCTTTAAAAATATTTCATTCATTTTATTTTTATCCGTCTCGCTCTAAAACACCAAAATTAAAATGGGTACGATTTATATACGATTATATAAAAATACGATTTAGAATATGTATATTTTTTAATTACTTGAATTGAATTTAACATTTTCATACATTATTTGATTATTAAACAATGGATATTTTACAGTTCTTAGAGGAAGGTTTTTCCTTCTTTCTATTTTCTTTTCTCTTCTTTTTTACGGAAAATAATCATATATTTTTCTTAGTATACATATAAATATATTCTTGATAATGATTACGCAAAAGTTGTGGATCACTTCAATTAATTTAATCAATAATTACATGCAATCTTTAATTTATATTATACTTTCAATACAATTTTTAATTTGAAAAAAAATTTGAGTGGCTGTACTTAATTAAAAAGCATTCAAAGGGAAAAAAAATCCAAATCATATAAGTTCTTTTCTTGAAAATTTGATGGTAATTGAAAGGAATTCTAGCCAAAAGTATTGCAGAAATCATTCTGTCAGAAGCGGGATGCAAACTCGCATTGTATGCAGAGAGCCAGAGCTTAAACTAATGCCTTAGACAACTAACTAATTTATGCTCACCGCATTTGAGTGTACCGTAAAACAGAACAGGTTTTAGACTTAAGAGGCTACTTCACTCAGACGAAAACACCCGCTCGCTCATGTTAATCCTATGGAGGAAATAGTTTAAGATATCTCGTTCGCATTTCAATATTTTTAAATGCTTTTTTTTCGCATTGGATAGTTGAGGTCCATCTCTAGGCAAGCTCCTTTGTACTTTTTCGATTTTTGTGGCAGTTCTTTTTATTGAGGATATTTTCACTTTCAAAACCGGTTCTGAAAGTGAAAGTATCTTAATAAAAAAAACTTTTAATCAAAATTGAAAAAGTACAAAGGAGTGTGCCTAGAGATGGACCTCAGCTATCCAATGCAAAAAAAAATCCTTTAAAAATATTGAAATGCAAACGAGATATCTTAAACTATTTCCTCCATAGGATTAACATGAGCGAGCGGGTGTTTCTGTCTGAGTGAACACACATGTGCAAATAGGTCAAATTTGGGGTCGTTGCATTTTGTTCTTATATATTTCTTTGTATTGCTTATTTATTGTATTATGTTTACTATATTGTATTTTTTTTAAATTGTATAGATTGTAAATTATTTAATTGTATATAATGTGTATTTATTGAAATGTATTGTTTATGTCAAGATATTGAGTTCCAAATGAACAATGCCTGTAGTTAGGGCAGGCAAATTTTTTTAAAACGCCTACAGGATAGGCTTTTGGTTTATGGCTAAAACATAAAATAATTCTGGGCTTCTAAACGCAATTGCCTTTCTTTTAGCCAGTCCTAAGCCTGGATAAAAGCGTGAAGGAAAAAATAAAGCCATTTGGATCATCTCATTTTAAAAATTCTGACAAAAATTCCAGGTTTGCTTACAGTAGCATATGGGAGCGTGCATGACATAACCAAGTGTATGCTGTCTATGGCAGTGGGGCCCCCAACATTAGTAATAAAAAATCATTCAACACTGATTTCAGGTACATTTAAGGTTGCTGGGCGGGTAAGCTAGTGTTTACTTTGATTTTGAGCATTTGATCTAATTTTCAAATTGATATCAAAAGTTTTTAAATGTACTCTCTTGCCCCGACCCCCTTCAATTATTATATTGTGTTATTTAATAGAAAAAAAAATGCGTAAAAGTTTCATCCTTTGTCCCATTGCACAATTGATTTATTTATTATTTTAGTTCTTAGTTTCCATTTAATTTTTAAGTTACTCTTTAAAATCACGGAAAGACGTTGTTTAACTCCTAAGATTGAATGATGTTTTCACTACTATTTTGATTAGTGGAGAAATTGTAATATATATGTACTGTATGTAATGAGAGTTGGTTCTATGTCTGAAACACATCCATATACAGTAGATGATCATTTTCTCGAGACCAGATGTTGTACAGATTAACACATTTTTGCATATAACATACATCACTTCACACATTAAATTTTATTTTATGAAAAGGCCTGTACTCTTTTTTTTTTTTTTTTTAATGTTGTGAAATTTTTACAGTTCATACAAAGATGCGTCAGTTACAAATTTTGTTAAAGCATCTTCACTACTGTTAAAGTTATGAAGGAAAAGGCAACTTCGGATTGAAGTGGGACGCCCTGTATAAATGGATTTCCGAGCCTGGTTTCCTATACAAAAATTGTTTGTTACCGTGTCCTGTACCAATCTTTGAAGTTTGTACCATGAATTCAGTGTATAGAGAACTGTATTATATAGAATTGTGTTATAAAGATCTTCTTCCTATTTATCTGTTTGGTAAGGAAGGCAAACAAAGTGTGAAGTGACGTGTCGTGGTTAAAGTTATTTTAGGCTTCTCCCCTACGAAGAAGAAGAATTCACATTTTAAAAGAAATGTAAAGAATGGGTAAGTAACGAAATGCAAGTTCAGAGATAGTTTTAGAAAACTATCGATGTTGCTTCCTCTAACCCGGTAATTCTCCGTCAACTTGAACTCATGAGTTAGGGCTTAACTCTCGGTTGACCCTGAAATCCAATTTTCCGCTCACTCAAACAGGCGAAACAGGAAAGGAAAACGAAACATAAGTTCAGTTACTCAACGTTGCTTTTCAGCTCGAATTGTTCGACAGTGCATGTGCAGTTGAAGCAAAGATGGCGGTCGTTTTGATTTAGTTAATTTTTAGCCAACACTGTTTGTGATTCCATAAGCAAGTGAAATGCTAATTTTAAATGAAATTAATATGAAAGAATGTGTTACATTTAATTATTAAGTCCTTTTTGGATATTTTAGCTCTGTGAATTCAAGATTATATTAATTTATGACGAAGATTTGAACATTCAAAGCATAGAAGATAGATATCTCCTGAGTATATTTGGTATTGCCATCTACCGAATGCAAATAGGAACAAATGTTCTTTTCTTACACCAAAATTTTGGGTATATGATTTAAAACTCTTTCCCTCCCCCTTAGAATAATAATTAAAAAGAAAAGTAGTTTTTGTTACATTTTTCAGTTTTACCTCTAGATTTCATATTTGTTTAGAGCATACAATAAAAAAAGGACGTATTTTCTGTAAAGTATCACATACAGTAGACTCCCTCAAATCCGCATAGCTTGGGACCAGAGGTTGTGCAGATGATTAGAATTTTGCAGATTTTTGGTCACTGTTTTGTTTACATTTTTTACACAATAATTTGAATGTAATAATGTACTCGACAGTATAATGAATGCTTACAATAAAGTAAAATATTAAAATAATTAAGTAAAATAATAAAAATTAAGAAAGTTTAAAAAATGATTAAAATATTAAAATTAAAGTTCAAGTAAATAATTAATAATGCATAACAAGTACATATGTATAATAATATTTTTTTTCTTGAATTATTCATTGAAACTCGTCTCATAAAGGTACACTAATAATTTATACCAAAATCACAAAGTTTTATTTCATGTATAGCCAGACTTAACAAAAAAAGCTTGATTAATACGTTGTAACGATTTCATTAAATCTCCCACAGTCTGCTAATTATTCAAAATAATCAAGGATAGAAGTTCCCAGGTGTTGGAAAACTTCTGTCATATTTTTCTGCTAACTTACAAGAATGTCGCCGACCTGCAAAGGCACAGAATAGCTTCGATCAATCTTGTGAACGGAAACTGTTTCGACAGCAAAATATTTCTCTGATCTCGCCGGCTTCATGTGGGGTCGTTTTAGCGTGAGAACTTTACCCGTGTGAACATTTAGTATTTCAGTAAGACCTCCCAAAAAGGAATCCCGATCGAATCACAGGAAAACTGAATGCTATGACGTGAACGGAAACTTCTTTGATTGGTGAACGGAGAGACTTTTGTTGGAGCCAAGGGACGAGAAAGAGAATCGAGGGGAAGTTAGTTAGAGTTTGGCGGGAGAGGAGTGTTGGTGGAAAAACACTCATCTCAGGACGGATTCCCATCTTAGTGGGGAAGAAAAGGTTTTGCTGATACATTTTAAAAAGAGAGAGGATTTCTCTGAAGACAACGGCAAGGCCGTCGTTTGAACTTTTTGTGAAGAATGAAAAAGATACTCCGGTTAGACGTTAAGATTTCAAATTACTGCACAAGACTGGACTTTGTATTGATTTATAAATTGATTGTAAGTTGAAACGAAGCACGCTGAAAAAAATTGTTGTAATGAGTTGTAAATATTAAGAAATTCGAGAACGATATTAAATAAAATTCGTTTCGAAGTAACATATTGAAATTGATCCATGAGAAAAGGCTACACGCTACCCCTTTTTAAATTATAACGTAATGGATTCATTATAGCTGGTGGCAAGCGGGTCGGATATTTCAACAAAAATTGATTAGCATCAGTGAAGAGAGCCCAGACAGTAGCAGTGACGCCCGCCCGCATCTAAGCGCGCAAGATCTGACGCCAGGTCAGGAGAGGAAAGCAGAGCCCGAAGCAAGCCCTGGCAGTGGCACGACAGACAGTAGCTCCGTCCTGGAAGCAAGCCCGTGTGTACAGATAACAAGCCCGAAGCGAGCCCTGGCAGTGGCACGACAGACAGCAGCTCCGTCCTGGAAGCAAGCCCGTGTGCACAGATAACAAGCCCGAAGCGAGCCCTGGCAGTGGCACGACAGACAGCAGCTCCGTCCTGGAAGCAAGCCTGTGTGTACAGATAACAAGCCCGAAGCAAGCCCTTGTGTACAAATAACAAGCCCGAAGCAAGCCCTTGAAATGGAAACATCAAGAGCCGACAAATCGAGATAACCTGTGAAATCGACGACGTCTAGGCCAGACCCGAAACCGGCGACAAATGATGCAGACCAAGACTGTAGAAAAGGTAAGCTCAATTCATTTTTGAGTGGCTCTCATTTTGTTTACATATTCTTTGGTGAGGAAAATTCATTTCTGAGAAATTTTTTATTTGAATATAGATATATGATAAATTATGATAAATTTTTAAATCTAATAACTTTAACATATTTGGAAAAATATATGTATATTTGTTATCAGCATAAAATTTGATAGTGTGAATTTTCTTTTGGCAGTAAAATAATATAAGGATTGTCAGGCTAAATGTGTATATATATATATATAATTTTTTTTTCTCGAAAAAAAAAAGGAGATAAATATTTTGATTTTTCAAATAAGTCGAAGTCTAGTTATATGTCTAGTTATTCCTGATTGAAAGATTTCAAAGGTGTACTTTTTTATATTATTAGTGAAACAATAGATGTTGTTGATAATCAAATATTTTGCATATGTGATGTTAGGAAAATTTTTTAGCAGTTGCAAAAAGTGGTCATTTTGTTATAACTGGGAAAATTGTTACCTGAGGTGTCAGAAATATCAAGTATTGGTTGAATTATGAGCACAGAATTTCAAATTTCTAAATTTGTTTTAAATTTGTATGATCAACACCAAAACGCGTCAGTGTATTGAAAATTTTACAATATTGAAAATTTATTTTTATATGTATACTATTTTTATTATTCCTCAAATTGAATTGTATTTAAAATTGTCAGTATTATGTGGGTAGTAGCAGAAAATGGTACTTTTCGGTTAGCCGGGCGCCAGTGATATATGTACGTATATAAATACATATGTATATACATATATGTATATATATACATACATATATGTATATATATGTGTATGTATATATATGTATATGTAGACAGAGACGGATCTAGACTAAATTTTAGCCGGGGCAAGTTTGCAGATTTGCGCCCCCCCCCCCCCCCCCCCCCCTGCTCCCAAGAATATCAGAATAAAATTTGCGTGAACAATTGCTTAAGGAACTAATATTAATACTCAATACTCAAAATTTGTATTTTTACTATACATTTTTTCTATATAAAGAGTACAATATTACACAATACAAAAATTACAGAAAATATACCTGTTTTAACATCTACAATACCTATTAAAGATTTACTTTGCGAGCTTTCTTTGATGCAAAAGTTTTTATTATGTCGTCATAAGGTAATTTGCAAGCTATCTCATTTTCTAATTTTTTTATACACAAATTTGATATTCGTTGTTCTTTTGTTAAATTTCTTAGATATTTTTTAATAAATTTTAATTTACTGAAACTTCTTTCATTAGAAGCGACGGATACAGGTAGCGTTAGGAATATTTTTAGACAAGTACTTAGATTTGGATAATCATCCTGAAGTCCATCCGAACTTGACTTCATCTTTTGGTCTAACTCCAGTGCATGATATTTGAAGGTTTCGACTTCCGGAAGAAGTTCCTCTTTATCTATATCGTTTTTATACATATTTGCCAACTGCTCAGCTTGCACTTGTAATTCTTCTTTTGACATTTTTAGGAAATGCCTTCCATGAAGAAAACTAAACATGCCATTGATATTTTGAGTAACTTCAAATCTGTTTCTTAATTTAATTAGGATTCTGTCCACTACTTCAAAGATCTTTAGTTTGAATCTCTCCTCATCAGAAATAGCACTATTTTCATCTTCACAAAGCTCACCAAAAAACCTCTTCTTTTTTGTCTTCCTCGTTTCCCTAAATTTTGCCTAAATACTAATATCAGTAGCAATATCATTTGCATCCTGTATTGCAGGCATGTCAAACTCGTTTACCGCCGCGGGCCAAATCAAATATTATATACAAAGCCGCGGGTCACATAGAAAAAGTAGATGATATTATTACCATTGCACAAAATAAAATTTGTACGTACAAACACAGCCATGTTAAAGAAATATTCACGCAAAGTTCCAAAGTTATTATTATACATAGTTTAATTTATCTTTTTTTTTTTTTTTTTTTTTCGAAAAGATACTCAAAATTATTTTTTATCAGCCAAATTTACAAAATTTAATTGAATTTTCTAAATTGTATTTAGTGAAAAAATTGATTGTACACGCTGGTCTGCTAGCAAAGGCATAGCTGTCAATCTTTCGTCAAGTAAAAAATAAAAATAAACTTACTTTGAATTAGAAAATTTATTTAATAACATGTGTCGTGCACCTATTCGCTACTTATTTGATTTCATTTATTAAATACATTTTCTGGTACAAATTGTGTTTTTTTGACTAGAAAAATAACAAAAGATTGGCAGCCACGTGGTATAAAAGTGCGTTACCGAGCATAGCTAAAATATACCTAATTGCACACTATAGTTTAAAAATTCGGTCGATTGATTAATAATTACAGATTTTTGGAAACATCGATATATTTTCGCTCTTATATGGAATCGCACTGAATTTTGGTTAATTGCAGTAATAAATTATGAAAAATAATTTCAACATCAATCATTAGAAGTGAAGTAAGTGGATTAAACTTATTTTCATATTTTTAAAATTCAAAAATCGTCTTTTGAATTCATTTTTTAATATATTTATAGTATATTCTAAAATTTTTTACTCCGATGACTTTTGTAATAATACCTGGCATTTAAAATGAAATACATTTTCTTTTTTTAAATTGTATCCCAAATATTTATCGAATAATTAATAAATTCATTATAAGCAATAATTACTAAATTAAGTACTATCAAATAACAAAATACCATTATGAAATTTTCCTTGAAATTGAAATTTATTCAGGTGCTTTGTAATTTCAAATGGAAACTCCAAGTACTTTGTCTATTAATTGTCCTTTAATAATCCACATTCATAATGTTTCGATTTAAAATGAAAATTATAACGTTGTTTAATAGTTACAACTTTATGATGGAAAGCCGTCAAATATCTGTAAAGAAGGTATATCTGTTTATCTCTACTACCTATATTTCCAAGATATTTCCTAGATTGACGATGATTAAGCATATGCGTACGAATATAATGTAAATTTATGAACACTATAAGATTTTAAGCGCATATCCGGCTTTTGTAAATCTATCCGCTATAAAAAATATTTCTAGCAATGGTAATTATGCTTACAGTATTTACAAATTTCTTTAACCGCTCTAGACATCATTTTTGCAATTTCGTAGTGAATGATTTCGTCTCGCGGACATTTAATGTAATAAAGACAATAATTAGTTTTTAATGCAAATGCATTTTCTTCAATGCATTTCTCCACTTTGATTCTAATTTAAGAAGCATCAATTTCAATTCTGACGGTTTATATTTCCGGTGTTAGCCAGATTTTTGTGAGTCTTTATACTTTGTGCTGTAGCACCTCTTAATGTTATATTCTTTCCTAACTCCAACAGTGTCTACATTTCAAACATCAAATTCCAGTTTCCCTTTGAATATAATTGTAATGTAAATCACCTTTTAAAAAATCTGCGATGTCCATTTTCAGTTTATGATATTTATTCATAGTAGTAAAGAGCTTTAACATATATATATTTTTTAATTCTGGTATGTGTGAGAGTATGTCAATAAAATATGAAAGAAAGGAAAGGAAAATCATGCAGGATTTCAGAAAGATCACACACAATTACTAAGCTAAGTAATGAAAATAATCAAAGTGCTTAAATCCAAAATCCATATGTTCGACTAAAGCCCAAATGAAAGACCTTGGATAACATATTCAGAGTTTTTGTGTCAAGCACAAAAGTGATCATTTGTATTTCTTTCAAAGCGACTCTTTTAAAACTATTTGATTTTATATTTTGATTTTTTAAATATTTCAACTGTTTTTAATTAGCGCCGAATTTTATTAATTTTATAATACATTACTTAGTATTTAATAAATACAGCATATTATTTTCTAAATTGGTGTAAAATTGAGGAGAAAAGTAAAATAAAATATTACTTGCGACAGAAAACAAAAAATATATATATATAAGTAAAATGCTTAAAAAATTTACGAATCTTTCCATTTTCAAACTCAATATCCCGCTTTTTGTTACGTTCCGATTGGTTATCTTTGTTCCACATATTTCTGTTTTTGTGCTAAAATGTAAAATTGAGTTATATCGGTCTCTATACTATCACTGTTGACAGATAGATGAGCAGGATTTTTTAAAATTCAGAATACTACCACATTCTGAAGAGAAATATTATTCTTATTTAATTAAAGAATAAATAAAACAAATAGTGCTATTCAAAAATAGCAGTAGCATTCTGAATAAAAAAAATCCCGCCAAACTGGTAACATTGGTGTACATATTTTTCTGTTGTTTGCCTCTGTAAGACTACGGTTGGTGCAACTGTGTTTGTGCAAAGTGTATTTTCAGCATGCGTGTTCTAACAACTAAAATAAACTCATGTAAAATGCCAAAGGCTTCGCGGGCCATAGATAAGGTGCCGGCGGGCCAGTTGTGGCCCGCGGGCCACGTATTTGACATGTCTGCTGTATTGCATTAGTTGCAATACTTACCCTTTCTGAATCTAACATTTTAATGAGACCATTTAAGTGTTTTACAGTCTTCCCTTTGAAAAAGTTTGTTCACTATATCGAGTTGAGTCAGCACTTTATGCCAGAAGCATGTCATCACTGTGAATTCAAATTTGGTAATATTAAAGAGTAGTGAAGAAGTTTCTGTTTTTGTTTCAGGAGTTGCTAATGGGTCAGTTTGTAATTCCTTTAGAACATTTATGATCTTTCGAATATGTTTATAAATTGTTGTTACAGCTTCACCTTTTGATGACCACCGAGTAGTATTTTGTAATTTTAGTAAAAGAAGAACATGTTTTCTTAGAGTCTACTAGTTGAGACACTAAAATATTTGTAAAGGCAATTTAAGATACCAAAAAAAGTCTCAGCTTCTGGTAAAATTTTGGCAGCATTTACACCAACAAGATTGAGGGTATGAGCAGAACAAGGAACAAAAAATGTTAAATCATTTGCTTGCAATATTCGGGTTTGGACTCCTTTATATTTTCCGGACGTATGGGAGCCATTGTCGTAGGATTGGTCCCTACAGTTATTTATAGCTAGACCATCATTTTCTAATTTCTATAAAATGAGTTCAGTAAGGACTTCTCTTGTTTTCTGGCTAACATTTAAGAAGTTAATAAAACTTTCGATTATTTCAGGACCATTTTCACTCATCTTTACATATCTAATAACCTGTGACATTTGATCTAAATGTCTTACACCAGGAGTAGAATCGAACATGATGGAGAAGTAATTTGCTTCTTTGATATTACTAAAAATATGTTCTCTTATTTTCGCAGCAGTAATCTCTAGAAATTCATTTTGAATGACATGTGAAAAGTAACTAACTTGACCTCTCTTATGACGGTTAATATGGTCGCGAAAATGTGCAAGATAATGTGATACTAAGCTCAATTATATTTAAGAAATTCCCGCATTTAGGATCAGAGAAATTGAGATTTTCATGTGCTCCTCTTAGAGACAGGGCCGTGCGAAGAGGGGGGCGAAGGGGGCGATTTTACAAACCATCATGCGTAGAACGATTGGAGGCGATGTTGAATCGTGATTGGTCGACTGCCTGAGACGATGTAGGAGGAGCTTAATGCGCTTGAAGAGGGTATTTTTCATTTCGTTGAAGATTCATAAGATCGTCTGAGCTTGCATATTCATGTTTGCTTTATTTTTAATGATGCTTAGGACATATTAAACGTGTCTAACAAAATATTATTAACTTAATATAATTAAAAGAAAACAATGCATATGTACAAGTATAATTTGAAACAGCAAATCAAATACTTCTAGCTCTTGTATTTTCAGAGCTCATTATCTAATTCAACCCCCGTTTTTTTTTTTTTTTTTTTTTTTTTTTTTTTTTTAAGAAAAATAAAATTGATATTTTAATTGTAAACGTTAATTAAAACTAATTTAAATTTGTAGTAGCTTGTGTACATTTTTTAAGTGAAAAAACTATACGTCCAGCTTAATTTATTGATACATAACAAACCTTACATAAAGTAAAACATATTTCATTTATAAATTATTATATTCTTTAATATAATAATCCATAACTTCCAATTTTCAAATAAAGATTACATGTTTACTTTTTTGTAGTTTTTATTTTAAATTTTATTTATAGTAAATACTCACTACAATTAGATAGAATTAAACAAAGAACAACATATTAAACATTATTTCACAAGAATAAACTGAAAGCACTGCAAATAAATGTTAGCTTTTCTGAATGTTTATTATTATTTTTTTAATCATCATAATTGAATTAATAAACGAAAATAAAATTACTAGGTCGTTAAAAACTTTTTGAACTGTGTTATTTCATAAAATCAACATATACTTAAGCAATGCATTTTTCAGATTTTTATATAGTTTGTTATTTTATAAAATCAATATAAACTTAAGAAATGCAGATTTCAAATTTATATATATAGTTTTAAATTTTTTACTGAACTTAAAGGTTTATTAAACAATTTCTTTCATATCTTTAAGTCAAGACAGCGTAAAATACAAAATTTGCCACACAAATTCATTTAAAATTTGGAAATATACTTTATTATTTTTTCTTTTTACAATTAAAAACTTGCAAACATTGCATGATTGCAAAATTTGGCAAAATTTAACTGAAAAAAAAATCATTCAGTAATTAAATAATTTAAAAAGCTATACAAATTACACTCGAACGCCTAAAATCCAGGCAACGTCTAAGCCGTTTAAAATACACATACACATGTATATTTATTTTTTTATTTAAATAATTTGAACTGGTTTATTACGAAACATAAGCCCTTCAATATGTAATAATAACGCTCACAAAATGTGTAGTGGCGCCATCTGTTCGTAAAATGAAGCATTAAAACAAAAATATAAAATAAATCTAAGATATGAGATTTTAGTTTCGGAGCGATTTTTTAAAAATCCAGGATAAGTAAAGGTTTTCCAAGCATAGCTCTTAAAATCATTAATATTTGGTTAAAACCAATTTTTAAAGCGATTTGAACATCTTAATAAAATGATACCTAACCCTTTTTTTTTTAAATAACAACGTGATATGATAGATCTACCAAACAAATACAACATTAAGAATAAATATGAATTCTGAAATTAAATTGCATTAAAATACTTTTTATTAAAAATGAGAGCTATAATAATGAATTTGATAGATTTTATACAGTTATGTTCAAGTAAAACCTACCCCCCCCCTACCCCTACCCCCCAATATAGTTTTAAACCCTGGGGTTGCTGAAGACCCAAATTACTGAATTAATGCATAATGAATAATAATCTTGAAATTTTAGACCAGCACAGTTATTGAACTAAACAGGAATTAATTATAACATAAAAAAGGACATGCTATGATTTTAAAATAAGCAATTAATCATTCAACATTTTTTTCCGCAAAATTAAAACAATGATAACTATATTTATTATTACTAGTGTTAGATAAATCTATATAGATTTATCTCCTTCATTTTCACTATATTTAAATAATATTTATTTATATTAATTATATGTTTAAATAATAATACTTATTAATATTAATTGTATGTATTTAAATAAAAATATTAATTAATATTAATTTTATTTATTTAAATATAAATAATAATTAAAAATTAAAAATTTAAATAATAAAATAATAGACAAAAAAATTAAATATGGTAATCTTCCACAACTTTATCACTGCAGATCAACCAGTAATTGGTAAAAAGAATTTTAGTAAATTAATAGAGATTTTTAAGAATAATGCTTAATTTTAAAAGATGAAAACTTTAATTAATTAATTCTGCTAATTTGATAATCATCTGTTACTAAAGTTCTAATACAAAAAATATTTTTAATGAAAGTTTAGGAGTTTTTGCATTTTAGTAAATGTTCGTATAGTTATTAAAAAATAGCTTATATGAATTAAAATTTAATTTAATTTTTGAAATTTATCTGATATTAAATTTTATTGTATGTGATAAAAATTTAATTTTTATTTACCTTAATTATAATTTATAATTTAATATTGTTTAACTTAATTCTAATTAAAATTTAATTATCAAATTAAGAATAAAATATTGCAGAGCAATTGATAAAGATTAACTGATCTTTATATCAATGCTTAAGAAGCATTGTTAATAAATATTCTTTATTAACTAATTCAATAAAGATCAAAGCAAAACTCTAAAAATGCAAAAAAAAATCGGGAAGGACACAACTTGATGCATCAAAATTACGAGCCTGATGCTTTAACCACTATACTAGATCGGACACAAAAGTTGTTAACTTTTAACGTACTTGTTCATTTAATACGCTTTAACTCCTCCCCTCAATATCAACGTAACCATCTTTCAGCCAATCACCATTCGACACCGCCTCCAATCGCTCTACGCGTGATGTTTTGTAAAATCGCGCGAAGGGGGCCTTCGCCTCGGGCGCGGAAATTGGGGGAGCGCCAAATTTATACTACCAACCACGGTTTTATTTATTTATTTATTCATTTTTTGGTCACCAATCATTTTCTGGGGAATTTCTTTTTCTCTTTTCATCATTCTTTTTTTATTCTGTTTCAAAATATCATGATCTCTCCAACAAATAAGTGCAATTTTCTCTTATGCTATTTAGTTGTTTGCAATTTCTGAATTAAAATTAAACCTTTTAAAGTTCCAACATAAACGCGAAATGTTTATTCAATAGAATTTATTTTTGTTTCTGTACTTTATCAGTTTTGTGTTACCTGTCACAAAAAGAAGGGGAGGGGGCGCCGAATTGAAACTTTGCCCCCGGCGCAGTTTTCTTTTGCACGGTCCTGCTTAGAGAGCTACCTGTTTGCTTACCTTCATGAATATCGCTCAGCGTAAGCCATGAGGACATACTAGATGATAGCTGTGAAGTTTCCTCTTCTCTTTTTTTTAGCCTTTTTTCTGTAATAATTACCCAAATGTCTTTTAGACATAACCGAAATAAAATACTGCACACATTATAAAACAACGTAGAACGATGTCAGAAAAAAGATGACGCAAAATCTTTGAATTTTAAATAAATACAAATTTCTTAAAAATACTGGTGGCAATGTGATATTTTATATAATGTAATACAAAATAATTTATTTTTTATTTTTGATCCTAATGCAACGAAAGTAAACCGCAGTTGAACAAAATAAAATTGAATATCTTTTCATGTGATTTTTTAATTTTCCTTTATTCTTAATTTTTTATGATTTCTCATTTTTGCGCCCTTCCAAGTCTTGCACCCGGGGCAGCTGCCCCGGCTAACCCCCCCTTAGATCCGTCACTGTATGTAGATATGTGTAAATGTGTGCGTGTGTGTATATATACATGTATACATATCACTGGCGCCCGGCTAACCGAAAAGTACCCAGAAAATTTTCCATAAAGTGTTAGAATCCCTATTGCATAAGTCAGCGAGCGAAACTATCATTTTCATCTTTATATTGTATTTACATAAAATTTTAAAATGCAAGAAGTAACTGATCTGAAATGTAGGTAAATTTAACGTAATTTCCCCCACTTCTGCCAAAAGTTGGCATATTTTTCTTCATTTTTAAGTTTCCCCCCCTTTATAAACGTAAGTCTATTTAATATATTAAAGTAACATCAGTAATTTAATTTCTTTACACTTACGTTTCCTTTTTTCATAAATTCTTAAAGTTAAATCGCGCGTTGTTTACTTTTTACTACCTTTCCGCCAACCGAATGGTTGGTTGGTTGTCGCATGGAACGTCGCCTAGACGAACGTCATTGCAATTGACGTTGATCGTAGCTCCATCTCCCTGCGCGGAGAAAATTTTCATTAGCTAAGTAACAAGTGAGAGGTCTTCACAAACTGTGAAGTCTTTCATCATCTATATGCTGAACCAATCAGAGACCGGCTTTCGCGATCTTAAAGTTTCGCTATTTTTTCTTGGCAACATTTGTTCGCTCAGCTGGATAGTTAACAGCCCAATTCCGGCAGGATACGAAACGAAAAGATGGCGGACACATGACGTCAGGTGAAAACTCTCTTTTCGCATGCGATCCATTTCGCATCTGGGAAAAAGTGCTATTCTGGGATCAGGTTTCCGTACGTTCGTAAGCAATTACGTATGCTATCCAGGGTTCGAAAAGGCGGGAATTAGCCGCGACCGTCGCGGAATAGCTCCTCCCAAATCCACGTCAGTTTTACCGATTACGATGACCGATATTAAGAGATAACCAATGAGAATCCGTCATATTTCAATCATCGTATCGTAATCGTAGTTTCAATAGTTGACATAAAACTTTCAATGGCGGCGTTGTACCGTTGTTTGTTATTCGCTTGGCGAGGATAATTTTCGTCTTATTGATAATGTAATGTTACAATTGTAATGGAATTCCTGTTATAATGAAAGGTAGCTATTTCAGAATGTCTGTCTATTAAATAATTAAGTGAGCCATTTTGGATCTTGTTCACAGCGACGTTTGGGGACCTGCGCCCGTGGGATCTAGAAATGGACATAGGTTCCTCCTGACCTTTATCGACGACTACAGTCGCCGAGCATTTTGTTACCCTTTACGAACGAAAGATGAAGTCCCTTCTAAAATAAAGAACTTTATATCATTTATTGAACGACAGTCTGAAAGAAAGATGAAGGTCATCCGAACTGATAACGGCCTCGAGTATTGTAATGCGCATGTAAACGACTTGGCCACCGATTTAGGTATCAAGCACGAGACAACGTCAGCCTATAGCCCCTAGCAAAATGGCGTTGCGGAGAGATACAATAGAGTGCTTTTTGAGGGAGTTCGTACCTTCAGCCAAGCGGCCAACCTCCCTGCTAAACTCTGGGTTGAAGCAGCAATGGCAGTTAATTACATACGTAATAGAATCCTTCATACAGGAATAAATGCCATCCCATTCACAAGGTGGTACGGTCAAAAACCATCCGTCCGCCATTTTCGCCGTTACGGTTGCGTCGCATACGTGCATCAGCCAAAACAGCTACGTAACAAATTACAACCCAGGGCTAAACGTGGTGTGTTTGTTGGATATGGGTACGGCTCAGCAGGTTACAGAGTTGGGTTTCCTCGTGAAAACAGAATAATCGAATCCAAGCACGTCACATTTGACGAAGCGCAGTCCGGGAATCCAAAACAAGAAACTCAATTAATTCATAACAGAATTCATGATTTTGATGCACCATTTCTAGGTATATCGTCTAGTCATGCTTTGCCTGTCGTACAACCCGAAGAACCCTCTACCTCCGGTACTCCAACTGTGGCAGAAGTAAAAAGGGAAGAGGAACTGATAGAGGAAAATCTGGACCAAACCGCCGATGAGTCACAGGTCAGCTCATCAGACAAAGATAGCTCCGAGGACGAGCATGGCTCTGCCAAGGATACTGAGTATGAAACTACCCATGAAGGCGACGATGAGGAGGAAGATGAGAAACTAGTCTTCACGAGAGTCATCACTACGAGAAAAAAGGGGGCGTCAGCAGATAAGCATGACATTTACATTATTCCACCTACCGGCGCGGCGGACGTTTACGTACTACTAAAGACCTTAATGAATATTGTAAATTTAACAATCTTTTATATGACCCTGAGATAGCGAATTTTTCTGTAACTAATGATTATCAAGGACCCATTACTTTCACCAAAATACATGAAGCTAACCTAACTGAAATTATTATTCCAAAGTCTGCGAAACATGCTGCAACTCTACCACAAGCAAAGGAATGGGCAGACGCCATGAATAAGGAAATTTCGACCATGTTAGAGAGGAAAGTTTGGACGTCGGTACCATTTGACCCCACTAAGAAAGTCATTGGGACAAGATGGGTTTCACGGTGACACGTGATGCTTCCGGGGAAGTACAAACATACAAAGCAAGGTTAGTTGCGCTAGGAAACAATCAAAGAGAGGGATTGGACTATCACGAAACATTCAGCCCAGTTGTCAACTTTTCTTTAATACGTCTTTTCATTGTCATGTTTTCCATGATATTCAAGTGGAAGAACTGCCTACTTGATGTAAAGTGCGCTTACTTATACGGAGACATAGACAGGGCAACATATATTCGACAACCGTATGGCTATCTTATACCAGGCAAAGAAACATACATACTTAAACTTAATAAAGCCATATATGGCCTCCACCAGGCAGGAAGATGTTGGTTTCATGACCTTCACGCAAAACTCATCGCAAATAATTTTTCTGAAGTACCTGGGGTAAATTGCGTTTACATCTACAAAAGTATCGCAATAGGGAGTATCGCAACGTGGATGATCTCCCCATTTTCGCAAAGGATGAGAATGCACTGTGGGAGGTTGTTGAAGTAATAGAAAATTTGTACGAAGTTAAGAATTTAGGAGCTATTCGCACTTTACTTGGCATACAGTTTAATACAGAAGAAAATCGGTTTACCAACATAACCTGCTCACAATATATTGAGAAATGTCTGCAACAATTTAATGTGCAATCTCTTTCCAGGGTATCATTACCTGCTTCACCTGGTTTCGTGCCAGTTTCAACCCAAGAGGGAGAAGAGCTGCCTGAAAACCTTCCTTTCCGGAGTCTGCTAGGGTGTTTACAGTACATCAGCCATAGATGCAGACCTGATATCTCGTGGTACGTACACTCCATTTCTCAGTATACAGAGAAGCCCTCGCACCAGCATTATCGAACGCTGTTCCGGATATTACTCTACCTGGCAAACTCGGCAAAACTAGGACTGAAACTACAAGCATCAGAACCACCTTTACAGATCGTTACCTACGTCGATGCTTCCTGGGCAAATGATCCAGATGATCGTAAATCGTGGTCTAGCCACATAATTTTGCTAAATAAATTTTGCCCAATCCAATGGCGAGTTTCAAAACAAACCTGCACAGCTCTTTCTCCGATGGAAGCTGAGTTCGTGTCAGCGAGTGAAGCAGCGAAAGAAATAAAATTCTTTTCAGATACCATACATGAAGTCGCCAAATTTTTTCCTCAGCTCTTCCAGCCAAACTCGATACAGAGACCTATCATGCTTTGCGACAACACTGCAGCTATCTCGTTCACAAAGACCAGTACTGACAATGTCCGTACTCGTCACATTGATCTCAAATATAAATTTGTTATAGATGATCTTTTTCAGAAAGGTGTCTTCGATATCAAGCACGTATCCACCAAAGAAAATTTAGCAGATTTGCTGACAAAAGCACTGAATAAGGATCAATTCATGAAATTTCGACAAGTCATAATGAAGTAAACTCATATAATTCCAGTGTCCTAGGAAAAAAAAAAAGTCTTCAAACCTTTCAGGACTCTTTTTCTGATTGCATTTAGTTTGGAACTATGCCATATGTCGTAGTCCTGCTTCATTTTTTTTAAGTCAAAAGACTTTATTTGAACTTATTTTTCTCAAAGACTTTAAGCTAATATGATCCTTACTCAAGTCAAGTTATGGACTGTGAGCTATTCCAGCCATATGTTTTTTTTTCAGAAGTAAATTTTTCTATACTTACGTTTTATGTAAGTTTGTTATATAAAAGTATAAAATGTTTAAGTGTTTAACTTGACAACTCCATGTGGCATCCAGTGGGGGAAAAGGGGGCGTTCTGTAGGTAAATTTAACGTAATTTCCCCCACTTCTGCCAAAAGTTGGCATATTTTTCTTCATTTTTAAGTTCCCCCCCCCCTTTATAAACGTAAGTCTATTTAATATATTAAAGTAACATCAGTAATTTAATTTCTTTACACTTACGTTTCCTTTTTTCATAAATTCTTAAAGTTAAATCGCGCGTTGTTTACTTTTTACTACCTTTCCGCCAACCGAATGGTTGGTTGGTTGTCGCATGGAACGTCGCCTAGACGAACGTCATTGCAATTGACGTTGATCGTAGCTCCATCTCCCTGCGCGGAGAAAATTTTCATTAGCTAAGTAACAAGTGAGAGGTCTTCACAAACTGTGAAGTCTTTCATCATCTATATGCTGAACCAATCAGAGACCGGCTTTCGCGATCTTAAAGTTTTGCTATTTTTTCTTGGCAACATTTGTTCGCTCAGCTGGATAGTTTAAATACCCGCACGTTTTTCAAATGCGGTGTGCTTGTTTTGGTTTATACCGAAGTGTTAAAACATAATCTTACTACCTTGTAAGATGTAGTTGTGAAATTTAACTGTGTGTAAACCTTCATATCAGAATATGCTGACATCATTTAGTAGATGCACTCTTATTTCAAGCGACTGGAGATGAAAATCTCTTTATAAATGGCTCTTTTGATGTTAAAAACCTACTTTGTCACTCGATATATATGGATAAAAAGGTATCGTTATTTCATGTCTCTATCGTCTCTGATTGGGTTTTCGAGTATGATGAAATATGCATGTTTTCATTTTGTTTTTACATATTACTGACAAATGGTCAGTCTACAGTTTGTTTGTGTGTGTAAAGTTTCATGTTTCGTGAAGTAATAAATGTTTTGTCCTTATAATAACTGTGTTATCACTGAAGCACTCTTATACAGTAATGTTATAGTCAACATATGCGCCTTCAAGTTTCTAGTAAAGTTTCAGTAACTTTTCATGTGGGATGGGAAGCAACCTTTTTATGCAAGAATTTTCTGTATACTTATTTTATCAATCATCTATCTAATACAAGTTATATATTCAATCTTTTTGATTTTTGATAAAAGTTGGTAGTTAACTTATTTCATGTTACAACCCACCCAAGGGTGTCAATTTTTAAACCAGCGTACCGACGAAAGTCTACAACCCCGCATTGGCCCCTCTTCTTTTCTGTAAATTTTTCAATGTTATTTAAAACCTGCTTCACCTACAAAAGGTGCAGGGTTCAGAGAAGCGGCGGTGCGTCCACATGAAACAGTGCAGGAAAATTGATTTGCAGAATTTAGCGGAAGAATTGGGAGTGGAAATAGGGAAAAATGACAGGATACCGGTAATTATCCAAAAAATCGAAGCTGCCGATGATTACGATAGAGATTTTGCATTTACGCAAGCTGTGTATATCATAAAAGATCGTGAAGACAAGATAGCCGCGGATAAAGAGGAAAAACAAAGGGAGAAAGAAGAAAGAGAAAGAGAGGAAAAACAAAAAGAACGCGAATTTACGTTGGAACAATTTAGATTGACGCAAGATGCAAATAGACACAGTTCAACGACCAGTGGCGGGTCGGAACGCCCACCTAAATTGCCGCTCCGAACAATCATGCATCGATTTGATCCGGAACGCTCGGATATAACTTTGTTTTTAAATTTGTTCGAACGACAGGCGACCAAAGCGGAAATAGAGACAGGTGACTTAGTGACGCATTTATTAGCTTTAGTGCCAGTAGAAATTGCAGAGTTAATTTTAAGGGAACCGCAAGATCAGACGGATAACTTTGAATACGTCAAAAAGTTTTTGCTAGAGCACTTCCGCATGAGTCCCGAAGCGTATCGTCCAAAATTAATGAAACATCCACGTAATCCAGATGCTCCTTGGAAGGACATTATCTTCGAGATCAACAGTTATTTAGAGGGTTGGTTAAATGGTTTAGGTGTTACGGATTTCAGTAGTCTGAAAAATTTATTGATAACGGACCAGATCAAACTCCGTGCTTCTAGTGAAATGAAAGAGCATTTCATTGATTCGTGGGCAAATTACAAAGACCCTGTAATTTTAGCTAAATGTCTCGACTAATATGAAGCAGTAAAAGGAATTTCAGATAAAAAAGAGAATGCGAGATCTTTTTATGATAGGAAATCTGAAGAAACTAGAGAAATTCTGGAGAAGAAAAAAATTCCAACAAAAAAATAAATTGGCGAGACAAAGAAATTAAAGACAGGGAACGTATCTTTGAACGAAAGAGGCATTGCCATACGCGTGGAAGCGAATTTCACCTAATGGCCCGTTGTCCGAAAAGACAAAGGGATAACGGAAGTAAAATCTTTCGAGAGCATAAATCACTTAGGCGATATAAGCGAAAACAAAAGTTTGTTCCGACCTTTTTTGAGTGAAAACAAAATAAATGGGAAGAGGGCGTGTGTACTTAGAGACTCAGGTAGCTCGTATGATGTGTGCCCGTGGAATTTGGTAAATAAAAGCAAATTAGGTAACGAATATGTTTGACTCAAACAGACTTTTGATAAATATCCAAAACGATTTAGAGTGGCACGTATAAAGATAGAAATAAAAGGTCTCGGATATGTAAATACGAAAGCGGCAATCCTGCCTAGACACTCTAAAATTAAGCACTATATCTTAGGTAATAAGACGCAGGCTTTAATAAATGAAAGGATATAGCGAAAGCAAAAATCACAAACTAATTCCAATTTTGAGAACCCGGGGAACGAGATAAACCCTTTAACAGATCCCCAAGGGCAGGAAGAAATTCTTTTGTCATTTCCCCTATAGGTGCAGATTCACGGTCGCCAGTCGCCACGTGGCGACTAAATTTTTTGCTGTGGCCACTAACTTTCGATGTTTAAGTCGCCATGTGATTTAAAAGTAATCAATTTTTGGTATTCCCAGTCCCCATCGTGAAATGTTGATATTTTCTTTAAGGATTAAGACCAAAACACATAACAAACATTATTGTTATCTTTTAATAACTTTCAGAATGATCTGTTTAACACAACAAACTATTAAATATATTCGAATAGCAATGTTATTCGTAACAG
Source organism: Maratus michaelseni (assembly GCA_963931845.1). Lineage (NCBI taxonomy): Eukaryota > Metazoa > Arthropoda > Arachnida > Araneae > Salticidae > Maratus > Maratus michaelseni. Next base: position 3,334,033 of record OZ007592.1, on the reverse strand, counting down.
TTTGAATCTGATAATGTTACATAGACTGTGATTTAAATAAATATATATATATAAACAAATGTTTGAAGTGCATTTTGATTTTTATAGTGCAAAATAATCTCACAAATTCAGATTTTCTTTCATATATACTTTTTGTCTGGCAAAATCAAAATAAGAATATTTTTTTCTGATTTTCCCCACTATCATGATTGCTTAGCTTATACACATTGTTTTAAAACCGTATCTTGCCCAACTTTATCTTCTGACTGCACATGATTTAAGATTTAATTAATATTCAAATTTTGTTGTACACATGTTTATATTAAATAAATTACTTTACACTTTGAATTCCTGAGTTTCTTTTTTTAGCTCCAAAAAACACTATTGTTTTTAAGCGTTTGTTTTACAATTGTGGCCACTGGATTTTTTGGGTTTAGGAGCCAGTGACTCCTTCCAAATTTTGGAAATCTGCACCTATAATTTCCCCCCCGAAATGAAGAACCACCGTTCTCAGTGTATTGGGGAAAAAGAAACCCTTTTGAATAGGTCAAGGAAAGTTGATGAGTTGGTTTTCGACCGGCAGGGAAATTCGAAAAATAGATGCGTAAATTGGGAAGTGAGTGTTGACAGGGAGGTTCCTCATTCGAAAGTTAATCTGGAGGGAGAAAATGAGTTCACGAAGATTTTTCTAAAGTCCTTTGAAGACCTGTTGAAACAGAGTAATGACAGTATGGGAGATTCACGCCTTTGTGACACTCTTTTTAAAGAAGTGGAACGTTTGTGTAAAAAGTATTGTTCGACAAATGCTAGTAAAGAAATTCAGCAGTAAGCTTTTGAGTAAAACTCAATCTTTTGTACATATTTGATTATTTTTAGTTTTATTGTTATTTTGGCATGTGTAGTGAAAAAAAAAAGTATCTTTCAAAAAAAAAGTCTCTAAAGCTAGATGTTCAAGCAATGGTAAACAGTATATAAGAAATTAGGTCACTGATGTACATAGTGAGGTTAAATTGAAATGTTATTTTAGCCACTCAAATATGTTGAGCTAACCCTTTTTTTGCAGATTTTCCGTGTTTCACCTGGAAAATGTTTTAAAGGTGGGGGTGTTGTAACGATTTCATTAAATCTCCCACAGTCAGCTAATTATGCAAAATAATCAAGGATAGAAATTCCCAGGTGTTGGAAAACTTCTGTCATATTTTTCTGCTAACTTACAAGAATGTCGCCGACCTGCAAAGGCACAGAATAGCTTCAATCAATCTTGTGAACGGAAACTGTTTCGACAGCAAAATATTTCTCTGATCTCGGCAGCTTCATGTGGGGTCGCTTTAGCGTGAGAACTTTACCTGTGTGAACATTTAGTATTTCAGTAAGACCTCCCAAAAAGGAATCCCGATCGAATCACAGGAAAACTGAATGCTATGACGTGAACGGAAACTTCTTTGATTGGTGAACGGAGAGACTTTTGTTGGAGCAAAGGGACGAGAAAGAGAATCGAGGGGAAGTTAGTTAGAGTTTGGCGGGAGAGGAGTGTTGGTGGAAAAACACTCATCTCAGGACGGATTCCCATCTTAGTGGGGAAGAAAAGGTTTTGCTGACACATTTTAAAAAGAGAGAGGATTTCTCTGAAGGCAACGGCAAGGCCGTCGTTTGAACTTTTTGTGAAGAGTGAAAAAGATACTCCGGTTAGATGTTAAGATTTCAAATTACTGCACAAGACTGGACTTTGTATTGATTTATAAATTGATTGTAAGTTGAAACGAAGCACGCTGAAAAAAATTGTTGTAATGAGTTGTAAATATTAAGTAATTCGAGAACGATATTAAATAAAATTCGTTTGGAAGTAACATATTGAAATTGATCCATGAGAAAAGGCTACACGCTACCCCTTTTTAAATTATAACGTAATGGATTCATTATAACGTAAATGAATTTGGTAAAAAATTGTGATCACCACTGAGATCAGTGCTATCTTGAATTTTTATGGAAATAAATTTATACTTCCTTCATGAGAAAGCATGAGATCAGTCATACTAACCAGAATTACCTATTAAAATGTGTATGGAATAATATTAAAAAAAATCGTGATTTTTTTCTACATGTTTATTGTAAGTTTCATTGTTTACATCTGCAACAATGTGTGGATTTTAGGAGTTTGCAGATTTTGAGGTGGCAGATTTGAGAGAGCCTACAGAATATTCATTCCTTTGTATAAATAATATTCTGTTGATTGATACTTTATACCATACTAAATAATTTGAACTAATATATATACTTGTTAGTTTAAAATAATTATTTTTGTTTAAAAGAAACATTTTTCAGAGAATTTCTTGAAAAATTTCGCACTTTACAAGAAAAATTTCAAACATCTTCTAAAATTATTGTACAAGGAATAATAATAATAAAAAAATTGATTATAATTAATCTACACATAAAATTAAAATAAAAAAACTTTCTTACATCTTGTATAAGGGAAAAAGGCTACCAGGCATGCAATTTTATCCAAGATAATTTAATTTAATCTGTAATCAACTACTTTAGTTAAATAAAGAAATATACATTAGAAATAAATATATGAACAAGTCTTTTAATGTAATATTCTTTGCAAAATAAATAAACTTAGCTAGTTATTTGCTTTTATTCTACTTATTACCGTTAGCCTGTTCATAAAATTATTTATTAAACTTTTACTTACTTTTTAAACTTAGGAGGGGAGGTGTGTCTAATAAAAGGTAGAGAACCCTTCTTTAGCTTAACAGTATTTCTTTAAAAGGCAATTTCAAACCGGATATCCTTCTTGACACATTCCTGGATTTTTTTTTTTTTTTTTTTTCAAAAATCGGAATGTACCCATATTCAGAAACTAGGTCATCGAACAGTTTTTTCCATCTTTTGATAAAAGCAGAAGCTCTGTTAGAAAATTCTGTCGAGATTGCATCTCAGATGCAAAGAGAAGGAATTGACATTGCGAGACAACCATTGCTTGTCTTCCAAGATGTAATTCCTTTATCGAAAAATGAAAGAAACTATTCGATTCCAAATCACTTAATGCGTCCTGCCAGCCATCCAATATTTTATATTTAAAAATGTGTCAAAGTTTCACAGGGTTGAGCAAAGAAAAATATTTTTTTTTGAGAACACCCTTCATTTGACTGAAGAATAAACAACAGACACAGTTTCAGAACTTAAAATATTTAATCGTTCAAGATTCATTTACAAAAGCTAACATATCACAATAACGAATGTACAGAAAAAAAGGATTTTCACTCGGGGACGAAACAAAATAAAATCACCGCATATAAGTCTCAGAATTTTATATAAAAAAGAATACACACACACACACACATCGAAATGAAATATGGGCAAAGATGAAAATGAATGATTAAAACCAAAAAAAAAAAAAAAAGGGATGTCTAACCAAAAAAATGCAGAAAATTGCATATTTATGTTTTCATAAATAGAGTCGTATACAATATACCTAACTCTAAGAGAGAGCTACACAATGAAAGGCTTTTTATAAATTAGCTGCCAGCCAACAAAACAAGTACATAATGAATCTAAAGCAAAGTAAAAATAAAATAATAATAAAGTCAGTGTCTTGCAGATCCTTTGTACATGAAATGTCGAATCCTATTAGGGAAGTTGAAAATGCCATGCATTCATACTAAGAGCTATTGAAATTTTAAAAAGTAAGCCAAAGTGCTGTATTTTCATCAGTATAGAAGTAAGAAGAAAACAATACTTAGCCAACAATGAATTTTTTTTTAAAGCAATTAAGGTTACTATTATAACAATAATTACATAAAATAACAATAATTTATAATTATTGTGTAAAATAGACTGGAAATGATACATTGTGTGGATCCTATGCAGTTTAAAGAGTTGACTTATACACAAAAAAAAAATAAAAAAATTAAATAAGAGTAATTAAAATATGAAATAAATTACTTAAGTTGAATTAAAAAATAGTGTTCCATTTATTTTAGCATTTTTCATTAAAATATTTAAAGGAAAAAAAAATAAGATGATTCCTCAATTGTTTATTCCACAACATAATGATTCTGTCTTTTTTAATGATCAAGTAAAAACACATATTTTGAGGAAGTAAACACTTTTCATTTATGTTGCAGCTAAATCTAAATGTTGTGTGATGAACGTGGGGTCCCGATGGAGCAATGTGTCCGTATCTAGATAATAACAACATTGCCTGTTCTGTTATTTGTGAAGTTACAGTCAATAAATTGAAGTACCGAGGTAAAAGAAAAACATCACACAAGGAATGAAAAACTCTTTGATTATAGATATGTGAAATAAATGAAGAATTCAATTTTTCTTAGATACTCCAACGTATCATTCTTTGTCTAACTACTATTAAAAAGAGAAAATAACACATCATTGCAAACTTTAAGCAATAGCTCTGAATGAATTTAAAAAAATGATTTTTACTTTGTAAAATTATAATGAGTTGCACTGGATAGCATCCTGAATTGTTTAGCTCAATTAATAAAAATGATATAATGAAAAAAAAATAAATAAATAAACCAAAGTTTTTAAAACTTAATTGGAAGTGCTGGCTATCTACGGGGCACAAGACACTGACCCCTGCATAGTTGTTTTAAAATCTATTTACAATAGGAGACTTCTTTCTTTCTTTTATTATTCGCAAAGCTTCCAGAAAAGAAAACGAAAGCCAAACTGGTATTCAACATCATCCGCTACAAAAATAAACTGTGGAATAATAAAATGTCATTTAAAATGCAAAAAAGTAGCACACAACTCTGCCGCAAGATGCAAACTATATACAAATGGTTTCAAGAAAAACACAGAAAAGAGAGCAAACACATGATGATATCCTAACACTAGGAGAGCTCAACGACAGCACATGTTGGGGCACAGGATGTTTTTATTTATTTTTATTGGCTGGATATATCATTCTTTCTTCGACACACTATGGACAGATTACAGGCAGTTCTTCGATACAAAACGATTAAAATGTTGATTAAAATCTTATTACATGAACTGTGAGACATTTCGAGAGATTCTAAGCGAAATCGATTCAACAGTAGAAGGAAGGAAGGAACAATAATGAAAAAACACAACATTCTATAACATGAGATTCAAAGAAAAACAATAGTATAAAAATAACAGATTATTTAAGGTCATCTCCTGTCTGACTTAAATTACATTAAAGAAAAGAACAGTCGGAGATACTGAAAAAAAAAGTTTTGGTCCCTTAAAGGAAAAAAAAAGAAGGAATGTTTAGCACTAAGATTTCATGCTTATAAGAGTGACTTATGTTTCAAGATAGTTCAAAAACTAAATAACTGAATTAACTGTCATCTTAGCCAATCGTTAGCAAAGGAGTTACACATGACAATACATTATTCAAAAGACATCATAATAAATTTGTTTTATAATAATATGTAATTAATCATAATAACATAACATAACTATGATTATTAACTCAGTTTTTAACACACAAACCATACGACAAAATGGACAGGCACATTTAAATGAATAGATCTTTTTCAAAATATTCAAAGAAACAACAATATGAGATTTTGGATGAGTGAAATTAATTCAAGGATTTTTCCAAAGCAAGTCACAGTGAATCACGGCTGAAGTCACTCATCACATCTGTATGCCATTACAGATACTCCTCATTTAACGGCTGACGCAACACTGGGTCATTACTTTATTACATTATATATAACGACAGCAGCACTTTTTGTCGAGAGCTTGTAAAGTCTCAAAAGAAGGTCTCTTTTCTAATGTAAATTGTATTGAAATTGACATACACAAACAAAAATAAAAACCAAACTTTTTTTAAAGTGACTCACACTGTTTTCAAAATAACACAAGATTTATTGGCTTACTGCCCCATTCATCCTGCAACAATTATTAAGTGAGAAATATCCGCTTTTCATAGAGGAAATAAATCGCACAAGGAAAGAAAAAAACAGAATAAATTGAAAAGTATAAAGTTAACCTATAAGCTTAAATAGGCATAATAAATTGGGTAACAAAAAAGAATAATTCAAAAGAAAAAAAAAAAAAGAGTAGGTATATTTATTTGAGTCATAAATTTCAATCCAATACCTATGTTTCTGATCCCCAAACAGCAACATTTCCTCCCTTCTTTCTAATCATCTAAACACGTTTGTAAAGGCATTTTTTGCTCACACCCATACAGAAAAGAAAAAAAAACTTCTCGACTCCATCATTTTTGCCATTACTCGGAATATAAAGCTTCGAAGCTTTCACAAGAAAAATTCCAAAAAGAAAAGGAAAAAAGCTCTAACCACTAGTAGCAAGCATTTTTTAAGTACAGCAAATATATGTAGAGAGAGAGAGTTTGATGAGAAGTAATGAAATTCATTTTATCGACGACACAGCTTTTGAATCGAATACACGAACGACGCTACATGATGATGAGCAAAATATAAATATACATGTGAGTTTTACTATACACTTTTTTTTTCTTCTCTTTCTAACATGACTTCTCACTTTTGAAAATATCTCGCTCTTTAAGAAGAAAAATCATCCAGTATTTATTATTCCTATCCATTCAAACTTAAACTATCTTTCATATAAGTTAATAGTGCACACAGCAGTTTCCTAACTATTTCGGTACAAAGTAATTTGCAACATAATTTTCTTTTTTTCACAATATAGTATTCAAAGGATATAACAGGCCATAAGGAGACTAATATCTTTGTTTGTTTTTTTAACTATTATCACTTTTAGTTTTTATAGCCTATAAATAAAATTTATAGTGAAATGTACAACAGGCGCTTACGACAGTAAAACTTCAATAAGATGAACCCAAAAGGAACGCAAATTTTGAGCAACAAACACATTCAGCATTAAGTAGTCAGCATTATTTTTTTGCTAAGTATTTCAAGTTAAAAAAAAAAAAAGGCTGTTTAAACAATACGTAAAAAGTGCCATGGGATTTGGATACACATAAGTTGCAACATTGTTTTCTTACCTATAAAAAAACAAATGACTTCTTATTAAGAAAGGATTTTTTCTTTCATTTCCAGATATTTATAAATGCAACATTTAATAAAGAAAAAGAAATAGTGAAAAGTAATTACCCAGGGAAGAATAAAACATTTTATACATTGAATTTTCGTTTACTTTCTTAATCTTACACATGCTTTTTTTTTTTTCTTTATTTGCTAATGCAAATTATTTTTATCACCATTATAATTATTTTCTGTAAGAAAATCATCTGAAAATGACATCATTATTTTTTTTAAATAAATTAATAAACAATGCAACTTATAAGCATGATGGTGTTAAAAGAAAAATTGATTTTTCGAAAAACCACCTATGTGAGAAAAATCAACATTTATTAATATCCAATGTTCAAATTGAAATGGGTTGGAATTCTATGCACATGTTGCTTTGTATTATAAAAGTGCTATTACATGAGGTTTTAAAGTTACCACTACTTTCGAATGACACAATCTTAACCTAAGGCTTAGTTAAAAAAAACAAGCAACTTTTGAAAGAAGGGGCCCCTCGATGACCATGTGCCACCTTTTCTGCAAAGTAACGGCGGTCTTAATTCAACACTCTGAAGAGTCACTGTTTAGAATATTGTGGTAATTTTTTCTTCACCCCCATTTCAGCCTTCTGCCCTATCTGTGATTGAGATGAAAAGTGACACATTTACGAGTTATGGTTGCTAAATAATGAACAGAGTCATCATTAAATGAGTTGAAAAGGCATAATTTGAGAAAACAGCAATTAATACAACATCCTATCAAAGAAGATAATTAGGACCTATCTAGCATTGCAGTTACCCTAAAACTATTTCATCAAGGGGGAGAGAGAGCACCTTAGTATATATGCTGAGAGTTACAAGCTAACTAGAAGTTCATCGTATCGAAGTTTTGCTGCCAATAATTCAAATTCATCCAATCTAATTTACCCTTTTGTCAAAAATAGAGGATTAGTAATCGTGTCTTTGCAATCCACTGCAACAAAGAATTTTCAAATCCTGAGGATGAGTTAGTTATACATGGAATATTGGAAGTCCCAAAATTAAGCACACTTTTTCACACACGTTTATACACATTATTTTTCTGATATAGCCATTTGTATTAACAACCCTAATGACATTATTGTTTAGAAATTTTACAATTGGATTTAAAAAAAAAAAAAAATAGAAGATTTTTTTTTTTTTTTTAAATTAAAGGAAAATAGTTATTTCATTAAAGGTGGAGAAACATTCAATTTATAGTGTTAAAACAATAATTTGGAGAAGAAAGCCAAGGAGAATTATTTTTTAAGAGAGTATTATCATGAAATTTCTAATCTTTAAGCTATTCTATTTTTGACATAATAGAATATTCTTCTCGGACAATTTAACCAGCATCAGTGCGCTTCATGAAAAACAGGCAACTTAATTTTAGGATCTTCCTACCTTACACAAACACATAAATTGTGCATAGTTTTTAAAAATCTCATCGGCTACAATAGAATAAGAAGCTAAAAAATATATATACAAAGGCAATTTTTTTTTTTTCTCTTTCAAACACCTAAAGGAATCGCATTAAAATAACACGAAATGATAATAAAGGAAAACTCTTTCTTTTTCTTTAAACAAATATATACCAAGCTCAAAAGTAATTTTTCCCCAACTCTCTAGAAGGACACAACTTTTGATTTTCAAAGCACAAACTACAGGTGTCCTTTTCAGAAGACACTTTCAACCTCAAATTATACACTAAAACTAAAAACATAAATACAATGAAACACATTTAATAATAATAATATATATATATAAAAAAAACCACACTAAAAATTGATATATTTTTTTTCTACATGTAAGTTTTCGTCCTATGCATCACACATGGGTCACTAAAAAAATAAATAAGACAAAATATAATAAATAAGAAATAATTTGTACAAACACAGCTGCAGTACTTTGAGAGAAACGGAATAACAATTTCAGAAACTTCATTTTAACGTCAAAATTTAAAAGAACCATCAGAAGTAACTATCACAACATGATTAAGTAATTGTTGCATTGCAAGCTGCGTTTCCGCAACGTATTTCAAGTAGAACAGAGGCTTCAAAAGCCATTCACGATGCATAACTAAAAGAAGGAGAATAATTGTATTTTGTTGAATGTGTCATTTGTTTAAAATGAATATTTTCTGTGGATTTATTAAAAGTGGAAAAACATTCAGTAAAATGGTAAGCAGGTGTTGACTCTACAGCAAACAGGGATGCACAGACCTTTGACCCTGTTAGTTCATTCATTTTGACGAGTGGCAGTTTTTAGATTTCAAAACATTTATAATTTCCTTTACTTTATTCCTTTCATCTGTACAATAACAGAACACATATAAGAAATATTAAATAACAGTTTTGCATGATGGGCCAAGAACTCAGAGAAATTAATTACATAAAAACAGAGTTTAAAAAAAATCATCGTTGATAAACACAAACATTATTAAATAAACATATATTTAGCGAAAAACTTTTCAAACAGAAAAAAAAGGGGGGGGGGGATCTATTTAAAATCATTTCTTACAGCTAACAATAATTAAAAAAGAAGAAAAAAAAAACTCAGTGGTGTAAGATTACAACCTATCAAGTTGTTTAAATACTTTTTATCAGTTTCCATTTTAACAAAACATTTGTTTCCCTTGTAGGGCTTACGGTAAAACAAACATAGGCCTTAAAACTTCTGAAGGGCGGCACTTCATTTTAATCCCATCGGCAGAAGAAATTGTTCCTTTTATTAAGTCTGTGCTCTTAGTTATTTACAAATAAATTTCTCTGTAAATTCTGGTGTCATTCAATCATTTCACGAATAGAAAGGGTTAACAAATCTGTGCTTACCTGTCTTGCAGTACAGGAATTGCAACCAAGGAAAAAGAAAGAAAATGCACTTAGGTTATATCAGTAGGCCATACTAGGATGAAAACCCAATAGATTTGCGAAAGAACATAGAATTTCTTAGAAAAAATATGGATTCTTTTTTTTTATCAAGTAAAAAAATAACCTGCAGATAAATAACTAATATTTACACCTACTCACGTAGAGCGAGAAATGAATCTCACAACTTAAAATAGTCTAAAAAATTATTCTTTTGAAAATAATTTTACATAATAAATTAACATCGAGAGATTTTTGATTGAAAATAGGAAAATGCAAGTTCTTCCCCTTAAAAAAGAAATCCAGCTGCTTTGGAAAGTACGTTGTTTAAAAAAAAGCAAAAAAATACCCTATATCCAGAATTTAAATAACACAACTTTAATCACTTTAGCTTAGTGTTTCTGCCTTACCTTCATAAGTATTTTTTTAATGGTCCTAAATTTTCAGGAAATCCTTTTACTAAAAGTAGATTCAATAAAACAGACGTGGGGAGGAAATAAATAATAAAAAAAATTGTGTTTTCCCCTTTCAGATATCAAAATATCTGCAACTCAACAGTCTTGTAAAGCCAGGTTAAAAGCGGAACAGTGGAGTGCTCCGAGGCAAAGTCTTTTGAAAAGCTGGCTTAATCTTTAGTAGTAGTAGTAGTTAATGAACAAAAGAAATGAGAAGACGTTAGACAAATGTTGCGAGGGCAGAGGGAGAGGCTGAGTCTTCTTTCTTCTTTTTTGCACCATACTGTCCGATGAAAGAGCCGTCTTCGGTAAACTTGCTGGCCTCCCCTTCTCCATACTCGACCATGCTGTCTGTTTCACTCTCTGGTCCTTTCACACTGCTGTTTAAGGATGTACGGCTACCTCGGATAGGCGGCTGGGTATCCACACTGAAAATACAACAGGAAGGGTATATAGAACATGCACTACTATAGGTTTGCTCACCTTTCAAAAATTCATTTATACAAAAAATATACCAAACTAGGTGAGTCCAGCGCCTGCTAGCTCACCAACCCCTGTGAATTTCGACACAATTCCCATTGGGACCTGCGTCCCATTCCCAGCTCACTTCACTCGTTCGCCACTTTTATGAGTACTATCATAAATCATTTTAACATATGACATTTATAATTTTTTTTAATGTAAAAAAAGTTATTGCAAACTTCATTAAAAACACAATTAAAAATGAATTGACCAATGGTCATAAATCATTTTAACACTATAAAATTACAAATTTTTGAATTGTAAAATAATGAATTGAAAAAATTACCTTGGAAACACAATTTATTTAAAATTCAGTGCACCTATAATATAGTCCAGCACGGCTTAAATTCATTTAGAAAAACTCTTGGAAAAAATAATAAGTGATAGCAAGGTTGCTCAATATAAATCAACAATTATATCTAAAGTTCATTCATTGTGAAACATGCTTTTGATGTTTAACAAAACGTCAACAACACGTTTTCTGCTGTGTCTAAAATAAATCCTTGCTCAAAAAGCGGAGCTGCTGAATACATGAAGTGATTGTAAAACAAACCAATGACCATTGCTATTTACATATCGACCGAAAGATCGCGATAGGGTTTGAATTTTGATTTGCTGAATTAGAAATAAAAAGGCCAAGTAATAAGAAGGCATATTTATAAAATCATACTAAAATATTTTAGTTTTATATCGACTCTAAAGGTCATCATGTCATTGAGAGTTACTAACAAACCGTTGCTATGCATTTCCTGGAGGTAACTCTTTTACACAATGGAAAACCTACTCAGAAAGCAGTTTGTTTGAAACAATTCTACCATGTGACATAACACCTTTGAAGTCTATATGAGAATGCATCCTTTCTTTCAAATAAGACATCATTTTCACCATTAGTATAGGTGCAGATTCACGGTCGCCATGTGGTGACTATATTTGTTGCTTTGGCCACTAACCTTCTAAATGTCTAAGTCGCCATTTGTTTTACAATTTCCGTTTTTTTTTTTTTTTTTTTTTTTTTTTTTTTTTTTAAATATCAAATCCTTGGACTGTCCTTCATAATTCTGCGATATTTAGCACTTTTTTTTACCTTTTCTCTATAATTAAAAAATATGATTGTCACATTCTGCTGATCCACAAATTACCCATTTTCTAAAAATTCTGTGATGTCTGCAGAATTGAAAAAAAAAAAAAAAAAAAAAAAAATCCTGTTGATATGCACTGCGAATAAACTCTGTGGCGGCGACGGCATGCTGCAATTAGCCAGCAATGCAAAAAAATTCATGATAAATTTGCTTCCATTCATTGCTGAAACGTCAGTTGAGGATCACCGTGGAGACGTGAAAAGTTTTTGGTTTCTGTCCCGCGATAACTGCCGTAAAAACCGTCCTATTAGGTTGATTTTTGGTGAGTTATGTTGGTGAGGTACCCGGACTGAGCTGTATAGTTTTTAGTTACATTGGGTTCTTTCGTTCGAAAAATAGAGAACATTTATTTTTAGGTCATAATGCTTTCCTATGGGGATTCAGACGATTTCCAAATTTCACTTTTAACTGAAATGAAAATCGCATATTTGAATAATGGATTTCAACGTAAAATTATTAATGCTAAATTTTCAAGATGGAGGTTTTAAATATAGCCAATAGCTTTGAAAATTTTCTGATACATTCATTAAAATTTAGAAATTGTTTAAATTATTGTAAATTTTTTTGCATCTGTTCAGGAAATATAAAACATTTATTTTCCTATTTTTTACAAATTTTAAAATGCATTTATTTTTACTCTGCTCTTTCATTTATTAGTTGATTAGCAACCCTCATAATTTTTTTTCTTTTGCTAAAAGTTACTAAACATTCGTCTTTCGACACAATCTTTTTAGAACATCTCGGTAAACCAGATTTACATCACCTACAACAATTTTGAAACGTTCGGATGAGAACAAATATTTTTTAAAAATTAAAATCTGAGATATTTTCGGCAAAGACTCATAATAACGGGATATTTTCCACAGTCACACTCAGTTTCTGGTAACGTTTTCACTATTTAAAATACATATATTTTCACATAATTTTATAGAGGACATGGAAACAGTTATATTTATAAACAACTAAAATTTCAGAGAGATCAGACGACGAATACTTTTTTTTATGTTTAAGGCACCCGAAGCGAAAAGAAAACATATTTATTTTACAACCAGATAATAATATCTCACTTTTTGTCGATTACTGGGTGTGTATAAATTCTGTAGATCCTATACAGGGCAACCCAAAAGTTCACGAAAACTGTTCCGTTTATGGACAGAAACTCCAGAAGGAGAATTTTAAACTGTGCTACACGTTTCCTAACTCAACTAAAATTTAGCATCCTATGTAGTATATATACAAATCTATAGATCTACAGGGCTGAATAAAAGTATTCGGATATTTTTCTGAATATTGTATATGTTGGAAATTCCTGAAATTACGCTTTTAAATAGGTTATGCGTTTTCCAAATTGTTTACTTAGATGTTATCGTTCAGCTTATGAAATGGTTATGATTTGTAAAATTATTTTGGAAGCGTTGGAAAGTGTTACATAATCTATGCCATACGCATGATTTTTCGTTCTTGTTTAATTCTGTTATTGACTTTTGCTACAATATTTGTAGAGTACTTCTTTTAAGAATATATCACACTCATCTAATTTGCCCAAAGCTCGGGAAGCACGTTGAACAATTTTCAATACTGTGGTAGATTCATTTAATGACACTAAACTTTTCCGTTCTGAGTTGATTTGTTCATCCTCATCTGACACTTCAATGTTGTCATCTTTTTTTTTTCAGCTAATATAGTAATTATCTCTTCATCTGTTGTCGCATCTTAAGTCAGCACATCTTCATCTATGCAAATGTACTCAGAAAAATCCCCCCCTTTTTTTGGCCACATATCTTTTTGTAGACCATCTATGACGCTCTTTGAATCTTGTCAATCATACATTAGAACATGTGAAATTGCTTTCACCAAGAGCATCAGCAAAAGCCTTTGTGTTTTCTTGCAAAACTGTAACAGTTAAAACGATAATCTGGCCTCTTGCCTCTTTTATCCACGACAAGAGAGCAATTTCAATTTCTTCATTCTTTCCTGTACACAATTAGTTTTCTAACTCGTTCGAATTGACTCAGAGCATAAGCCGCTTCAATCTTTTCACGATTCTTTAAAATCGTAGAGTCTATTGAGAATCTACTGAGTATCCCATACTGACGGAGAAACCTTTTTACCCATTAATAATCTCCACGTGTTGTGAACGATGGAAAGAACACATCGAACATTACTCAGTGCATACTTGTAAACATCGCAGTGAAAAACACTAAATGTTAAAAACCAGACCCCAATTAACTCTAGTACCTCAAGTGATAACCGCAGCTGCGAACCAAACTGAATATAACCAGATGGAACTTATGTCGAAACTAATCAACCCAGAAATACTCCAGACTGTCCCTCTTCAACCTTCAACTGATACTGCGCGTGTGCACTTAATATAATCTCTTTCAGTATGTAAGATGTAACTGACTTGTAAAGACGTCTGAACGAATGTGTATATATCTTAAATTTAATGTAAAAATGGAGCATTTATAAGCAGACGCCAAACGCGAAATAAATGTATATATGTAGCCAAGAAAGTGAATAATAATATATTCAAACCAAAATGGATATCTACTTACTACATGCCAATTTGTGATTTACTACTAATATTGTTTCTTATCCCAAAACAGTGATACGACGATGATTCAAAAGGATAAGTATTAGGATATTACTGTGGATATAATTCTTCGCGCGATGGTAAATTTCAGGTAAGCTGAATTAACCTTTTTTACTATTATCAAAAGATGAAAATGAAAACTAAAGTATAAAAACTGATATAACAATTTATAAGAATAGAAAATTATTATGCTACCGAAGGTTCCAACACGTAGTTTGGTGTAATTTTTGATTTTTTCAGCACTTTATTGCTGATTTTGCTTAAAATTTTTTGCTTGGTTTGCTGTTTTCGACACATCTTTCATAGAATTCTACGGAGTAACTGCGAACAGAGTTTCAATTATGTTATCAAGGTAGTGAAGTAGGGATTGTCACTTCTTTCACTTTAAGATAAGGAATTTTGGAAACCCGGTTTATGGTTTATATCACTGTGAATACAGTCAAACGAGTAATGGGACAATCACTTTGAAAAAGATATTCCTTCAACCAAATTTTCATTGTGACCGATGTACAGCTCATAGGGTTAGTGTGGCAAAACTTCTGCATATCAGAGGACAAAGAAAAGCAGGCTTTCAGAATTTCACCCTTTTCTGAAACCCTTTTCCACTTTAGATCTTTCTTAAACCATGAAAAAATTCCATTTTAATAAGAGAATGTGACATGATATGTTTTAAATATCGAAAACTTTGCATAAGGAATCATGTTTTGACTATAGAGCAAAAAAGTTTTCGGCTTAAGTGGGATTTTTCGAAATTCTATTTCGTGTTAAACAAATGAACTAACATTGATTTTCAGACTTATCTGAAGGGATCATTTCGTGTTCACGAGGTGCGACTGCATTAAAGTACACCACAGAAGAATTTTCTCCATAAACCGTCATGTAACGGAATTCTTTTGAGTGTCCCTATCGATGAACTATAAATGCTATACATTTCACTTTCAATACTTGACAAGCCATACTAAACCTCAATGTCATATACCAATTGCATGGCAATCCGAGTCCATTGGCGTGAGTTAGAGCACAGACAGGTGGCAGACATAAACACTTTTCAACTATGTTGGAAAATGGAAAGAGTGTTAAAAAAAAATATTATAAAATGCAGGTTTTAAGATTTAATACATCATCTTACAAGGAAGGTCTCCATAAGTGCAAACTCAGAAAATTTTGAAAAAATTGCAGAATATTCTTCTTGTGAGAATATTATGTCTATTAAAAAATTCATGCCAAACCTTGATATAACGTCCATAAAAAAAAAGTATGAACATTTCGTATTTTTGGCAATTTAATGCTGGTTAGAGAATCAATGAAATTTTTTAAAAAAATTACATTTTTAGGATAAATACTCTTTTAGGAAAACCTTTTTCTAATTGTCATACTGATCTAGTTTAAGTAACTTCAGGGCTACCATTCCAAAAATTATTCAAAATAGTTGCTTTAGTAGCCTTTGAAGCCAAAAACAGTAGCAAAAATAGTCGCATATCATGGCTGATTTAGTAGCAAAATAGTTGCATATAAAGTATTATTCAAAATAGTCACAGTGTTGAGATGAGGGTAAATAATGATTTCCCTTTTACAAATTTTGTGACTATTCCCTGATTTTTCCTTAAAAATGATTGTTTTTCTGATTACAACAATACAAAATTTTATATACAATCTGCACAAATTCAGTACTGCTTTTACATATTATCTAATTATTATGTAACAAAATTGTTACAAGTAAATCCATTCTAGTTTTCATGACATTTGAGTTTAGTTTGCTGCAACTTTTGGATCAACACTTTATATAGCTCTTGTTAGTTGCAGATGTAATAGTGATATTTCCAGCATTTCATTTTTGCTTTAGTGATGAACTTCAAGAAATTTTTCTTGGAACTTTTCCTAAACTGCAGATTTAAGGGATTTTAAATATTTTAAAGAGTTTGAAACTGCAGTATAACGGAAGTTTTTATTTTACATGTATATTGGCTTACTTTGAAAAGACATTTTTTTGTAGAATACTACAACATAGTTGGCGTCCCTATTTAGGGTGATGCACTACACATTACAAAAATCTATTTGAAAAATTATTTACAAATGAAAATTTTCAGGGGGGGGGGGGGGGGGGGAATTTAGGTCAAATCATTAAGTCTTAAATACAACAATTTTTTTTTTTTATATATAAAATTCAAATTTTTAAATTTTTAAAGAGTTTGAAATTGCACAAGTGGGAGAAAACAGAAATCAGGCAGATTTAAGGGATTTTAAATATTTTAAAGAGTTTGAAACTGCAGTATAACGGAATAGAGTGGGGGAGGGGGGTGTTTTAAAAGATTGATTAATTATCTATTGTTACTATTATCTGATTTCTGATTATTATATGATTAATTATCTATTGTCTAAATATGACAGAATTTTTTTAAAATAAAGAGTTTTAAATATTTTAAGCCCATATTATAACACAATTAGGTGAGACTTTTTTGCTAAATAAATATTTTAAAACTCTTTCTACACTGGAGGGGGGAAGGGGGAGAAATGTAAATTTGAGAGGAAGAGGTGGAGGATTAATTATTTTTTTTTAATTTAATGTTATTAGTTAACAACAAATAGGGCAGAACTATTTTTCTTAAAATAAAGTTTTGAAATAGTTTACTTGAAAAGAACCAAAAATTTTGGAAGGAATAGGTAGTTTATAAGCCTGATTATTTATTTATTGGACTAGAGAACAACAAGTAGGACAGGAGATTTTTAAATACAAAACTACAGATTTTAAATTTCTTTGTATGCTGAGGGATAAGAGTGTAATTTTGAATGAGAGGGGAGAGAATTTAGATGATCATTATTTATTTATTGTGATTAGAAGTAGTGATCAGTAAGGCAGATGTCTTTTCTTTAAAAAATAAATAAATAAAGAGATTTAAACGATTTGAAATACAGCATGAGGGGAGTGGGGATAAGGGCAAAGGAGGATGCAGAAATTTTTTATTGGAGGAGGTTATTTTAGATGATTTATTTATTGTTATAAGTGAGCCACAAATAGGGCATTTTTTTTTTCGTTTGAGAATGATTAAAATGATGATTTAATGATTTAAAACTACGTATGCTGGGGGATCAAAGGGTATAATTGCTTATTTGCTTACTGTTACTATGTAGCAGCATTAGAACAACTAATTAAGAGAAAAATGAGTGAAACTGACTCTTGGTCAAGAAAAGTGCTGTTTGGTGGTGATATCGAACATCTGGAAAAATTGTACTAGAGTGGTAAAATTTTTTTATTGTTGTTTCATATTTTCTGCAACATGTATTTGAAGAAGCTAGAATAAAATTTTCAAAAAGTCTCCTTTTTCATAAAATAGTTGCCTATTTGTCAGAAACAGTTGCTTTTCAAGCCTTTTTTGCTTAAAAAAATTGCTTTAGTCTGCTAAAGCTGAAAATAGTAGCATTTTAGTAGCAAATGGCAGCCCTGTAACTTTAACTTAAATAAATACACTTTTATAACTATGGTTTTGCCATATACATTTAAATGTATATATAAAGAAAATGGACGATAGAAGCCTACAGTTTCAAACAAAATTTAAATGGATTAAAATGCTTCAAACTAAAAATGAACGCCCGATTCTGAGCACTGTCTATTTGCCTTCAATAATGTTAGTGTCGGAGACAACAAGAGAAAAGTATTGTTGCCATGGAAACAATAACTTTTTCAATAATGATATGTATGAGAGCATTTTTAATTGGGCAGTTCTGTTAAAGTACACTCAAAACTTATCCAGCTGGCGAAACCGTGTCAAATTAAATAACTTCACCAATACGCCAACTTGTATAGATATTATATAAGCTTATAGAAATAATAATAAACTACTTAATCGTTTAAATTCATAACATACTACACATTTAAACACTCATTTAACCAGAAAATTTCAAATTAATTAAAATTGCTTGCATTGGGCGAAGAAAAAGTGTTGCTGGACAAATCATGCAGCCAATACTCGAAAGTATTTTATTTTTTTTTTACAGATTCTCTACCGGAATTCTGTAGCTCCTGCATCATTTTTTTCTTCCAAAATATTCTAAGTATGTGCTTTAAGGAGACCTTCCTTTTTAGTTTAATGGTGGTTGGATAATCCTTGCAGTTTTACTGGGCCAGAAGTAAATAGTTCAGAAATATTTTTCCAATGAGACAGCCAAGAAACATTTTTTTAACAAGAGTATAGAGACAAAAAAAAAAAAAAAAAAAGATATATATATATATCTTAAATTTTCTTAGAGCTTTGAAACACAATGCATGCATTCTTTTGCTATATTGAAGGGACAAAATTTGGAGCTCTACAATGAACTTTAAGGCTGTTAGTCAGTCGTTAATCAGTCGTCGTCTCTTATGTTAAACCTACTGGGGTGTGGAATGCATTCGTATATTTAGAATATCTCCTCAAGAAATTAATATTCTTAACTTTTTGTGTACTTCTGTACTTTAAAGGATGTAATCCTTTTTTTTTTTTTTTTTTTTCTTTCTTAGTTGTCGTCAAGATAGGGTAGATGTGCCAGTAATGGACACCCTTAAAGAATTTCTTTTAAAATTATTTTTAATTAATAGTTATAATTGTTATATTCCACTTTTTTTAATATTATATTAATCTATCAACAATATTTAATCATGCTCATAGTCACATTTCCCAATGTGAATCAAAATTTAATTGTAAATAAGAGAAATAAATCAAAACACCCTAAATTCCAGTAATGGGCACCCTCTGTTCCAGTAATGGGACACTCTGTTCCAGAAATGGACACCCCACAAAAAGTAAAAGGTAAATGATTTTATGATTGTATTTAAAACCAGAATTTAATGAAAGCATATTAATGATATAAAATAGTCATTTTAAATTAAATGTAACAATTAGGATATCAATAATTAATAAAATATTTATAAGAATAATTCACTGTTTAAATTAATTACAGACCTGCCAACCTTTGAAAATGAGAAATAGTAGCACACCAAATTCAAATTTATCTGAAGGTTGGTTGGTTGGTGGCTGTTTTTTACGCTGTAAATTTTAAGCAAGCAAATACTAATCAATTAAACGCCTGTGTATATCCATAAGCACACGAAGTAGGAGACTCTTTTATTTTTGCTAATTTTTTTGTTGCGGGTGGGAGTGATTAAACATAATTATTCCTATTCAATTAATGCTCTGTCCACTCCTAGGCCAAATTTCTGAACTTCACATTGAATTTTCTGAAAGATTCCAAGGCAGTTGGGGGGAGGGGGTGATGGAACTACGGGTATATCTTCCAGAGAAAAATGTCTGAGTTAGAGTCCTTCATCAGGTCGAGTAAGCTGATACAAC
This sequence comes from Maratus michaelseni, assembly GCA_963931845.1. Taxonomy (NCBI): domain Eukaryota; kingdom Metazoa; phylum Arthropoda; class Arachnida; order Araneae; family Salticidae; genus Maratus; species Maratus michaelseni. The sequence continues at coordinate 3,314,124 of OZ007592.1, read as the reverse complement.
CGGGAGTGGAGGTGTCCACTCCCGCCAATTTTTTTTTGCGTCCCTTTGACGAAATTTGCGTTTTTTCGCAATCTTTTGATGAAATTTGCAGTTTTTTTTTAGATCTGTTGATAAAATGTGTGTTTTTTTAAATATTTTTTGACGAAATTTGCCGTTTTTCGCAATTTTTTTGACAGAATTTGCCGTATTTACGTGATTCTCTGATGAAAGTCACGTTTTTCCCGCGATCTGTTGACAAAATTTGTCGTTTTTTCGCGATCTTTTGACGAAATTTGCCATTTTTCGCAATGTTTTTCACGAAATTTGTCGTTTTTTCGCAATGTTTTTGACGAAATTTGCCGTTTCTTCACGATTTTCTGACGAAAGTGACGTTTTTCCTGCGATCTGTTGACAAAAATTTGTCGTTTTATTCGCGATCTTTTGACGAAATTTGTCGTTTTTCGCAATGTTTATGACAAAATTTGATGATTTTCGCGATCTTTTGATAAAATGTGCGTTTTTTTTTCGATATTTTTTTGACGAAATTTGCCGTTTTTCGCGATCTTTTGATGAAATTTGCCGTTTTTCGCAATATTTATGATGAAATTTGTCGTTTTTTCACGATCTTTTGACGAAATTTGCAGTTTTTTTCGAGATCTGTTGATAAAATGTACGTTTTTTTTCTCGATATTTTTTAACGAAATTTGCCGTTTTTTGCATGCTTTTGAGGAAATTTGCCGTTTTATTCGTGATTTTCTAACGAAAGTCACATTTTTCCCACCAGCTGTTGACAAAATTTGTCATTTTTTCGCGATCTTTTGACGAAATTTGCCATTTTTCGCAATGTTTTTCACGAAATTTGCCGTTTTTTCACGATTTTCTGATGAAAGTCACATTTTCCTGCGATCTGTTTACAAAAATTTGTCGTTTTTTTCCGCGATCTTTTGACAAAATTTGCAGTTTTTTTCGAGATCTGTTTATAAAATGTGCATTTTTTCCATATTTTTTGATGAAATTTGCCGTTTTTCGCAATGTTTTTGATGAAATTTGCCGTTTTTCATGATTTTCTAACGAAAGTCACGTTTTTCCCGCGATCTGTTGACAAAATTTGCTGTTTTTTTGCGATCTATTAACGAAATTTGCCGCTTTTCGCAATGCTTTTGACGAAATTTGCTATTTTTTCGCGATTCTCTGACGAAAGTCATGTTTTTCCCGCGATCATTTGACAAAATTGGTGACTTTTCTTCGAACGAAAGACGAGATTGATTTTTTCGGCGATCATTTGCCGAAATACCGATACATTTAATGCCCGAATTTTCGGATTTATGACCGATATTTTTTTTTTTTTTCGGAAATCATTGCCTTAATTTTTCGGAAAATTCGGACTAGAATCACCCCTGAACAATCTTTTGATGAAATTAGCATTTTTTCAGCAATCAGTTGAATGAAATTCACGTTTTTTCGGCGAAATTTGCTTTTCCCCGCCAATTTTTTGACGAAATTCGCGTTTTTTCAGCGATCCTGTAACGAAATTCGCATTTCTTAGCTCGATCCTGTGACGAAATTCGTGATTTTTCGAGTGATCCTGTGACAAAATTAGAGTTTTTTTTTTTTTTTTTTTTTTTCCAGAAAATCGTAGTTTTACACAGATTTTCGTAGCATCGTAGTTTGTGGCTCAAAATCGTAGCAACTACGATTTTTTCGTAGCAGTTGGCAGCTCTGTAATTATTGTCCTTATCACAAGATCCATATTTTAATTATTTTAGATAGAAGATTTAAAATACTAAATTTCAAAGAAGTATATTTATCAAATTATTGAGGGGGCTTAGAAGGGTTAGTGTAAAAAAAAAAGTTTTTTTTTAAAAAGTGTCTTGGAGTACCAGTGCGTGGAATCATATTTCTTTTTATTCTTAACAGTTAAACTTCCTAAAACTGCTTATCAAATAAATGAAAATGTAGGTTGAATGGTTTTTAAATACTAAATAAAATATCAGAACCGACATTTGAGCCCCTTGATCTGCAGATTTACTTTCATTGCTACTATAAATTTAGTATTACCAGAAGGACCCGTGCGAAGCTTTCGCACTGCAATCTTTGAGATTATTTCCTGGTACGTGTTAGCGCTAATTTTTAATTAACTGATTTTTTTTATTATTATTCAATCACCGCATTTTAACGAAATGCAGTTGTACTTTCTCAGAAACTTGTTCAAAAACTTTTCGAATACCTCATTCATCGTTGTATGTTTTGTATGTGCTTAGAAAAAAGGATGTTGACAAATGAAATAATATATATAACTAGGGGGCTCAGCCCCCTATTCACTAACGCTCGCCAACCCCCTGTGAATTGCAAAGCAATTCACATTCTTAAGACCGCTATGCGGACCCAGCTCACTTTGCTCGCTCGCCCCTTTTTATTTTTCTAATAATTCTAGCCGGAATAAGTACTACAATAAATCATTTGAACATATGAAATTGACAATTTTTTTAATGTAAAAAAGTAATTGAAAACTCCGTTGAAAACACAACTAAAAATGCATTTAGTTGATGCTACTAATGGGCATATAAATAATTTAAACACTATGAAAAAAGGATCTTGGAAACATAATTAGCACTTATAATATTGTACAGCACGGCTTAAATTCATGAAAAAAAAAACAAAAAAAAAAACACTACGTGGTAGGAAGATAGTTTATTATCAATGATTGTTTAAATTTCGTTCAACATTTTATTATTCTAACTGATTATAGATTTCTGCAAAATAAATTATTTTTACTTCAATAAAACGGCAACAGATGGCAGCAGGGGCATTGTAGAAAGTTTATATTTTATTATCTCCGATTTTTTGTGAGAGTGAAATTCGTAAATAAATTCTAAATGAATTCATTTGAAATTAACAATATTACTCATAATTAAAATGAGGAATCATCTCAGACACTTTGGATTACGTTCATATTATTTTATTTTTAATAATTGCTAGCTTCAGTTTCACTGCTCTGACACTGACCGCCATATTGGAGGCGGGGCTGATCTATCTAACATAATCTAGTCTTTTCATTGGTCTGAGCTCATGAAACTATGGTTGTTGCCAACGATAAGGTAGAAATTCAGCCCTATTTTCGCGCCAAGTAAGACAAATATATATATATAGATGATTGCTTGTGCGAATAAATTGCCAGAAAATATTTTGCCAAATTTTCTTATCTCGCCAAGGTTATTTCTCTAGGTTGCCAAGACCCCTATACTGAAGGGAAAAAAAACGAATTAAAAAAAAAGCAGGGGGGAAATCGCGCCAATGTGGTGCGTATATGACATCTGTGCCGAAAGCATTTCCTCAGATTTTGCAAAACTGTTAAAGAAATTTCTTAAATACGTAAATCAATATTTGGTACACCACTTTTTTGAAAGCCAATGGGAACTTAAACATGGGGCGTTCAAACTTTGTGGTCCAGCACCATTTAAGTGACATCAGACTTCGTTGGCATATTAACAGCTTAATGAAATATTGAAAAATAAATATTTAAAATTTTTGTAAATCCTAATGAAATGTATATTTGGAAGTTAATCCTTAAATTATGTAATCTACTGGTGCTCCGATTCCGATACAGTACGCATATAAACAGCCATGATTAAACAAAGAAAACAAATAAACAATAGGTGACGCACACGTAAAAATTAAATTAAAAACCCGATTAAAAGCTCTATATTTTTTCAAAAAGCACGCGCAAGAAATAAATTGACAATCATATTTTAATTGCATTAGAGGATCACGTCATACGATAATGCAGTATTTTATTTTTTGTGGCAACACTGATTTCAGAAACCTCTCATTTCATTTATGAAATCAATGTCGATTTAATTTTTAATTAACAGCAATTTTTAACCGAAAAACATGTTTTAAAAAAATGTAAGTGTACTATGTCAGAAGCCGGTTCAAAAACCTTTCATATGGTATCTCATTCGTTGTTCTGCGTTTCATATTTTCTTAGAAAAAGGGGTGTTGACAGGAGAAATAATATATATGATAGGTTTTTTTTTTTTTTAATGTATGTAGTTCTTTTGTCAGAGATGAATAATGAGCCATTTAAGACAGAAAATAAATTTTTAAGAGCTTGTGGAACTTAATTTATTATTTTTTTTTTAATGGGAGAGTTTGAACAGGACTGTGCGAACAGAAAACTGCGCCCGGGGAAAAGTTTTAATTTGGCGCCCCCCTCCCCCCTACTTTTTGTGACAGGTAACACAAAACTGATAAAGTACAGAAACAGAAATAAATTTATTGAATAAACATTTCGAGTTTATTTTGGAACTTTGAAAGGTTTAATTGTAATTCAAAAATTGCAAACAACTAAACAGTATAAGAGAAAATTGCATTTATTTATTGTAGAGTACATGATATTTTGCAACAGAAAAAAAAAGAATAATGACGAGAGAAAAAGAAATTCCCCAGAAAAAGATCGAAGACCAAAAAATGAATAAATAAATAAATTAAACCGCGGTTGGTAGTATAAATTTGGCACGTTCGCCCCCCTCTTCGCACGGCCCTGAGTTTGAACTCCATGAGTCCCTCCTTTTCCCATACCCTTAAAGATTATTCTGTGCTTTCTGGAGGGTGTTGATTGCCACATTATAAAATATGCAAAGTACAGTTTAAAAAAAAAATAATAATAATTTGATTATAATCTTAAAAAAATAATGAATTGCATAAAATTAATAAAAAACAGCTATTTATATATATAAATATATATATATTGTTATTACATTCTGGTAAGTGAAATTAAAAAATTAAATTTGATTACATAGCTTTTCAGTTAAATAAAAAAAAATATATATGCACTATGAACATTACTGAAATTGCATTTTTAGTAATGTCCACATGGGGTGTCTATGTCCATTACTGGAAATTGACTAATTAAGCATTCCAGTAATGGACCATGGTCCTAAAATCTGAAAAATAAATTAAATTTTTTAAATTGCCATTAGTATGTAAAATTCAAAGTTTTCTATTATTGTCAAAACAAAAACATGCAATTTTTTCATGAAAATAAAAAGATATCAATTGTTTAAGTGAAGCTAGCTCTTAGCATGTTCATTAAGATTTTCACAGACAATCAGGGGAACCGTGAAACATTATTTTCTGCTTTGTGATTGGTTTGATTAATAGTGTCAACAATAACCCAGATTATAAAACAAACAAGGAGGAATTATGAAAAAATATATAAAATGCTAAATTTTTATTGATTTTTTTTTTTTTATAAATCAAAACCTTTGAAAGTGGCCCATTACTGGCACATCTACCCTATTTCTAAAATATAGACTTAATTATTTGTGAAGTGTCTTACTCAGTTTTGCTCATTTTTACTTTCTTCTATCTTCACAAGAAGAAATTGAATTCATGAAAATTTTTCACTTCTGGTTTTCGACACATTTCTACGTTTTTGAAGGTCCTGAACATGATTTGATTGTTTTTAGAAAATGTATGTGTGTGTGACAAAACTTTTGTGAGCGCTCTATCTCAAGAACTAATGCATATAATTTAATCAAACTTTAGATTCAGTTAGACCTTGATGTAAACGAGTGCTGATTCGTTTTTAGTGTCGATCAACCCATGGATGGCGCTGCTATGCTACATTTTTCACAATAGCTACATCTCAAGAACGAATGCACAGAATTCCATTCAACTTCAGATTCTGTTAGACCTTGACATAAATAGACGCCGATTATGTTTTTGTGTACGTAGCCCAACAGGTGCGCTGCTATGCTACTTTCTTCACGATTTTCACCATAGCAATATTCCAAGAATGATTGCACAGAATTTATCTAACTTCGGGTTCTGTTAGACCTTGACGTAAATAGACGTTGTTTACGTTTTGGTGTCAATAGCCCAACAGGTGGCACTGCTATGCTACTTTTTTTATGACTTTCATGATAGTCCAATCTCAAGAACGAATGCACGGAATTGAATAAAACTTTAGATTCAGTTAGACCGTGATATATAAATGGGGGTGCTGATTCGTTTTTAGTGCAAATGCGAAACCTGTATGAGATAGAAGAAAGTTTTGGAATTGACATATCCGACTAGTTTAACACATAAAATTATATATTATGTTTAAAGAAAAAAAAAAAGGTTTATATCCTTTAAAGAACAGTACACAGAAAAAAATAAGTTTAAAATATTCATTTCCGGAAGAGATTTTAAGGGAAGTTGGAGATTGGGAAGGTGACTAACTGCAATTATTTATTTTAGATGATGTAATAAGTACAGATAGGGGGACCAGAATAAGCCCCTGGGAATGGAAATTTGTTTGAGACAGTCTCGGGAATTCTTACTGCAGAATATGAGGGAGAGGGGATGGGGAAGAAGTTTTCATCCGTATTAGAGAGTGTCATGTCATTTGGAATACAGTATAGGACTCATTATCGAGGATTCTGAAATCCAGAAAAATTTTTCATTCAAGCATTTTCTGAATTTGTAAAATTTTGTAGATATCTGAAAATTTTCGAGAATTTTAAGGATTTCTAAATTTTTACGTCCATTATTTCAATGTGTTAACCACTAAAGTAATATGTTACTTCCGTGATGTGGGCAATGGACCATGGAGCAGAAAAAAAAAAAAACGTGAATTTCGTCTAATGATCACAGAAAAAAGAAATCACAAATTTTGTCAAACAATTACATAAAAAATCGCTAATTTCGTCAAGAGGTCATGTAAAAGAATTGCAAAGTTCATCAATTGGTTTCAGAAAAAAAATCGTAATGTTTGTTAATTGGTCTAGACGAAAAAAGTTGAGATTTTCGTCAAACCAGTTCACAAAAAAGTTGTTAATTTTGTGAATTGCTTGCGACAGGCAACTGTGAATTTCATCAATCACATGCAGATATCGTGATTTTTGTCATTCATTGAAGAAAAAAAAAAAACCTATATTTTTCTCAGACAACTGCAGAAAATAATTGCACATTTTGTGAGCCATCGCGGAATAAAATCGTAATTTTCATCAATCAGTCGAGGAAAAACCGTGATTTTCATCAAACAGTCACAGAAAAAAAGAATGCAAATTTTATCAAACGATCATGAAAAAAAAATCAAATTTTGTCAACAGTTTCATGTAAAAAATTATGAAATTTGGGGTGGGAAGATTCTGGATTTCGAAAGCATTGTGACAGACAAACGGGTTACCAAAGGAAGGGATCTTTAGTGTGTTTTCCTGTTTCATACTATTTTTTTACAGGACCAGGCAATGCCAGGTGGATCAGCTAGTATATATTATTTCTGCTGTTTCTTTTTCTATGCATTTACAAAATGCACAGTAATGAATGAGGTATCATTCGAGAAGTTTTTGAACCAGCTTCTGATATAATGCACTCACTTTTCATTAAAAAAAAAATATATATATATTAAAAATTGCTGTTAATAACAAATTAAATCAGTATTGTGGTCATAAATGAAATAAAATAATTTTTCTCAAACCAATGTTGTCACAAAAATAAAACACTGTATTATAGGATGCTCAACAATGATTATAAAAAAAATAAATAGCATAAAAAAGATAAAGTGGACGTCTCAGCATGGGTTTATTTCATATTTATGATCAAAATTCAATTTTTTTAAATAAAAAATACCATTGATTGATCAAAGCAGTGGTATTTCATTTCTCGTGTAGTCTACAATGTATGCTTTGCTACAATAAATTAAGTGTATTTTATGTGTATACAATTTATTTTTATTTGTTCCCATGTTTTTTCCAAAGCAAATAACATCTTCATCTAATGCAGCTAAAATATGATTTTTTTTTTTTTCCCTCCTCCCTTTCAACATTTTTTACTGTAACTTTGACGGAATACATGAGATGGCTTGGCAAATTTTGTTTGCAGATATTTTTTATCCATTATTTTTCTTTAGAAGATAAAACCTGCCAGGGTTTAACCTGCCCTTTTTAACAAAGTTAATTCCAGGAGTTTTCAAGGAGTCTCAAAAAATTTTTCCAGGAGATTTGCGTTGAGTTTTTAATACAACCTCGCTATCTTTTTTCAAGATGGTATGTACAGGGATGGGGTTGCTCCTCCTGAAATATGAATCTTCAAAAATCTAACTAATTTTAAATTTTAAAATAGTTAAAAAGCTTTGGAAATTTGAGACTTAAGAGAATGTTGATTTCTCATTATGGATTACTAAGCAAAAGTTAATTTTAAACTTTTGTTTAAATTCCCTCAGTATTTTAATATCAAATTCATTGCTAAGAATTAGAAGCTCCCAGTTTAATTTAATTTTGTATTTCCCCACGGGCTCAATCATTCTTCTTAGCTGCCGGTTGCACATGTTTACTGCATATTATGCATGCACTTTCCATGCCGGTTGTGGAAACTGTGCCAGTTGCAGTTAACACTGTTCGAGTAACACTCGTGTGAAACTAAAATCGTGCAAATCCTAAAAAATGCAGCACAGCAGTGCCACTGCGAGATTTACACCAAAACCTAATCAACAACAACTTATGTCAACGTCTAACTGAATCTGAAGTTTCATGAAATTCTGTGCTGTGTGTTCTTGAGATCGAGCTATTGTGAAAATCATGAAAAAAGTAGCATAGCAGCACCACCTGTTGGAATATCTACACCAAAACGTAACCAGCATCTATTTATGTCAAGGTCTAACTGAATCTGAAGTTTGATGAAAAGCTGTGCATTAGTTCTTGTGACAGAGCTATTGTGGAAATCTCGAAAAATGCAGCATAGCAGCAGCAGCTGTTGGGCAATTGACACCAAAAACTAATCAGCACTCATTTATATCAGGGACCGACTGAATCTAAAGTTTTATTAAATTTCGTGCATTAGTTCTTGAGATGGAGTGTCCGCAACATTTTTGTCACATACAGACAGACAGACATTTTCTATAAACCGTCCAATCGTTTTCAGGACCTTCTAAAACATATAAATCCAACGAAAACCCGATGTCTAAAATTTTCATGAATCCAATACTTTCATCTTGTAAAGATAGAAGAAAGTAAAAGCTAAACATTCTATGCACCTTAACTGTGAAATCAAAAGCAAATTAAAAAATTAACATTAAACGAATGACTCCTATTCAAGAGAAAGGATGAGAGAGAGACATACGGTTTGGTGTACTCATTGAATCCTCCATCTTCGGGATATTCAAGGTCCCTCCCTTGGGCCGCTTCCTTTTCGTGGACCGAGTATTTGCCACCCCGATTCCTCTTCACCAGGAAAATGATGATCAGCAGCAGCAGCAAGAGGGCAATCGCACACATCATGCCCACAAACCAAGCAGCCGTGGCAAAATTCTCGTCCGATTCAGGAGCTTGTACAGCAGCTGGAAAAGAGATTTAGAACAATGGTCAGGAAGGAAGAAAAGTAAATTGAATAGAGATACAGTAAAATTCCCGCTAACTCCACCTAATGCACACAAACTGAGTCCAGAAATGTTGAATTTTGACTGAATTAACAGACTTAGTAACCACATTATTTTACAACTCACACAGGCTGAATAGCAACATTTTAGTTCGGAAATTAGGCATCTGCACGCACATTTTCAGAGCATCCATTTATGCACACATAATCATTGTTATCTAAACAATCTTGAAAGAAAAACATAACACAATCATTAGACCTCATTTTTTATTAAAGTGCATTTAGACCAGTCAACCTTTGAATACCTGTTTAGCTAAGAGGAGGGGAGGAGGGAACAACAATCCCCCGAAAGAAATTGATTTTCCAGAATATCACACACACACACAAAAAAAAAAAAAAAAAATTCATTTTTAGGTAGGTATAATTTTAAGGAATTCCTTTCGATAGGGACATGACATTTTTCTGTTATAGATAGGATGAATTTTACAGGTATCCTCTAAAACTATTAAAACTTATCCACTCTATAGTGCACCTGTCAGAACAGAACCTCTCTCTCTAATGGAATTCTATCTTGAAAGTACTCATAGGATGTCCTATTAATCTTTTTTTCAATGGGTGAAACTATTTATTTCATTTTCATCTTTCACGTGGAAACCTTTCAATAGAATATTAATTATTGTAGAAAGAATTTTATTGTGGATTTTTAATGGTTGGCAACTGCTATAATGAAAAATGTTTCAATTGAATAGGAAAAGGCTGTTAGATTTCTAGTTTTTTATCTCTTGATATTAAAATGATATGATTTTCACCTTCATAGTAGGTATTCAGCTATAAGTACACAGAATTTCAATGTCTATAAGTTATATAGTTTCTGAGAACCGGCTCTGTGACGGACAGACACAGTAGCAGAACGAATAGGGTTTCATGAGATGAACGAAACCCTAAAAAAGTATACCTGCTACAATGGAATTCTGTTTAGAACAGAATTTGTTTCTGGTCAATAGTGATTCCATTTTCACAGATTTTACTGCAGCTAAAACTTAAAACTTCTTCAGTCAATCACTAAGCAAAGGACAGGAGACTGGTGTTCAAAAGTTTGTTGGCCTATTCCAGGAAGCAGAATACTTGGTTAAAGAAAACTTCGACAAAATTTTCTTTAGCCACACACAGTTCCTCATCCAGTTGACCATCAGATGAAGATATAATACATCTCATGAGAACCTGAAGAATATTGAAGGAGATCCATTGCTTGGATGTTTTTATTTCTGGGCTCATTGATCTTTTTGAGAAGAACAGAAGGATCTTGGAAAGTTTTGATGGTTTACTGGTTTAAAAAAAATAATAAAAGTGGTGATTTTTGTTATTAACTTTTCAAGGGGAGTTATTTAAAAAAATATATTATGTTGTTGCATATTATTTTGAAGGGCAGATTTTTATCTACTTATTTAGTATTACAATTTTATTTTTCATCATTATATAGGTATTTAAGACAGTTAAAGAAGTATAGGGAAGTTTTCTTTGAATTTGAAATGGAACAAAAAGCAGCAGAAACGGTTTGTAACATCACCTACACATTTGGCCAAGGACGACTCATGAACACACATTGCTTCAAAATATATCATGATAATAATGAGAATTTTAAATGTGTAAACAGTCACGGATGACATTCTGGATAAAGTTTGGGTGTTATTTTAGGTCCTGCGGACCCAAAAACATCTGACAAAAAGAAAGAGAAAAAAGGGAAAATTGTGCAATTTCCTTAATTCCTCATGTCCCGGCATTCACAGAAAAATCATGAAAATTGAAAATTGTACAATTTCATCTTCATTTTAGAACCCACAGAATTTGGGGGGAGTGCAAAAATTTTATTATTCTGCCATTACTTCAGGTCGGACCTGAAAATATGCTAATACATACATAGAAATACAGTAAAATCAAAAAATAGGTAAAAGTGATGAAAATTTTACTATTTTGGCGTTTCTAATAACCTCAAAAAGAAGAAAAAAAAGTTAAAAATTCTACATTACTACAAGACTTGCAAATCCAAAAAAGAAAGAGAAGAAAAAGAACACAAATCTTACTATTTCACTACTTTAGGTCCCGCAGACTCAAGAGTGAAAAAAACTTAATTTTTACAAAAAAAAAAAAAAAAAAAAAAAAAAAAAAATTACTATTTTGGGTGCTGCATAGATCAGGTTGTACCTGACTTGAATCCAAATTTGTATTTCAAGAAGGGTTGCATTAGTTTTAACCATGGAAAAAAATTCGTTTTAACATTCCTGGACAAAATATGTTCAAAATTTTTTTAATAAAAGCAATTATCACATGTATTGAAGTGTTTTTAATAATTTTATTGCATATCCAAAAGCATTAAATCCCATTAAACAACAACAAAACAAAAAACTTTTTAAAATGTTATTTAGAACTGAAAAAATAATTACAAGTAACAAGTGTTGCTGTATGCTAAGATGAATTATATTCTGGATAACATCAAACTTAGAAGGTGCATTATGAAATCTACAAAATCCAAATCAATATTTTGCAATTTTTCATTATTGCACACCCAATGTCATAATGAATTAGTTACACTTTAGTCCTGCGTCAGTCGCATGTGCAGAGTTGTATAATATAGACATACACACGCACTCCGTGCGTGGAAAATTTTCTGCAAAATTTGGAATTTTGCAGAAAAAAATTTAGAAAAGAAAAACGGCATTTTTGTTTAATACTAAAAAATTATAAATGTTCCAATTTTATGTACGATTTATTTACTGTTTGTGTGCAATTCAAAGTTTAAAGATGCAAAACGTTGTGACATGACAGACGCTTGCGAATAGGTCAAAATATTAAGGATTAGGCTGTTTCTAAATGCATTGACAAAATAATTGATAAGAATTCAGCACTTCCTATCATGGATTTTTAGCTTTATTACTTTTTTTAACCAAAATAATTGTTCTTTAATTAATATTAATTAATTTTAAATGGTAATTATTTTAAATTACTGTTTTAAATTCATATTGTCAAAATAATACTAGTCGGATGTGTCAATTCCAAAACTTTCTTCTATCTCACACAGGTTTCGCATGCACTCAAAAGAATTGGCACCCATTTCTATCAAGGTCTCACTGAAACTCAAGTTTTATTCAAATATTTCTTGAGATAGGACTATCGCTAAAATCGTGTCAATCCTGCAAAATGCTGCCTAGCAGCGCCACCTGCTGGGCGATTTTTACCAAAAAATAATCAGCACCCATTTATATCAGGGACTCACTGAATCTAAAGTTTTATTAAATTCCGAGCATTCGTTCTTGAGATAGAGCACACACAAATTTTTGTCACATACACACAGACAGACATTTTCTAGAAATAGTCCAATCATATTCAGGACCTTCTAATACGTGTCAATCCGTCGAAAACCGGAAGTCGAAAATGTTCATGAATCCAATACTTTCTTCTTGTAAAAGTAGAAGAAAGTAATAACACGTAATTTTATTAAACATTAAATTAATTTGCAGAAAGTTTTTGGTATTGTACAAGTCTGCGCATGTGTATGTCTGTGATACAAGTTGCTATTATCCTCTTGTAAATTTTGAATCCATTAGCTGGTTGGAGAGCAACTGCCATGGGTGAAAAATGGATACCAGTGAGAGGAAGGTAGAAGTTCCCAATCTATGTGGCTCAAAACATACAAGGGGAAGAAGATACACATTTCAGGGCTTTACAAATTTGATAAAAATCTAGTAGCGAGAATAAAAATATTTACCACCCTCTTCTTCCTCCTCATTCATTTTCAAAAAGTTTTTATGAATTAATTGAGGAAAAATAATAACAGGATAGATAATATAAACTAAGTCTTCTAATAAAACTTATCAAAATCATACATCTTTTAAAAAAAAAAAATAAATAAATACTGTAAAGAGTGAATTAACCGGCATGTTTGGAAAAAGCTGATTGCCGAATGCTTCCAATGTCCGGATAGTTGAATGCGACAAAATCCATATCGGCTGAGGAGCACATCAACGAAATAGTGAAGCAGGAAAACAGGTTTTTGCCTATTTTTTTGTCGTAGTCTCAAATAATTCTGATTTGATTATTTTAAAATTTACATTGGATGAACTTATTTTTGCCAAATTAAAAACAAAAGTTTAAAATACTTTTTGTGTGATTATAGTTTCAAAGTTTATTTTTTAATATTGGGAAAAGGGGGGGGGGGGAATGGCATTTGTGTTCATTTCAAGAAAGCTTAGGTCAATTTTTGTACAAAAAAGAAACAACAACAAAACCCCCATTAGATTAAACTAGTCGTTGGGGGCCACCGTAATACTTACCCATCATGGATATGCATAATGTAAAATATTAAAATAAAAATGTGTAAACTACTTATAAAGTGCATTGCAATTCAAATAAAATCGTGGCTTGATGACGTCAGAAACTTTAAAGCGAGGCTAACGAAAGAGACAGGCTACTGCGGTGCATTCCACTTATCTTGTGATGCTCTTTTTGTACACCTGCATTGGTGCATTCGAACATCACGTGACTCCGGCGGTCTGTAAAAAAAGATATGCGTAAAGCACCGCGGTAGCCTTTCTTTTTCGTTAGCCTCGCTTTAAAGTTTCGATTACTGAATTGCTTGAAAGAAACATCCTTATAACTCCAAAAATAATAATCCTATTAACTAGCAGTTTATTGCATCTGATTAAGCGTCAAATGTCCAATTAAAATATATCTTTGAAGTGAAATTTGGATGAAATACAGGGTCATGAAAAATCGAAGAGTGTGGAAAATAGGATTCCAAATATCTCAGCAACTAATTATCCGATCAACTTCATGCTTTATGCAAAATTTATGTTTTTTTATTGTCTTTTATATTCATTTCTTAAAATAAACAATTTCGAAAATTTTTATATACCTTTCATCAGAACGAATATTTCGAGAGTACGAAAAAAATTGTTCTGGTTAATCGAGGTTATTGAAATGAAATAGGCTTCTTCCCATTATTACATACTAAGTACATACCAAATTGCAAGTCTCTATCTCAATTTTTTCGGTAGATAGAGCGTTTACAGACACACAGACACACACACAGACGGAAGGCAAAAAATTTTTTCTAAAAATATGTTTTTCGGAATCTCCAGTGTCTGAAACGTGTAAATCCGTCAAAAATTTTTTTTCGATTTTCAAAACGATTACAAGACTTACCCTATACTACGTATGATGGGTAAGTAATAACTTGGTCGCCAGATAAAAATATTGGGCCACCAGTGGCGAGCTGGCAACTGTATTTGTCAAGCCCTGCATGTCACTAACGCAGTAATAAAAAAAAAAAAACAATGGCACTCCGGGAGTGCCGACAGAAGTGAAAACTTGAACAATTACATGTGTATTTTTTGAATCGTCAGAAAACATTTTATTGCGCAGGAAATACTTTTAAATGAAGTGTTTTTTTTATTCATTATTATAAACTACTACTACAAAAATTATATTACAATTTTCATTTAATGCGCTATTGTACATGAAAAATAATGCATATTATTTTACATACAAAAATTGCAATCTATTGCTTAAAACGTAAATTTACAAATAAATGAAATATAAAATTTAATTAATTGGTATTCTTTGAAATGAATACCAATGAAACTTATGAATTTTCATCCACAATTTAAACAACTCTCAATACATTCATCATTTCTTCCATGAGATTTAGTTTCATATCTTATGTAATAACATTTATCTGCAAAATAGGGTTCCCGCCTCCTATCACTCCAAAAATGACTTCTTTGCTGCCAGTCTTGTTTACTGTATTCGTGAGCATTATGCTTTTTTCTATCTTCATACTGCGCGTATTGTTTGCGGTATCTATAATTTCTATCAACAAATTTTCTTTTCTATAAAATGATTTCACTTCATTTCCGTATCGGTAACCACGTTTCTTAAAACTTTCGTGAAATATTTCATTATTTTCATTTTTTTTATATTACTTCCGTCTATTTTTCTCGTGCTTGTTAAATTATAATATTTTCCGTGTTTTGTTATTTCATTTTCATCTTTTGATTTGGTCTCGCGAGTTGAGTCACTTTTATCTGTTTTCATCGCGCGTGCTAAATTTATCTTGAAATTGTTTTCTGAATTATTTTTATTCATAATACTAATCATTTCGCTTTCTGCACGTGAACTATTTCCTTTTGATACTTTCGCTTCATTGTATGAATTGGCAACATATACAGTGGTGTCGGTAACAGGGTCGCGAATTCAATAGTTTTTTCCCATCTCAAAAAATGCACAACGCGCCTAAAGAAGTTTTCACTTCAAAAATAAGATTTATGAAATATATTTCTGTTTAAAATACAATATAAGGCAAAAAAATAAATATATAAAAAAAATCCATCTATACGCTATTATTATTAAATTATATAATACAATATAACATTAATATCCACATTAATATAAAGTTGGAGCAATTTATGTAAGCTAGTTATTTAATAGACTTTTGATCACCTTTGAGTGATTAAATCCCATTTTGATCAGCATTGGAACTCATTTTTAGCCCATAATTAAAATGAGTTTAGACCAGTCAAAATTACAACCCTGGTTTCAAGACAACCTGAACCTGACACATTTAAACCCAAATATGCACTGAGCCTGAAATGAAGGAAAATTAATGTACATATGGAAAAACAGTCTACATTATAATATCAAATTTATCTTTTACATAGAAAAATGAACAACTATGTCATTAATGTTCAAATACATAGTTTTTCATTTGAAAGATATTCAGGACTTTTTTTTTGAAAAATTGGTACAACCCAAACTCAATTCCCCAACCAATTAAGCCGAACTCGAACCCAAATGACAAAATTTAATGTTAACCCAATCCAACTTGTAGGTCGTGTTGTGTTATCCAATGCAGACTAAGAGAGAAGACCAAAAAGTTTTATAATTTTGCAATTACTTTAGGTCCCACAGAGAAAGAAAGAAAAATGAAGCAGAAATTTTGCTTTGTATGCGTTATTCAGAGTGCTATGTTCATGAAAAAAAGAAGGAAAATTTTGCCATTTCTACTTTATATTGGATCAGCAGATTCGAAAAGAAGGTCAAAAATTTCAGAATTTCAGCATTACTTTATGTTGCACAAATTTGAAAAATCTGAGGGAGTGAAATAAATATCAAAAAGAAAAAATTTAGTGTTTCCAAAATATTTTGGAAATAATAAAGGGAAAAAATAATCTAGAAAACTTTGGGGGAAAAAATAATCAAAATCACAAAGAAAGTCACAAAAAGAAAATCACAGAAAAAGAAAATTAGAAAAAAATGAGTGAAAATGTTACAATTTCTGCATTATTTTGGACTTTGCAGACACGTGGAGAAAAGAAAGGAAAAAAAGTGCGTAAGTGTGATTGAAGATCGCAAAAAGGGTTTTGTTTAATATTCCTTTCAAAACACTTCATCCTTTCTTTAATAAATCCAAATAAATTTTATTTTAAAAAAAGTCATGTTTTTTATAAAGTAAAAATTTACCGGTCTATTTTTCTCGTTTTTTTCGAAAATCTGGACCGACCCGATAGTGGGCAAAGCCCGCTATTATACTCTGTCATAATAATATCAGTCATGTGGACTAAATATATTTTAAAAAAATCAATTTCAAAACTAAACACGCTGTATAGAAACCTTTAAAATGTTAAAATGGGCCAATATTTCCATAATTGGATTTTTATCATGATTCAATACATTCTTCAAACTCATATGATGTTATAATCACTAGCTGATGTCATATCTACTTAATTCTCTAATGACGTCCTATTAAGCTGCTTTTTGTATTTACACATATTCATACTCCTTGTATTATTGAAAAATGTTTGAAATTTTCTGTTTTATGACCCATAGGATGTACCCATAATCTTTTTTTCAATGGGTGAAACTTTTTATTTCATTTTCATTTTTCACATGGAAATCTGTCAATAGAAAATTAATTATTGTAGAAAGAATTTTAGTGTGGATTTTTAATGGTTGGCAACTGCTATAACGAAACATGTTTAAATTGGATAGGAAAAGACTGTTAGGGTTTTGTTTTTTTATCTCTCTATTTATTAAAATACGATTTTTTCAAATTTTAATATTTTGAGCTTCATAGTAAGTATTCAGCTATAAGTACACAAATTTTCATGTCTGTAAGTTATATAGTTTCTGAGAACCGGCTCTGTGACGGACAGACAACGAAGCGGGAGTAATAGGGTTTCGTGAGATGAACGAAACCCTAAAAAAAAAAAAAAAGAGATAGAGAATTTTAACAATAAGCTTTATTATCAGTTTTGTAAACTCGGAAAGAAGAGCAAAAATTTTATAATTTCAGTCAACCGAAAAAGTGTGAAGGAAAGGAATAAATTAAAAGCAAACTTTTACTATGGAATATGAATGGATAACAGAAAAGTAGAAATTTCCACTCTATTCACATATACTGACCAATCAAATGATCAAGAAGGAGAGAAAAGTAGGCAAAGGGACACGAAAAAAATAAGATGGGTTAACAGACTTGAAAAATATGAGGGAATCAAAGATAAAAACGAAAATTTTACTATTTTGAAAATAATAAAGAAAAAAAAAATCTAAAAATATTTGGGGGAAAAAAATCCATGAGTGCTTTAGGAGAAAAAATGAATAAACACTTGTAAGGACGACCGCTATGCACCATAATTCTAGCATTCATTAAAAAACATGAAAACTAAAGAAATGACTAGATCACACTCATTCTGTACAAACTTAGTGATGGTCCTACAGAAATATGGTATGAAAACTTTTTTCAAAGAATAAATATTTAGTCTCAATAACATATTCCAATATTACAACATCAACGATATTGCCATGTTACTTCAAAGATAGTGTTTTGCTTATCATTCGTGTCAGGTTAGATACGGAATGTTGAGAGATTACGAGCTGAGTTACGGGGATTACACAATTCAATGAACACAGCACTTTTTTATTAGCTAGGTACAAATGTTGCCAACAGCAGGTATTTTGTCAATGGCACATCACATGCCATTCTTGGTTAAGGAACTCAAACTCGATCTGTTGCTCAAAACACGATTCATAAAATTAAGAGCACAAGTAAATCATTTTTACCCATTCCTCCGGTCTCAAACTCTTCTATTTTGCTGGATGTCTGGAAAGGTCCGTCCACGGCCACCACTTTCATCTCGTAGAGGGAGCCCAACTCCAGTCCCTGGACCAAGATGGAGTCTTGATTTTCCTCGGGTGGGGAACTCTCCCAAGTGCTCTCTCCTGAAAAAAAAAACAGATACATACACAATATGAGAACAAGTGCTGAGGTATCTCTCTACTCAGAGAGAAAAAAAAAAAAAAAAAAAAAACTACTAATTACTGCAAAAAAAATAATAACTGTAATTGAATTTATTGCAATATTTTTACTTTCTTAAATCATAATAAAAAACTATGGCATATAAAAACACAAAGTTTTTTTTTTTTTCAATTAATAAGATTAATATATTTCAATTTTTTTTTTTAAGTATGATAAACATGCTGAAGCAGACAGTTTTTGAATCAAAGAGTTACTTTATGCATTATTTAATGTTGAAATGGGTCAAAGTAGTTCCCTTAAAAAAAGTTTTACAGGATCATAAACTATGTATTAGCAATTTAATCATTATTTGCAAGCATATATTGCAATGTGCAGTGTCCAATCATATTTTTAAATTTGTCTAATTTCTTAAAGTATTTTTTTTGGCTATGTCAAATGAGAAGTAACCTCATTAAAAATGTGATTTTTTCTCTTTCAATTATTATTATTTTTTTTTTACAAATTTAAGTATCTCCATAGCGTTTTATTTCATATTTTAAAAAAAAAATCATTTTTTTATCTATTGTTGCCAAATGTTAGAAAAACACAAATAATATTTCCAAATATTTTACATTTGAAAAATATATTTACACATGAAGATTAAAAGAGAAAGAAAACAATAAAGCAAATAAATTATGTGTGAAAAACATTGAATAGGGATTAAATATCTCATATTTAAACAATATCTTTAAAACGTCCTATTTAAAAAGATTTTATTTTAACATCAAAAAGAAAACTTTATTACAAAAGACCAGAAGGCAAGAAAATTTTTTACTTAACCATTTTATACAAGCTAATTTTCAAATGTGTGATAGATCTTACTTAATCATGAAAACACTCATCATGACAGCAGTGGGATGCAGCTTTGGAAATGTAAAAATTCCCCAGTCAAAGGGAAATTAATAGTAATTAGACTACAGAAGATCACCACTAGTCTAATAATACAACTCAATGTTCCATAACTGTGTAATCTTTTAAACAGAGTACATTAGCGTGTTTTTAAAGCCTGTGGGACCTGGACAGAGCATAGCTCATAGGGGGGTAGAGCCCCCTAGTATACATAAAAATAACCAACTGTAAGTAGGGTTTTCAATGTCTTTTGACTAACCTTAGTCATTTGGTTAATCATCAAATGAAAATAAGTTTCAACATGAAACACTAATTCTAAAATCGTTTTTCAAACCTTTTCAATATGGGTTCGGAATTTTTTTTAAACTGATTTTAGAGCAGTTATTGTTCTAAATTGCCCATAGAAACTAATAAAAGAATATATATTTGTGGGGAAGATATTTCCCAAGCATTTTTTTTGTAATATTTTATTTAATTTTATTGTAAAAGTGACTTGGATTTAGCTACCGTTCTTCATTTTCCCTCCCGCCAGCTGCCGTTCCGGCATTTGTTTACGTTTTCTCTTCCACATTGGCTCAGTTGAGCTGTTTTGCACCACTTCTCGGTCATGGATCGTATTCGGCAATTTTGCTTGCGATCGCATTCGCTCGCATTCATTTTCTTTAAGTTAAAAATGTTGTTTAAATTTAATTAATAAGTAAAAAGCTCTTTTTAAAGTCATTTTGGTACTTTTCGGTTAGCCGGGTGCCAGTGATTTATATACATCTATATCATCATCATCAACCGTTTTCAATCCACTGCTGGATGTAGGTCTCCCCCAGATTTTTCCATTGTTGCCTGTCTAGTGCTTTAGTCATCCAGTTAACACCGGCCACTTTTCTGATTTCGTCACTCCATCTTACTTGAGGTCGTCTTCTGGGTCGTTTTACATCTCTGGGATATCACTGTAGGGTGTTTGTGCTCCATCTATTGTCTTGTCTTCTTGCAATGTGCCCAGCCCATTTCCATTTTAGCCGTTTAATTCTCTCGATGATGTCAAAAACTTTCGTCTGACTTCTTATCCACGTTATTCTCTTTCGGTCTCTTCTGGTTATGCCTAGCATACATCTTTCCATACTTTGCTGTGTTGTTTGTAATCTTTGTACCATCTGTTTTGTTAGTGTCCAAGTTTCTGCTCCAAAAGTTAGTGCAGGCAAAACGCATTGGTTAAACACCTTTCTTTTCAAACAAAGAGGCATCTTACTCTTCAGAATAATATTGTTCTTCCCAAAAGCACTCCATCCATTTCTTATTCTTCTATTGATTTCATTCATGATACTGTTGTCTGGTGATATTTCTTGTCCAAGGTACACATAACTTTCAACATCTTTAATCTCAGTGTTGTTGTAGACGATTTACTTTATTGATGCAAATGAATTGAACATCA
Organism: Maratus michaelseni; assembly: GCA_963931845.1. Lineage (NCBI taxonomy): Eukaryota > Metazoa > Arthropoda > Arachnida > Araneae > Salticidae > Maratus > Maratus michaelseni. Next base: position 3,293,158 of record OZ007592.1, on the reverse strand, counting down.
CCTTAGTCTTTTCCAAATTTATTTTTAATCCCACATTAATGCTAGCTTCTGCCAAATCTTTTAGCATATTTTGCAATTCTTCAGGGCTATTACTGAAAATTAAAATGTCATCAGCAAACCGGAGATGGCTTAAATATTCCCCATTTATTCTAATCCCCTTGTTTTCCCAATCCAGCTTCTTGAAAATACTTTCTAAGACAGCAGTAAAAAGCTTAGGCGAAATGGTGTCTCCTTGTCTTACTCCTCTTCCAAGCTTGATCTTCGCTTTTCCTTTGTCCAAACGGATGGTGGCTGTTGCTTTCTTGTAGATCTTCTTTATGATATTGATATAAGGTTTGTCTATACCAATGTCCTCCAGAGAAGTAATTACTGCAGATGTGTAGACCAAATCAAATGCTTTTTCATAATCAATAAAGGCAAGGCAGAGAGGTTAATTATATTCTTTATGTTTTCCTATAACTTCCCTTACTGTTTGAATATGATCCAGTGTGCTAAATCCACTTCAAAATCCTGCTTGTTCTCTAGGTTGAGCTGAGTCCAGAGCTGATTCAAGTCTTGTCGTTAAAACTTTGGTGAAAATTTTATAAATCACTGACAGTAAGCTGATTGGACGGTAGTTTTTAATGTTTTCCTTTTCTCCTTTCTTATAAAGTAACACCATCACAGCATTATTCCAATCTTCTGGTACATCTGATTTCTCGAGACATTTAGAAAACAGTAAGGCTAGCATTTTTGCAAATTCTTCTCCTGCTTCTTTGATAAGGTAAATTGTATTTCCATCTTCGCCAGGGCATTTACCTTTTGTCATGCCCCTAATGGCTTGTACAACTTCATCTGTCATCACTGGGATTATCTCTTCAGTTTCTGTTATGTTTACTAGTGGATCACGTAGGTTGATTTCCCTTTGATCTTCACATTTATATAGATCGTTATAGAATTTTTCGACAATGTGTACTATTTCATTATTGATTTTGGTGATTGTTCCATTTGCTCTCTTCAGTGGAAAAATACCTTTTCTTCCAACACACAGTTTGCGCTTAGCTGATTTTAAACTTTTGTTATCTTCTAGAACTTTTTTGACAAGATCGCAGTTAAATTTTCTGATATCTTCTGTAACACATTTTCTTACCGTTTTACATAATTCTGCATATTCAACTCTTGATTTAGGATAGTTTTTCTTCATTTTAAATTCTCTGCATTTCTTCATCAATCTTCTTGTTTCTTCTGTTATTTTCTTTGTTTGCTTTATTTGTGCTTCACCAGCTTCCTTGCAATTTCTTGTAGAGTATTTGTTATTTTCTTGTTCACTACTGTAACATCTTGTTCTTCTTCTAAGATTGATTGAAGTACTTGAAAACGATTTTTAACTTCTAAATTAAATTCTTCTTTATGTTTCTGGAGATTTATAATATCGACTGATTTCTTTGAGCATTGCAAAAGCTTCATTCTTTCCACTTTAGTATTTAAAAGCAGTTTGCATCTAACTAACCTGTGATCGCTTCCTGTATTGAAGTTATTGAGAACGCTGCAATCCTGAATAAGATGCTTTTTGTTTGTCAAGATGTAGTCGATTTCACTCGTTGAGCCATTTGCACTACGCCATGTCCATTTTCTTTGTGGCTTTTTCTTGAAAAATGAATTCATGATATACATCTGTTCACATTCTGCAAATTCAATCAATCTGTTTCCTCTTTCATTACGCACCCCATACCCATGATTTCCTACTGAGAACTCACCTTTCTTTTTTTCCCCAATTCTAGCATTCCAGTCTCCCATTATTAATTTTATGTAGCATTTTCCTTTTTGGTGCATTGAAGCTACTTCTTCATAGAAATCCTCAATTTCTTCATCAGTATAGCTAATTGTTGGTGCATAAACTTGGGTAATTTGTAGCTTGTATCTTTTTGACACTTGTATAAGTAACCTTGCAACTCTATCTGATGCACTATCATATTCTACGATGTGATTCTTCCACCTTTTATGAATCAGAAATCCTACACCACTTGTTTTTCCATCTTCTGTACCTCTGTAGTACAATACATGTCCACTGGCAAGATCAATCTTCTCTTCACCTTTTCTTCTTACTTCGCATAATCCTAGGATGTCCCAGTTTATTCTTTCTAATTCTTCTTCAAGTTCTTGTAAACGACTTTCAGAAGATAAGGATCGTCCATTATACGTAGCTAAGGTCATCAACTTATGGCAGCCAAGCTGAGCCCGGTGATACTTAGCACCCTCTGTCTTCATGTCTTTCTGATCGCTGTCGTAATCAGGAACATGCAGACTGCCGGGAATTGAGGGCTGTGATTTGTTTTGTGAATTCATGGTAAAATAAGGGGGGGAGGTGGCCAATATCCTCCACGCTGGCCAAGCGGGTTGGAGGAAGCCCATCCGCGTTCGTTCCCCATGCACTAGGCAAGGGTACTAACAGGCTGCACCGATGGAAGGTGCGGATTGGACATTAAGTCTCTGCTCCCAGTTGATTCCTTTAAGTCCTCCTCTGAGGCATTTAAAGGGTACATGTATATATACACACATATATATAGATACACATATATCTACATACACATATATATACATACATATATGTACACACATATATGTATGAATATACATATATATGCATACACATATATATTTATATATGTACATTTATCATTGGCGCCCGGCTAACCGAAAAGTACCGTCATTTTTATACTTAAAGTAGTTTTCTAAATTCTTCATAATATTTAATAAATTTTATGTAAATGAAAGTAAAAATGTTAATTATTTTTCAACTTATGCAAATTGCATGGTCGTTCCTGATTGGCCGATAGGTTTTCGTTCCAGTTTAAAGGGACAGTGATTTCACTTTCGGTGTGTGAGGTGCGATGGAGTTTATATCTGCTCCAGTGATGTATTCAGTCAAGTCTGAGACGTATTTTCCCCTAATTTGGGATGAATTTTTGCAGAGAATATGGTGTGTTTGATATCTAATGGCACTACGTTTTTTTATAAGGTTTAAAAATCGTCAATGGAGCTAATGCCAAGTCACTTAATTCTTCAACATTGTCTTCATTATTTTTATTTCTGGAACAGCAAGTGAATGTTCTTTTTGCCTAATAAAAGTATATATGGAATTTCTTGCATCTTTATTGGAAATTTATGTAAGTAAAACATTTTTACACATCTTAATTACAATTTTAGATTGCATGCTTATCAAAATTGGTTCATAAACTTTATTGCACAGCTTTCAAGAATTTACTCTTTTTTCCACTCTGCTAAAATGATATCTTGGGTTTTAACCCTACTGTCGACAAGAGGGGCACCAGAAAACCCACAATATTATTATTGCATAACCTTTTTGTTGTATACGTGGGTTGTTATTTAAAGATTGCGAGCGCCATGAGACTGACTGAACACGATAACGAATATTTATTAACGGAGAGACAAGCATATTACATCGTGGCTGGCATAAGACTGCCGAACTATCAGCGATACGCCAATCACAGAAGGCGTGCAATATGATAACCATAATAAAGTTCTTCTTACCACTGCCTAACTATATCTCTAGTTGTATTCCACTTTCCCTGTTTTCCATTCATCTTTATTTAGAGAACATCTACAATGATATCTACATTAGTATCTACAACAGTCCAGTTGAACGTCCTAATCTTTATGCATATTGTTTAAAGCTTATTTTATTCAGTTTCCTTTATTTTACAAGTATATCTTTAAATCATCTGTCTTTATTTACTTTCAGTCGCACTTCTATTCATGTTTCCCTGCCACGCACGTGCCGACTCTTCCGTTCACCATAAGGTGGCGTCGTTTGATCATGATCGCTACGTTCTACGTATGCGTTTGACGTCACAATCTCCCTCCTTCTAGCTGCTCTTTCCAATGCGTAATGAGCAGTTATTGAAACAGGTGTTTGGTATAAAACACACTCCACTCCAATTCAGTCTCAGGGCTCTTATCTCCTGGCTGGTCTCTTAACCTAGCTTACTTTAGCTCTTTTATTTCGTTGCTTTTCCGTGAACGAGTTGTATTCACGAGGATGTTATTTTTAATGCTTTTTCATTGAAGCAGTGGAGCATTAATGTTGTTATGATGGTTTTTAAATAAAACTTCTTTCATCCAGTTTTTATCATACAATTTCTTAAAAATGTCTTACCTAAAGTATTTCAACGTTCCGTTTTTAAAACACACTTCTACTTTTGTCTTTTATGGTGTAAACTGGAGCACTGCCATTGCATCTTTTCCATCTCTAACTAATTTGCAGAAAATGTTTTGGTACTTCTTGTCATAACCTCTTGAGAACCCGCGTCCATTCTATTGGACATTTTTATTTTTTATATAAAATACTTAATTTCAGTTCGAACTTGTAAATACTTGCTGTCCATTGTACTAGATAGTCTAGTGCTGCTATCTGTGCACTGAAATCATAAAAAAATTGCAGCTAAATATGTATTTTAATCATTTGAAAGTGGCAGAGAACAAGAAAAAGACTTTTGGAGGTAAGCAGACAGTTTTAACTCTAATTTTATATATATTTTTAAAGTATTTTTATATTAATGCTACACTAATCTAATGTTAAATGTTGTATCAATGAAATGACATCGCGGTTTAAGTAATTTAATGTATATTTTAGAGAATAAACCAAAAAAAATTTGATGTCCATTCTATTGGACGTTGGGTCTTCATCAGTTGTTTTTATTCATATTAGACTCTTGTTGTATACTGAAGAAAGGCATTAGTTTTTACTTAAAAATCAAGACAGTATTGAAATATATAATAGATACAGAAATAGATAATATGTTTTCTTAAATAAATAAAAACAAGAACGAAAAATCATGCATCAAGTATAGATTATGTAGCACTTTCCAACGCTTCCAAAATAATTTTACAAATCATTACCGTTTTTTAAGCTGAAAGATAACATCTAACTAAACAATTTGGAAAACGCATAACCTATTTAAAAACGTCACTTCAGGAATTTCCAACATATACAATATTCGGAAAAATATCCAATGCTTGACTGCTATGCACACAATATTCTGTAGTAAGCCTTTTGTAATGCACCTTAGTGATATATATAAATTTCAATGCGTTTAAAATGTGAAACATTATTTAATTAAACCGCGAACGATTTCAACACTTTTCAACTAGGTTGGAAAGTGTTAAAAATATATTTAGGGAAATATTTTTTTGCAGCATTTGTAAATGCCTATACTTAGAATTAAGCTTTTATTATGTGTTAGTCTTATTCATTGTAACTATTTTTGGTAGTATTTTTCTGTTACTATGCTACTCATAATTGAATCAATAAATTTAATCATATTTAAATAACAACAAAATTTTAAAGAGAATATATTTAAAGATAACAGTATAAGATTATAAATAAGCTCATTTTGATTTCTTTTAAATTTCTTCTTGGCATTTACTTGTCAATTGTGGTAGCTGTGCCACTCTTTATCATTATTCTAACAAACAAATGACTGAAGTTGAGAAGAGTTAAAAAACAAAATAAAATATTATTAAAAACTAGTACTTGTCATTATCATGTTGTCATCAGTAATATTATGTAAATTATTATTATTATTATTATTTTGAAAATTAGTACATTGATCAACAAGTTTCGTATTTAAAGTACACTTTTTCTATTTAATGATGCAAAAATTGAATTTATGCGATATTTAGAAGTGACGTATAAACGATAAAAAAAAACACACTTCTAATGATAGAAGAGTTTCTAGAAATAATAACTTGATGCGGTTTTTTGAGTATTTTGTTTAAAAATCTGTTTTTGAAGCCTATGTAGCGATCCTATCTTACTTGATAAGTATTATAATATAAAATAACGTTGTGCGCATGAAATGCAAGTTGTATTCGTATATTCGTTTAACTATAATTAATAATTGACTTGCAGAAGCACATTTATAAACTACTGAAATTCAGGTTCATCTATCTATTTTTTACGGGTAATGAACTTTTTAAAACTCTTATTGTTATTTTTTGGTGCCTAATTAAATTTTACATCATTATTTTATGTAGAATTCAATTTTGTGTCATTATTTTTTCTCAAATATTAAGAATTTTACATTTGGATTAATCTAATTCAATAGCAAGTTTTTTACAGGACTAAGACCCAATGTCCATTCCATTGAACATGCTAAAAAACAATGTATTTTTAATTTTATTAAATAAATGAAAATATGTATTGCTTTCTAGACTCAAAAGAAACATAAATCTCAATTTGCTCAAAAAATGTGAGCTTGGGTCTCAAGAGGATATAGAAAGAAGTAATTTCGGGCCAATCATAAAGAACTCACTTTTAGCAATGTCAGTTGTAACGTATAATGTTACTGTGATGCTCAGGTCCCACATAAATAGAAATAAGAAATTTCACGTTTCAAAAGATCGCTGCATAACTATTAAGAATATTGTTTACTGCTGGCTCTGGAAATCTAACGATTTATTCATTTGACATGAAATCTCTGTCAAAGTATTAAGTTCTTTTGTTAGTTTATCAAATATGTTTAAGTTGTTTTTCTGTTAACTATCATTTGCATTTTATTACTACAGTATAGGATCCGTTATCCAGAATGCTTGGGACCTGGGGCATTCTGGATAAGGGGTTTTTCCGTAATTCGGAACACTTTTTAATAAGTATAAAAAATGTATGAAATAATTTCATAAAATAGTGATAAATATGAATAATATATGTAAATACATTACTTATAAATTTGTTCATTTAATACATCATTTGCACAAAATAAAAATAAAACATTCTAAATTACAAAAAATAAATAAAATTTCATTTTGGGACTTGGGAGCAGAATCTTTTGATTTGGAGATAGCGACGGCATCAACTGCCGTCATTTATCCAGCTTGTTTAACATTTATACAAGTACCCTAGATTGAGGCTAAAGATCATCTGCTGGAGGCGGCTGCCCATATTGGTGTGTGATGTCATGTGTATAAAATTTACTGGAAGTATATTCTAAAAAAGAATTTTAGTTTTTCATTCAGAGAAAATCCCTCTGACTGTGAAAAATTTTTCAAATCTAAATTTACAAATTATCAAGTAACTATTATTTTATGTGTAAAAAGGAAATGTTAAAATCAATGCGTAATCTGGCAACTTTCCATAACCTGTTATTATTGATGCTGATCGCAATGGCGGATTCGCTGATTCTTAGCATAGAAATAATTTTTCTAGGCTGAATTTTACAAAACAAAAAAGAAATGTCAGTCAGTTTTCTGCTCACCATATTTCTCCGGAATAACACCATGGCATTAAATTACGTTTAACTTTTTATGAAACTTGTAACAAAATCTAATTTGTATACAGACATGTTTTATTTTTCTAACGTAATTGTTTTTAATTTTTTCTTATCGTAATGTTTTTCGTATCATAATTTTTTATATTTATTTATTGAATTTATAAATTAATTAATGAAGCAAGAGTGATTCTGAGTAAAAAAAAAAAATTCTGAAATTCACAGCAAATTTTTTGAAAAGTTAACTGAGAGGGGGTCCACTCCCGACACTTTTTTTCTTGAGTTCCTTTGATGAAATTTGCGTTTTTTCGCGATCTTTTGAGGAAATTTGCAGTTTTTTCGAGATTTGTCGATAAAAATTGCAATTTTTTTGACAAAATTTGCCGTTTTTCGTGATCTTTTGACAAAATTTGCCGGTTTTTCGCGATTCTCTGCCAAAATTCACGTTTTTCCCGCGGACTGTTGACAAAATTTGCCGGTTTTCACAATGTTTTTGACGAAATTTGCCGTTCTTTTCGTGATCTTTTAACGAAATTTGCCGTTTTTTCGCGATCTTTTGATGAAATTTGCCATTTTTTGCAATGCTTTTGACGAAATTTGCCGTTTTCTTCGTGATCTTTTAACGAAATTTGCCATTTTTCGCAATGCTTTTGACGAATTTTGCCGTTTTCTTCGTGATTTTTTAACGAAATTTGCAGTTTTTCACAATGTTTTTGATGAAATTTGCCGTTTTTTTCGCGATCTTTTGACGAAATTTGCCGGGGTTTTTTTTTCGATCTTTTTTTGAAATTTGCCGTTTTTCACAATGTTTTTGACGAAATTTGCCGTTTTTTTCGTGATTTTCTGACGAAAGTCACGTTTTTCCAGCGATCTGTTGACAAAATTTACCATTTTTTCGCGATTCTCTGACGAAAGTCATGTTTTTCCTGCGATCCTTTGACAAAATTGGCGACTTTTCTTCGAACAAATGACGAGATTGATTTTTTTCGGCGATCATTTGCCGAAATACCGATACATTTTATGTCCGAATTTTCGGATTTATGATGACCGATATATTTTTTTAATTTTCGGAAATCATTGCCTTAATTTTTCGGAAAATTCGGACCAGAATCGACCCTGGAATGAAGGCAATATCATTTTGTTATTTTCTCTTACTGACATTTTAATTTTTACTTTTTCTTTTTTTTTTGGTAAGAATTTTTTTTTTTTAGTGTTTTGCATTCCGGTTTTCGGAGCGTTCTGGATACCGGGACGCCGGATAACGGATCCTATACTGTACTTAATATAATTTGTTTTTAAACTCACTTATTCTCATTTTATCAACACAAGGTTTATTTCATTTGTTTAATAGTTTAAGATTATCTTTCAGGTTTTGCTTTTAGATCAATAGATACTATAAACCCTGATAAATTTAACTTTACTGTACTTTCAACAGGCCTGGAACTTCAGCCATGTTTTGACTGCACTTAATTTTAACTCTTGCTAATTATTTAAAACAAACTTAATACATATTTCCTCACATCACAATAGAGGAGCTATCATGCAAGTAATACACAACACTTTTAAACTTTTCAAAGTAAAAAAAAAAAAAGTCTAGGCTGATTTATTTTTAAACAGATTTATGACACAAAACCCCAGTTAACTGTGGATAACTTGGGATAGTATAGTATTTGGCATGATCGTATGTGAAGTACCAGCAATTGTGAAAAATCATTTTTATCATCTTGCAATTATGGAAGACAATAACCCCTGAAATAAAGTATTTAAGTCTGTTCTTTTAACAATCACTACAAACAGAGAAAACATGAAAAGATCTCACCTAATCAATGCATGTTGAGTGGAACCACAAATTCTCGAACTTCAACAAAACGTTTTTATATTCATAATTCTATGGAAAAAAGAAAATATAATTTCCTCCTCGACCACCAAAACAGATTTTGGAAGAATCTGACACAAGTGACCATTTTAAATCGTTGTCAACTTTTTTGAAGCAATACAAAAATGGCAAAATCATTATAAAAAAATAACATCACAACTTTTTATCATCATCTCATCAGAACTTAAACTACCAAAAAAAAATAATGGTCAGAGTATATACACCATAACTAAGGGACAGGCTAAAGTGATTAAAAGGGACGTTCAATTTAATTGATTACATTTTACAGCCAACGGTCACTAAAAAGGCGAATGGGAAAATTTTAACCAAAACATTTCCTATATGTCTAAAAAACCAGCATGCCGATAATATGAAAAACGTACGTAGAAGCGAATTTCTAAAGCCTACTTCAATTTACAAGCCTAGTGCCGAAACTACAGAGCATGCATACCCAAAGCGTCGACGATGCAAGGAGGAGAATGAAAACATAAATAAATTTCTTTTTTAAATGCCAGGACGTGTATATACACCTCTGCATGGACAAAACTGACATTGTGATGAAGCAAAAGCTAAAAATATGTGGCTGGGAGAAAGACATGGCATAGAAAGTTGGTGAGGTAAATGTCAATAAAATACAAACAGAATGGGAAAACAAACAATGTGAGAATTCATCTCACATGTGGGCTAAATGACAGCAAATAAATAAGTAAAACTTCTGTCTAAAAGAAAAAAAAAATTTTTAAATGACAAAATTTTTAACAATGACTAACTTTATAGCGGCATTTAAAATATTTAAAAATTCTAATTTTACTTTAGTACTAAAAATACTCACAGTAAAGAAATTATTTAAAGAACAAAATATCCTTTTTTGTAAATTAAGTAATATTTATAAATTTCATTCATAAAGGTCAAAAAGAGTCCAAATATTAAATTTGGCAAAATTACTTCTGCAACTGGCATATGTAGTCCATTATGTCCCAGACATAAATGCACGTGAGCTTGTAACTTCATACAAAAAATAAACATACAAGGATAATGGATTTCAAGATGCATACAATATCAATCCCCCCCCCTTTTCTTTTCTAAACTTAAATGTGAGGTGATCTTTTTCAAGTTATGACAAAAAACAGCGACATTCTCATTATCCCTCTCACTCAGGGGTTTTCAATGGGTGTGCCAGAAATTTTTTTAAAGATCATTTATTAAAAGAATATTTTTTCATTATTTTTGAAGGATGGTTTTTATCATTCGAAAAATTAACAGAAATACTTTTTTGATTCTCTAAGTGATATGCGGGAGAAATAAAAAATTCTAATAAAAAATAAATAAATAAATAAAAAATTGACACAGAAAATTAGAAGAGTATATCGACCCAACAAATTTGATCTAGAAAGAAAGATATTCTGAAATGAAAAAGCTTCAGCTACTTTACTGTTAAAATATAATAAACACCTACAAATATGTTTTTAAAGAATATTAATTATTATTGTTTTCATTCTGAATTAATCATTTTCAATTAAAATTTGGCCATGATAGCATGTGTTAATAAATAAATCATGGAAGGTACACCGTGTAAATTTACATGTAGGTGTCAGTGTGCCATGCAAATTTAACTGCAGGTGTTCCACGAAATAAAAAAGATTGAAAAATACAACTTTAACTGTTACTCTTGTATCCCATCACAGTTGAGACACATCTTGCACAAAATCGTAGTGGAGTACAACAATGGTGTGATAGAACTGTATTCATAAAAAGAGATAACTGCAATGACATAATAACAGTACCTTTCTTCCTGTACTGTACAAAGAAATGGCTGCCAGGATGGCCTTCGACAGCAGGTACCCATGTGACACGGACCCCGGCTTTACCGTCCACATCAGGCAGGTGGGACCACACAAAGTACGGCTCGTCAGGCTCTGGAAGGGAACAGAAAAATTAATAGAACTAGGTACACATTAAATACAAGTAGTTAGTTCTCTGATAATACTTTAAAAAGAAATGTGTTTTAATTTGACATTCTGAGCAAAACAGCCTTCATTTTATCATGCACAGTCTTATAAATTAATGAATACAGTGGCTCTAACCTGCTTACAATTTGAACTATTCTGTAACAACCACACTTTAAAAATCCCTCCTTCATTGATCAGTACTTTCAATTTAAAATACATATTATTTTTTTCCCTCAGTACCATGCAATTTTTCCCTAAAAGACAGAATTCTGTCAGATGCAGGTTTAGCTGCATTTCTTTCAATAACTTCTTATTTTACTCAAAATGGCTCTTTTGTAAAGCGTTCTTCCATTCATCATTCTGCCAATGCCTTGAAAGCTGTTGAAGTTATACACCACTTTATAAGTACACAGGAGAGAGCAGGACTTACAATAAATAAATTAAGAAGTATTGAAGAGTTTTTGCTATCGCACCAGATAGACAAAACAGACAAAAATTCTTCAGTATTTTTTTACCAGTGGATCTGCCACACAGCCTAATGAGAAAAAAAAAAAAAAAAAAAAAAAAAATAAATGAGAATTCTTTTTTTGTTGTTGTTGTTTAAGGGTTTGCCGAGAAAAATTAAGCTTGGGGGTCGTGGTCCAAGTCTAATGAGAGATAATCATCCCACAACAGCAAATTTCCTCAAGTTATTTAATTAAAAAAAAAAAAAACAGAACAAAAATCATTAAAAAGGCAGAATAAAAAGGCAGCTTTCGTAAGGTAAAAGACAAAATCTCCCAATTCTCACTTAAGAAGGAAACCTATTTTCGTTGTCATAACACCAAACTTTTTATGAAAAAAAAAAAAATCTTTTATAAAACTAATAAAGTTGTGAAAAATCCGATAATTGCTAGACAAATTCTGAGGAGGTCAAAATTTACTATTTTGGACTAAAAGATAGATTTTGGATTGCTTTTATGAACGGCTCAAAATCTTTGGTTAAACTTTAAAAAAACCAGATACGAAACATGCAAATAAAAATTCCATTCAATAAAAAAATAATAAAAAAAACCTAATGAGCCAGGTGCATTCAAACCAACCTTCATCTATCGAGAACCAAATTTGCAGACCTCTGAAAATTGGTTTGCAAATCCATAACCAAATTTGCGATAGAATTCCCTAGACATCATCGCTCACACACAGACAAATAATGACTTCTTTTAATAAGATAGATAAAGTAATTAAAATTCTACTATCATTATTGTAACTCCCTGATCTAGAAATAAATAGAAATCAGTTTATGAAATGGAATCATTCAACTGCATAATAATTCTCATATTTAATAGTACATCCTCTTTTTTATGATTTTAAAACCACAGTACAGTCTTTAAAATATTTATTTTTTTTTTCAGTATGAAATTATGCATAAATTTGTTATCTTAACATTCACCAAGTTCAGTTATCAAGGTTCCGCTGTACTAACATGTTTTTTGAAACTTCTGAAATGCTTTTAAAACTCATTTTGACAGCAAGGATTTTATAGTTCTCTTGATCAGACAAAACAGATATATAATCTCTAAAACATGAAAACAGGCCTTCTTTTTTTTTTTTTTATTAAATAATATATTTTTATTTTGCCTGGCGTTGAAAAAAAATTACAGGACATTTTGTTTATCTATTTTAAACTGATATTGGTATGTTTATTTTGTTACCATTCAGATAAAAAATAAATAAATAAATAAAATCCAGTAAAGTACAAGAGAGCTAATTTTAAGTATTCTGTTTACAATATTCAAGGTACCCAGAAATGACTTTTAATTAAGAGTATGAATTACGTTCCATCAGATTTGAGAATTAATTTTAAGATGATGAAAAAAAAAAGGAATATTCTTCTAGAAACATGTTTTGGGTTAACAGACAGTTTAAAAATCATAGATATAAAAGTTATAAAGAGAGAGAGAGAGGGGAGTAAACCAAAGATTATTATTATTTTTTTTTAAATAGGTATGTATTCACTTTCATTAGATTCATTTCATACAGGACGATCACTATGCATTTCATAAGAAATAATCTAAAAAAGTGCATAGGGTAAACTGATGCCAATTTTAAAAGAATAAATTGACATCGGATTATGTCTTCATAGAAATTTTGGTCGAATTTAGGGGTATTTTTTTTTAATACTACTCAAGACAAAAAAGGGAAAAATGTAAGGTATGTGATAGATGTTGAGTGAATGCCTTACGTTGTTCAGACTTATCATTGGTCTGGACTTCGATATACATCTTCTCTCCTTGCCCCTTGCTGGTAGTGGCGTAGATGTCTATGCGGTACTTGGTCTTGGGTTTGAGACCAGCGAGTTTTGCCCGCGTTTCTCGTGGATCTGTGATCTGGGGTGTTCTCTCTCGTTCCTCACCTAGTTCAGTACCTATCACTGGAAGTTTTAAATAAACAAGGGTTAAAAACAAAATACATATGCAAGCAATGACTCAAAAGTTTTGGTACTAGTTTACTTTCCCGTCAACACCTTTAAAAACGATCTGTCACCACATAGTGTAAGTACAACTATGACAGCAAAACATACTCATACTTCGTTGGTTTCAATTAAGCTGGATTAATTTTGAAAGGTCTGGACAGATGTGCAGATACTTAATGAAATCTGTCACCAAACAGTTTGATTTAAATCAAAGAATGCTGAAGTTTTTTAGTAAGAGATTACTCTTTATTGAGTCAGAAAATGAGCCAATACAGGTGACAGACATAACGTAATATTCTCTCTCCCATTTAATCAATGTTCATTCTTTTGACCCGTTATCAGTAAACCTTATAGCAGTTTGCAGTTTTGAGAGCTGTCAAATCCTGTTCCTTATTGGATAGATTGGCTTGTCACAATTCTTCACACTGCATCGACCCCATCAACCCTTCATCACATTGACAACAATGAATGTGGTGTCACACCCATGCATTATTGACATTGAATCAAATTACTTAGTGACAGAATGTGCTTATCGTAAATAATCAATAGGAAAATAAACAAGTACCAAATTTTTTTTTTATTTTATCATAATACATTTTCAATGGGAATCCATTACAGTAAACACCTGTACAAAACAGGAGATTATGAAGAATCAATGAATCCATGCTACTATCAGTAGTAACACACTAGTTACTCCTGTATAATGTACATCCTGTTTTGAAGAAAATAGGGGAAAAACAAAAACTAATTATGTCCGGTATAAATGCAAAATTTGAAAAAATAAAAAAATGTAGAAGTTCTGACTCACATTTTTACTTTCTGGACACATCGAGTGCAAGGAAAGTATTGCGATCATAAGAACCTAATTTCGGTATATCTTTACATTTTGAGGTTTCCTGAATCCGCTTTTGCTATTTTTACAGTGATTCTAAATGTTTATGCATATGCATGCAGGTGTTGGTATTTTTTACACTTCCCGGTTCCCCGAGTCCACTCTTTGGTGTTTTTACACTGATGTATGTACAGCACTATACATGTGAGAAGAGTAGGGCAGTATCAAAAATACATATATTTCAAATACATTTGTATTTTATATTTTAAACAGATAAAACTCAAGTATTTGGGTAATGTATTTTGAAATGACTTTTCCAAGTATTTTGTATTTTCAAAATACTAAAAAAACATTTCTCGATTTTTTCAAACTGTTCGTACCAGACTTAAAGCTGGTTTAAACCACAACTTGTGTTTAAAACACAAATTACTGATTCACAACAGGAAAATACATGCTTGTCTGTTTTGTCGAGTCTTTGAATTCATTTCTGGAAGTTAATATAAGCATTTTTTTTTTTTTCAAATTTGTTACGATAAGGATTTTTATCTTCTGCTAAAACATTTTTGCTGAATGCTTTTATAATTCTTAATGTTATGCGAATTATAAAATATTGTCATGTGATACACAAGTAGGATCATCCAGCGTTTTCCCGAGTATTGCATTTTAGGTAGATTTCATAAGAAATACTACCTATTACATTTGCCCCTATGTTGGAATTTCTGAAAAAATTTTGCAGATCTACGCCGATCTTGACTCCCAGAACCCAAAACCACCCCCAGTTCAAAACTTTATCTATCTATCTATATCACTTTTTTATGGACACGATAACTTCAATAATTCTGCACAAATCTTTTCCAAACTGATACATAAAATCAAGTGGCATAAAATCTCGGCTAAGTTCATTAATGGGCAAAATTAAACCAAGGGAAGGGGAAAGGGGGGGGGGGGGTAAGCTTTTTGTGGAAACAAAAAAAAAACCATAACTTTTTAATTATGATATGTTTCGAATCTGTTTAAAGTTATTATTACTTCTAGGAAAAGGACCAAAAATTTATGTATGACAGATTTTTGATACCATTAAAAATGGCCTCAAGGGGGGAGGGGGGGGAAATAGGGGTTTAAGAAGAAAAAAATTCATAACTTCGTCCATTCACAAGATATCAAATCTGCTTAAATTTATTATAAATCCTCTTAATAATATATTGACAAGTTTTTTATCAGACCAACCCTTACAAAAAAATTTTTTTAATTAAAAACAAAAAAATCCCTCCTGGCTCAGTCTACAGACACAGGTAGATTTCGAAGTGGGCAGTCCCAACTGCTGTATCATGGCAAAGAGGTCATTTCTTCTGCAATTCCCAATAAACAGGCGTCCGATGGACTGTGTCTTCGAAATCTACCTGTGCCTGTAAGCCGAGCCGTCAGGGATTTTTAAAGCATGTTAGGAGAGTAATGCGGTTAGTTATTGCATAGACTCGTGAAAAGATGGATAATAGATACTTGAGAACTCCTAGTGAACGAAAATTAATTAATTATGACACATCCTACTATGTGATAGATAAATATAAGTATACTCGAAGTATTTCAAAATAATACTTTTTTGTGATAATTGGTGTAAGACCAGAACACTATTTTCAGGTTGAAATCACTCTTTTCAGACCGGACCAGGCTTGGGCTTTTTCCTGTAGAATAGGGCTGGGCCGGGTCAGATTTCTTTTTTTTCGGACCGAGTCAGACCTGGACTTTCTTCCTAGAGTTCAGGATGGGAAGAAATTTTCAATCCCAGTCTCGACCCAGATTGTATAAAAATCCTTGACCCGACCTGGCCTGTGCAAAAACAAGTAAAATTTGGGCCAGTCCAACAATTTTTGCAAAAAATGTTATATTTTTTAAATTGCCATTATTCTACAATTAAAATTTAAAATTTATAATTTTTGAAGAATAGTACATATATTTCTATGCAATAAAATTGCAGTACACAAAAACCTGTGAAAATAAATCTGTCAATGATGGAATCTTGCCTTAAACAGAAAAATATGTTCATTCATGCAAAATGAATGTAATAATACGTGTGAAGAGAATATAATGCATTTACAACAGGTGATGTACCAGCTAGGAAAGGAATTTTTCTATAACGGATTTTTTTCACTCCTATGCGTTCCGTATTAAAAGATTTCCTGTATAGCTTTTTTCACATTTGTAAGGCTCCAAACCATGTAATATGGATTAATGATAACTCAAACATTTGCGTACAAATAGAGATTCATAAAAAATTAATGTAGTTTACATGGGTAAAGGCAGAAATAAAATTAGGGAGGGCAGTATTTTGGAACGGCTGTGCCTGTACTTCGCAGCTCGCGCTTTTTAAGAAATGAAGAATATAAGTATGAAAAATAGCTAAAATAAATAATTTTTTTCAGAATACCTTGTACAGGAAAATTTTTAACCGCATCGGCATAAAAATTTATCTTTTGTAGAAATTTACTTGGGCCAATTAAGTTTTTGTATGAGCCAGTCTCGGGTCGAACTTTTAACATTTATACGGGCCAATAAATTTTTTGCACAAGCTGGGCCAGGCTTGGACGGAATTTTCAACTTTTATACCGGGTCGTGCCAAAGAATTTTTTGTGCGGACACAGTCAGGCTCGGTCTGAATTTTTTAACTTTTATTTTCAGCCCGTGCAGACCTCTTTTTTCTGTTTATATATCCATACAGTAGATAAAAATTTATTACATTTATTTATACCATTATTTTTATCTATACCATGACATTGCAATTAAAACATTTTTGCGTAGTGCAAGGTAATGCAGAATAATTAAAATTAAAATTAATGTATTTTGTAATTTTACAATTTGAAAAGTAATTTGTATTTTGGGTTCTAAAACCAACGTATTTTGTATTGAAAATGGTTTTTCGATGTATTTTGCCCATCTCTGCATGTGAGTAAAAACAATAGCATCCAAATGGTTGGCAAATATATTATAGATCTTGTATCAATTGGTTAATGAGTTTGGTATCTAAAAAATTTTTAAACCAAAGAAATCCAACAAGTATTTTCTCTTTAGCTCAATTAAATATTTTTCTTGATCATGTTCATCTTATGTCGATACAACAATGACCTGACTTCACAAGTAAAATTTCTTTCCCTCATCAAAAAAGAAAATATACATACATATGAAAGGTACTATACTCTGTTTCACCTCAAGTTTGCAGCATTGGGAAAGGCAGAAACTGTAACATTCCACCTTAAAAAATAGTTCTCATCCATTTTTTAATCTTAAATGGCTAAAATGCACAGGAATTTATAAAATATGTTTATAAATTATAGAATTCGTGATTTTGAAACATATATTTAAGGTAATTCATATGTTAAAAATATTTAATAACAAAAATATTTTTATCTAAAGCATGTAAAGAACTTTCCTTTGGCGAGGAACGGATCTTCAAGGCTAAAATATTTGGTGCGTTTTATAAGCTTCTTCGCCAATTTCAGTGCTATCAGTTACTCGGCGCACAAACTCTAACATGCACCAGTTTAAACATGAATTTTTTTTAAAAACAGTAAAAATACGAAAATAATAATAATGCAATTCATCATTTTAATAAGCGATTATACAGATAATAAAACTAATTTTATAAGAACTTATCAATAAATAAATTAAACTTTCAGATTTTTACACATGCATTATATATTTTTTGCCAAAACGGCGATTTTCCTTTTTAATTAGTAATCTTCTGCTCTCAGAGCAAACCCTGGTTTCTATCTGTCAATGCAGCATTAATAGTGCTGCCAAATTAAAGTGAAACAGAGTATAAAATCCTGTTTTAAATCAAATACTTTATTTTATACTAACTCTTAACGTCTAAATCTGAAGTTGTAAATTGTTTTCTTAGCCTGACAAATATTACTTTGAGATATTAAATTCTATTCCCCATCTTAAGATTAAAAGTGCCAAGCTAAGTGCATCTGGCAAGCATTTGTGGTTAGTAGCATTTAGGATTCAGCCACACCTTGTTTTGTCATATATCCCCAGACATCAATCAAAAGCTAATTAACAAATTAAGTTAAAGTATCTACCCTGCTTAACACCTTTGTACCTTGCTGGAAAGTATTGAAAGTTTTTTTTATCAAAATGGCAAGTGCATGCCAAACGGATGGACTTTTGACCTCACGACAATTGTCATTTCTCTAATAGAATATTTACAGCTCGTTGGGGCAACTCACAAATATGTCTGTAAGATGAAAGTCAAATTATTTTATTACTTCCTTTCAAGTTAATTTAAAGTTATTATCAGCCAACGTTCTTTTATAAACACTAATTTGTCACATATATGCATAGTGAGTTTTCTTTCAAATATAAAATGTTGCCAAGAAAACTGACACATTGAAATCTTTCTGGATCATGTGATGTGCAGATTTTAGGGAGTATATATAAATATATAGTGAGTTTTCTTTCAAGTATGAAAAGGTAATAAGAAA
Organism: Maratus michaelseni; assembly: GCA_963931845.1. Taxonomy (NCBI): domain Eukaryota; kingdom Metazoa; phylum Arthropoda; class Arachnida; order Araneae; family Salticidae; genus Maratus; species Maratus michaelseni. The sequence continues at coordinate 3,274,300 of OZ007592.1, read as the reverse complement.
ACAACGAGACACTGAAAGATTCCGGATCAGTCTTATTTGTGGATGATTTTGTGATTGTTTTTCCAGATTACCGTGTTTGATAAATATTAGAAATCAAAATTACATTTTTCCGAAATTTTCCTGATATTTCCATATTTTCAGGGTTTTTCACTTTGTACTTGCAATTTTGGGTTGGACTGGAAAATTCTACCCCCCCCCCCCCCCTTTCACCAGAGCAAATCGTCTTTAAATGTGCACACAATATCTTATAAGTAAACTTTTAGCTATTTTACAACTAATCTACTTTATTATGAAAATAAAAGCGATAAGTTATGCATGAATTCGACATCAAAAGTTAAATTTATATTGTTGTTGAATTTTGTTCAAACAGCATATCTTACCTTCTCGATAATAAATATTGTACCCAGTCAGTATGCCATTGGGTTCTGTCGGCCTTTTCCATATCAGGTACAGAGCATTGGAGCCCAAGGGAATGGCATCAAAATAGGCAACGGGACCAGGGGCTGAAAAGAGAAAGATAAACATAAACACACTGAAAACTACATTCTGATAAAAAAAAATCCACTTTTTAATATAGATTGGAACTCAGAACTTTGAGCCATGACCAGAGTTGGGCAGTATCGAAAATACATGTATTTGAAATGCTTTTTTAAAATCTATTTTTATTTTGTATTTTAAACTAAATTATTTAAGAAGTGCATTTTGCAATGCTTTTCCCAAGTACTTTGTACATTCAGAATACATTTCTCCAGATTTAAGATTGTTGGGTTTAAATTGCTAATGAAACACATTCACAAGATGTTTTTTTTGTTTTTATATAACATATAATTTTTATGCTTTAACCCTTAAAATACCAAATATACTTTTTACACTTGTTGGTTCATGATTGCTCCCCAGGTGACTATTTTTTACAATTTTTTCTATCACTCTTTTCATATAATAATCTTCTAATAGAAATTTATTATGGAAATTCTTGGTTGAAAATAGTGGTAGAAAAAAAAATTTAAATACAGTAGAACTTCCCTTTAACGACGTCTCTATTTAACGAAGTTTTCTACTTAACGAAAATTTCTACAGAACTTTGACTTTGAACTCCATTAGCATGTAAATTAATCTCCATATTACGAAAAATATATTCTATATAACGAAGTTTTTTCCACTTCTGTACGTGAATAGAATTCAAACTAAAAGGTTGCTGTTGCGATGGATATGCGAATTTATTTCAGCGGATTGTGCGAAAATGAGCACATTTAAATAATTTACATTCTGCTTGGTGCTAAATAAAACATTTTTTTTTCACACAAAGAAAAGCACTTGTTATAATTACTTTCTCACACCAACACTTCAGCGCTGACAGTTGGGGAAAGTCAAAATCCATTCAATAATATAGAAGATGTAGTGACATAATGGCATCAGATGCATTGAAGCAAAAAATATCAATTAGAGTCAGACAGTTACCATTCTGACCTTCCATTGCTGATAGACAATTACTTTGTACATCTACAAGAAAGTGCTTCAAAACGCAAATCGTACAACATCAAAGTTATTTTTATTCCTGCTAATACAACTTCTAAACTTCAGCCATTAGTCTAAGAAATAACAAAAAATCTTGAAGTACATTATCGAAAAAGACAATGTAGTGAAAACATTAGTTTGAGAACCTGTGTATCAGAATTGGTGAAAGCTTGGGAATGTAACGTGATTTCATCGACCGTACACAACTGTTATGTAAAAGACGGTTTCATAATAGAAAATGAAACAAATGCTTCTGAATCCAATACTTGTTTGTCATATCTGAAGGAAAATTTTCATGAATTTAAGTTGATTTCTATTTAATGAATTTTCTTCATAACGAAGTTTTTAGGTGTAACGATGAGACTTCGTTAAATGGAAGTTTCACTGTAATAGTCGCCTTTCGCTACTGTAAGTGGTACACATGTGTACCGTTGATAGTCAACGGGTAAATGAAATCATAGAAACTCGACAGAGTTTCTTGCCAAGCATAAGAAACAGCAATGCATTGAACCGTAAATGAAAGGAATTTCCACCAATGGATGCCAAACGATTTTACAAAAAAAATTTTTTTGCACTCTGTCTAGTTTATATTTTGCGGACGGGACAAAACGGGTTTTTGATACATCTATATCTCGCGTTCTATTTATGATAGAAACAAAATTCTTGATTCTATGGAATGGGGCGTGCCAAGGGACTAAGAATTCAAAAGTAAAGCAAAATCCGACGAATAGGTTTTCAGTAAATGCAATTTTAAAAGTGCTGTACAGCACTTTTAAAATCTTGTTCATACCAAAAACTGTTGACAGGGCTACAGCAATGTGTAATTATCGGATTTTTATGCGGTTTACGTTATTTGAATTGTTTTTATGAGTAGTTCGGACCTTTGTAAGTTTCATGTAAAAATATTAATTAGTTTTTGATTTATATCAGTTTAAATTTATTGATTCCTATACTTAACATAGAGCAAAAAACTGTTGACAGGGCTACAGCAATGTGTAATTATCGGATTTTTACGCGGTTTACGTTATTTGAATCGTTTTTATGAGTAGTTCGGACCTTTGTAAGTTTCATGTAAAAATGATAATTAGTTTTTGATTTATATCAGTTTAAAATTATTGATTCCTATACTTAACATAGAGCAAAAAAATAATAAATGACCCAACTCTTTTAGGAGTGGTCGTATACACATGATATTCTGATATGTTATTACACTCGACCCAAGTAAGCTTCCTATTATAAAAAACCGTAACATTTAAGGTTCTTTTACAGGGTCTCACAAAAGATCTTTTGATACAGGGCTAAAGAAATGTGTAATTATCCGATTTTTACGTGGTTTGCAGCATTTGAATTGTTTTTATGAGTAGTTCAAATGTTTAATATTTCGTGTAAAAATATTAATTAGTTTTTTATGTATACCACTTTAAAGTTATTTATTCCTATACTTAAGATGAAGCAAACAAAATATTAAATGGTCTAACTCTTTTCAAAAAGAACGTATGTGCATGGTGTTAAAATATGTTACTACGAAGGACCTAAGTTAGCTTTTTATTGTAAAACAGAATTGTAGAATTTACTGTTCATTTACAGGGTAACTCAAAAGATTTTTTAATAAGACTAAAAAGTTGTGTAATGAGCGAATTTTTTCGTTGAAGTACATGATTCCTGTACTTAACACAGAGGAAAAACAATAGTAAATTGCATAACTTTTGTCAAATTGGCTATATACACAAGATATTCAAATATGTTACTACATCCTCTCTATTGTAAAGCGGCATTGAAGCATATACGTTTCGTTTACAGAGTCTCTTAGAAGATCTTGATTACACTACAACCGATGTATATTTACTGAGTGAGATGTATTTTAATGATTTTACACTGTTTCAATCTCTGTAAGGTTTCATTATCTTGCTTTAAAATTTAATATGAGTTCATTTTGTCCGTCTGAAATCTCGTCGATGTTAAGCTCTAAATCTATTAAAATATAGTATTTTCATCGATTAAAAAAACTGTGTTTATTTATAAATATATAATTCTAGCGTATCAGGAATTGATTGAAATAGCGATTACAAAATTCCAACTTTACGTTCATGCGCTGAGTAATAGAATGTAAAAATGTTGCTACCCCAAGATTACAAGTTTTGCGTTTAAATATTTGCCGTTCATCGAATCTCCGGATATGACGAACTTAAAATGCTAAATTTCGTACACAATAGGTGATCGGTAACGAACTGTTCGGTTTACGAACAAATCTGTTAACGAACACTTTCGCGTGAGATTTTTATGTTCGGAGAACGAATACCTCACGAAACAAAGCCATGATGAAGCAATGCCGTGTTTCATATTTGCCGAGCTATAGTTATTGCCTCTATTGTCAACTTTGAGAACATTTTGACAGTTGCATACATATATCCTAATTAATTCATGGACTGCCGGAGATTGGGGACCTATATTTTAGGATCACCGAATTGGAATGAACAGACTATATGAACAGAAATCACTTTAATAGTTTTTATACTTTTGCAAATGTTGTGAATTTTATATTTTTAAAATTCTCGAAACGTTGAGTTAAAAAGCTTAAACAAATAAAAAACTCCTAAGGTGCTCAGTAATTTTCAAAAATAATATATTTAATATGTTAGTATAAAAATCCCTGTAAATTTTCATACTAATAGAAATAGGTTCGTAGAAAAAAAAAAAATGTTGATTATTCTCAGTAAAGTATGCTCCATAAACTTATCGTTGTAGTTGAACGAAAAAAAAGTGCTTCTTATTTTTCCACATTTTTCTGAAACTGTAGTATTTTAATTAGTTTGTAAACTACTGTAAAATTGTCTAATTTTTTGTTTTTGAATGTATATAAACAGAAGAGTGATATAAACAAAAGAAAAAGGAAAATAAATATGCCATAAATAATCTGATGAATACAATGTAAGGAAATTAATATAAAAGGTTCCCCGTTGTTATGGTAGCGACATGTACATTGGAATAAGTCACTCAATAAATTGTATAATTCTGATGTATAATTCTGTTTATAGCATCACTATTATATTTTTTGCCCCTTTCATCTTTTCTTTTCTGAATAAAAATGGAATCCGTATAATTGAAATTAAATACCTTACAAAAAGGAGTGATATCTCATCAAAAACAACTCGTTGTAAATGATCCCGCCAAGCCACAAACCTAAAACGTCAGTCACAAAAAGAAGTGATATCATATAAAAAGAAGCGATATAGAAGTGCATACTCCGAGTCCCGTGTAAAAATCTATCACCACTCATAATGTTTCCAAAGGACTCGGAGTGAGGAAACTGCTTGGCGACCTGCAGGCTTTTATAATGTTTGCGTTTCCTGCAATTACATATGGCTATATTATTTTTATTTTCTTTTATTTATTTTGCTCCCATAAAATTGTAAAAGTTGAAGCTTCAGAGATTGCATGTCCTTTCTTATTTATGAGCTTGAAAAATCAATTTGTTAATTTTATTTACCATTATTTAAACTAAAAACACCATTCTTACGAAGAGGATTTTTTAAGTAAACGTATAAAGATTTTGAGTTTGTAATATATATATATATATATATATATATATATATATATATATATATATAAACCTTATAGTAAACGTTAACTAAATTGAGATATATTGCAGTAATTCTAGCGTAAGAGCATAGGTCTGGACATGCATAGGTCTAGGGGAAAATCCGTTCTGTCAGTTCTTTCGCATACAAAAATATTTATAAAAGTGGTATAACAAAAATATAAAATTTATTTTTTGAATTTCAAAATTGATATACTACATATATTATTAAAGCCTGTGCAGGTCGCCAAGCAGTTTTCACATACTGTACCTCACTCCGAGTCCTTTGGAAACATTATGAGTGGTGATAGATTTTTACACGGGACTCTGAGTATGCACTTCTATATCGCTTCTTTTTATGTGATATCACTTCTTTTTGTGACTGACGTTTTAGGTTTGTGGCTTGGCGGGATCATTTACAACGAGTTGTTTTTGATGAGATTGAATTATATACATGAAAATTTTTATATTTACTTATAGATTTTTAAACTTATAACTCTTATCTCATGGACTGATTTATTTTCTTTATCAGTTTTGCTTCTTTACTTTGCAAATTTATAATTTCAAAAAATTTAAATAGTTTTGCAAAAGCAATGTGTGTTTGTTCACTTAGTGGAATCTCATAGAAAATTATTTTTTAAATTTTAAAATGCACTTTGTATTGTAGATGTTTTAAATTTGAAAAGTATTTTGTTGTAGCCTCTAAAACCAATGTATTTTGTATCGAAAATCATTTTTGGATGTACTTTGCCCAACTCTGGCCTTGACCACCATGATAAAAATAGGGATGCATCGAATATTTGGCACTCTGCCTATTCAGCTATGCTATAGAAAATTCAATTTGTTTGAAAATTTGGCAAAAATTGAATAAGTAAAAAATATATCAAAAAATATTATAAAAAAATTACATAACTGTTCATAACTTGAGATTCAGAATAATTACAAAGCAGAATCCTATTTAAATAGAGGAGGTTGCTTCAATATTATTTATTTTGTGGTCTGAAAAGTGACATTTGATGAAAATTAATTATTAGTGAGGATATACATAAGAATTAATTATGTTTAATATTTTTTAATCTATACTATCACAATTCACACATTAGCCAAAGCTGGATTTTAATTCGTAACTTTTAACAATAATGAAGATATTGTTATGATATTTCCAAGAGCAGATATTTCCAATCTGCTTTCTGTAAAATAGGAAGACATGATGTGAAATGCTGCAAATTCTGCATCCAAACAACACTAAGCTAGATGCTCTAATGAACTCTTTATGTCTCCATCTTAATAATTGTTCTCCTTAATGTCTGAAAACCTATTAGAAAATGGATTAATATTTATTAATAATATGAAAATGAGACGTTTTCCATTAAAGCTGGTGTAATAAATCAGTAATCTTTATGTAAAATATTTACAAGATTAAAATAATTAACAAAAAATACTGTTATCGACATAGTATGGGAATTAAAATCACAATTTAAGTCTCTGATTAATTTTAAAAAATCGCTGATTTAAATCAACATTTAATCTTTTGGAATATACAGTTTTACCTTGATTTAGGATATAATAAAATTTAAACATCCTACTTGTTGTTAAGGTCAAATAAGCCAAAATAGGGGGGCATGAGCACATAGGTGATATCAAGTTAATAGACTGCCGAACTCTCAGTGATTTCCCTAATCACGGAGATTGTGCATTACATGTGCCATCTGTTGTGAATAATCACAACATTATCAATTTACCTTCTCAATTTGTTTTGAAAATTTCACTTTTAATGAACTTTAGAAGAAAATATGGCTGCAAAATTAAAGTGTTGTTAGAATAATGTAATATAAATACAGTTGAAAAATAAAAAAAATTTAACGAAAAATTTGCAATTAGTTTAGTAGAATCCAGCACAAAAATCACTTTTAAGACAATTTTTTTTTAAATTTAAATTTAAAAAATGAATAGAGAAGAAAAATTATTTGTCATGTCAGATACAACTTTCCAGAGCAACGGGATAAAACACACCAGTAACCAGTAAAGTACCAGTAACTTTTATTATTAATTAAAATGATAGTAATAAAGAAACTTGATTGCCCACTCGCCAAGAAAATACTTCATATTTAGCTTTTAGGAATACAAAAACGAAGGTTTACTTAATGTCATTTTGATTTTTATAGTGAAACAAGGCTGTGAAAATGAAATATTTGCTTGTGGGAAACAGACTCTGCAACTACTGAACCGATTTTGTAAATTCTTTCATTGTAATAATAACTAATAAAAAGAGTTAGTTTCTAAGCAGACTGCATTGTAACTGTCTTTTGGAAGGGAAGATTTTCTCATTAATTGAAGTCTCACGTTCACCTAATACGATACAAGAATGAAGATTGATCAAAATGTAACTTAATTAGAAATATATGTACCTGAAGAAGTAGAAATCCCCCTAAAGTTAATAGACCACCCCCAAAACCACTTGGCCTATTTTAACAGTCATGCATGCAAAGCCGCAGGTTTTGCTAGTTACACATATAATGAATTTACTAAAACATCTTGATCAAGTACATGGTAAAAACGAGCATTACAACAAAGTAAAGATATATACTTAGGTTTCTATTAAAAATAATGTACAGTTAATTTTGAAGAACCAGAAGGACCCGTGCGAAGCTTTCACACTGCAATCTTTGAGATTATTTCCTGGTACGTTTTAGCACTAATTTTTAATTAACTGATTTTTTTTAAAGCAAACAACGCGTTTTAACAGTATGTGGGTGTACTATATCAGAAACTTGTTCAAAAACTTTTCAAATGATACCTCATTCATCGTTGTATGTTTTATATGTGCATAGAAAAAAAAGATGTTGAAAACAGAAATAATATAGATGATGATTGTTTGTGTATAAGAAAATGGAAATAGATTGCCAGAAAAGTTTTTGCCAAATTTTTTTCTCTTGCCAAGGTTATTTCTCTAGGTTGCCAAGACTCCTATACTGAAAAAAAAAAAGGAATTATAAAAAAATTGAAACATTGAATCTGACGTTTAGGGAATTCATATGAAAGCATTTCTTCAGATTTTGCAAAACTGTTCCAAAAATGTCTTAAATATATAAATCAATATTTGGTAAATCAATTTTTTGCAACCCTATGGGAACTTAAACATGGGATGTTCAAACTTTGTGGATCAGCAGCCATTTAAATGACGTCAGACTTCGCTGGCGTTTTAACAGCTTAATGAAATATTAAAAAATAAACACTTATAATTTTTGTGAATCCTAATGAGCTGTATATCTAAAAGGAAGATAATTCTTAAATTACGCAATCTACTGGTGCTTGGATACATTACGCATATACACAGCCATTAAATAAAATCTCAATTAAAAGCTTGATATTTTTCAAAAAGTATGCGCAAGAAATAAATTAACAATCGTATTTCAATTGCATTATAGGACGACGTCATCTGATAATACAGTATTTTATTCTGGTGGCAACTAGGGATGTAACGAATATTCAGCCACTATTCGGTATTCGGCCCTTTTGCCGAATGTTCGGCTTGGCCGAATATTGAACCGAATATTCGGCCGAATATAATTTGATATTTTGCCGAATAGTTGCATATTTGGCCGAATATTCTAAGATATTTGGTTAAATAAGTTCCAGAAAATCAAAACAAAATGTGATTTTAAATATTTTCAACAAACAATATTAAAAAATTATATCTAAATATATTAATTATTATAAGAAAAAGAAATTCTAATACTTATGCAATTTTAAAGCTTCATGACAGCTTATAAATAACTGTATATAATGATATTACATAAATAAAAATATTTTTCTTGCTGCATATTTAGGCATCATGTGAATTTAAGTAAGTATTGCAACATTAATTTCTTTTACATTAAAATGCAAAATATGTACTGCATTTAAAGTTGAAATCTCTTAATTGAATTTAAAAATTTTAACTTTATATCTATTTTTTTAATCTGATTTATAATGATAACAGTTTCTTAAACAATATTAAAAATAAATATTTTACTGTCTTGTAAAAATGTTTAATCTTTCACAAATTAAATCATTTTTCTATTTTTTAATTTTACCTTTAAATAAAAAAATTTGAATAAATATAGGACTATATAATTACTTTACTAATTAAAAATTAAACATTAGATGTTGATTAAACGAACTAATGAGTTTGATACATTGAAAGAAAAAAACTATTATCTATACTGAAAAACATTTAATGAGTTACTTCAAAATAACATACAGGGGTAACAAAATAATCACTGTAAAGCCTGAAATTGTGATGCAAAAATAATAACTTTTCAGCATTTTCAAGAAGTCTGTTTCGTTTGGTTTCATATATATTACCAACTTCAAAAAACAAACGTTCACTATATACTGTGCTTGCAGGAGCTGAAAGATGATTTCTTGCTAAATTTGCAAGCCTTGGAAAGTTTTCTGCACTTGTTTTCCACCAGTTAAATGGACACTCTGTCCTAGCTATTATCCTAGCTATTGTCCTAGCTAGTTTATCAAAATACCAATCTACCTCTCTTAATTTATCTGCTGTATTATTATTAACTTTATTTGACAAATTTGGCAGTGATGACTTCTTATTTTTTTATTTCTGAAAAGCAATCCCAAAATGAAAATAAAATTATATTTTAAGAAAATAATCCTTTTCTTGACACACAGAATGTAAATTTACTAAGTTTGAGTTGCATGAGAAAGGATATAAAAAACAGAGGACACATGCAAGTTTTTATTTTTGGGGGTTAAATGATTTTACTAAAATAAAAAAAAGTTTATTTTTACAGAGGTAATGAGTTTCTATTTTAGATAAAAAATATATAAATTACTAGAACTATCTATGGATGAAAAAAATATATGAATTAAATTATTATTTACATTTTTGAAAGTCAAATGTTATTTTATTGGCATCAAAGTATTTCAAATATTACAAAAAAATACCTTCAGCTGTTATGATTTTTGAACACTCAAACAAAAAAATTATTTGAATTAGTCCTTAATTTAATTTTTGATTTTAAAATTGAAAAAGTAAATAAATAAACAAAATAATATTTTTTTTTTAAGTCAGTATTCGGCCGCCGAATATTCGGTATTCGGCCTAAAATTTGGCCGAATATTCGGTATTCGGCCAAATCACTATTCGTTACATCCCTAGTGGCAACACTGATTTGAGAAAACCTTTCATTTCCTTCATGAAAACAATGCCGATTTAATTTTTAATTAATGATAATTTTTATTCAAAAACATGTTTTAACGTATTGTTAAGTGTGCTACGTCAGAAGCTTGTTCATAATCCTTTCATATGCCATTTCCTTCGTCGTTCTGAGTTTCGTATTTTTTGAGAAAAAGGGATGTTGACAGGAGAAATAATATATATGATTCTTGCCACAGAAAAAAATAAATAAAAAATACAAATTTAACGATATAATTACTGCTTAAAGGGATAAAAATATTACACAAAATGCTTAAAAATACTTTTTAATAAAAAGATGACATGTTTCATGCACTGTAACAGCGACTTCAAGATCAAAATGATAAACTAGGAGGAGTCACGAAAGAAAGAAGTATAAATTTTAAATAAATATATCATACAACTTGATAAGATCAAATTAAATTCTATATCTACGATATTATACAATGAAATTCTATTCTATTCTACACCAGTGTGTCTTCTGATTTTCATTTTAAAATCTTTTTTTTTTTCTCAAATCAAGTTTAAATTTGGATTTTTTGTCAAATATGAAAAAATTCTGGATGTCTACCTACATATTTTTAATATATATTCGTAAGCCCCTCATTAAAAATTTTTTTTTTCAAAATGCAGCCAAACCATATATATAAATTAAAAAAAAGAGACAAACAAATATCAAACTACAGATAAGACTTATTTTTAAATCTTTTCTCTACTTACTGCCTTCTGGCGTTGTAAATTCAATGACTTGTGAGGCAGGACCCGTATACATGTCGTTAAAGGCAAGAACACGTACAAGATTACGTGAGAAAGGTCGGAAGATAGTGACTAGGGATTGGGTGACATTTGCTTTCACAACTTGTTCTCTAAGGCGTTCTTCCCCCTCATCCATTGTCCAGGTCTGGATCTGAAAAACGGAACAACACAGAATTCAGAAACAAGAATTATGATGAAATATTACTTAACCTATTCAAATATATGATAATACAGAGGGTGTTTCAACATTTTTAGACGATTTTCATGGTACTTACAGGACTATGATCACATAAAATATTTGTGTTTTAAATGCTCAATTTGGTAACCCTCATTCGGAACTACCTTTCTACACCGTAATTTCTATGACAATATTGCCTTTTGTAGTTTTGGAAGAGGTATTTTGGCCCATTCCTCTTGAAAAGCTTTCCAAGCCCATGAAGGGTTGAAGGTTAACATTTGAATAATACGCTTTTTATAACTCCAAAAATCCATGGGTGATTTAGAAGATAAATCAGTGAAGGGTATAACCCTGGACACACGTTTCTTGTTCTATTTTTTCCAGGAAATTAACAGTGGATTGTGATGTGTGGCTGCTTCCTTTATATGGATGCAGTTCAACAGATTGCTGGAACTGGGTGTAAAGATGACATTTCATGGTTGAAGATTGGGAGTAAAATATGCTTCTGACATTATGCAGAGTTGATCTTAACATTTTTCTCCACTGTCTTTATTTGTATTAATTTGACGCTATATGCAAAGCCACCGACAATCATAAATCTTTCACTAAAACTTTCTTTAGATACATTGAACCCTGTTTTAACATTTTTTCTCCTCTTTGATCATAATAAATGGATCTCTTTTTATTACAATCATTTATACTCAAGCTTCATCTATTTTAACAAAATTTTCCCATTTGTTTCCGGGTAAATACTTCTTATAAAGACTTCTGTATCGTGTTCTGTGTTTGGCGATAGGTCGAAGAGTAAGACTAATGAACATACTGGTTTTTGGCCTTTTAGGTAGCTTTCAATACAAAAAAGTATAAAGCTACCTATTGCAGCCGTTCGGAGGAAAGCAGTTCCGGAAAATTTCGATATATTTTCACTGATCATGACCCCAGACCCCAAAACCACCCTCCGTTCAAATGTTGATTTATATATATATATATATATATATATCCATATATATATATATGACCTATGTCATACGCAGGGGTCACATTCACTCAGGAAGAATTGGAGCAGGTTTTGGAGCAGTCAAAAACGGCTTTTGGAGCAGGAAAGTGAGTTTTTGGAGCAACAAAAAACGACTTGTGGAGCAGGAAAATGAGTTTTTTGGAGCAGACCAAAGCTCTTCTTTTGAAAATAAATTCAGTATCACCATTGTATCCAACACATATGTTGAAATCTCATACAGTACAAAATCTATACTCTGGACCTCAGCGATTCCAAATTTCGGTTCATTTGCCATAAAAAACAAAGAAATGAAAAATAATTTAACCCCTCCCTTACTCCATGAAATATTTATATCAGGGATGCATTAGCAATACTAACTAGTATGGTGTGGCCATCACAAAATATTCTTCTATATAAATCAAATCGTCCTCAACAAAAATTAAATGACAATGTATTCGAGCTTGAGATATAGCTATCGCAGAAATCATGAAAACAAAACATAGCAGAGAGACTTGTCAGGCAGTATGCACCCAAAATTCATAAGGATCTATTTAGGTCAAGGTTTAACAGTCTGAAATTTCATGAAATTCTGTGCATTAGTGCTTCAGATATAGTTATTGCACAAATCGTGAAAAATGCAGCATAGCAATGCCCCCTGCCAGACAATTTAAACCAAAACCTAATCAGTATTTATTTATGTCAAAGTGTAAATCTGAATTTTGAAGAAATTCCGTGCATTAGTTCTTGAGGTATAGCTATCAAGGAAATCATGAAAAATGCAGCATAGCAGCTCCACTTGTTGGGCAGTTTACACCAAAACTTAATTAGCACAATTTATGTCAAAGTGTAACTGAATCTGAAGTTTGTTTAAATTACTGTAGTAACTCCTCTATACCGACCCGATAAAAGATGGTGAGTGGTAGCAAGATCGGATCGTTGGTACAGAGAATTTCTCGCATAAATTAGAAAATAGAATTTTATTGTATAACAATGTTAATTCTAATGAAAAATATATACAAGACGTTAATACAGCATTTAATTATTTTCCGTGAGTCAATCGCTAATAAATTAATGTTCTCTTGACTCTGAGTGCAGCTCGATCAATCAAAAGTCTCAGGAAATTACTGTCTGTCGTAACTTCTAAAGAAAGTTCATTCGGAACAGGGCTCGTCCGTTCCTTCTCTTCGGAAAAATATACTAAATCACGATGCTTCAGAGTTAAAGAACTCTCACTATCGCACTTGTCGTTCTTTTTCACTTCGCTGGGATTTTCACCTGATACCTGCCGTATCAATTAAATAGAGGTCAGACCTCACTATTTCCAGAGAGTCACCACTCTCGTCCAGATCTATTCAAAAAAACTCCTCTCTCACTTTTTCATTCTCGCAGGAGAACTTCTTCTAGGGGCGGGGATTTTGTCGAGGCGGACCCCTCGAAACTCTCCAGCCTCTCAGTAGCCTTGAGATCCCTCTGTTTCGTTTTCACTAAGTCCGTCATTGGACGTTCTAAGACAAAGGGCAAAGTTTTGGGCGCAAACCTAAAAATCGTGTGCAGAGATCGCTTCTCTCGCAGATGACCTCTTTCCCACGAACTCGGCAAGGATCAAAGCATAAGACCCCTCTTTGGGTAACGCCTTACCACTACATCACTGTCCGAACTTTCCGCTCACAGTACAATAGAATTCGGCGTCTGCTAGTCTTCAAGGCAAAAATAGCGAGGGAAGGTATGCAGTTAAGTGTACTCACAGGAAATGCTAGAATGACACATCGCGCACCTGGATGAGGAGGCCCAATTCTTTACAACACCCCCTCCTCAAACGATTCTTAAGGGTGAAACACTAAGAATCTCTAAGAGTCGGATAAAGAATTGCAAGCTCAAATTACATCAGAGTGGCAAGAAATAAAACATACATGAATAAGATAATACTACCTTCCTCTTTTTTTTTTGTTTTTCGCACTCTGATAAGAAATCATGAACATATAATGAAATAAAACACAGTGAAATAAAAAATAAAAAATCTTAAAATAATTATATACAAAAGTTTATCAAGAAATCTCCTTAAACTCGACTCAGACAATCAACATGTGGAATGTCTTTGCCTGCGCGATGAGAAATGGCATAATTATAAGGTTGCAGAGCCATGGACCACCTTAATAACCTGGGATTATTTCCAGAATTTCTTTTTAGAAATACCAAGGGATTGTGGTCTGTTTCAATAGAAAAGTTTTGTCCATCAATATAATGCCTTAACTTTTTTATCGCAAAAATAATTCCAGCACACTCTCTTTCAGTGGCGCAGAAACTTTTCTCACTATCAGTAAATTTGCGACTTAAATATATTATGGGGTGCTCTTCCGATCCCTCTCTTTGAGCCAATACCACGCCAATACCTAAGTCACTAGCATCAGTTTGTACTATGAATTCTTTCTGAAAATTAGGAGCGTATAGCACCGGTTCTTCAGTAAGTTTCATTTTCAAAGTCTCAAAGGCTTTTCCCATTTCGTCGCTCCATGCAATCTTTTCTTTTTTATTTTCCCCTTTAAGCGCCCTAGTTAATGGTTCTACAATCACTGCATAATCTTTTATGTACCGGGAATAATATCCAGCCATTCCCAAACATCTACGAATTTCAGTTTTCGATTTCGGAACCGGTAATTCCTTAATTGCCTTTACTTTCGCCTCAGCTGGCCTCCGTCTGCCCTCTCCTACAATATGCCCAAGATATTTTACGGTTTTCTGAGCGAACTTGCATTTCGCCAATTTGATTTTTAGTTTCGCGTCATTCACCCTTTTTAATATTATTTCTAGATGACGCATATGGTCCTCGCAACTGTCTGAAAAAAACGCCATATCATCTAGATACGGTAAACAGAATTCCTCAAGTGCGTTTATTTCCCGCCTTAAGATATCTGCTAACTCCACCCGTTTTCTGTAAGGCTTTACTAAACTCAAGTGAGAAATCTGGGATTTCTGTCGCCTCCCAGGAACATTCACAATATAATTCGTTTCCGTAATTATTGACTCATTTCTTCCCGGCCCTATCCGACTATCTGACATTTTAATTGGCTTTCTGGTAGTTAAAACTAAAACCTCATCTTTCACATTAATCTTCCGTTTTACCGCCTTTCTGTCAAACCAAAATTTCCTCTTTTCTCGTTTTTCTGACACATTTTCAACGGCTAAAACTCGACATCTTTTTAACCTGTTCGTGAGATTAAACACACATCCCTTCACGAATTTATTTTCCTCCGTTTCTCTTATCCATTCTCCAAATACTAACGCTTTCAAGAGCTTTCTAACTTTTCGATGCCAACATGCAATTCTATCGCTTATTCTGCGACACACTCTCGGATTTTTCAACTTAACACCGAACCTTTTTAGAAATGCGGTAGTTAAATCGTTTATCAATCTTTTCCCAAGGTCCAAGTATTTTGACACATTTCCTTTAACCTTCCCTTTCCCTAAGTGTAATGACACTTTTTCAAGGCACGCGCCAAAAATATCTGCCTGATAAGGCAATGGGACAAGCACCTGCTTCCCCACATTCACGCGATTGTCTCTGGCTTTTGCCACTATCAAAGAATCTCCCGCATTACAATGCGATACTACACCTTCCGTTTTTTTACTAATCTCTTTGAGAGATTGATCTCTGTCTAATTCAATTTGACTATCCTTCCCTCCAATTTCTGCTAAATTCGAAGATCCCTCACAAATCGACAAAGGCGATAATCCCTTATCCACACTAACCATTTCAGTAGGGCTTTCTAGATTTTCACCCTCTAGTTTTGAATTCAACGCTTCCGCTTCACTGCACTCTTGAAAAATTCCCCCTTCTTTTTCTTTTACTGAATTCAAAGTTTCCGCTTCAACATTCCCCCTAGAAATATCCTCTTCTTTTTCTTCCTCGGAATTCAAAGTTTCCGCTTCAACTTTCCCGCTAGAAATTTCTTTTTCTTCCTCGGAATTCAAAGTTTCTACTTCAACATTCCTGCTAGAAATTTCTTTTTCCCCCTCGGAAATCATAATTTGTTTATTTACCGGATTCAAAGTTTCCGCTTCATCGCGTCGGTGAACATTCTCCCCTTCCTTATCGGAAAACATAATCTGCTTATCTTCCAGCTTTGGAGTATGGTCAATTTTTTTCTTTTGAGCCCGCGTCAAAACTGCATTTACTAACTCGGGTTTTATATTCGCCTGCTCTAATAACTTTTGAGATTTATTACCCAACAAATAATAATCCATGTCTGAATCGCTATTATTTACTCCTGCCTTGGTTTCAATGATTCCTACACCTTCAATTTCTAAAGTGACTTCTGCTATAGGTAAGCAGTACAATTTCCTGTCCACCGGGGTTTTAATCCAAACATGATCTCCATTCAAATTATCTTGACTGACTAAATGGTGCGGGACCAAATCTATCTGGCTCCCACTGTCCGTTAAGGCAGTTGCCTGAATTCCATTCACTAATATTTTGCTCAAATAAGGGGAGAAGGTTTCTTCAAGTGTCGGCTTACTTATTAAGTGACCAACCCGGGCAACATCTCTCTTTTTAATCTCCGGACAATCTACTTTGTAGTGCCCGCTTCGAAAACACGCATGACACTTAACTTCTCGCCTTTTTTCGTAAACCCTTTCCCTTTCTTTATGATCATCGCGATCCCTCCAGTTAAAGTTAGTCTCCGGATTTCTGTTACCGTTTCGCCCATTTTCAAAAGTCTTGGGTCTTTCAAATTTCTTCTCTAAAGGGAGTTTCGGATTCCAAGTTTTTTTAGACGGGCGCTTGATTGCCTCGTACGCATCTAAAAGCCTCACTAACTCTTCGGGATCTTTAATATCCGCCCAGTTATCTATAAAATGTTCGCGCATTTCTGGAGACGCCTTCCGTTTGATCTGGTCCGTGACAAGCAAATTTTTCAATCCTTCAAAATCCGAAACTTGTAAGCATGACAGCCAACCTTCTAAAAAAACTATTAAGTTCAAAGATCAGGTCCTTCCAAACTGAATTAGGATTTCGGGGATGCTGACTAAATTTTTGTCTGTACGTCTCTGCATTCAAACGATATCGTTCTAACAATTTTTCTTTCACATATTGAAAATCAATCATCAATTTTGTCTTCGGGATCTCTCAAAATTAACTCAGCCATTCCCACAGGTAATAATGATAGTAAGTTCGTCACCAACTCATCCGAATTTAGATTACATTTTTTTGCCTGTCTCTCGAATAAATTCAAAAACAACGAAATATCCGAATTCTTTTCATCGAAGCGATGCATAATTGTTTTTAGGGGTAAATGATTCGTTCTAACTGAGATGCTACTGGATGCGGTACTCCGGTCATCTGACTCTTGTGTCGCTTTTAACATAGCTAACTCATGTTCGCGCTCTTTCTCTTTTTGAAGTCTATTGTAGGGTTAGATAACACCTCCCCCACAATATCTTGAGCCACACTGCTTACCATTTAATTAAAATAACTATGTGCATGATGGAGGCTAAAATAATTGCAACATTTTCTGAAGGAAACAAAAAGGGTTTATTAAAACTGTAGGTTATAGGTAGCAAACACATCTTTTAGAAGATACATCATCACAGGCACATAATAAGTCAAACTTTCAATAATTTCTGAAGTCCAAACATAGTTCATTTATACTGCGTATATTAACTGAATATTTTATACACTAAAAAAAACAAGTAGTCACCTGCTACTAAATAAAACACTAAGTAAAAAACATCTTCAAAATAAGACCTATTTGCAAAAGCTACTCACATGTTGAACTGACTTGTCAAACTACAAACTTCCCCAATATATACTTCAAACACAATACAAAATCTGCATTTTAATGTTGCCAAATTAGTAAATATAACTTTCAATAAGTGATAGACACACCCACTAGAACAAAATGACATCACTGTGTCAGAATGACATCAGAAGAAACAACAAATCAGAAAAAGGTTAACTAAAAAGTAACAGAAAGTTAACTTCACTACCAACCACCCAACCATATGCTGAAAAAGGTAAACAAGCATGCACACTTGCTGTAAGTACCAGACTATTGAATTTAAACATTAAAAATGATTAACTAAATAAGATACTTAGAAAATAAATTAAACTAAACATAGAAGCAAGCTTTTATATAGTGGTGGTGGTTATTAAATAAAATGAGGAGCTGGGAAAACACAAAAATATAACTTTAAGCCTACAAATGCCCCCTTTTTTTCCAGGTCCTCTGCCTAGCCAAACAACCATTTTCTAAAATAGAAAAATTTTTCACTTGACAATGCTTTTGTCATTACATCAGCAACATTACATTTACTAGATACATACTTAAGTTCAAAATTTCCAATATTTTCCTTTACAAAATAACTACGTGTATCAATATATTTGGTTCTTGTATTTTCTATATTGTTTTTAGAAAAACTTATAGTACTTTGATTGTCACAATGAATTGTTGGTTTAGTTAAGTTTAAGTTCAAAAAGGAAAAGTCATCAATTATTCTTGTTAACCAACACAGTTCCTTGACTGAGTCTGATAAAGCAACATATTCAGATTCCATACTTGATAAGGCAACACATTTCTGTTTAGAAGAATTCCATATAATAGGTACTTGGTCAACAAAAATTACTAAACCACTAACTGATTTACGATCAACTAAATCTGAAGCCCATGTAGCATCAGTATAGACATTAATATTACAATTTGAAATTCTAGATAGATTTAAACTCAATTCTTTAGTATCAATAACATATTGCAAAACCTGACACAAATTTTTCCAATGATCCCATGATGGCTTATTAGAAAACTGAGATAAAGCAATAACTGAAAATTGAATATCAGGTCTACTTCTAGAAGCTAAAAACAACAAGCAACCTATCAACTGTCTGTAAGGGACATCTATTTGTTCCCCCTCATTCGTTAAGTTTAACACTGTTCCTGGTGTTAACGGCAATTTGCATTTTATTCTAGGAACATTAAAAATTTCTGCAATTCTTTCAATATATTTAGTTTGATGCAGTACATAAGACCCCTCACGTTGCTCGAATTCAACTCCTAGAAAATTTCTAATTTCACCTAAAGTTTTTATTTCAAATTTAGACTTTATTAATTCAATTACTTGGTTTAATATTTCCTTATTCTCTGCAAAAATTGCTAAGTCATCAACATAAACTAGAATTACTACTTTTAATTTATAAACATATATGCAGTTGCAATTCAATGCTTTATCAAAACCTAAATCCTTAAAAGTTTTGTCTAATTCATTAAACCATTCGCGGCCAGCCTGGTGGAGTCCATATAATGCCTTGTTAAGTTTCCATACATACTTTTCATCAACTTCCCGGAAACCATCTGGCTGCTCAACATAAATTTGTTCATTTAATTTTGCATATAAGTATGCACCTTTCACGTCAATATGCTGGGTAAACCATCCCTTTAGAACCACAAGTACAATAAAGAAAAATCTAACAAGTGGAAAAGCTATGACAGGTGAAAATGTGTCAAAATAATCGATTCCCTCAACTTGTCGGAATCCCTTCGCTACTAACCTAGCTTTAAAACTTTTAATTTTACCTGACACATCCTTTTTCAGTGTATATACCCATTTTGTACCAAGAACTTTACTCTTTTCAGGACGGGTTACAAGGTCATACACTTCCCTATCTTTTAATATTTTAAGTTCAGTACTCATAGCTTTAACCCACTCTTGTTTCTCAGGAAGATTTTGGGACTCACTAAAACTAATTGGAATTTTTATTTCAGCACAATGTGCTTCTGGGTTAGATTCTAAGTCCTCTTCATCAGTTTCTATTACAGGTTTAGAATTAGAGTCACTTTTCAGTTTAACTTCAGGCTGGGAGGGATCTGAATTAGTTTTAAGTGGTTTAAAATCAAATTCCTCAGATTTAAAAACTAGACCCTTTTTCTTACAATAATCCTTCACATCATTTTTACTTCTTAACCTAATACCAGGTTCTGGATAGTAGTAAACATCTACACGACCTGCAGAACTACCTGACTCTCTAACCTTTTCAATTCTCTTCCAATCTGAAAAAGAAGTATTTTCAACTGGGTCATCTTGCACTTTAAATTTAACCATTCTATTGCTAGAGTCTTTAACTGGTTCTGAAATAAAATCATTTTCAATGATTTTCAAATGTTTAGTTTCCTGCACTTCTTTAGTCCCTTGAAACCATACTCTATAACCTCTCGTGCTCCTGGCGTAGCCAATTAAAATTCCCTTTTTAGATCTTGCCTCTAATTTATTACGATACCTTTTTGGAATATGAACAAAAACAGTACTTCCTATAACTCTTAAGTACTTAACCGAAAAATTTCCACCTTTCCAAACATTCAGAGGGGCTTTCCCATGCAATTTAGTGTGAGGGTATCTATTTTTTAAGTAATTTACAGTACAAACCATTTCAGCCCATAATTCTTTAGGTAAATTTGCCTGAATTAACATAGCTCTGACTCCCTCCATTAAAGTACGGTTGTATCTTTCCGCGATGCCATTCATCTGTGGCGAATACGTATTCGAGTGCTCATGTTTAATCCCCTCATCTTTTAAGAATTTCTCAAATTGATTAGAATCAAATTCTTTACCCCAATCAGAACGAAGTCTTTTAATTACATGACCTGTCTGCTTCTCAACTAAAGCTTTATAATGCTTGAAATAATCAAATGCCTGACTTTTATATTTAAGAATGTATACATGTGCATACCTAGAGAAATCATCAACTAAACTCAAGAAAAACCTAGCCCCACCTAAAGAAGGTTCAGGAGCTGGTCCCCAAATGTCGAGGTGCACTAACTCTAAAATGCCACCTGTCTTAATATCATCTATAACATGATGAGATTCTCTGGTACTTTTAGCTAAATTACAAACTTCACATGACCCCATTTCACCGGATAAATTTTTAAGTCCAGTTACATAATTTGTTTTTGAAAATTTTATCAAGTTTTTAGCATTTAAATGACTGAAACGCCTATGCCATAGCACTAAATCATTAGAACAATTATTTAACTTACTATTTCTAACAACATAAGCACAAGATTCATTAGACACACATTTAGCAGTAATACAATAAAATTTAGTTACTAAAGGCACTGTTAAAAATTCAGAATTATCAGGATTAAAAATTATAGCTTTACATTTCTCAAATTTTACTTTAAAATTTTTATCAGTTAATTTTCTAACAGACAGAAGATTTCTCACCATATCAGGAACATAATATACATTTTTTAAAGTAAAAGTTCTTACTACAGTACCACAGTTCACTCGTAAGTCAATGTCCCCTATACCACAAATGTCAGCAATTCCTTTTGCTATAACAGCTTGACTTTCTAATTCTCTGAAATTGTAGAAGAGAGATCGATCATAACTGAAGTGATCTGTTGCTGCAGAATCCAAAATAAATTCAAGTTCAGGTCCATCAGACAATAGGGCGGATGTGAAGAAAGCTTGATTAGGCAGTTGGGATTTCCTTGAACTTGATCTGAATCTTGGTCTATACTGATTTAATCTCCTGGTTTGGGATCTATGTCTACAATTCTTGATTAAGTGGCCAACTTGACCACACCGATAGCACTTTCGGGTTTCTTGTTGCACAGTTGAATTCACAGCACTAGGAGGATGGACCTTTGGTATAGTATCAGTCGAAAAATTTCTAGAAGACATTAGAGCTGTATTTTGATTTTTGAATATATCTTGGTCATCGATCTGTTTATTTTGCAAACGGTCATATTCAGCAAGCAAAAATGGTCGAAGACCTTCCACAGTGAATTCATCATCAGCCAATTGATAAAGACGAGATATAAGGGTCTCATAAGATGGCGGTAAACTTTCTAAGATTTGAAAAGCAATTTCATCTTTAGGCACACTCTTTCCTGTTTGCTCTAAATCTCTAACTATTTCCAAAACTTTTCCAATATACTGACTCATAGTATCACTGGCCTCAAACTTTGTATTTATGAACTTTCTCCGAAGGTGAGCAACTCTTGCACGTGACGTAGGTTCATAAGCACTTTTTAATAACTGCCACGCCTCAAAAGATGATTCAGCACTAAAAACTACACTTTTGATCTCTTCAGTCAAGCTTAAACATATGTATGCCAATGCCTTCTTACTTTTCTTCATATACTCCTCAAAATTTTCAATATTTCCTCCATCGGCTTTTGCTTTACCTTTTTCTTTATCAGAAGTATAAATTTCTAAGCCTTGGCTAATTAGCATCATATCCATGCTGAACCTCCATGCCTTCCAATTATCATTACCCAATTTAGGGAAAGAGAGAGTCTGCTCAGTTATCTTACTCATTTTATCACAAAATACAGCACCACAAAATAAAAGGTAAAGCAGTAAAGGTAAGCAGAGCGCCCAACCACGCTCTGCTACCACATTGTAGGGTTAGATAACACCTCCCCCACAATATCTTGAGCCACACTGCTTACCATTTAATTAAAATAACTATGTGCATGATGGAGGCTAAAATAATTGCAACATTTTCTGAAGGAAACAAAAAGGGTTTATTAAAACTGTAGGTTATAGGTAGCAAACACATCTTTTAGAAGATACATCATCACAGGCACATAATAAGTCAAACTTTCAATAATTTCTGAAGTCCAAACATAGTTCATTTATACTGCGTATATTAACTGAATATTTTATACACTAAAAAAAACAAGTAGTCACCTGCTACTAAATAAAACACTAAGTAAAAAACATCTTCAAAATAAGACCTATTTGCAAAAGCTACTCACATGTTGAACTGACTTGTCAAACTACAAACTTCCCCAATATATACTTCAAACACAATACAAAATCTGCATTTTAATGTTGCCAAATTAGTAAATATAACTTTCAATAAGTGATAGACACACCCACTAGAACAAAATGACATCACTGTGTCAGAATGACATCAGAAGAAACAACAAATCAGAAAAAGGTTAACTAAAAAGTAACAGAAAGTTAACTTCACTACCAACCACCCAACCATATGCTGAAAAAGGTAAACAAGCATGCACACTTGCTGTAAGTACCAGACTATTGAATTTAAACATTAAAAATGATTAACTAAATAAGATACTTAGAAAATAAATTAAACTAAACATAGAAGCAAGCTTTTATATAGTGGTGGTGGTTATTAAATAAAATGAGGAGCTGGGAAAACACAAAAATATAACTTTAAGCCTACATCTATCGTTCTCTTCCTTCTCTGTCAATAATTTATTTTCTCTATCTTTTTCTAACAGTTTAATTTGCGCTAAGGCTAGCTCTTTATCAAATCCCTCTGACGACTCTATCTTTTTTATAATTTTCGGTACTGTATCATTCTCTTCTAAAATGACCTCAAATTCGTAAGCTAACGTTTGCAAATCAGATTTCCTAAAATATTTAAGCTCCGACATTTTTTAAAGTTTAAAATTAGAAATTATCTTTCCCACAAATATATAGCAATATAATAAGATTTAATGCTATTCCTACCAAGTGCTTCAAAATATTACCAAAATATACACTCATAAAAAAGGTACGCTTAACAATAATATATAGGAAATATGCAACATATAAAAATAAGCAACCCTATCCTATCGTCCACATTCACCTTGGTATTTGGTTATAAAATACATATGGGATCAATTTTACACAAAACAACAATTTCAATTTCAAAAAGCACAGTAAAAATATTTTAAATTGCAAAAGTCTTATTCAATTCCTTTCTCTTTTAATCAATGGTGGTCTTAATCTCTGCATCCACTCTTAAAAGATTTAGAATAATTCACAACAAACATATAAAATCAACTCTGTTATCTTAAAATATGACATGCGTTCGATAATTATTTTTTTTTTTTATTTATTTTTTTTTTTTTTAATGATCTCTCATTTATAGATTCAGCTAAAATTTTGTAACACTGCACAACTCTCAGTTTGCATTAAATTAATTCAACAATAATTTAATTTTAACTACAAAATTTGTCTATTCAATAAGTTACAGTTATATCGGAAATATCTCATCATACTTTTTTTTTTCTACCGGAAAAATTTCTCAAAAATTTACTCTCACAAAAATAAACATACAACTTTTTTTTTTTTTGAAGCCTACAACATCTATACAAACATTAATAACAATTAAAGCCACTCTGAGTATAAAAAGAGCTTACCTCCATTACTAAGAGTCTTTCAGGGCGTCAGAAGCACAGACTTCAAAGATTCTCAGGAGCACAGACGGGGTTCTCTATCACACTTTTCGGATGGGGACTCTTCCGGATGGGGGAACACTCTCCAGAATTCTTGGTAGATTTCTCTTTCTGATGGGGGAACACTCTCCAGAATTCTTGGTAGATTTCTCTTTCTGATGCTGTGTTGATCCACAGGGGCGTCTAAGGAGACTCAGGTCACAAGTCACAAGGAGACTCTTTCTTGGAGCACTTTGATGATTTAAATTTCAGAGTCCACTCTTTGTCTTTAGAGAATGTCATTAATTTTTGCTAATAAATCCATCACCGCAAGCCACCAGTTGTAATAACTCCTCTATACCGACCCGATAAAAGATGGTGAGTGGTAGCGAGATCGGATCATTGGCACAGAGAATTTCTCGCATAAATTAGAAAATAGAATTTTATTGTATAACAATGTTAATTCTAATGAAAAATATATACAAGACGTCAATACAGCATTTAATTATTTTCCGTGAGTCAATCGTTAATAAATTAATGTTCTCTTGACTCTGAGTGCAGCTCGATCAATCAAAAGTCTCAGGAAATTAATGTCTGTCGTAACTTCTAAAGAAAGTTCATTCGGAACAGGGCTCGTCCGTTCCTTCTCTTCGGAAAAATATACTAAATCACGATGCTTCAGAGTTAAAGAACTCTCACTATCGCACTTGTCGTGCTTTTTCACTTCGCTGGGATTTTCACCTGATACCTGCCGTATCAATTAAATAGAGGTCAGACCTCACTATTTCCAGAGAGTCACCACTCTCGTCCAGATCTATTCAAAAAAACTCCTCTCTCACTTTTTCATTCTCGCAGGAGAACTTCTTCTAGGGGCGGGGATTTTGTCGAGGCGGACCCCTCAAAACTCTCCAGCCTCTCAGTAGCCTTGAGATCCCTCTGTTTCGTTTTCACTAAGTCCGTCATTGGACGTTCTAAGACAAAGGGCAAAGTTTCGGGCGCAAACCTAAAAATCGTGTGCAGAGATTGCTTCTCTCGCAGATGAACTCTTTCCCACGAACTCGGCAAGGATCAAAGCATAAGACCCCTCTTTGGGTAACGCCTTACCACTACATCACTGTCCGAACTTTCCGCTCACAGTACAATAGAATTCGGCGTCTGCTAGTCTTCAAGGCAAAAATAGCGAGGGAAGGTATGCAGTTAAGTGTACTCACAAGAAATGCTAGAATGACACATCGCGCACCTGGATGAGGAGGCCCAATTCTTTACATTACGTATTTCAGCTCTTGAGATAGGGTGCAAACAAACAAAAACAGCAATTACTTACAAAAAGTCCTTTTCCTAAATATAATTCGAAATTGCAGATAGTGTCCTGTTTCGGGTCATGAAACCTGATTCCAACAAGCGCTTCCGTTGCAGGTCGGGTTGATCTGATTTTTCAAAAGCAAGTCCTGAATATTTTTCCAATAAAAAAATTATATATTTGTTAAATCAAAATTATTTTTTTCCATAACGACCAATTTTTAAAAAATACGACTGATTAACAAAATTTGCAATGTTTTTCAGTCACTGATTGGCGAAATTCACAATTTTTTCTGCGATCGATTCACGAATTCCGCAGTTTTCTTTCGTGATCGTTGGACAGAAATTGCAGTTTTATTTCGCAATCACCTTACGAAAATTGCAGTTTTATTTCGTGATCGTCTGACAAAAATCACAGGTATTTTTCGCGGTCACTTGCTGATAATCATTTTCTCCAATTTATGACAAAAATCTTGATTTTATTCTGCGACCGTCTCACAAAATCACGATCGTCTGATGAAAATTGCAGTTTTATTTCGCAGTCGTTTGACGGAAATCACAGTTTTATTTCAAGATTGTTTGATGAAAATTACGGTTTTATTTTGTGAATGTTTGACGAAAATCGCAGTCACTTGTCAAAAATAGTTTTAAATTGAGGTCGCTTGCCAAAAATCAAAGTTTTACTTCGAGGTCACTTGCCAAAAATCGAGGTTTTATTTCGTGATTATTGACGAAAATTGCAGTTCTATTTCGCAGTCGTTTGACGAAAATCACGGTTTTATTTTGTGATCGTTTGACAGAAATAGCGGTCTTATTTCGCGGTCAATCGCCGAAAATCACAGTCATATATTGCGGTTACTTGCCGAAAATAGAGGTTTTATTTCGTGATCGTCTAACGAAAATTGCAGTTTCAATTTGTGATCATTTGATGAAAATCGCAATATTATTTCTCGGTCACTTGCCAAAAATCATGATTTTACTCCAAGTTCGCTTGCAGAAAATCGAGGTTTTATTTTGTGAGAGTCCGAAGAAAATCGCCGTTTTTTTCTGTGATCACTTGACGAAAATCTTGATTTCAAATCGTAGATTTGATTTTTAAAAATCAAAAAAGGGGAAATCTGTTGTTCGGTGGAAAATGGCATTCCTGGGAAGAAAATGGCGCAAAGAAATCCGATTTCACCGTAGAAAAGAAAAAACAAAATGCTCGTTTTGGAGCAAAAATAGTAAAAAAATGCATTTGTAGCAGATTGTAGCAGATATTTTCGTTTGGAGCAGTTTGGTGCAATTGGAGCAGGTCTGTGACCCCTGCATACGATAACGCTCGTATTTATAAATCAATTTCGATGAAACCAATTGTGTGTATTAAGCTCACCCATGTCTCGACCGAGTTCGTTGGCCAGCTTGGTCTGCCATTTTGTTTCAAGATGGCGGCCATTTAAAAATTTAAAACTAAAATAAATATACAAAAAAGTTAAAAATTCAAAGTTATTTTTTTAATTACGTGTTAGGCCTTGATACGAGGATTCCAGAGCATTTTTTGGTTTACCTCTATCTTAAAAAATGGCTGAGATAGAGGAGTTTGAAATTCTAGGGTGGCTGACATTTTGAAACAAAACAGCACATCAACGCGATTACTCGCAAATTATTTTCTTTCATTGTTGTAATAATTTTCCCAATCATACGCAGAAAACTATATATTCATATCCGTCAGTGCCGAATTCTCGCCAAAAATGGCGACATTTGGCGAAATATCGCCAAATTTGACGACCAAAATAAGTCTTCATAAATGAAGCCAATTTGGCTATTGCTCAATAATTTGGCGAATTTCTTATTCAAATTCAGTATTAACGAATCTTTTGTAACCGTTTCTTTGCATTTTAACTTGCTGTTTTCGTGTAACATTAGCTAAAATTTTAAAACGGAGATATAGGAAAGCCCGGAAGAACTTTCTAAAATTCAAATCAGTGTTAATGATTTTGTTATCAGTTGACACGGAGCATTTTAATTTTAACGATTTAACAACAGTCCTTTGACTCAGAGGATTTTTTTCTTTACTCTAAAAGATCTGATCTTTGCTGTATTCGAAGAATTCCTTTTTCGTTCTTGGGTATGGAATAATTTTTCCACTCGAAGCGAGATATTCATGTTTAAAGCAGAAATATAGTCTTCCATCCATTGGTGCTTTAAAAGTGCAATTTTGCTGGTAAACAAAAATTTCAGTTGCCAGACGAGAATTTATACCTTCAAAAACATATTAGCTGTGAAAAATAAATTCTCTGTGCAGACAATATTTTTTTTTTACACTGAAACAAACTCGTCTAAAAAATGTGTGAACAGCCTCTGTATATCACTCTTTTTATAAGGAAAATTTTTATAACACTAGGTAGTTGTTTACTTTCTTGTTGACTGTTTATGATAAACAAAAGTATAAAATGGAGTATATATTTTAGAAAATTTCGTTTTTGATAAGAAATGTAAAAACAAGTAATATAAAAAAAAAAAATTTAAAGTCAATTCCTACTCAGGTCGAAAAGAAATTTTTTTCCAGCGATCTACACACTTCGCCACTGGCGGTATTTATTCCTAAATTTATATCCTGCTAAATATTTTATATAAGAGAAATTTTTTTCTCCCATATAAAACTAAAATTAATTAATTAAATTTAATCAATGAATTAATATTTGAAAAAACTGTATTAACATCCAGTGTCATCCACTACAAGTTCAAAAAAATGTATTTGAACTTGAGTGGAGGAATAAAAAGTATTTTATTAACGATTGATTATTTGAACAAGATATATAAATATATATATAAGGGGAGTGTGAACTAATAGTAGGAATTGAAAAATGCCTTTCATGCTTATAGGTTGAATATTGGAGATCTGACGAACCACGCAAACACTATTTTTTAAAGCAAGCAGTGGGGTGTGACACTCACTTTGTAACCTCGGAAATGACCTCTGACAGATTCAGGTGAGACAGGATCCCAAGAGAACATGGCAGATCGAGAATCCTTCACGTACAGACACTTGAAATTCTTTGGTTCCTCCAGAGGAACTGGAAAATCGAAACAATTGTTAGAATCAGTGAGATACTTCTAATTATAGAAGGATATTATTTTACACACAGAGAAAAAGACAAATTTTAAAAGATTCCAAAGCCATCTTTAAAGCTTTGTTCATACCATAAAATTTAGCTGAAAATTTACATCAATGGTGGAAAAACAAACAAGATTTCTGCTGAATGCAGCACAGAAAGTATATTCTCAACAGTTCCTCTACTTATAACCCCCCCCCCTTTTTTTATGAAATAAAAAGTAATCATTTTGGAAAAAAGAACATTCACAATTTCTGCTCAATTTGCACTATTCTGTTATGAGCCATGCAGTGACAGCCCATTACCACTTAACTTCAACATGATAAATCAAAATTCTCGGGTGGTACAGTTAGCCAACAGCCATTCTCAAGCTTACCGATATTTAAAATAGTCATGTACCACTCAAGTTAAAAGGGTTAAAAGTTAGATATCTTACAAGATGTACAAACAACATAACTTATCCAATGAAGAATGTCATGTTTAAAATGTTTTCAATAATGTAAAGATGCCATTAAATTCTATTCAATTCATCTTTTCATTGCACTGTCTAAATCAACAAACTGTTATTTGTTCTCATTAACTTCAAA
This sequence comes from Maratus michaelseni, assembly GCA_963931845.1. Taxonomy (NCBI): domain Eukaryota; kingdom Metazoa; phylum Arthropoda; class Arachnida; order Araneae; family Salticidae; genus Maratus; species Maratus michaelseni. The sequence continues at coordinate 3,244,929 of OZ007592.1, read as the reverse complement.
ATAAATATCTCTCATATAACAGCAAGAAAAATAATCTAAAATAAAAAGGAAATAAGTTTATATGTGAGTGTGTCTGTCAGCTGTATTTTATGTTTTGTTTCTGCATGCAGAGCTACGAGATTCGGCAGGAAGGGGTATCTCTATGTCTGTAGTTATGCACCTCAAAGCCCAATTTTCAATCTTTAGATTTCATTCTTTTTTAATTTCTTTTTGATGCATTTTTTAGTGTTTAACACAAACTTATTAGAGAGAGATGTAACTTTAGATCCCACCGACCCAAAAATTCCAGGCAAAAAAACATGAAACATTTTCAATTTTGCCATTATATCAAGTCTAACAAACCCAATAAAATGCAGGGGAAAAAAGAAATAGAAAAGCCAAAATGTTATAATTTTGGCATTATTTCAGGTCCTGAAGACCCGAAAAATCTAAGAAAAAGAACTAGTCGGACGTGCCAATTCCAAAACTTTCTTTTATCTCACAAAGATTTCGCATACACTCAAAAGAATCAGGGTATAACTGAATCTAAAGTTTTATTAAATTCCGTGCATTAGTTCTTGAGATAAATCTAAAATCGTGTAAATCCTGCAAAATGCAGCATAGCAGCGCCACCTGTTGGGAGATTTAGACCAAAACGTAATCAACAACAACTTATGTCAACGTCTAACTAAATCTGAAGTTTGGTGAAAATCTGTGCATTCATTCTTGAGATATAGCTATCGTAAAAATCGAGAAAAAAGTGGTATAGCAGCGTCACCTGTTGGGCAATTTATACCAAAACGTAAGCAGCATCTATTTATGTCAAGGTCTAACAGAATCTGAAGTTTCAAGAAATTCTGTGAATAATGCATTTGTTCTTGAGAATTAGCTATCGTAAAAATCGAGAAAAAAGTGGTATAGTAGCGCCACCTGTTGAGATATCTACACCAAAACGTAATCAGCGTCTATTTATGTCAAGGTCTAACTAAACCTGAAGTTTGATGAAAATAAGTGCATTAGTTTTTGAGAGAATTATATGAGCTATTGCAGAAATTGCAAAAAATTCAGCATAGCAGCGCCACCTGTCGGGCAATTTTCACGAAAAACTAATCAGCACCCATTTATATCAGGGACTCACTGAATCTAAAGTTTTATTAAATTTTGTGCATGAGTTCTTGAGACAGAGCGCCCACAAAATTTTTGTCACATACAGACAGACAGACAGACAGACATTTTCTAAAAACAGTCAAATCGTGTTCAGGACCTTCTAAAACGTATAAATCTGTCGAAAACCAAAAGTCCAAAAATTTTCATGAATCCATTACTTTCTTCTTTTGTAAAGATAGAAGAAAGTAAAAAGAAAAGCAAAAATTTTACAATTTTGGCATTACGACACACCGACCTGAAAAATCCAAAAGGAAAGAATAAATTAAAATGAATATGAGTGGATACATACGAATGCATATTCTTTTACATAATAAAAGAAAAAGAAAAGCAGAAATTTCATTTTTCTACTCCATTCACATATACTGACCAACAGAATATTGTGCTTAGTTTCTGCTTCCAAAAATCAAAGTTGAAAGAAGTGAAAGTAGGCGATGGGAGAGTTTTTATTAAAGTATCACACCTCACGTGACATTCTAGATGTGGAGGAAAAGTAGTTTCATGTTTTCGATTGGTAGACAGTTTTGGTTCAGGATCAGGAGAAAGAAAATAAGTAGCTCATTCAAAAATAAGCACCTTTCAAGCCTATTTTCAAATATAAGCACTTATAAGGATTGCTACACACCCTGTAAAAGACATTTACAATGGTAGTTTTATTTCCAGCAGGTTGTTATGCCTGCCGGAATAAATATAATATATATATATATATATCCTATACATCCATGAATATAGTATTTATATCTATGCAATTACACTGTAGAAAAGATTCTTCCTGCTACGGTTAATATGTAACCACCAATACTACATTAACAGGGCTGCCACTGCTGAATGACACTGAAAATAGTAGCCAAAATAGTCACATACCTACTTTAAAAAGAAGGAAGAAAAATAATGTATCCATAATAACTGAAAGGCCCGTACGAATGTCCACATCTTATTTCAAAGTTTAGGCTTCTGCTCAAATCATTCAATACAAAATAGGGTGTTTCTTCAAATAAGAAAGCAATTTATCTCAAAAATAAAGCTTCAGTTATGAAATAAGTAAGCTTGGTTCTTCTAATGTGAAAATTATAAGGTACAGGAAACATAGGAGTAAACACTTCTTGCAGATCATCCGCAACACTGCTTTCCATCAGGCCTTCCATTTCAAGTTTCTTGCTGTGCAAGTGGAGGGGGGCACAAAGTTTTCTTTGAGGGGAAGGATTAGAAATAACATGTAATGCCACAAATCCCGCATAAAATAAGAAAACACTGCATAATAAAAAATTTTGTGTGGCATCGTCCACCTTTATTCCTTTCACTGGCATGTGATTCATATGCAAATGTTTTTTTTAGCTTTCGTGATTTCTTTTAACCATTGGGAAAATGGTTGTTGTTTTCAGTCGAGACTGGACCTATTGACGTCGTCACTTTATTTTGTTAAGCGTTTTTAACGAAATTCTGTAACTTTAGAAGAATTTTTCTTTGAATAGGAAATAGAAATGCATAAAATCGTTACAAAAAGGGATAGATGCAAATTATCAGATATGAAAAATAAAGTACAAATTTGGTACTTTCGTGTTATAGCAGCCCCCAAGGATGAAATATTTTTGTTTCTGTTTTCCTTAATATATTGTAAATTTGGTACTTTCGTGTTATAGCAGCTCCCAAAGATAAATTGCCAAGCGACCAAGATTTATCACCAAATTATAAAGCATGTATGACATTATAATAATATATGATATATATAATTAACATTTCTTATTGAACGTGGCCAAGTTATAGTCATATGTGATTGTGATGTATATATATGAAATGTGTATATGATGTATATACAACATATAAGACGTAAATATGCGTATAATGACGTATAGGACACATATAGGAGTGTTTGGAATATATATATGCGCATATAGGATGCCTATATAAGCTTTGCGATGATCTTGGCGAAAACTGCAACCTTCCTTGGCATAATCATAGAAACTCGACAGAGTTTCTCGCCAAGCATAAGAAACAGCAATGCATTGAACCGTAAATGAAAGGAATTTCCGCCAATGGATGCCAAACGATTTTACAAAAAATTTTTTAGCACTCTGTCTAGTTTATATTTTGCGGACAAGACAAAACGGGTTTTTGACACATCTATATATATCTCGCGTTCTATTTATGATACAAACAAAATTCTTGATTCTATGGAATGGGGCGTGCCAAGGGACTAAGAATTCAAACGTAAAGCAAAATCCGAGAAATAGGTTTTCAGTAAATGCGATTTTAAAAGTGCTGTTTTTTGCACTTTTTAAATCTTGTTCAGACCAAAAACTGTTGATAGGGCTACAGCAATGTGTAATTATCGGATTTTTACGCAGTTTACGTTATTTGAATCGTTTTTATGAGTACTTCGGACCTTTGTAAGTTTCATGTAAAAACGATAATTAGTTTTTGATTTATATCAGTTTAAAATTATTGATTCCTATACTTAACATAGAGCAAAAACCTGTTGACAGGGCTACAGCAATGTGTAACTATCGGATTTTTACGCTCGTTTACGTTATTTGAATCGTTTTTATGAGTAGCTCAAACCTTTGTAAGTTTCATGTAAAAATATTAATTAGTTTTTGATTTTTATCAGTTTAAAGTTATTGATTCCTATACTTAACATAGAGCAAAAAAATAATAAATGACCCAACTCTTTTAGGAATGGTCGTATACACATGATATTAAGATATGTTATTACACTCGAACCAAGTAAGCTTCTTATTATAAAAAATCATAACATTTAAGGTTCTTTTACAGGGTCTCACAAAAGATCTTTTGATATAGGGCTAAAGAGTTGTGTAATTATCAGATTTTTACGCGGTTTGCAGCATTTGAATTGTTTTTATGAGTAGTTCAAATGTTTAATATTTCGTGTAAAAATATTAATTAGTTTTTTATGTATACCACTTTAAAGTTATTTATTCCTATACTTAAGATGAAGCAAAAAAAATATTAAATGGTCTAACTCTTTTCAAAAAGAACGTATGCGCATAATGTTAAAATATGTTACTACGAACGACCTAAGTTAGCTTCCTATTGTAAAACAGAATTGTAGAATTTACTGTTCGTTTACAGGGTAACTCAAAAGATTTTTTAATAAGACTTAAAAAGTTGTGTAATTAGCGAATTTTTACGTTGAAGTACATGATTCCTGTACTTAACACAGAGAAAAAACCATAGTAAATTGCATAACTTTTGTCAAATTGGCTATATACACAAGATATTTAAATATGTTACTACATCCTCTCTATTGTAAAGCGGCATTGAAGCATATACGTTTCGTTTACAGAGTCCCTTAGAAGATCTTGATTACATTACAACCGATGTATATTTACTGAGTGAGATGTATTTTAATGATTTTACACTGCTTCAATCTCTGTAAGGTTTCATTATCTTGCTTTAAAATTTAATATGAGTTCATTTTATCCGTCTGAAATCTCGTCGATGTTAAGCTCTAAATCTATTAAAATATAGTATTTTCATCGATTAAAAAAACTGTGTTTATTTATAAATATATATTTCTAGCGTATCAGGAATTGATTGAAATAGCAATTATAAAATTCCAACTTTACGTTCATGCGTTGAGTAATAGAATGTAAAAATGTTGCTACCCCAAGATTACAAGTTTTGCGTTTAAATATTTGCCGTTCATCGAATCTCCGGCTATGACGAACTTAAAATGCTAAATTTTGTATACAATAGGTGATCGGTAACAAACTGTTCAGTTTACGAACAAATCAGTTAACGAACACTTTCGCGTGAGATTTTTATGTTCGAAGAACGAACCCCTCACGAAACAAAGCCATGATGAAGAAATGCCGTGTTTCATATTTACCGAGCTATACTTATTACTTTTATTGTCAACTTTGCGAACATTTTAACAGTTGCATACATATGTCCTAATTAATTCATGGACTGCTGGAGATTGGGGACCTCTATTTTAGGATCACCGAATTGGAATGAACAGACTATATGAACAGAAATCACTTTAACAGTTTTTAAACTTTTACAAACGTTGCGAATTTTATATATTTCAAATTCTCGAAACGTTGAGTTAAAAAACTTAAACAAATAAAAAACTTCTAAGGTGGCAGTAATTTTCAAAAATAATATATTTAATATGTTAGTCCTGTAAATTTTTATACTAATAGAAATAGGTTCGTAAAAAAAAAAAAATGTTGATTATTCTCGGTAAAGTATGCTCCATAAACTTATCGTTGTAGTTGACTGAAGAAAAGTGCTTCTTATTTTTCCACATTTTTCTGAAAATATAGTATTTTAATTAGTTTGTAAACTACTGTAAAATTGGTCTAATTTTTTGTTTTTGAATGTATATAAACAGAAGAGTGATATAAACAAAAGAAAAAGGAAAATAAATATGTCATAAATAATCTGATGAATACAAAGTAAGGAAATTAATATAAAAGTTTCCCCGTTGTTATGGTAGTGACATGTACATTGGAATAAGTCACTCAATAAATTGTATAATTCTGATGTATAATTCTGTTTATAGCATCACTATTATTTTTTTTTGCCCTTTTCATCCTTTCTTTTCTGAATAAAAATGGAATCCGTATAATTGAAATTAAATACCTTACAAAAAGGAGTGATATCTCATCAAAAACAACTCGTTGTAAATGATCCCGCCAAGCCACAAACCTAAAATGTCAGTCACAAAAAGAAGTGATATCACATAAAAAGAAGTGATATAGAAGTGCATAATCCGAGTCCCGTGTAAAAATCTATCACCACTCATAATGTTTCCAAAGGACTCGGAGTGAGGTACAGTATGTGAAAACTGCTTGGTGACCTGCAGGCTTTTATAATGTTTGCGTTTCCTGCAATTACATATGGCTATATTATTTTTTTTATTTTATTTTATTTTATTTATTTTATTCATTTATTTATTTATTTTGCTCCCATAAAGTTGTAATAGTTGAAGCTTCTGTGTTTGCATGTCCTTTCTTATTTATGAGCTTGAAAAATCAATTTGTTGATTTTATTTACCATTATTTAAACTAAAAACACCACTCTTACGAAGAGGATTTTTTAAGTAAACGTATAAAGATTTTGAGTTTGTAATATATATATAAACCTTATAATAAACGTTAACTAAATTGAGATACATTGCAGTAATTCTAGTCTAAGGGAGTAGCATAGATCTGGGGAAAAATCCGTTCTGTCAGTTCTTTCGCATACAAATATATTTATAAAAGTGGTATAACAAAAATATAAAATTTATTTTTCGATTTTCAAAATTGACATACTACATATATTATAAAAGCCTGCAGGTCGCCAAGCAGTTTTCATATACTGTACCTCACTCTGAGTCCTTTAGAAACATTATGAGTTTTGATAGATTTTTACACGGGACTTGGAGTATGCACTTCTATATCGCTTCTTTTTATGTGATATCACTTCTTTTTGTGACTGACGTTTTAGGTTTGTGGCTTGGCGGGATCATTTACAACGAGTTGTTTTTGATGAGATAATATTTGTGGGGGCCGGTTTATAACACAAAAATACGGTAATTTATTTATTTATTTTTAAAACTTTTTGAACATTTTTCTAATGGTTACTGTAATTTGTTAAATTATAATTCATTTAATTATTTTTCTTTTTTTGGGGGGAACTCTGCAATATGAAGTCATCAATCGGTTGCCGAGAAAAATTGTGAATTTTGGCAAACAGTCGGAGCAAAAAAAAAAAAGTTGTCCATCGGTCGTGTGAAAAAAAAATAAATAAATCGCACATTTTGTCAAACTTTCGCAGACAAAATGACTGAATTAGTCAAACAGTCACAAGAAAAATCAAGAATTTAATCAAATAGTGTGTGCAAAAAATTAAGAATTTTGTCAGTCAATTGTGAAAAGAAAATCACCAATTTTGATAAATGATAGTGGAAAAAAATGGCGAATTTCGTGAAAGGATCTCGGAAACAAATAGCAATTGGTTGAGGAAAAATATATATCACGAATTTTGACAAATAATTGTAAAAGAAATCAATTTTGCCAGTCGGTTGTGAAATTCAGCAAAGAATTGCAGATAAAAAACCGGGAATTCCATGAAACGATCACTGGAAAGAAAATCAAAATTTGCAACTAGTCGTGGGAAAAAGTGAAAAATCTTCAACTATCGCAGACAAATATCGCAAATTTCATCAAACATTGAGGAAACAAATAGCTAATTTCATCAATCTATCGGGGAAAAAATCGCTAATTTCACCATGGAAAAAATCGCGTATCTCCTCAAACAACCGTGGAAAAATATTTAATTTTATGAAAGGTTGCGAAAACAAATGTCAATTTTCGTCATTCGGTCGCAGAAAAATCGCAAATTTCGTCAACAGAATGCACAAAAACTTACAAATTTCATGTAACAATCCCGGACAAAAAATCGTCAATTTTATCAAACAACCGCACAAAACATCGAGAATTAAATCAAATGATGTAAAAAATCAAGAGTTTCGTCAGTCAACCGTGAAAAGAAAATCACAAATCGTGGAAAAGAATAGCATGGAATTTCATCAAAAGATTTTTGAAACAAACAGCGAATTTCATCAATTGGTCGCTGAAAAATATATACCACAAATTTCAACAAATGGTTGCAAAAAAATAAATAAATAAAATAAAAATAAATAAATAATAATCGTCAATTGGTCTTAGAAAAAATTCATGAAATTTGGCAAAGGATCGCGGGGAAAAAAAAAAAAAAAAACACGAATTCCGTGAAATTATTGGTGGAACCCCACCCCCCAGAAAAATTTGCAATCGGTCGCAGGAAAAATCGTAACAGTGGAAAGAAATAGTTATTTTTGTCAATTGACCTGGGGAAAAAATTGTGAATTTTACCAATTCGTAGTGGAAAAAATTGTGAATCCCCTCAAACGACTGTGGAAAAATAGTCACTGTAATGGGAAAAAAAGTCACCTTTTTTGCATTTTTGTTAAAACTAGCTGACCCATCCGGCATTGTCCGGGCAGAATGTCATTGAAAAATAGAACAGTGGAGCCGAATTCATAAAGAAAAAGACTGAATAATATTCATTTATACTAAAAACTTGTAAAAAAATTAAATAAGAGCTAAAATTTCAAAACTATAACAGTTACGTTTAAAAATTAAACGGTCAGGGAAAATTATGACACTTACTTTTCCCTTTTTACTAAAAATTCATTTTTAAAAATCACTGCTTCATTTACATTTTAAACTTTATATTGCTAATTGTATTTTTTAAATTATAAATATCAAATGCTTACAAAAACCAATATTTCAAATGAAAATGTATAAAAATAAATGTATATAATTGTGTGTATAATGTATAAATATATAAATGTATATAAACGCTATTTCAAAAAATCATTGTTTGTTTCACTTTTATTCCAGTAGATGGCAGCACCAAACCAATGCGATGCATTTCATTTGAGTGTTGCCAGTAAACAATTAACAAATAATCACGATTTCTGTGTGACGTACGATAACGTAATATATATATATATAGATTGTCGCTTTTTAATGGTTTTCAGCCTAAAATAATCACCATAGTCGCCTGAAACTGAAAATAGTCGCTTTTAGTCACATTTTAGTCGCAAATGGCAGCCCTGCATTAAGGACCAAATGAAATTTTACATTAAATGAAAGAATGTGTAACATTTAAATATAAGTTTTGTCTGATTGTATATTAAGAACAAGTTATACAATAAATACAAAAAAAAAATAATACAGATTGAAAAAATGGATTGGAAACTAGCTTACTTAAACTGTGGAAAAAACACACATATCCAAGATTTAATAAATAAAAGCTCACCGTCTTCTCCAGAATATCCTATGACTTCCGTAGCAGCAGTGTGAGCCTGTCCTTTGACGTTATGAGCTTCTACCTTGATTCTATAGGGTTTGAAGGTCGGCTGGTTGGGGATAATAAAACTGTTCTTCTCCCACTCAGGATTCTCGGCAATTTGCCAGGAAGCCCCAGGAATGTCTTCACGTTTCCAATAGATTTTGTAGAAAAAACCAGGAGCATTTTGTTCAATCATCGGCATGGCCTGCAATGGATAGAACAATATAAGCTGTCCCATTCCCATTAATACGATTTTACAAGAATGGCCATTTCACAGGTTCAAAACCCATTCAAAACCAAAGTTTGACAGTACAGTATAGGATCCGTTATCCAGAATGCTTGGGACCTGGGACATTCTGGATAAGGGGTTTTTCCGTAGTTCAGAACACCTTTTTTATAAGTATAAAGAATGTACGAAATAATTTCATAAAATAGTGATAAATAGGAATAATATATGTAAATACATTACTTATAAATTTGTTCGTTTATTTGCACAAAATAAAAAAAAAACATTCTAAATTACAAAAAATAAATAAAATTTCATTTTGGGAGTTGGGAGCAGAATGTTTTGATTTGGAGATAGCGACGGCATAACTGCCGTCATTTATCCAGCTTGTTTAAAATTTACACATTGTACCCTAGATTGAGGCTAAAGATCATCTGGTGGAGTGAATTGCGGCTGCACATACTGGAGTGTGACGTCATGTGTATAAAATTTACTGGAAGTATATTCTAAAAGAGAATTTTAGTTTTTTATTCAGAGAAAATCCCTCTGACTGTGAAAATTTTTTCAAATCTAAATTTACAAATTATCAAGTAACTATTATTTTATGTATAAAAAGGAAATGTTAAAATCAATGCGTAATCTGGCAACTTTCCATAACCTGTTATTATTGATGCTGATCGCAATGGCAGATTCGCCGATTCTTAGCATAGAAATAATTTTCCTAGGCTCAATTTCACAAAACAAAAAAGAAATGTCAGTCAGTTTTCTGCTCACCCTATTTCTCCAGAATAACACCATGGCATTAAACTACATTTAACTTTTTTTAACGAAACTTATAACAAAATAAAATTTGTACACAGACATGTTTTATTTTTCTAACAAAATTGTTTTTAATTTTTTCTTATTGTAATGTTTTTCGTATCATAATTTTTTTTATATTTATTTACTGAATTTATAAATTAATGAATGAAGGAAATATCATTTTGTTATTTTTTTCTTTTACTAACAATTTAATTTTTATGTTATTTTTTTCATTTAGTGTTTTGCATTCCGGTTTTCGGTGCGTTCCGGATACCGGGACGCCGGATAATGGATCCTATACTGTATGACGAAAAGGAAAATTTCCTGGAGCTTAGAACTAAGAAGCTCAGAAAGAACTTGAAGTGCAGAAATAGGTTTTCTATGAAGCAGTCAGTATACAACAGTGAATGAATGAAGATAGTACTATGCAAAATGTATCCAATTCACTGCGAAACAAGATGACAATGAATGTTGAAAAAGAAAATGTTTTATTTAAATGTTAAACTCTATGCCAGGCATGGAAAACCATGCCAAAAATTTCCAAACAATATCTATCAACACTATAAACTTTTACGTATAATAATTTTGCAGTGTAGGATGCTTATTACTTTCATTCATTAATAATTAAGAAATATTAAAAATCAAAATGACACTAAATGGATGAAATGTTAATTTGTAAATAGGATTCATTAAAAAATATACACATTTTCATGTTAGTCATTTTTAACAGCATAATTATTCCAAGTTATATTAGAAATGTATTAAGGAGTGTTTTGGAGAATGCTTTATACCGCATTCACATTTTGTCCTTTTTTTATAAATATACACAGCTAGCTAAACTGGATCCATTTGTCTTTTTATTGCAGTGACTGTCTAACAAAATTCATTTGAAAAATACAGCTTTTTAAATTCGTATAGGCTGCATAGTACCTCCGGAAGAAAAAAAGTCTTTTAATGTGTGCAAACAGTAATAGCATTATTCATGCGAGTCTGTCCGTTTTGAACAAAATTTTATTCATTATAACAGAAATAAAAAAGAATTTTATCTGTATAATGATTTGCAAATTTAAATTTTTCACATGCCATAGGTTTACCAACCCTGCACTATGCAAATAGAAAGTGGATAATATTGTAACATTTTCACAATATCCAATCTCAAAACACAATGTGCAATATTGCTTATGTAACCGAGTTTCAAAAAAGATTGAAAATAGGTTATTAAAATCAATGGTCAAACCAATCGAATATTTATTCCTTTTGTACACAGGAGGAGGAAATAGAAATATATCTAAGGAATGACAGTCAATGAACAGTATTATATTTTGCATTCCACTCATAAAACTTATAGTACATACAGTACATTACAGCTCTTCTATTGGGATTCCGTAACTACATTTTTAGCTGTTTATTAGCATATTTTTTTTCAAGCAGATTGGAATTCTTATTCAAAAGAATTTTTTTGTAAGAAGCAAACATGTATCAAATCTTAAATACAATTTTTAAAAAAACTTGACCAATTTGTCAAACGTCTTAAGTAAGAACGATGCCCCAATATTTCTTTTACAAATATATGTCATCAACTTACTTCTTACAGAATGTTTCAAGGAAATTTTACATGCACTCAAAAGTGAATAGCAGTGAATAGTTTCTTACTGTCGGAGCACAGCTATCATCAAAACATCAATACTTTAATGTGGTTCGTATGTATTTTTATATAGAGGAAAGTTATCTGCGACCGGGTTCACAGATAATTTTGATAATTTCGCAGCCTATTTCAGCGAGCATGGATTGTGCAAATTTAATTTCATTGTATTAACCTGGATTTTTTTTCTTTTGTGTATATATGCTAAACATTTATACTTAAATTTAAACAGTTGCTTTCACATTTATATAGCTTTATTTTTTTTGTATGATTAATTAGATAAACCATGTTTACATAAGTTACATTGAATATATAAAAGAAAATCTTCTCTCTTCATAGATAACAAATGGCTCTTTAAAACAGATGAAAGCTATCTACATTGAAAATGATCTTTACCTCTCTCTGTATCGAAATCATTTGGCTTGAAGTTTTATTACTACAATTTTGGAACAACTTCTAGCTTGGGAATATTTGCAAAAAGTGAAAATCTGACTCGCAAAAAAAAATCTCATTACTTTGCACAGCTCTTTCCAGTCCCTTCCGATTCCTTTTTCACAAGTTTTATTGCATTTCTTATTTATTTGGAAATCTAACTAGAGAGTTGAATTAAACTGGAATGGATTGCAGTTTTGTGAGGATTGGAAAAGGAAAACTTTGAAATGATATTTTTTAAAAGCACTTACAGTCCATGAAATGACTAGATTGTCTTTTTCGGTTCCCTTCCCGATGACATTGTCTGGATTCTTGTAGGGTACATCTTCAGGGGTCTGACACACTTCAGAGTGTCCACTGGGTTCGCTCGGACCAATCTTGTTGCGAGCAATCACACGGAATGTATAATTGGCCCACGGTGTCATGGATACCTGTTAGGGAAAACAAAAAGAAGATGCCTCTTATTATATTAGGACAAGCATATCACACTAGCTCAGAATAAAAACAGACACCCGTTTTGTATTTCTCCCTTAAAAACCAAAAATCTTTAATATCATATATAATATTTTACTCATTTACAAAATGCATAGCAATGAATGAGTTATCTCGAAAGGTTTTTGAAGCAGCTTCTGACATAGTACACGCACATTTCATTAAAACATGTTTTTGGATTAAATATTACAGTTCATTAAAAATTAAATCAGCGTCGTTTTCATAAATGAAATGAAAGATTTTTCTTACATCAGTGTTGCCACAAAAACATAGTATCACATTATATAGTACTCAACAATGATTGTAAAAAAAATAGTACAAAAAGATACAGTGGTACTTCACCATATGGCTTTATTTTAATATGCAAGATTAAAAAGCAAAATTCAAATTGAAATGTTTTGAAGCAAAAGACCGATCAAAGCAGAATTATTTCACATGTAGCCTAAAAGGTATTATTAAATTAATTTGTATTTTATATATATTCAATTTAATTTTCTTTCTTTCATGTTTTTCCTCTGATGCAGTTAAAATACGATTGTTAATTTTTTTCCCTTGTGCATGCCTTTCGCTATCTTCAATCCGTTTTTACTGTAACTTTAATAGAATGAATGAGATGCTATTCTGGCTTTACTCATGTTGTTTGCAGGTATTTTTCTTTAGTATATTAAACCTACATCTAAAAAATAGCAGATATTGCTGAAAAAAAATTAGACTGCAGTGTGAAATTCTCGCACAGGGTCCACTGGTCATTATTTATGCTACTTACAACTGTAGCAGTGAATTTGTATTTTGATATTTTTGGAACTCATTCATTCATTTTTTTTTCTTTTATTTAACCCAATCACATGTACGATAATACAGGACATCAAATAAACTTGGTTTTTGTATCACACTATTTACTGATAAATCGGTCTAGAATTTTTTCTCAACGTACTAATCATCCAGAATGCAGTTGTTTTATTAGTTTCTATAGCTGAATTTAGATTAATAACTGATCTAAAAACAATTACAACAAGAAAAAAAATCATGCATGAAGCATAGATTATGAAACACATTACAACACATGCAGAATAGTTCAACAAAACTTTGGAAAATGTATAACTGATCCGAAAAACCAATTTCAACAGTGACCATCCATAGTCAGAGAAGTATTCAAATTCTGTTGTGGGCATTATCTCAAATATTAATGCACAGAATTTAATGGAACCCTGCATATAATCTATAGATTTGTAGATAGTATGTTAAAATTTAGTTCAATTAGGAAACACATAGCACAGGTGAAAATTCTCCTTTAGCAATTTCTGTTAATAGCAGAAATTAATTGTTCTGTATATGATCTATAGAATTTATACACAACAAATAATATTCAGAAAGTTAATTCAATTTAAAAATGCTTATACCACAACAGAAAACACACTTCCACCCATAATCACTCACATACAGTTACCCAATTCTTTTGTGTGTCCCTGTCAGTGAACGATAAATGCTATTCTACAGTAAGTGTGAAAAAGAGCAATCAAAACCACAGAATATACCGCTACATTTTGCTGGAAAGACTTTTGCTTCTTTTATGAACACTCCCATTTTTGATGATTAATATAATTTCTTTTTCTACTCTTTTATTGTGCTTTGTTATGTTTGTGTATTAAATGTTTTTGTGTGTGTTTCTATCAAGACTTTGAATTTTAATGTGTGAGCCTAATATTTATGGATAAAGATGGAGATATCTACACCATGCATCCCATTACGTACCTGCAGGTAAGAGATTTAATTTATTACAATGATTTAAATAACATTGAAAATTTGATTGTTTACAAAAATTTGACAGTAAGCGTCTTTGAGTGCTGCTCAGTGATGCATATCCATTTCAATATGTTTGAAATAGTGTAGCATCACTAAAATACACTGCAAATGATTTATTTGTTTAAGTGTTCCTGTATGTAAACAAACTGTAAATGCTACATACTTCATTTTGGTACTTCTCTATTATCCCATCAACCACTTTTCATAAACAAAAAACGATTGCCAAACTGTAACGTCCAATAAACAGGAGAACGTTGCCATTGGAATATCAAAATAAATAAATAAATAAAATCTAAGAATTTAAGGACACAATTGTTATTTTAATGAATGAAATAACTCATAAATTGGTAAAACATGATGAAAAATACATGCCAATGTCGAATTAAAAACCATTGGATAACATAACAAACACGTAGAATGCTTCTGACATCCCGTCAATAGGACTGCATTTTTGGTGTTTCATCTTACAGTTTGGCAATAGTTCTTTGTTATGAAAAGTGGTCGACGGGATAATAGAGAAGTACCTTCATTTTCAATACTAAACGTGCCCTAATAATCTTCAATAAGATACATTAATTAAATGGCAATCCTATCACGTTTATGAAAGTTAGACCATGGACAGATGACCAGTCAAACATAAGCCATAAATATTATGTTAAAAAGTGTTAAAAAATGAGAAAATATATTGAAAAAAAAAAGTAGGAGAATGTTAGGGGGGGGGGGGGGTATGGTTAAAGAATGATTTTAGAATCAGTACTGACGAATCTACCACTAACATTGTTTTATTGATTAGTCAAACTACTGAGACGAGTCAAAAGTGAGTGAGGTGAACTCAGGTGAGAAACTCAGTGTCACCAGATCACTACTAATAATCTCTCTATTCTAAAAAAAAAAGTAACTAATGCTGCTGCCATCACTGCCAAATTTGAATTTATTATAAGTTTTTCACTTTATTGGATCATAATAAAAAATTAATGCATATTAAATCATGAAAACTGTTGGTTTTATAGAGAAATGAATGATAAAAAGTGGTACAAACTTTTGAAACATTCTTGGAGGGGGGGGGGGGGGTAAAAATTTTGAGTAAAATAGCAAAAGCATTTTTTTTCCTTTGCAGAGGAACAGATGGGATAAAATCTAAGATTTTAAATCAAATTATGATTTTTTTTTTTTTTAAATAAGCAGTCATTTTACTATATAATTGCACAAGTTCTTCCTTATAAAGACACTAAGATTCACTCTAATACCATGAATAGGACTATTAAACTGAAAGTGCAAAAAGCAAAACATTTCAGTCCCCTTTATGGATGTCATGGCATTTAAACAGACAGTCACTGACATGCTTACTGATAAAAAAGCATGATATTCAAAGGCTTGCACTCTTTTCAGAGAAACACAAAAACACTGACAAAATTTCCCAAAATGTTGCCCAAAAATTGCATACTTTCCAGTCACCACTTTGCATAATATGGCACATTAATGACTTAGAATAGGTTTGCCTCACCTTTGGAGTTGGGAAACTGCATAAAAGTAACTTTTAAGTCATATGTTGCATATTTAAAAAAATAACTATTTTCAAATCATATGCAAAAAATTTCTAATTTTGCATATCTTTAATTGAATGTCTTAAGAAAGACTCTGCCAGTAGATTAAGATTGGAAGTATAGGAAAATTCTAAGAATGTGAAGTACACATTTCTCCCCAAAAAAGTTTTAAATTTCATCGTATTCTGGAGAAATAACGAATGCGTCAAAAAATTTATACTATTAACTTTGCACAGTTACTAATGTTGAATGCTTTTATTAAAAATATTGTAGTTTTAAAATTTAATAATCTATGTTTAATAAATGGTAATTTAGCAACATAATTATCAATTCTGACTACTTGTTTATTTTAAAAGAAAACTTGGAAAAGCAGAAAGTGTTTTGAGTTTCGGCCATGATTTCGAAAAATTTTGTCTGTGCATCACGAGAAGGTATTTTTAAAGCTCCTGTGTGTCTGTTACTGCAGTCCTTATCTTCTTCAATTAAAATATTTTTTTTTTTTAAGGTAACAAAATAGAATAATGGAAATTAGATGGGCTCTGACCCCACGAAAACACTAGTTATAAATATTAATAAAGAACTGTGTTTAAAGGCATGAATAAACATAACTTTAATAATGCAGTATAACCATAAAGCATAACCTTCTTTTTCCATGCATGAAAAAATATATTTATTAACCATAATGAATGAATTATTAAGAAAGTACAGTTTAGATGTTAATTCTATTTATATCATTTTTTTTTTTTTTTTTTGACCAATGAGAGGGTCTATATCAGGATTGAGATTCATTTATTTTTAACCCCAAGTCATTCTCTAAGCAACGTTTAATAAAATATTACCTTTTCATAAAGTTGCTTATCTATATTTCTTCTCAATTTTATCATTTAAAGTACATATATGCACAACTTGTGGCTCGCGAAGGGAAAACTGGTAGCCCATGGAGACCCTTTAACCGTTTAACGGGCGGTGTCCACAAAAAAGGACACCTAATTTTAATTCCAAAACTGACAAACGGCACCAAGAATAATTAATTAAAATTTTCCTTTTATTAAGTACCAGAAAATAAGCAAGTTTTTATATTCTAATAAATTCGTTTGTAAATTTTGGTGTCAGTCCATTATTTCATCATTTTACAAACAGACTTACTCCGCGTCGGAAAGGGTTAATGCCAGCATCTCCAGAAATTGCGAATTTCACCAATTAGTTGTGAAAAAAATTGCAAATTTTGTCCATAGGCTGCAGAAAAAAATCCTAAATTTCGACGATCGGGAACGTAAAAATCGTAAATTTTGCAGATCGGGCATGCAAAAATCGGGAATTCCGACAATCGAGCGCTTAAAAAGCATAAATTTTGCCAATCAGGCTCGGAAAAAGTGTGGATTTCGCTGATTGAGAGTGGAAAAATTGCAAATTTAGCTGATCGGGTGTGAAAAAATTGCAAATTTTGTAGATCAGGCGTGAAAAAATTTCGAATTTAGTCAATCGGACGTGTAAAAATTGCAAATTTAGCCGATCGGGCATATAAAAATCACGAATTTCGTCAAACAGGTCAGATGGTGGCCCTCAACAAACCAGTCATTTCTGTGACGGGCCCTACTCTTATAAAGGTTGTGCACCCCTAATTTAAAGCTATAACATAGCTATAACACAAATTTTAAAGCAGATAATATTAATTGACCATTTTTGAAGAAATGATTGATTATTCCATGGAAACCACTGTTTTAAAGAAATGATAGAAAACATAGAAGTCTGAAAGAAGACCATCTTACCTTGAATTTTGTGTCAGGGGCGGGGATGTTAACAAAAGCATCTTCCCACTTGTCGGGTGTGAAGCTCGTGTTATACTGAATGGTGTAGCTAATTATGGGGGCTCGACGATCTCCGGTAGGTTCCCATATGACGAGAGACGTCAGTCCGTCACACTGAACTCCCAGGATCCTCGGAGGATTGGGTGTATCTAAGTTTAGAAGTATTTTTTTTTAATTCAAAAATTCTTTTAAATTAAATTAAGAACATAATTACTTCACTTATTTTATAAATAACCCATTTTGTAAAATAAATAAATAAATAAAATAATTAAGGGTGCAAAAACAGCTGTGAAATCCTATTGAAAACAGCTGATATTAATGTACCTTTTAGTCAGAAACTATTTTATTTATTTATTTGCTATTACAACTAGCTATATTTCAATCACTTCTTTCTCAGTAACATTAATAATAATTTTTAAAAAAACTCTAATTATAGATGTGTAGTTGTTTATTTTTTCTTGTTGCCAAAGATCTATTTTTACACTTTATATATATATAAAATATTTTTAATATTTCTAAAATTTCTCCATTTAATTTACTATATTTTGTCTTAAAACACTTTTTCTTCTGTTTACCATTTTCAAAATGACAATGATTATTAAACATCACACAGTTTTTGTTTGGAATGCATATTCGATTTCAAACATTTTGTCCGATTAAGCCTAGTCTATTCCTTTACAAAAGACTCTTTGAATAATATTTCATGCACTTTTGATAATCTAATTACTCCAGTTTTTTTGCCTCTGCGAACAAACACAGCACCAAGTGAAGTCTTTGATTGGAATAGAGAGCTCTAACTGTGTTGTGTATTTGTCTTCCTACACGATGGGTATAAAAACATCTGTGCGAGTTCAGAAGGCAGTTTTTCTGTGTATTTGTCTGCTTATATAACCTTTACGACATCAGTGAAGAGCTGGCCTGCTGATTTTCTATAGAATTGTTTTATTAGAATTTAGTGTGGATTCCATCAGTTTATGAAGAAGGTGCCAATAAATACGATGAGTTCAACTTGTTTGATTATTTCTCTGGGAAAACATCATTTCAATGTCTGTTTATGCCACTTTAATTCACTCGACTGCATTCTAATATTTTCCTTTTCAGTGGCACTGAATATAGGATTGTACCAATTCTAATCACTGGAGGGCTAACTTTTTGTCAGAGGTTCTCCTAATTCCAGTAGTCTCTACTATTACATTCATTCTACTGAAACACAGTACAGCTTTACGTATCTCATAGATATAGATATATAAATGTAACAAATAAACGGGAGAGACTTCAAGAGAAATAATTTGGACTCGGGACCTCTTTATGGATCTAACTTGTTTATTGAAGTGTTTCATCGTACATGATCTTTGCACGTTCAATGGTCGTAGCTTTTACAGAGCTCTCAAATCTGTAAAATCTCCACTCTTGCACGACAGTTTTGTTAAACATTTAGAATACTTTCCAGCAGAGGGTGAAGGTGTGAAATTGGGAGGGTAATTCAATTTAATGGGTCAATTAGCTTTTGATGGATGCCTGTCCAGATGATCTTCCCATCTAAACACAAAGAAAGGAGAATTGTACAAACGCCTGTACTTTTAATCTTATGGTTGGATAGAATTTGAAGTCTGAAAGTAATAAGTGCTATGCTGTAAAAGAAACTTAACAGGGACAAGTCGGATTTAAGCATTAGATTTAAAAGTTAGAAAGAGAAGCTGGGAATTTTGAACTTTAAATTTAATTTTGAATCTTAAAAAAGGTTTTTATTTTTATTCTTTCATATATATGTATATTGAAATTGAAATCATTCAACTAGTTACTGAGAAAAAAAAGCATTCCAATATCAACTGTTTTCAATAAGATTTCACAAGTTATCCCTTTAAAAATGATCAGAGACATTCACTTTTTGAAAAATGATCCAAAATAGCAAATTATTTAAATTTATTTGAATGCAGCTTTGCAAGCTCCATTTTCAGGCAGAAAGATGTTCAAGAAATGTGGCATGTGCATGTATATTATTATGTACTATAAAAAATTTAATTTTAAACACATAACCGTGATTTATGAATGAACATATCATTACTTCTAGTAACGACGAATTTACTCTTTGACACAAAATCACTTCAGCATTTTGTTTTGAAATATACTTCTCTCACACCTGTCTATCTTTAGAAAGGTTTTTGCTTAGAGATCCTCTATTTTTTAGGTGACTTCTGATTTTCTTGTTTTACTTGTCATTATTTTTTACCTCTTGTTGAAAAAGCAGATGTCCCGAGTACTAACTGCATTTAGTTTATTACTTAGAGCTTTTAGAACAAAAACACATTCAGTTTCAAATATTTTGTATAAATTTATGCTATCATGCATCATCTAGTGTGGTTCCAGCAGATGATTGAAAATTTCCTTAAAATAGTGGGAATTTAAAGTATTTTTAGATGCATTCATAATTATATAAATGCATAGCATCTATAGTCGTCATCTGGTCCGTCCATCTGTCTGCATAGAACAGCACAAAAACTACCAAACCGAATGGTTTGAAATTTAATATATAGAATCATTACAGAATTTTGTCAAGTCATTTGAAATTTTATGAATCAAAACTTTAAAAGACATTAATAAAAATATTTATAAGTAATTTGAATTTTTTAAAAATCAGTAATACCTTGTTATAGCACCTTCCGAGGATTCATCGTCAAACAACCGAGATGTATCACCAAGTTATCTGACCTGCAGGACATTAAAGTCATATATGACATTTTATAGCTTCTATGACCAAGTTATAGTCACATTCTTCATGCTATTAAATCCTATCCTATGTAATTAATTTGATGATATCCCATGATAGGTAACAATTCTAGGTTGCCATGGCGATGATGTCCTATTTAAGATGGAGTCCTATTATTTCATGTATTACAGAATTTAAAACCCGAATTTGTAAACTAAAATTGTTTCATGATAGCAATCCTATAATCGACCAACCGTTTTTTGGAGAGATGTTTCTGGAGAAATAGATATTAAATGGAAAAAGAGTCAAAATAGGGATTTCAAGTTCTGAAATTTTCAAAGCTAAGCTTAAGTTTCCCGTTGAAAATTTCAAAGCTAGGCTTAAGTTTCCCATTGAAAGTTTGAGTCAATGGGACAAAAGATAACAAAAGATAAAATGTTGCCAACTTAAAATGTACTTATTTTATTATGGAAATGAATCATATTCTAATAACAGACGCTATAAATCATTTCACTGAAATAATAACAGTACAAACATACTTCATTTGTCATGTTTGATGTACAATTTCCAACTTGTTTAATCTGTGATTGGAAATACTGCTTCAAAATGATACGACTGTAAATTTATTGTTGTACTACAATGATCAGATTAAAACAGTGCCTGCCTAAAATAGAATTCTGTGTGACAAGATGGAAAGGCTGGAAATAGAAAGCTACCCTTTTGTCAAATCAGCATAGCTCTAACGAGGAACACTTGTGATTTTAAAGTTTTTGATAAAGGCTCATTTGTCTGTTCACAATGAGTCGATTTAAAGCAGCTGAACTATCGCCTGGTAAAGTTGCGAGATTGAGTGCACTATGCTTGAGTATTTGGTACAACGTACTTTTGGATCGTTATTTAACAATTTCAATGCCAGCCCAGAGATAAATTAAGGGTAACAAAGACTGTTTCCTTATCCCAGTGTCTTTTGAAGTGGTTAAGGGCATTTAATTTCCATTCCAATGCCTAGTTTGAATCAACACACTATCTAAAGACTTAATGTTTTGGCTTATCTCTTCAATCCTTTTAAAAGCATTTCTATCAAATATGGGTCAATGGTGACAAGACATTTTTGATTAAGGTGACTCTTCACTCACATGAAAACACCCACTCGCTAATGTTAAACCTATGGGCAGATTCTCTTACAATTTCTAGTTCAAATTTGAATATTTCTAAATGATTATTTTTGCATAGAATAGCTGAGGTTAATCTCTAATATGGCTGTTGTTGACTTTCACGATTTGAGTTACAGATTTTTTTTTTTAATAAAGGTACTTTTATTTTTGGAACCAGTTTAAGCATAACACTGTACAAAAATACCTGTTTTAGCTCAACTCAAAAACAATAAACTCACACAGTAAAATACACTAACTATATATATATATATATATATATATATATATTTTTTTTTTTTAAGTCACGCCAACAGGAAAGAAACAAAAGATATTTTTACCTTGAACAGTTAATGTGGCACTTGCTTCATCCTGATCCAATTCAGTTTTGGCTACACATGTGTACGTGCCAGAATCTCCCTCTACCGTTTTTGTAATGGTTAGGGATCCATCAGATGCCTGTACCATCCGTGTATTTGAATCCACGTCGACTGACTTCCCATTGAACAACCAAACTATATTCAATTGTAAACTGGGATCTGCCTCGGCATCGCAGCGAAAAGTGGCTGATTTTCCAGCAGCAACTTCAAAATTTTCGGGCGCAAAATTTATTTTAGTTTTCCCTGAAAGTGAAACATATATTGGAATATTTACACTTACTTTCAGCAATGTTCTAACAAATGACAAACAAAACTAAAAACTACTAAACAAAAAAAAAAATATATTCATTTTGATTCATAGAGTTAAATATTGAAACATCAGAAATAATACTAAAATGTGTCCAGTAAAATAATTTTGAGTAGTAAAAAATTAAAAAAAAAAATATATAGATTTATAAGAGAAAGAGGGGTTCATTTTTGCCCCCCCTGGTAGGATCCATTTTGTTTGTTTTCTCTAAGATGTTTTCACTGTTTGAATATAATTTCAAATCTGTATTCACAGCCTCTCTGATTCATTTTTGTTTGACTGCTGCTTATATACCCATTTTATTAGCGAACCTATGTTTCTAATCTAATAAACAATTGCCAAATAACAATCAATCAGTGAGGTGGTCAGTACAGCTTCTAAATTATATTAAAACTGTCAAAACATCTTAGAATTTTTTTTTTTCAAATGGTACTTTACCACTATAGCAATACCATTATCACCAAGCGTTATAGTTGGCACCAAATGAAGCATTTGAAAAAAATTAACATTGTTGATGCAAAAGTGATCATTTAAAAATATATAACATTTCAAAATTACAGGTTGTCATGAACTATTTTATTATATTAATACAAACGAGTCAGAACCCGTCAAATTTGATGAATGAAAATGCTTAAAAGAAGTGTTAGATTGAATTTATAAAAAACTTACAAAAATAAGTACAATAAAAAATCAATCTTACATTGGCTGACCTACTGCTGTTTCTACTAACTTCAACTATTCAAATTATTGAAAAATTAAACTTTATTCCCTTAAGTAATCAAAACATGTAATCAAGATAACTAATCATGAAGTTATCAATTGAGGCTTTGATCTTTGGAATGAAAAATCGGCAAAAATTCCGTTACTTTGACGCAACATTTTTTTTTCCAACAAAATCTAAACGTTAACGTCATTTTCATTAAAAAAAATTTATATATTTGAATCACAAGGCTGATTTTTTAGCCATCTGCCCTGAGCTTTCTACTGAACCCAATTTTAATAATTATATTTTTAACTGGAAGCTGTTTATTTGTACCTGAGCTCACACTATCTATTTTTTTTAAAATTCTTTTTTATATATTCCTTTTAAATGCTAAAGGTGTAAATTAAACAACATAATACAAATTAAAATAACTTTTATTAGGTTGTTTTACATGTTTCGACTCTTTCTGAGTCATTGACAAAAACAAAATGAGAATATTCAATAATTGCACAGGCTTTGAAGTTATTATTTCCATGTACTTTTTTTTTAATTACGCACGTTATCTTTTATTTTTTATTTGGTTGTTTATTTTCATATCTGTGATCATGGAGTAACTCCAGCCACAGTTTCGATAAATTAAAAGATGCCGCATCGTTTGTTACATATTGTATTTTTGTGTGTTAGTATCTCTATGGTTTCTCTTACTATGGATGGATAGTATAGACTGGAAGGAAATATTATTTTACTTTCATTGAAATTTATTAGGATGGTTTCTTCTTGATATAATCTTGCCAGGGCTGTAGTTTTTCTATTATATTTAATATGAGCTATAGGCTCTTTTTTTCTGTAATTAAATTTCCTGCTGGTCATGCCTATGTAGTAATTCTTGGATCCGTCTTCTCTAATAAAAGGTATTTCATATACTCCTGAATAATTCTCAAAATGAATTGGGTCAATTTTACTGTAAATGATAATCGTTAATTTCTGAGGAGGTTTGGCTATTAAGCAGATATTGAAACGTTTAAGGCTGTGTTTTAATTTTTCAAAAAAACTTGGATAATATAGAAGAGTATAAAGTTTGTATTTTTGTGAATCATCTTTCTTTTCTGGTTTCTTATTATTGGTGATATGATTGGTTTTCCGGAAAAGTATGGCTAACCAATCTACCATACCAAATAACGCATGTTCTCCATTTACATACAAAATTTCAGCCAACAGATTTTTCATAAGACGAGCCTTTATAATATGTACTGAAAATAAATTGAATATTGAATTAGATAATATTCGTAAAATTGCTTATAATAATGGTTTTAAAGTACACCTTATTAATAAATTAATCATGGATATCACCAATAATAAGAAACCAGAAAAGAAGGATGATTCACAAAAATACAAACTTTATACTCTTCAATATTATCCAAAGTTTCATATTAATAAATTAATCACGGATATCACCAATAATAAGAAACCAGAAAAGAAAGATGATTCACAAAAATACAAATTATCCTTAAACGTCTCAATATCTGCTTAATAGCCAAACCCCCTCAGAAATTAACGAATATCATTTGCAGTAAAATTGACCCAATTAATTTTGAGAATGATTCAGGAGAATATGAAATACCTTTTATTAAAGAATACAGATCCAAGAATTACTACAAAGGCATGACCAGCAGGAAATTTAATTACAGAAAAAAAGAGCCTATAGCTGATAATAAATATAATAGAAAAACTACAGCCCTGGCAAGATTATATCAAGAAGAAACCATCCAAATAAATTTCAATGAAAGTAAAATAATATTTCCCTCCAGTCTATACTATCCATCCATAATAAGAAAAACCATAGAGATACTAACACGCAAAAATACAATATGTAATAATGTGGCATCTTTTAATTTACCAAAACTGTGGCTGGTAACTGCTGCTCCATGCTCACAGATATGAAAATAAACAACCAAATGAAAAATAAAAGATAACGTGCGCAATTTAAAAAAAAGTACATGGAAATAATAACTTCAAAGCCTGTGCAATTATAAAATATTCTCATTTTGTTTTTGAAAATGACTCGGAAAGAGTCAAAACATGTAAAACAACCTAATAAAAGTTATTTTAATTTGTATTATATTGTTTAATTTACACCTTTAGCAATTAAAAGGAATATATTATTACAAGGTGTTATAATTTATTATATTCTTTTTTATATTTTAAAGTTTTTGAGAAAATTTCTTTAAAATGATGGAAATTGTGTTATTTCCATTATTGCAGAGAAAAATGAAATAATGGGACTTATCGTTATTGATGCCATTTTCTCATATTACAATAAAAAGGAAAAGTATTTTACATTTTAATAGACGGCGCTTAAGACATCAAGGAGCATATAATTAATCTAAAATTTAAATCACATCATTTTTTAATATAGGAATTCATTCACCTGTATTAATTCATAAAAAGGTAATATTTTCTTTATAATTACATGGAAATGACATCATTGCAGAACATTTTTATTGCATCAGTTCTGAAAAAAATCTATGCTTTTTCAACGAAATCTAACAATAACGTCATTTGCATTGTTGCAAAATTTACATGTGTACGTTTCATATTCACATTCACTATTTAAATAATATTTTAATATCCAATATATTATAATATATAACATAGATTATAATATACATACAAGTATATTTTCATGCTTGACATCTGCAACTTTGCATGTGAACATTTCCACTCTTGACTTGAGGTTTTAATCTCAGTACCGGCGAAATCTAGAAATTTATTATTTTTGATGTGTTCGTAGTAAAGTATTTAGTTTTTTTAAAGAACATTGGGTACTTCTCCATTTACCCGTCAATTACTTTTCATTTAAAAAAAAAACTATCGCCACACTGTAACACCAAATAAACAAATGGAAGAATGTTGCCATTGAAATATCGAAATAAATAAATAAATAAAAAATAAAATACAAGAAATTCGGAAAAACCCCACTCACCAAAGTTTCAACTATCAGTAAGTTTAAACAAAAAATAATTTACAATATATTAATGAAAACCGAAAAAAAAAAAAAAAACTTGGATATTTATTTATTTACATTATTTTTCTTAATTACCCCTCTCGGCTGGCAAATATATGTTTGTGACTTCAGTTTAAATTGATGTATTGCACATAACTATGTATTGCAAAATTTTTTCAATGCTTTTTCTCTTTTAATGTCATGGCAACGCCGTTTAAAGGCACAATTGTTATTTTAATTAACGAAATAACTAATAAATCAGTCAAACATAATGAAAAATACAGGTAAATCTATATATTTAAAACGCTAAGCATTTTCTTTCGACAATCCGTGAGAACAAACTACTACATCAAATTACATCATTCTTTTTATAAATGAAAGCTATTTGGACACAGATTTGTTATCGTGCATGAGTTTGTTCGAAAATTTAATTAATTAGCCATAATTTTTAATTAAACTTTTACTTATGCTAATGACGTCATAATCGGATAACGCCTACTGTTGCGATGCACAGAGTTTATTCTCTAAACTCTGTGGTTACGAGGATAAAAGAGGAATAATAAATATTAAAAGCACGTGGCTTTTAGGCGGAATTTTTTAATTTGCAAGTTAAATTTTGGTAAAAATATTTACCCGCGTGTTTTATAAGCGAATAAAAATTCATATTTATTGTGACGTCACGGAAATATTGTCCATTGGGTTTATTTTTTCATTACAATTAAATACAAAATATAGTTTTATTTGTATACATGGTGTTTAAGCTTTAAAGTGATGTATATAAAGTATGTGCGAAAAGTTCGCGCTGGTGAAAATGACGTTATTCTTAGCTTGAAATGCATTTTTAACATTGATAAAACAAACTAAAAAGAAAAATGTATATGATTGTGTCAACATGACGTAATTTTAACTGATTTTTCCATTCTTAATTATAAAGATTTGAATTGGAGCCGTCACTGATTGCTTCATCTTGATTGCATACCTTGATTACATATTACCAATTACTTTTTTTTTAATTATAGATTAAAAAATTTCCTTTTTTAATTAAAAAAAAATCACAAAAGTAAAGGATTTCAGGAAATTTAAAATTATTAAAAACAGTGTTATAGTAGGGAAAAAAATGAAATAATGATTGTATTTTTAGCTAGAATAAACAATGTAAGACTAATATTTCATAGGAATTATTTTGGTAGGTTTATTATAAGTTCATGTAACAATTCCTTATTTGCGCAAAGTCCTATTTTTTTCCCTGTGAATTTCTCTTTTGATGTCAAAAAATGGTAGTCTACTTTTGGACGACAGCCAAAATACAGTGGCAATTTTTAGAAATGTACAACGGTTGTGACAACAAACGGCACTATCGCTTTAGCTTTCATCACGCTTACATCACTTCTAAATACTACAAATTTCTATTTTTTACTACATTTTACAATTTCAATTCTTACATCATCAATTAGAAAAAAAATTAGCTTTCGAATGAAATTTATTTCAAAGCTGCCGCTAAATTTAACGAATTTTTAAATAATTTTCAAGCATGAAAAGTTTTTTAATTATATCTTATCAATGACCACCAGTTTGCTTCAATAATGTAAAATAGCCCCTGGGAAAGTTGCCACAATTGAAAATAGATTTCCCTAACCATCATAAAAAGTGAATAATAATAATAATAATAATAAAAACAGTGATAAATCGTAAGATCAGATTATCCATAAAATAGAGCATTTTGGCGCTAAATGAAAATTTGCCAAAAAAATAAATAAATAAATAAAAAATAAAATAAAATAAAAAATAAAAAATAACTATTATTAGATTATGTTGAACATAAAATTGATATGTTGAATTCGTTGATGTATATGTTCCAGCAGATATCAGAATATACTAGGAATTGCATTTTTTATATTTTTTTAAAGATCCATTTGCCAACTGTATAAGAGGGAAAATATCCCCGACTGTGATGGAAAAGGGATAATCATCCTGATTATGTAAAGGAACCGAAGAAACCATACAAATAAATTACACTTGAACACATTAAAAATCTCCCTCATCTGCAGATTGATTTATTACTATAAAAAAGTTCCTCTTTACATAAAAATTGATTATCTTAAAATAATGGATGCGTTTTAGAAGATATGGATTTGTAATGAACAATGATTAAAGAGGACATTTTAAAACTTTTAATTTAAACATTTTTAAAAAAAAATTTACATCGAATTTTGACGGTGCTTTTGGGCAGATGCAATGCACATGCGCATATGAGCTCATTTGGTTGCATTATCACAAGGGGGGGGGGGGGGGGATGCGTGCTTTATTTACTTTGTTCTTTTATTTACTGAATATGGGATGAAAGTAGGGATATACTATTTGTATGATACTTCATAGGTCCATGAAATTTTCTTTCTTGCCGTGGGGAATATGGCGGTAATGTCAAACTGATTTGCATTACACAGTTGTTTACGAATTGTTTGTTTGGAGTTTGCATTGGAAATAGTACTGTATTTGACTGGGGATTTTTTTTTAAATATAGTATTTGAAAGATTGTTTCATACGCACTCCTTCTTAAATAATAAAGAAGCTTATTTTACTGATATTGTTATCGTATTTTTTTTCTGTGAAGTTTTGACGGGTTCCATCTAGTGTTGAATTAAAAACTACTTGATGATATAACA
This sequence comes from Maratus michaelseni, assembly GCA_963931845.1. Classification (NCBI taxonomy): domain Eukaryota; kingdom Metazoa; phylum Arthropoda; class Arachnida; order Araneae; family Salticidae; genus Maratus; species Maratus michaelseni. The sequence goes on along the minus strand of OZ007592.1, from coordinate 3,216,272 downwards.
AACACGTGTAATGCTTCTGATGTCAAGTGAATGGAATTGCATTTTTGGCATTAAATCCTATAGTTTGGCGATGGTTTTTTCTGCTGAAAAGTGGTCGACGGGATAATGGAGAAGTACCAAAAATACTTGTTTCCTCTTTATTAGGACATCATTTTCAATTACTGAAGCATTTTGCCTCCCTCACACTTAAATGTAACGTCATTTTCTGTTCACATTAAAACAAATTTATATATTTTTAATTGTAAGGAGGAAATGACATCCATAAAAATATATAGCAATTCCCATTATTTCTTTTTTCTCTGTAACAATGGAAGTAACCTAATGACCACCATTGTGAAGAAATTTCATAAAAAAAACTTTTTTAAATTAAAATGTAAAAAGGGAATATTTTGCAAAATAGCTAGTGTGGATACATCTACAAATAAATTGCTTTCATTTAAAAATATATATACAGTAGACTGCCTTTAATCCGCACAACTTAAAACCAGAAGTTGTGCAGATTTTAGAATTTTGTGGATTTCTGATCACTGTTTTGTTAACATTTTTTAAACAATAATTTGAATTTAATAATGTACTTGAAATTATAATGAATGCTTACAATGAAGTAAAATAATAAAATTTTAAAAACATTTAAAATATTAAAAGCAAAGGTCAAGTAAATAATTAATGATGCATAACTAAATAGGCATAATGATGATAAATTTTTCTTGAATTATTCAGCAAAACCCGCCTTATACACTTATAATTCACATCAAAATCTTAAAATAACAAAGTTTTCTTTCATGTTTAACCATACTTAATAACCAAAAAAAGCTTGATTAATACATAAATGTATTTGATAAATTATCGCGATTGATGGATATCAGATCCATCTTGAATTTTTTTTTCAGAAATAAATTTATATTTCCTTCATGAGAAAACATGAGTTGAATCCTACTAACCAGAATACATATTGTATACAAATTGATATAAAAATAATAAAAACTTGAATTTTACACGTATATCTTAACTGTAAGTTTCATTGTTTACATCGGAAACGATGTGCGGATTTTAAGGTGGCGGATATGAGGAAGTCTACTGTATATCAAAATTTGTTCAGTAGAAAGCTCAGGGTGATTGAAGACTAAAAAAAAAAAGCCCACTGTTTTAAATATATAGATTTATACTTAAAAAAAAAAAAAACAGAATAAATATTATACAATAAGATAATAAAATAATTTCATTTTAAACTGCATGCATGATATTGTAAATGTCTCTCAGCATTGCAGTAAACATTAATTTTTTGAATAAAGAAATCATGTCAGATTGAATTGTAAATAATGACGAACAGTACCATGCTGTCTTTTATTATGCCCTTTTGCAGTGCCCCATAATCTATCGACAGATCAGTGTTGGGATCAACAAAATTACATTTGGGATTGACTGTGAAAAGTTTTATAGCCAGCATCTTGCAAAAAAACTTTATTCATGTATAGCCCTGAAACAATTTTATTGAAACTTTCTCATCAGTGGGTAACTACCGAATGGAAAAATACACCTCTGTGGCAGTGAAAAATATAAGTTATAACTTAATAAAAATATTCTAGATTCGAAAAATAGATTTAGAAATCTGGATTCGAATAGCAAATGTGGTTTTGATTAAATAATAATAATAAAAATGATTCAAGTTCAATAAAAAAGTCACACTATTTTGCACAGTTTACAATAAAAATCCTTTGCATGGTCAGGATTGAAATAAATGGCGCATTAGCATATATTTTTAGGAAGGGGAAAAAAAAAAAAAAAAACTTCATTGGAGATCTAAAATAACAACCTCCTTTAATTTACAGTGTTTTGCTTAATTTTTACATTTTATTTTTGTTTATACAGTTTCAAATGGATTTGAAAACAGATACATTGGCTGTTGACCAGAAACACTGTAAGATAAGGGTTTCCAGGCCATAAAAATAGGAAATTTTTTTATTAATTTCTTTAGGCCCTGTTTTGGCCTTTTGAAGGCAACTTACTTGAGTTCCAAAATATGAAAAATGTAACATAATCTCTATAATAAAACCATAAGTCATGTGACTGTCATCAACAATTCCGGGATGTCCGCTTCACTTTTTCATATGCCAGGCGGCCATTTTTATTCAAAATTATTTTTTCAAAAAAACCTGCATAAAAGTTACATTTTCAGAAAGATCGTTCAAAATAAATTAATATTTGAGAGATGACTTACGTTCAATTATGTATACATTCTGCAATAACTTCAGTTTAAATTAGATTCGCAGTTCAAATTCTCTATCCATGGAAGTAAACAAACAAACAAAGAAAAGATTCATTCATTGTGAACGTTTAAAATATTAAACCATGAATTTTTGGACCGCTGCCTGGTGTAAAAAAAATAATCCACACCGGTGAGACAGTCAAAGTTTAGCATAATTCTGTTTGTTCTATACAACTCAACTTCTTTCCGGATCTGTTCTTGACGTAAGTTGAACTCATGTAATAATATTTAACGGATCAAATTTTGAAACGAATTGTCAGCTTTTATTTTTCACGCGTGCAAATTAGAAACGATACTTTAATTTTGAAATCAAATGTTTTGATTTATGATATTATTTCTTATTTATCTATTTTCTATTTTAAAGAAAAATGTGAACGTCATGTATTTAAATTGGAACAGCTGTCACGGACGCACCGAGGTTGGCGCGATTTTTGTTTCGTGCCATTTTGGCGAGAAAATCCTATTTTCAGGTACCTATTAGAGATTACTAAAACAGCATGTACTTTTATTTTATTATGAAATAGTTTATTTTATATTAAAAAACACACAATTTTATTATAAAACACACACACAATGATTAATTTATTATAAAGTGGGTTAAGCGGTTTTTGTCAAGAAAGATGAAATACATAACAACAAAAAATATGCGAAATGCTACCACGATCGCAAAAGTTCTTGATTTGTCTATTAGATTTTTCCGGTTTGGCGAAGGATTAAGGAAAAAAATAAATTATGAATAAAAATAATTTGTTACAATGCTTAACATACATTTAAGGGCGACCAAACTGGTGGCGGCTAGTATAATATATGCATACAGAAAATCTATTTTCAAAAGAAAATGTATCATCCTTAGAAAGAAGAATGGAAAACAACGTGACAAAAGAATTAAAGAAAAAATAGTAAATTAAAATGTTTTTCATGCTTACAATTAAATAATAATTTTAAAAAAAAAAGAGAGATTTGCGTTGAATAAATAGCGATTTAATAGCTTGCCACGGTTTGAAATAAAAATTATTTGTACATTCAGAGTTGAAATAAATGGCACATTAGCATGCATTTTTACATGATGTTGGTATAATGGAAAAGTACCGAAAGATACCCAAAAAACTTCGTTCCAAATTAGGCCAATTCTCTGTAGACTCTATTATGAAATAGGTCAGCTTAAAAAAAAAAAAAAAAAAAAAAAAAAAGAAAAATTGTGTTACATTATGGTATCTATGGAGAAAACTCATTTCTGTTGGATTTTAATGAAGAAACAGTACTTCAAATATAATGAAATTGATATGCCTCACTGAGGTGGACTAAAATATGCTACTCGTCGAGAATTAAATAAAAATCATGCACTTGCGACATCATAATTCACTTTTATATTTTAACAGAATAATAAGTCTACTATAATTTGTGACTCCTGCTATAGCCAGTATACACAATACACGTTGGGACACATTGCCGTTATCATTATATTTTTACGCATGAAGGTTAACATGTTAATACTTCATTGTGAATTTTGGTAATTTTTGAAATTCAATATTTGAAAAACGGCATAATCATTAGATTTGAAATTTATATAAAGAAAAATAAAATTTTTTGACCTTTCTAGCATAGTTTGTCTAACAATTTTGTGACAAATACTTTTCGAGCTATTCATTTTTTCAGTCACTTCAAATGTTTCATTTTCCGAGATTAACCTGTGGCAACGATGGCTGTGACTTTTCATATACATGAATTTTACTGTAGACTGAAAGAATGAGCCGTGTGTGGCTAAAAATCTACTTTCTATGCATGGAAATTATACAATGCATGAAGTTGTAAAGAAACTATGGCCATTTAGAAGCAGTTGGCAAGCCTGCAAATGACAGACAAAACGAAAAACTGCTCACTGAAATCAAGAAAAATTTCTTTACTTTGGACAAGATGAAGGGCAGAATTTTATCACCATAAAGATCTGAATTCATCGTTGCTACACACCCATTGGCAATTAAATGTAAAATAGGACTGCTCGAAAAGTTTCCTTGGGTTTAAGGTATTGAGGTTCCCTTCTATCATTCGGGAATAGGTTTTTAGGCAGATTTCGTAAGAAGAATTCTCCCATAAGTTGGAATTTCGCACATCTACACCGATCATGACTCCCAGAATCCAAAATCATCCCCATTTCAAAACTTTATCTATCTATCTATGTTCCCTTTTTATGGATACGATAACTGCAATAATTCTGCACACATCTCTTCCAAACGAATACATAAAATCAAGGGGCATAAAATTTCAGTCAAGTTCGTTAATGGGCAAAATCAAACCAATAGGGGGGTGGGTGGTAATAGGGGGCTTTTTGTGAAAACAGAAAAAAACCCATAATTTCTTAATTATGATATGTATAGAATCCGTTTAAAGTTACTGTTACTTCTAGGAAAAGGGCCGAAAATTGATGTAAGACAGATTTTTGATAGCATTAAAAATGGCCCCAAGAGAGGGGGGGAAAAAGGGGGGTTTTAGAGGAAAAAAATTCATAACTTCGTCCATTCACAAGATATCCAATCCGCTTAAATTTATTATAAATCCTCTTAATATTATCTAAAACTTTTATATTGACAAGTTTTTTATAGGACCAACCCTTATTGCAAAAAAATAAATAAATAAATAAATAAATAAATCCCTGCCGGCTCCGCCTGCAAACAAGTTAGGTTTCGAAGAGGGCGGTTGCAACTGCCGCATCATGGCAAAAAAGTAATTTCTTCCACAATTCCCAACAAACAGGCGCCCCACAGTCTGCGTCTTCGAAATCTACCTGTGCCTGTAGGCCGAGTCGTCAGGGATTTAAAAAAATATATATTGCCCTACACAAATTAAGGCACGAAATATTGAAGGTTTTTATTGAACTACTGTTTTTAACACTTTCTAACATATTTAAAAAGTGTTTATGACTTCTGTTTGCCTGGCTGGCTGTGTTGTAACTCTTGTAAATAGTCTACAATTATCATACCATTGATATATTATGTTATTGATATTGAAAATGAAGCGTATATACACAAAAGGACACACAAAACAATTCTGTTACATTATGGTTAAGGGGGAAAATTGTTTGCAAGTTAATACTATCATGTAATTTGCAAAAATATGAAAAAAAATAAAACAGCAACTGCATGGGATGATTGTACACATCTTAATGTATTTTGATCAAAGCTGAAAGTATCTCCAAATGTAAGCAAATATCTCAACGATGTTACATTACCTCAAACATAATGAAATGGATATGCATCCATGAGGTTGCACTACAACATGTTTTCTATAGATTGTGGCGTGTGCAGCATTTATCACAGATTTACAGACACGGAATATAATTCAGTTAGAGGATATATCTCTGTAAGAGCAACACATTTTATTTATGGGATTAGGAGTTTCATGGTTAACTAGACAGTAAACAGCTATTTAAAACAAGTGGGTAAGTGTGATCGAAGATCGCTCGAAGGGTTTCGTTTAATATTCCTTTCAAAACACTTTATCCTTTCTTTAATAAATCCAAATAAATTTCATTTAGAAAAAAAAAAAAAAAAAAGTCATGTTTTTTCTAAAGTAAAAATTTACTGGTCTATTTTTCTCGTTTTTTCGAATATATAAACCAGCCCGATAGCGGGAGAAGCCCGTTTTTATATTCTGTCATAATAATATCTGTCATGTGGACTAAATGCGTTATTTAAAAAAAAATTAATTATGTTGTAATTAAACATGTTGTACACCTTCAAATATTAAAATCTGCGAATATTTCCATAATTGGGTTTTTATCATGATTCAATACGTTCCTCAAATTCGTATACTTACTATTCTCTATTACTCATATTGATACTCGTTTTGAATTATTCTCAAACATATGAAAAATCTGTTAAACTTCCGATATGACGTCAGATTTTCTTTTTAATTCTCTAATGACATGATATTAATCTGTTTTGTGTACATACACATACTCATACTCCTTGTATTATTGAGAAAACTTTCCATTTTATTACCACTATGACGTCAATCCATTTTATTTCATATTAATCTTTTTATCAATTGGTGAAACTTTTTATTTCATTTTCCTTTTTCACGTCGAAATCGTATTATAGAAAATTAAATATTGCAGAAAGAATTTCATCGTGGATTTTTAATTTTTGGCATCTGCTATAACGAAAAATGTTTAAATTTAATAGGAAAAGGCTGTTAGAATTTTGGTTTTTTATCTCTATCTATTAAAATAATACGAATTTTTCAAATTTTAATATTTTGAGCTCTTTATAGCTAGTAGTATTCAGGTATATACACAAAGTTTCAACTCTGTAAGTTACCTAGTTTTTGAGAATGGCTCTGTGACAGACAGACAACGGAGCGGGAGTAATAGGGTTTCGTGAGATGAACGAAACCCTAAAAAAAGGGAGGTGAATAACTTTTAAATGGAAACAAAAATATGAGAAAATGCTTCCCAAAATAAACAACATTTAAACAACACAATTACTTTTCACTTCGAGTCTTCCCGATGCAGACATGTTTCCAAACTTGTTGAAGGCGTAACACGTATACTCTCCTTCGTCTTGAGGATTTACATTACTGATCTCCAAATCACCGATTCCATTCACAGAATCTTCCAGAATCTGAAGAAAAAGGCAAAAAGTAAAACATAAAGTGATAAAATTCAACCCAACTCATTTTTTAGCATCCATCTCATTTTAAAATTTAATTTAACCGAATTAAACTATTTAAGTCAGCAGTTTCCAGTTGTAATGGAACTCATCTTAAAGTTTAATAATTTTTTTTGACCCACCAAATATGTTAGAAGATATTAGATAATCTGTTCTACAAAAAGGCAATTTTTTACAAAACATATATATAGATATATGAAAACAGTTAATAGGTATTTCTATTGAATAATCATAAATCCCCTTTTACTTCACATGAAAAAAATATGTTTATTAGTTAATTTTTTTTTTTTAAAACGGTTAAAAGTCAATTCAATTTATAATATTGTATTACACCAACAAGATAGTTGCTATCTAACTCGCGGTTTATACAAGCCACTTATGGTTTAAAACTTACATTTTACTTACTTGTTTTCTTTGTTTTAACTTTGGTATTTCAGGTCTATGTATTATAGCAGAGGTTATTTCTTTTATTTAAAGGAAGTATCACTTGTTGAGCTGGAATTTAAGTTGAAATAACAGAGTTAAGCTTGCTTTGATGTCAGCGTGTTTCATTAGCCTTCATTTATCTAAAGAACTTCATTTCCGTGCTCATAGGATTGCATTGGCTGTTCCGATTAGATTGATACGTGACTGGCTGATGTGGACACCTTCCTTATGCGAGTGGAATCTCCCAATTTCGTTTTATGGATGTATAGTATGAGATAATACTCCTACTTTTAGCATTTGTTTATCTTTTCTCGCTTGCTTGCGTAATTTACCTGTTTTATTTAAGTTGTTTCAATATTTAAATATTATTTAATTTTCGTTCAGTTAATTACTTTTCTTATGATGTTATTTTATTTAGTTTAAATAGACACATTCCGTGAAAATAGTTTCATCCTGTTATGATTTAAAGGTTCTGTTGGCACAGGTAATTCAGTTATGCAGTAAGAGATGGCGATAGTAAGAAGGGAGGTTTTGAAGTTATGTCTGAATGCGACACTGCGAAACACGTAATTTTAATTTGTAGAAATTAAACTAAGTAAACATTTTTTTTTAAGTATAAACTTTGACTTGAAAAGTATATTTTATGAATTATAGAGTGTATTGGTGTATTTCTTTAAATGAGTTTAAAAATTTGCACATTTTCATCTTTATTTCAAAGTTTGGATTGACTGCACTGTTCAGTTTTACAACAGTATGAAGATGGTGGTTAGAAGCCAATAGCTTTTTATTCCAAAAAATTTAATGATACCCAGAAAGCTCAAAGTAAATATTATCGTGAACTATTGGGCATTTTTCTCTCTGTTAAACACTTTAAGTATGTGTTGGAAGGGGGAGAATTTTGTATTTTGACAGATCACATTTGCATTTAAACAAAAAAATGAAAAGGCTTCTCCAAGACAGCTGCATCAACTTCAATATAGTATTTCTGAATTTAGTACAGACATCCAGCTGATTTCTGGAAGTGAAAACATTGTTGCTGATACTTTATCTAGAATCGAAGTTGTTTCTAGTGTTGATTACGATCAAATAGCTCAGGAACAGAGTGTTGATGCGGATTTCAAGCTTTTGTGTTCAGCGGATACATCATTAAAATTTAAACCTTATGAACTCTCATCTAGCAAGACCTTATGGTGTGACATTTCGCAAGATAAAATTCGCCCATACATTCCTCTTAGTTTTCGAAGAAAAGTTTTTAATCAAATTCATGGCTTGTCACATCCAGGCATAAGATCTACTGTGAAGCAGATAACTGCCAGGTTCATTTGGCCAGTGATTAATAAGCAAGTTAGAGAATGGGCTAAAGCATGTGTAAATTGTGAAAAAGCTAAGGTAACTAGACATACAAAGTCTAAATTTTCTGAATATCAAGAACCAAATGTGAGATTCAGTGTGGTACATATTGATTTAATTGGACTCTTGCAGTCATCTAAATGTAATGTGTACTGCTTGACTTGCATTGACAGATTTACGTGTTGGATGGAGGCCATTCCTTGGCCAGAGATTACTGCAGAAACAGTGAGTAAGGCTATTTATGAAAATTGGGTTTGTAGATTTGGTTCACCAAGTAAGGTTATTGTTGATCAAGGAAGACAATTTGAATCTCAGTTGTTTAAAAGTTTAGCGGCAATATGTAGTTTGTTGCACGACTCCATATCACCTGCAGTGTAAGGGTAAGGTGGAGATATTTCATCGCACTTTAAAAACTGCTATAAAAGCACATAATAATATGAAATGGATTGGGGTTATACCCAGGACTTGAGAAATGCGGTAGCCAGGTCGCCACTGGCAACTAAGTTTTTGTATCTGGCAACCAAGTTATTTAAACTGCAGATTTTAAAATAATAAAATAAGAATTATTTGTCTGACTTTGGCAGGAAAAGGAAAATAGGCAGAAAATTGTTTTCTTTCTTCACTATTTTACCGATGCCCCCTATCTGGACATTTAAGGCATTCGTCAATCAGCATACCACAAACATGCCGGTTAATTTAGCTTTTAAAGATTTTTTTTCGGAGATATATAATTTCGAAAAGTTTAATTAGAAAACTTAGTTTATGTTGTAATTCTAAATTATGTACTATTTTAAACTATGTAACCAATAATTCTAAACTATGCTTTTTATTATTTTTTCTCAATTACTTCATAAACTTTTGTGCTTTTTGAAAATCAATGACGGGGGAAGGGGGAAGGGTAATATTTTTTACTGGTGACTAGAATTTTTCGCTGGCTACCAGGTTTTATCAAATTTGTAAAGCCCTGGTTATACCAGGCCCGTAGCTAGACCTTACTTCTAGGTGGGGCAAATATTTTTTCAGGGGGGGCAGATTATTTCTTAATTTTTTTCACGTCTCTTATACCTTGAAAAATATGTACTGTACTTTTAATGTAATTTTTTTCTCATTTAAAACGTAAGATCTCTCCAAAGCCAGAATGAAATTTTTAATGTTTGTTCCAAGACACAATAAAAATATATCAAAGACACATAAATAAAATATTTACATTTACATAACGTAAATAAGTTGTTTCCTTTTAATTAAGTAATTTAAATTTATGTAGGTTTTATGTTCGTTTATATTAATAGATGCATTCAAGTACAATTAATTAACCCTTTAGCGGGCGATGGTCACAAAAAATGACACCTAATTTTAATTCCAAAACTGACAAACGGCACCAAGAATATTTAATTATTTTTTTCCTTTTATAAAGTATTGGAAATTTAGCAAGTTTTTATTTTGTAATATATTCTTTTGTAAATTCTGATGTCAGTCCATTATTTCATCATTTTAAAAACAGAATTACTTCGCGCCGGAAAGGGTTAAATGATGTTTCGTTATATTTACATCACGCAATAAAGATATGAGAAAGAAAAAACAGAATGAATAAAATGAATAGAACAAGTAACGAGGATGTCTTTACCGATAGTGAAAAAATATTTTTTTTAATTTTCATTTCATTGATGTTTTTCCAATAAATTTTCATTGATTAAAGTCGATACATATGTAGAGGAATTAACTCGAATCTGTTTTTCTTTCCACTTTGCCATGGCTTGGATGTGAGCTTCTGATTTTTCGTGTTTTGGAAAACCGCGGCCATTGTCTAAAGCATTTTTACAAGTTTTAAAACCATGTTCGGTGTATGCGGCTTCTTTGGATCCGAACCGGTTAAAATGTCTACAAGCATAACAGAATGCTGCGTCCTTTGCCACAGAATATTCCAGCCATTCAAATTGCTTATACCATGCAGCTCGAAAAGAACGTTGATTTTTTCGTGGGAATTCCTTCAAAATAATTTGTTGAACTGGCTCGTCTCTTTTAGGCAAATCGAGATCGAGAATAATCTGGTTTACTTGTAGTAGGTCCAGTTAATGATAATGAATTTTTATCATTACTATTTGCACAATATTCAGGAGCAGGACTCCCTATTTTCTGTTCTAGTCGACGCTTCTTATACATAAATGAACGGATATCCATATTTTCAAATATAACTTGTATTCACAGATAAAGTAATCCGTTCCGTTCACAAATACATACTTATCCAAATATAATATATACAGCTTTTAAAACGAGAACCTTTTTTTTTTCACTGTCACCAAAAACTGGTTAGCATCTGGAAACCACAACGGTTAAACAAAACTGTAATAAGGCAGAATGCATTATTTTCACAAGCGGATTTTCAAGAGTCACTAAATCTATTCCTCGAAATCGTTGAACGGGACACAAAAACATCCGGGTGGTCTTGCACAAACACAGGCCCGCTGTCGGCACAATCACAGGAGTGACAAATTGCACCTATATCGTCCCATTGTAAAATTGTCCAAATCTTTCTTTCAGAAAATAGTTCATACTACTTCTCTATTTATATTTCAGAGGACGGGTAACACAATTTCACACCACAGGTGGTCCAGTGATGTGTCAGAAAGTCAAAGTCCAAAATCACTTAAGTACTAAAGGGTGCTGAGCAATTCGGCTGCTTTGATGGCGCTTGTTTGTGACAGGCGATTTAATAGTAGTTTTGAAGTCAAGTTAAAAACTTTTCGTGCAATCCTAACTATAAGCTTTACAAATGAAACAAAATGAAGATATAATAATAATAAAAGGAACTTGTAAGAGGCAGAAAATTCAAAATTGCAAACGGACGCTCCGGTTTTTCAAACAGAGTTTTCATCTTAAAATTCTCACGCTTCTGTTGTTATGTGTTATTCTGTGTCGAGTTCTGAAAAAGCCGTAAATTATGTAAAAAAAATAGCATAAAAACAGTATATTTTCATATTTCTTTTTAATGGATTTTTATGAGAGATTATTAAGATTAATACAGAATTAATGTAAATATTGTTAACACTGTATGGTAAATTACACTGCATCAACACTTGCTACAATAACACGGAATCATTTATGTTTAAAATATTAAACATAGATTATTCAAGATCTAATTAGCACAACCCAGTGCTGTCTCTGTTTCAGACAAAACAATCCCAGTTTAGGTGCGTTCGTAATTATATAAATGCGTAGCACCTAGAGTCGTCGTCTGGTCCGTCCGCAAGAAACAAAAACTACCCAACAGAATGGTTTAAAATTTAATATATAGAATCGTTATAAAATTTTGTCGAGTCATTTCAAATTTTGTGAAAATCGAATCACAAATTAAAAAGATATTAAAAAAGTTTTCTTTATTCTATTAAATCGTATCATACGTAATCTGTATAATAAAAGCGCAAGTCATGTGACTGAGGAAAAAGAATACGGGCTAACCTGCTAACCACTTCTTTTTTCATATGCCAAGTGGTAATTTTTATTCAACATTATTTCTTCGAATAAAATTGCATAAAAGTTACATTTTTAGAAAGATCATTCAAAAAAAGTGTTTGCTCGAGAGATGAGTTACATTAAAAAATGTATAGATTCTGAGATAACTTCAGTAGAAATTAGGTTAATAGCCGAATATCTCAATCCATTAAAATAAATAAACACAAAAGATTCGTTCATCATGAGTCATAGAAATATTAAACCATGGAGGTAATCATTCATAAAGCAATATCTCATGTTGAATTTTGCAGCAGTCGGGTGTCGAAAAAAATTCGCATCTGTAAACGTGGCATCACTAATAAGAAAAAAAAAGCATGCTCATTTCGCTCGTAACAGACGATATAATTCATTTCACAGAAATAATAAAGATAATTTTTTTTACATTGTAAAACTACTTATAGTACGGTCGCACCTCATTTGTCACGTTTAACGTACATTTCCAACTTGTTTGTTTGTTCCTTGCTACATTAAAAATAATAATAAACACTATTTATGCAGAATGTTTAGTGTCGAAGAGTCTGTGCAAATATAAAATATTTTTTAATTTATTTATTTCACTGTCCATTTCCTATAAAGCATCGCTATTTCTTCAATCGCCGTATATTTTTTGAAAAGAGCTATGCATATTGTTTTTGCTTAAGACTGTTGTGACATTAAGGTCACATTTACCCGTAATTAAATACCATATCAGATATCCTCCATGAGGTTCCAAAAAAAATATTATATGTATATTAATTGTGTGTATGTATATAATATATATATATATACAATTTTTTCCGGCTGAACAACACAGAACTTTTTTGCTATATTCGCACTGTCATTTTTATACATAAAAGCATGAAATTTACAAGTTTTAACTACTAAAGTGATTTAGAATCGAATAACGTTTTTCACTTTTCTATAGATTTTGAGTTGTAATCGATTTCTCCCTTATGAACTTTATCAGACTGTCATGTCCAGAAAATTGGTTTATATTGTTAACTTTGACGGTCATTTTCTGAAAACTGATTTGCTTTTACAAAAAAATGGAAAATACTATTTAATTTCTTTGTTTTTAATAAGAGGACCTGAAAAATTTTTGAATTTAAGAATAGTGAATGACTTTGTGAATGTGTCAGAAGATAACTAATTTGGATTTGTAAAATCGTAAGTAGCCCGGCATATTTTATTCTTTAAATTTGAAAAAATGATTGGTTTATTTCAGAGGCGCCAACTTTTAAAAATTTCAGGGGGGGGGGGGCGTTGGGGAAGAGTAGATTGAACAGATAAAGGGACAGACCTTCTATTAATTTTTATTTCCAGAGGGGGGGGGCGATGCCCCTGTGAAAATTTCCAGAGAATTTTTATGGCCTTGTAGTCGACGCCTATGATGGATTTAATTTGTTATCTTGTTCATTATTATAAATATTTTCTATGCCGTAATTATTTTCTAAGCCGTAAGCAAAAGTATGAACATTTTTAAGCTACTTTTATCATATTATTTCGATATCTGCAAATAAATTCCTTCAAAGAATATATTTTACGCGAAATAAAACATTTTATAAAATCTAAGTATACTTAACAACTTAACAATATCATATCGTTACATTTTTCTTTTTGTTCCTTGATTTATTATTGATTAATATTATTTTGTTCCTTGAAGATTTTGTACTTTAAGATGAAAAGTTATTTATGTTATGTTACATGAAAGTTATTTAAAGTGAAATACATTCAAACGTGTAACGCGGTAATATAATTTCCTCTACTAACCACTACTTGTAAAACCCATGGGAAAAAAAAAAAAAAAAAATATATATATATATATATATATATATATAACTTAAGACACATGTATATTCAAAACAATTCACAGATAATTCTGTAAATTTCTTATTTATAAATTAAATTTATATCATTTAATTAAAACAAATTTTATATTCTATTGGTTAAAGATGATATTTTCATTGTAATTCCATTTCTTCTTTATGCGGAAAAACTCCTTCCATAATTTTTTTATTGTGACATAGGTTTCACAAATTTTTATCATTCACTAATATGTAAGGAAAGATCAGAAGAATGAAAGACATTAGTCCCCTCTTCCCAAAGCAAACAAGTAAACATAACAATCTGTTTCATGGAATTGGAACCAGTTCCATGAAAGAAGCTGCAAACTTGTCATGTACGACAAATTCAAAAACATTATTGTAGGCTGTTTCGCTTTATTTTCAGATTCAGAAGCCTTTGGTTTCAACCCCGCTTTCTTAAGATAAATTTCACATGGTGACAATCCTACAAAGAAAGTAAGCTTTATGGATATCAGTGAATACAGAATTGTTGCTGAGTCGGTACGGGCAGGAATATCCTGCGGTACGGTGTAATTTTTACAAAGCAACAAAGCGGGGAATGTCCTAAGGGACAATCTTCGACAGTCTGTTGTATGTTAAAGAAATAGAGAAAAAAGAAGGTTTATAGATGAAATTTTTTCTGCTTTTGTTTCCAGTTTAAAAACGAAATTGGGAGGAGGAAGGGGGGGGGGGGGGTCCTCTTTGCTTAGATCTGGCAAGAAGATGGAAAAAATTGGGACTTTAAAGTGAAATAGTGGCTGATAAAGTGATCGGAATGCCCAGTCTCACACTAGATTAGACAAAAAATTATAAAAAAAATAATAGAAATTTAATGTTGTTTTAATCGGGATGTAAAGTTTCACGCTAGGTCGGGCAAAATCTTTTGCAGGTCGGGCTTTGCCCGACCTGGCGCCCACCTAGCTACGGGCCTGGGTTATACCAACTGTATTTTTGGAACTTAGGTCTGGAATAAGGTGTGATATGAATGACTCCATAGCACAAATTGTTTTGTGGAACAAATAATAGAATTCCTGGAATATTAATTTCTTGATGAACCAAGTTGAAAAGTGGAACCTGAAACCTTTGTGAGTGATCTACAAAGTTATATGGATAAGTTGGATAAGTTTAGATCAATGAAGTCTAAAACTGCATATCAAGTTGTATTCATTCATAAGGATCTGAAGTCATGTTCTCATGTCTTTGTAAAAATCGATAAAGAAA
Organism: Maratus michaelseni; assembly: GCA_963931845.1. Taxonomy (NCBI): domain Eukaryota; kingdom Metazoa; phylum Arthropoda; class Arachnida; order Araneae; family Salticidae; genus Maratus; species Maratus michaelseni. The sequence goes on along the minus strand of OZ007592.1, from coordinate 3,201,009 downwards.
CCTCTGGAACCTTTCCTGGTAGTAGAGAAGTGTGAGAAGTGTTTTTCAGTGTTAGAGAGAAAAAGAAAAGTTAATATTTCAATTGATAGACTTAAGCCAGCATACCTTTTGGGAAAAATTGATGATAACTGAAATTTTCCTGATGTTACTCCTGAAAAGAATTTGGATTTGGTTGCACAAACTCCTCAGATTGTGACATGTGATGGGAAGCATATTTAAAATACTCGAAGTGGAAGAAGAATTAAAATGCCTGTCAGATTTCAGGACTGAGTTGTAATATTTGATTTTAAAATATATATTTTTTTAATTCTTCAATCATAAAAAAATTGTATTTTGTGCATATTACAAGTCTGGTTTGAAAATGTGTGGGATAATTTTGCTCATTAGAATATGAATATTTTATTGTATCTTAAAATAAGTTAGAGATAGTTCAATGGTTTTGATGTGCATATTTCTTGGTTTAATTATTTCTTAAAGTAAAAAATATTTTTTTAATTTTATATTGGTATGTAAATTTTTTTTTAAAAGCATGATTTGATTTTTTTTTTTTTGCTTATTTAGCAAGGAAATTTTGACAGTTTCAGCATTGCTGGTCCTGTTTTGCTTCTAAATGCAATTTTGCTCCCTGAAATCTACCCTATTTTCTTACAATTGTAACTTTATTACTGATGAGGGAGTAATGTTGGCACAGGTAACTCAGTTATAAGCCGAGGGATGGTGATAGTATGCAGGGAGGTTTTGAAGTTATGTTGTGAATGCGACACTGTGAAACTCGTAATTTTAATTTGCAGAGATTTAACTAAGTAAACATTTTTTTTAGTATAAGCTTTGACTTTAAAAATATATTTTATGAATTATAGAGTGTATTTCTTTAAATGAGTTTAAAAATTTGAATATTTTCATCTTTATTTCAAAGCTTAGATTGACTGAACTGTATTTTAATCATAACTGTGATTTTTTGAATTGTCATTTATTTTGGTTTTAAAGAATAAAACCTGTATGTATTAGTAATTGCTTCTTGTCTACCTGTTTTTATGTTTTTTTGTGAGGTTGAAATGGATATTGTCAGAGTTTTAAAAAGCGCAATATAGTTGAAATGAAGTACATGATAGAAAAAATTACCTATGATATGAAATGTGGGTGAACATTGCTAAAGAACACTCATTTACAGTGAAGTACCCACAGTTCTGTGATGAACAGTGCAAAGGGCTTTGACTATTAGTTTCAGTTTAATCTGAATCAAGCAAGTGTACAGTGTGGACTGCGATATGAGTTGAATATCCTGGTCCAACATAGTTTTCAAACATAGTTTGAAATACAGTGCTTTTAACTAATGAATTTACAGCTTATGTTTATGGATTAGTTGTGATAAAAAAACAGGGCCATGCAATGATAAAAATTGTACATTAAAATCTTTTGAGTGAACATTTTGTAAACAGGGAAAGACCCGATACAATCCTATTTGGTGTGTAGCAATCAGGAAGGAGAAGAAGGTAAAGTAAAATGAAGTTAGTTGTATTACCTGGAAACGATCTCCCTTGACTTCGAGACTCTCTTTCAGCCACCTTATTTTGGGATTGGGAGCACCAAATACGCGGCAGCGGAGCGTGATGATGGACGAAACAACAGCAGATGTCACAGGTTCGGGCCGCTCTGTTATAGTAGGGGGCAAAGCTAGAAAAAGATACAAATATCAAGTAATACAACATAAAAGAACGATATTTTCTAATCCAATTTTGACAAATAGCCACAGAAATAATAAAAATAGGAAATTTACTCAATTCAAAAGAAGGAGGAGAAAGATGGAGGATTTTTTTCTTCTTTTTAGTAAAAAATATATACATTGTACTCAAGATTTTTAACCATCATTCAGCTATCGAAAATAACACCATTCTTTAGGCCTGAGGTTTTTTTTTTTTTTTTTTTTTTTTTTTTTTTTTTTTTGGGGGGGGGGGGGTGAAGGGGAGGGGGAGTGTTCATTTACAAGAGTACAACGAGGTCTTCCTGTTTTATAATTTTTTTTTTTTTTACATTTGTAAAAATCATAATTTTGTGAATTTGAAATTATTATATGTGTATATATATTTAACAAGAACCTTTATGTACAAAATAGCTAGGTTGTTTGGAGACTTCAGCTGCTGTATGAGATTTTATAAATTTCAAGCAGACAAAGGGGAAAATGTTCGTCCTTTTTTAGTTTCACATTTTGAAACTCCACATCCACATTCTGCATAATAGATATTTAAAAAAAAAAAAAAAAAAAAAAAGAAAAGAAAAAGAAAAGGAAAAAAAAAGAAAAAGAAAGAACATTTATTTGCAGTATTTTCTCGATTATAACGGTATCTTTTGTTTAACAACAAATTGATAATTACTATTTCAAAAAAAATATTTTCTGAATGCAGATTTCATGTTTTTCGTTTTTTCTGCAGTTCCATGTGTCTTGCCGTGTTTTTAAGTGGTAGGATTTATCATTTTTGCACATGTTTCATTAATCTTATGCATTTTATCATTTCATGTTTCAAAAGAGGGAGAGCAGAAGTGCGTTTTTTACTATTTGAGTTTCACTGGTCAAAATTGAAAGTTTAATATATCTAAATGTCAGATATTAAATCGGCAATCACTCTATTGGGAGGCCCCTTACTTTGTTTGGGAAGACTTTCTTTGGAGAGATTTGCATTATTTTCTTTTTCTCGTTGAGTACAAAATTATTTTATTTGCTATTGCGCAAGCAGTTGCTTCTGTACATGTGCCAGAGTTTTGGTTTCTTTTTCGCTTTGGCATTTTACAAGAGGAACAGAGATTGAGTGAGAATTATTTATTTATTTATTTTAAGCTGTGTTAAAAATGTATTTTTTTATAACTAAACAGATAATCGACAGATTCCAATGTTTTTTATTCATACCAAGGATTTTTACTTGTTCTGGAGGTTGATTCACAAATTCTCCAGACCTTTTTTTTGTGCCCAGTGCCTTCCAAGATATCAATTCATGTTTTTAGAGATCTGCATGGGCTTTTCTTAACAGCTAAATCAAAAAATTAACTGGCCAGCACAATAAAAAAAATTAAATGAGCCAGCCAGCTGGCCAATAAAAACATTAAGCGGAACAACCAGCCCGATATAAAATTTATAAAGGTTGGACTAAGCTGAGAAAATATGAACACTTATCAATGAATAAGTATAAATGTGTTCCACGAGCAGATGCTAGCTTAACAACATCAATACAGAAATATAACATGTCCAAGGCTTAAATTTTTCAGTAGACATGGGCCCCACTGTAGGTTGGGCCAAACCTACACTTGTTACCAAGATGTGTCAGGCATACTTTTTGGCCTGGAAATTTCGGCCTGTGCAGACTTCTAAGAGGATTGTTCTTTGAAGCATTTTTTTGGATAGGGATAATACATATTTTTTTCAATATGCAAATAGAGCAAGAGGCAGTGTTTTGTTTCTTTCTCTTTTCAACAGTGGGGTATATCATTTCAGATTTTAAAAGAGTGGCAGACATAATGTTAAAATACAATATGTAATATTTTATGGGTAGAGGCAGATTTTTTCGCTTCTGTGCATGTCTGGAGAAACGTGATTGATACTTGAAGCCTCCTTGCTGAGACCTTCCAGTTATATTTTGGAAATAAATAAATAAATGAAATAGAAATTTGAACAGTGTTAAAGAATTTTGGGATATTTATATTTTATTTTATTTTTTAGGGATGTGGGGGTGGCTTTACCCAGCAAATGTTTACAAAACAGGAAAATACTTTTATACACAACTAAATGGCATCAGTATCAGTTTTTTTTTTTTTTTTTTTTTTTTTTTTTTTATATAATTTCTTGTTGTTTCTTTAATTTATTCCTTTACTAGCATGCTACGCCCGCTGCGCTGGGTCATTTTTCTAAATGTACCTTATATCAAACGAAAAGGCTTTGTATTTTAAAAGAATATGGATCTTCACCTACGGATGATACCCTAGTCAAAATTTTCAAACGAAACTTGAATCAAATGAATTATATCAATGGATTTGAGCATGTATTTTAAAGCAATAGGGACATTCACCTGGTTTTTCGTTCAATATTGCTGCAAACGACATTGCGTTATATTATATCATACATTGGACAAAATTTGGGCTAATAAGAAGCAACTCATTTAGTTGATCATTTATAGTAGAGTTTGTTAGGGAAATGAGGCCCTTATGAGATTATGGCAACAGGAACTAAAATGTTCTCCAGTCAACATACTACTAAAAAAGAGAGCATTAAAATGATTGCATAGATTGTCCATTGGACTTAAATAATGTTCGAGTGATTCATTTTCGTCTGTAACTTTTTGAACTCCGTCCCTCTTTCTTTCCTCTATGTGAGGTTCTGGTAACGTAAGTACAATTTCACTCTATGTTACGTTATATTTCGTAATATACGTCCTCTTCTGGCAAGTCTAGTACAGTTTTTCATCTTTCGATTCCACAGAATAAATACAGTCAAAAACGTAATAAATTGTTTGCACATAAAGAACAGTGTTTAACTTTCATATTTAAAAAAAAATGGGGAAACATAAAAAAGTGCATTTTTAAAGCTGAATAGTTTGAATAAAAATAAAATGACACCATTTTCACTATCTTTCCATTTTTTAAACCAGTTGCATTTGTGTAACCGTTAACCTGAAAAAAAAACCTGATTAACTCTGGTAGTAGAATAAACCTCTAGTTTGCATCCAATAAAATCTTCCTAATCTTCCATAACCTTGCCGATATCCATAACCTTGTCATAAGTTTGATGTCAAACATTAGAAGTTCTTGAAACGATATGGTTACTAATGTACCAGAGTTAGTTACAAAACGAAATTATTTACGCGCCAAGCTATGTTCCATTAAATAATGTCAAATCACTGTTAAATCAATTATAGATCTTTCATTAACAAAGTTCCATACCTTAAATAAAACTGACAATGATAAAGTTAGTTATGCAAAATGTTTAGTAATAATTTTTTTGGTGAATACTTAAACTGAAGATTTTCTGTGCATTTCTCTAAAGAGCGTAATAACACGCAGAAATAAATTCCTTTGTCACCATGTTTAGCTGCTAGGGCTGTGTGTAAGTCGATGCTTTAAGTCGAAAATGCTTTATAATGATAAAAAAATTATCTAATCAGAATTTCAGGTACTCGTTCTTTTTATCCAGACTAAAATAGTAATTCGACAATTATTATTTATTCCATTCGCCACTATTGACATTACAAAGTTTTTCTGTACATTGGAAGCATTGCTTTTTGGTAAAACTTTGCTTCATAATGAAAAAAAAACATAAATTTAGCAATCGCTAATTTCAAAAGTCGTCTAATCTTCTGTAATCTGAATCGTCGTCCAGAGTAACCTTCAAACATAAACGAAACATCCAACAATATAGTAAAAATGCCAACTGGCAGGTGACCAGAATACGAACGATTAGTCCAATATCTTTTTAAAACCTTCCTGAAAGAAGGGAAGATATGCAGAAAAAACTACAAAGAAATGACGAATCAAAAAGAGCATCGAAAATTTATTTCAGCTCACAATTTTTATTGCAAAATGTCGCCTTTTGTGATAGTAATAACGCATAATTGCACACATCTCCTTAAGAATATTCTTTAGTTCGTAACTTTTGACACAGTGAATATTTCTATAAGTGAAATTGGCGATATATTAAAAAAAAAAAAAAAAGAAAAGAATGGACAATATTTGCTGATCTGAGTTCGAGGCTATAAAAATCATATGTTTGGTGAAAACAAACCGGCATGTTTCCGTAGTAAATTTTTAAATGTCTAAAATTTAATTATTTTGCAATATGTGTTTGAGTAGCAGACATTCACTAAAAGTTAAATATTTGATCCCATATTTATAAAAATAACTGCTATTTATATAATTTGCATTTGAATATAAAAATTTACTCCAAAAACGATCTTGTATACACGAAAAAACACTATTATTGCTAATATCGCTCAAGCTGATGTCACACTTAGGCATTTTTGGCTTAAAATCACATTGTTTGGCGACAAAAGTAAAATCCAAATTGTAAATAAAGAAATAATATGTAACTCATAAATGCAGTCATTTTTACAATTACATCTCCTAGTTCTTCCTGCAAGTCACGTGACACGGGAGTTATATAAAAAAACTAGCAAGCTTCGCCCGCTACGCTGGTCGGTTTCTCCAAACGAATTTTGAATCAAACTAAATATGACGGTGAATTGCATTCATCAAACAACGTACGCTTTTGGTCAGACAGCTACAGGAAAATATGAAAAGAGATCGCATATCAAATTATTGCCTTGGACTACTAAGTATTTGTCTGGCTTTAATTATGATCCTCATATTGATTACTTCAGGAATAAGGCTGTTGATCTTGGATCTCAGTTACCCTGCACCTCGTGCCGTGCCTTGAAGTGGCAGGATGAGACTCCCTGGATATGTTGCAGTGGCGGTAGTAAAGAAGATATAGTAATGGATGCATTTTTAGAAATTATAACTTGTAATGTTAGAAATATTGATGAGTTGGCGCTAAAGGCATCCCCAAATTATAGAAAATGTGCAATATCGAAACCGTACAGACCATTTATTTAAGCAAGCATATTTTATTTAAAAATCACAATTACATAAATATCCGTAAGAATAATAGGTATTTTTATATTGCTGGGCGCCAGTAAAAACTCACTAAATCTTGTTTCAATTGGCATCATTTGAATTGGAACATTTTGCGTGACATTTTATTTGTATTGATGTGTTTGTGTTTATGTATTTTATTATGATTATATTTTAGTTATTTTAAATAAGTTTTTTGAGATATTATATCGCAATGTTAAAATAAGGGCTAGTTGTTATTAGCTAACGTTAAAAGATTAGCGAAAAGAAAAACGATTGGCGAGATAAAAAATTTTTTGGCGATCACTGGCACCCAGCTAACATAAAAATACCGAATAATAATATTCAATTCCATATTCCCGAATCAAACAAAACGTTAAGACAAAGAGCCCGAAAACTGGCTTTATTGAGATTTCATCTAATCAAAATATCAGGTGATGTTTTTCTTATCCAGTATCTTATAAATCGCCAAGTATTGTTTGATCTTTAACAATGACGAATGTATTTTAGAAAATATCACTTAGCGATCAATGCAATAAATTTTAAGGTTTTGTCGCCAAAGGCAACGCCAAATTCAAAAATGTGCAATATCTCACGAATTGTTGGAGTTAGAATATTTTTATTTGGTACCATTCGATTAAGCATGCAAAAATACATTGAAATATGCTATCATTTGACAAATAAATATAAAACCCGATTTTTAAGAAATTTTGCTCCCATTTTAACCCCTTTAGGGATGGAATTTTAGGAAAACTTTCTTATTCCACCTCTACATTCTAAGAAGTAATTTCCCCGCAATTTTCGTGTTTGTAGCATCAGTAGTTTGGACTGTGCGTTGATGATCTTCCAAGTCAGGACTTTCTTTTACATAATATAGAATTTTATATACAGATAAAATTAACAATTAATATTACCTAGAAGGCTTTGCTCGCTATGCTGGTCGGTTTCTCTCTAAAAAAAAAAAAGTCCTTCTGGCCTGTACCGGGAGGAAAAGGTAGCTTTCCTATATCTTCGTTTTAAAATTTTAGCTAATGTTACACGAAAACAGCAAGCTAAAATGCAAAGAAACGTTTACAAAAGATTCGTTAATACTGAATTTGAATAAGAAATTCGCCAAATTATTGAGCAATAGCCAAATTGGCTTCATTTATGAAGACTTATTTTGGTCACCAAATTTGGCGATATTTCTCCAAATGTCGCCAAGTTTGGCGAGAATTTGGCGCTAACGGATATGAATATATAGTTTTATGCGTATGATTGGGAAAATGATTACAACAATGAAAGAAAATAATTTGCGAGAAATCGCGTTCACTAAAACTCATAAATTAATCGTTGGTATTTTGTAATGTGCTGTCTTGTTTCAAAATGTCAGCCACCCTAGAATTTCAAACTGCTCTATCTCAGCCATTTTTTATGATAGAGGTAAAACAAAAAATGCTCCGGAATCCTTGTACCAAGGCCTAACACGTAATTAAAAAATAAATTTAAATTTTTAACTTTTTTGTATATTTATTTCAGTTTTAAATTTTTAAATGGCCGCCATCTTGAAACAAAATGGCGGACCAAGTTGGCCAACGAACTCGGTCGAGACATTAGTGACCTTAATACACACAATTAGTTTCATCAAAATTGATTTATAAATACGGGCGTTATTGTATGACATGATCAGATATATATATATATATGGAGATATATATATATATATATATATATATATAAATCAACATTTGAACGGAGGGTGGTTTTGGGGTCTGGGGGTCATGATCGGTGAAAATATACCAAAATTTTCCGGAATTGCTTTCCTCCGAACGGCTGCAATTATACTTTTTTGTATTGAAAGCTACCTAAAACTTGAATCAAACGAAATATATCGGTGAATTTGATTTTGTATTTTAAAGAAACATGAACTTTTACCTTCATGTCCTTCCGCATTGGTGTAAAACGATACGAAAGCCGTTACGTTGTTATATTTTCTAATGTGTTACACGAAATTCAGGCTGTTAAAGACCAACTCGTTTATTTAATCATTTACAGTATGATTTTCTAAAGAACGATATAACGATATGCAATATTCTAAAACTATCCCTGGAAAATTAACAATGCAATATTTATAGATATCCATTCAGCAGAATCTTTAAAAAAGTCTAATGTTTCATAATTGAGTTCAACTGATTATAGAAATGCCCCCCACCCACCTAATTCTTTAACTAAGCAACATAGAACGATATGTTATACACTAAAACTTCCCCTCAAAATTTAGCTAATTAACAGTGCAAGTTCCAGCAAAATCCATTCAGCAGAATTCAAGGTATAAGCGGCAAGATCGAAATTCCCTTTGCATTATACATATACAGTAGGCAGATAAATGTATCTTTCATAATCATCTTCACCTGTTGATAGAACTCTCAGGGATTTTGTAGAAAGTATATGCTGGTATACGCCGTCAACCTTCTAGAATTTTTAAGACAAAATTCTGCACTCCGTCCGTAGCTATAATATACACTCTTTAGTATATATCGTCTGTCTATAGAGTATATGAACTGTTTTTTTATGACTACACCACTGACAACTTTTTCCCATAGCTCCATAACTAAACAATGTAGAAATTCAATTCCTGAAATATATAATCACGCTGAGAAACTCCCATCAAAATCCGTTCAGTAGAACTTTAAAAAAGGTAATCTTTCATAATCGGGTTCACCTAATTTTATCTATACCTTCCTCCCGTGGCACTATAAATAAGCAATGTAGAACAATGTGTTTTATTTTAAAACTTTTCTAAAACAAATTACCTAACTAACAGTGAAATCATATAAAAATCTGTTTGGTAGAACCTGAGTATAAACCGATCGGAATGGAATAAGAATTTGCGTTTTATAAATATTATAGATGATTATGATATGATTTTTGTAATCGGATTCGTTGTCAAGCTTTCGCTTCAGAAAACACAACGCAGACAGAAACTTTGCTCCAGAGAAGTACCAACCATCCCCACAAAATTGCCTAACTAACAGTGTAAATCCCACCAAAGTCCGTACAGCAGAACTCAAATTATAAACGGTCAGAATGAAATACGAATTTGCATTTTAAATACATAGTAGATATAACTTTCATAATTGCATTCACCTTTGCCAATCACTTTCCCATTAGCTCTATCACTAAGCAACATAGAATGATATATTATGGTCATCAACCATACCTGAAAAATCACTTCCATTAAAATTTGTTCAGTAGAATTTTTTTAAGGTAATCTTTAATAATCGGGTTCACATAATTTTAGAGATTTCCTCTTTAGCTCTATAACAAAGCAACGTAGAATAGCTATAGGCTAAAACCTTTTAAAAAACATTACCTGATTAAAATGTGAATATTCGGTTTATACTCATAGTAGATGATAATATGATTTTCTGTAACAGGATTCATCATGAAGATTTCGCTTCAAACTTAAACAATTGTTTAAACATTGTGGCTAATACGCCAATTGGCGAGGTATCCGATTGCGGAAAATTAGCCCGAAATCGTATGAATAACTACCCAAAGAATAAGAGAAACATGGCTGAAGACTGAAAACAAATAAAGAAGTAATACATAATACTAATCAGACCTTCGACTCTTTATTTGGAACTTCTCCATTATCCCGTCAACCACTTTTCATAAAAAAAACTTTCGCCAAACTACAAGATTTAACGCCAAAAATGCCGTCCCATTCACTTGACATCAGAAGTATTAAACGTGTTTGTTATGTCATGAAGCGGTTTTTAATTCGACATTTACTTGTATTTTTCATTCTGTTTTTCTGATATTTTAGTTATTTCGTTAATTAAAATAAAAATTGCGTCCTTAAACGGCTGTACCATGACATTAAAAGAGAAAATGCATAGTAAAAATGTTGCGTTTCATAGTTAAGTGCAATAGATCAATTTCAAATGACGTCAAAAACATTTATTCACCAGCCGAGAAGGATAATTAAGAAAAATAATGTAAATAAATAAATATCGAAGATTTTTTTTAATATTTTCATTAATACATTGTAATTTTTTGTGTTAAAACTTACTGGATACTTTGGTGAGTGGGACTTTTCCGAATTTATTTTATTTTATTTATTTATTTTGATGTTCCAATGGCAACATTATTTCATTTGTTTATTTAGAGTTCATGTTTGGCGATGACTTTTTTTATTATGAAAAGTGGTCGCGGTATAATTGAGATGTACCCTTTATTTTAGCAATCACATTTTATTTTAAATCATGGCATTTGTAGAAATAATAATAACACACAATTACATAAAAATCCGTAAGAATAACATTCCCAGTTGAGCAGTTAATGTTTCTATCTGCAAAAATAAACAAAAATATTTAATTTGAATTTCTTCCATTGCTATAGTAACGGACGTATTTTTAGAAATTATCAGTTGTATTGTTAGAATTGTTAGATTTTGACGTCAAATTAGAAAAACGTGCAATATCTCACGAACTATTTGACTTATGGGTATTTAATTGATACCATTCGATTCAGCATACAAAAATACATTAAAATATGTTATCATTTGTCACGTAACTATAATACCCGATTTTTAAGGAATTTTTGTTCCCCTTTTTACCCCCCCTTAGGGGTGGAGGTTTTGAAAATCCCGTCTTAGTGCGCCTCTACATACTAAGAAGTATTTTTCATGCAAGTTTCGTCTCTGTAGGTTCAGTAGTTTTTGCTGTGCGTTGATCATCTAGCCAGAAAGGACTTTCTTTTATATATATAGATTGACAGAAAGAAAAAAACTTAAAAACGCATATATATATATATATATTCCAAATACTCCTATATATGGCATATACGTCATTATACACATATTATTAACATCTTATATGTCGTATATACATCATATACATATGTCATATATATACATCATATATGCATCATATATGACTATAACTTGGCCACATACGTCAAGAAATGTTATATATATATATATCATATATTATTACAATCTCATACATGGTTTATAATTTTGCGATAAATCTTGGTCACTTGGCAATTCATCTTTAGGGGCCGCTATAACACGAAAGTACCAAATTTACAATTCCTAATATTAAGAACGGTAAACGTCTGTGTGTGTTTCTTTCTGTCTGTCTGTGCACTCCCCGCTGTACACGCAAAGGCTCCGGGACAAATCGACGCACCGGCGGCGGACGCGGACCGAAAAATTCGGAAAAATAGCGCGGTGCTCAAGTTTCGATCGGGTCGGGCGTCCGACCCGGACCCGGGGCGTTATTAATCGACGAAACTGTTTTAATTACCGACCGAAACCAAACTTGGAAAGGAATACAAAACAGCAAACATTTTCGCCTCCGAACAGGGTTGCCGGTCTCTCTCGGGTCGGGGAAGGAAAAGGCAGCGGGTTTGCCGCGGAGCAAATTAAGCGCCCCAAACCGCAGCGGGGGTTTTGAAACCGATCCGTATCTTCGGAAGTCAGGGGCCAGAAACTCAGAAATCGGACAGACAGATTCAGGAGAGCATTTGCTTTCATAAATTCGAAAATTCATTTCAGTACGACGATTAGAACCGAAAAAATCCTTTAAAAATCGATCGATAAAAAATATTTTTTGAATTCTTTCAGCGCTGGGAATGTCAGACAGCTGGAGACACGGCTGCGAAATGATTTTATTCTCCGCCGCTGCAGGTGTTCGGGAGGATTTTCACGTGACCGGCCTGTATTCATCGCTCCAGTGCGCTTTCGAAAAACAATGAAGTCGGGGGTCCAGAAATTCGGAAATCGGACAGACAGATTCACGAGAGCATTTGCTTTCATAAATTCGAAAATATCACCTCAGTACGACGATTAGAACTGAAAAAATCCTTTAAAAATCGATCGATAAGAAATAATTTTTCATTTCTTTCGGCACTGCGAACGTCAGATCGCAGACACGTGGCCAGACGATCGTCGGATCGATTTTCCAGAGCCGAGGCGCATTTTCTCTGAAGGAGGTCACGTGGGTTTCAACTGGGTTTTTTCAGAGGGGCGCCCCATCTCCGAATGTAAGGGGCGCAGTAATTCCTAACTTTTACAGGGCGACTCAAAATTGTTTCTGCTTTCAGAATATCTAAAAATTATTCTCATATCTGCATTACGAGACAATATATTATTTAATTGTATAATTAATCATCATTATTCGTATAATTAAAGCAAAAGAAAGATTTCTATGACAGTGCCAGCTAGATATTATGATTTTAAGAAGAAAGCCGCCCCTAAAAACTGCATTACGAGTATCTTTATGGAAAAGCAGGCTTCGCCCGTTACAGATTTTTTTTTTTTTTTTTTTTTTTTTTTAGTTTTAAGTTTTTCTACAGCTCCCTGTCTTTGAACTAGAACTCAGGTAGTCTAAATAAGTTGTTTAAGGAAAAGCAGTGTCATCCCCCCCCCCCCTATGTTATGGATTTCCACCAAACTGATTCCAAACATCATAATTAAAGTAATCTAACGTATACTGCAGCGCGTGCGCGGCACGACTGCTATACAGTGCCGCAGGCAGAGGGGACCCGAGCCCGAGGTTCGTTCAGTTAGAGGTTTATACTATTCTATGTGCAATTTAAGGGATTATCCGGTGCGTGCGTAGCACGACCGGTATACGGTGCCGAAGGCAGCGGGGACCGAAATCACCCACTCGTGAGGTACAGGAACAATAAGTCCATGAGGGGAAAAATAAACGCTACCCAACACAACACCGATAGCACCCATCCGTTCCAACCCCCACCGCAGGAGGCGCCTGTTTATTAGATTTGAAACAATGAATATAATTACATAACAATAATAAAATATAAAAGGTAAAAAATAACAATTTTTTGCAAATTGAAAGTTAAATATAAAATATTTTCGAAGTACTATAAGTTCATGATGTCCTAAATTTATGATATTTTAGTTCAGAAAGTCAATGGTCAGTTCAGTCAATTTTTTTTTAAATTCTTTCTTAATGAAAGAGAAATTTTTATTGAGAATATTATAATTCTCTTTTAACTTTTGAGAGTTTGAAGGATTGAAAATGATATTACGAAGGTTATATCTGAGAGTTTCGTTCTTATCAAAAGGGAAGTGAGTCGGAGATTCGTTCAGTTAGAGGTTTATACTATTCGATGTGCAAATTAAGGGTATATTTATCTGTATTTTTAAATAAAATTAATAACAGAATTTTTATTTTATTTTTCGATTGGTTTGCATTATTTTCTGATATAGTTATTTCAATTCTTACACCAACGATAATTGTCGCCAAAAAATGAACTATGGTACACTTATCGTCCAAAATAACAGAACTTTCCATCATAATTCTATAACTAATCTACGTAGAACTACATTTTATATACTAAAACCTTCCCTGAAAAATTATCTATCCAACAGTGTAAGTTCCATCAAATTCCATTCAGCAGAACTCGAGTTATAAAGGAACAGAACGAAATTTCCGTTTGTGTTTTATATATATAGTAGATTAGTGAAACTAAACACCCTTTAAAAGCAAACTGATGATTTTGGCAAACAAGGTTAAATTATTGTAACTTCCATGCCACCTTAAAATATTCCACATATTTTTTGGGATACATAGGTTTGTAATGGAGCAGATACTGCAACACTTAAATAATATAACATTTATTAAAAAACCATTTATATCACATAACAGCATAAAAACTCTAGGACTATTGAAGTAGAAAATGTTAAAAGACCAAATTTACAAAAATGATATTTTTTGTTTCACAAGAAAATGATGGAAGTGACACAAAAATCATCTAAGCACTGCTAAGATAAAGATACTCCTCATTCAATAAAGCAAGCATTAAAGGCTAAAAGACATCCAAATGAAAATGAGTTAGGTGATAACATACCCAGGACATTCACATAGAAATCTCGAAACACATATCCATATTCGTTGGAGGCATTGCACTGATACACAGCTGTGTCTGATTTCTTGAGCCCATTGATTTTCAGGGCATTGGCACTCTTGTCTAGGATTCGCCTCTGATTGGGAGGCACTTCTGGAAATGCAAATAGAAAAGACACTTATGACAACTTTTAAAAACAATAAAATTAAAAAAGATCATACAGAAATATAGGGTGTGCATGACAAATTGGCAATAGCTTTGCATCTCTTTATTTCACACATTTCTTATTAATTTTTCAAAAGTTATGATTTAACATTTTTTTTTTTTTTTTCCGAGTATAATAAGTCAGAGCAAGTAATGTCTGTGCTGTGTGCAGGGCAAACTTTTTGCAGACTTCAATAACATCATTTTTACAATGTGAAGAATTATAAAATTCGGATCCTGATGTCACCACACTAGCAAGAAAAAAACATAAGGTGTGAAAAAATCATTCGAGGATTATAAAATATTGGGATATTTTAAATATATTCTTAGGTACCCTTGCTGGTGTATTTTTTTCATGTTCATAATCAATCTGTATATATAGTTATTTTAGAAATATTTCTTGCATATGAAGTCACAATTGCTCTAACTTCATATTAATTTAACACAATGATTGCTATCAGCATTTAATATTTATATCCAGGGCTTTACAAATTTGATATAAATCTAGCAGTCAGCAAAAAATTCTAGTCGCCAGTAAAAAAACATTTACCCCAACCTATATATTAGTTAAAAGATGCTGCAATGATAACAAGAGATAATAAGAGAATACGATAATAAGATATCTGCAAAGATAATATAAGAAACCATAGAGATAGTAACACGTAAAAATACAATATGTAACGATGCAGCACCTGTTAACTTACCGAAATGGTGGCTTGAGAAACTCCATGGTTACAAATATGAAAAGAAACAACCAAGTAAAACTAAAAGATAACGTGCGTACTTTTAAAAAAGTACATGAAAATTAAACGATAGCATTTCAAATAGTAGCTGCAAAGACCGTGCCATTATAGAATATTCTCATTTGTTTTTGATAATAGTTTGTAGTGAGCCGAAACATGCCAACAACCAAATGAAAGTTATTTTACAGTATATTATGTTGTTAATTTACACCTTTTAGCATTTAAAAGAAATATAATATTTTGCTTTTTCTTGCCAAAGTCAGTCATATAATTCAGGTTTATTAACTTATTTTTGCCAAACTAACAGGAAAAGTTAAAAATATTTTTTGTTTGAATATAATTTCTATATTTCTTAATATTTTGTAATTTTGCAACATTTATAATGAGACATCTTATAAGAATTACAAGGGGAGAGAAAAATGCTGTTTTGTGCTCCTTTCTTACGTCAAATGTGTACAAAAATAATTGACAAATTAAATAAGTTGGTTGCCAGATGAAAAGAAAAAGCTTGGTCGCCAGTGGCGATCGATCAACCCCACTTATTATGCCATCTGCTTCTATCTGAAGAGAATAACGTTAAAACATAAATTTTCAAAATTTATAAGAAACACAAGTTATTGCCACTTTTCACATTTCAGCCTCAATATAAGGATTGTCCAGTGCAGCAACTGCTCAAAAAACTCTCAAATATTAGTTTATTCAATCCATTTTAACATCCAATAGAACAGCCCAGTATGACAAACATCCCGATCCTTTTCAGCTTTTACTACCAATGTTTGCTTGAAGTTGCATAGGTATCTTAAAATTTGAGCCTGCTTCAGAGTACTTCAGAGAACAAAAAATCCCCTTCCCTTATTAAAATTAA
This sequence comes from Maratus michaelseni, assembly GCA_963931845.1. NCBI lineage: Eukaryota > Metazoa > Arthropoda > Arachnida > Araneae > Salticidae > Maratus > Maratus michaelseni. The sequence goes on along the minus strand of OZ007592.1, from coordinate 3,184,725 downwards.
CACGCTGTCGAGAGACAGTGTTTCCAATTTAACATGCATTTAAAATATATCTCCCAGAATTTTTGGCAGTCATTTTCACTTTATTCAGTGACAGGCATTCCATAATTAAATAAAGCAAAGATTACAGCACAAAAATTCTGGTATATGTTTCAACTTTTACAGGACAGGTAATTTCAATATCGGGCAGATGGCATCCCTTCTTAAAATAAGGTGATGATCTACCAAGCGTTCACTATTTTCTACACTATTGCTAACTTGTGCTGCTTCGGAATGGCTTGATTGTGCTTGCTGCATTTTAGGATCGATCAAAGGGGTTAAAAGGTTGATGAGTGATGAGTATACTCATCACGGGTGCCATTCATGTTTTAAAAGTACTGCATGCAAAGCTTTATCTGTGTCATCTATACCTGTTATGGGAAATTATTGCAAACGGCAAAGAAATGCTATTATGCGAGTTAAGTACTCTGTTGAAAAGGAGTACTTAAATCACAAAATGAAAGGTATGTTTGAACACAAAGTAATCCAATTGGGAAAGTTTTACAGGTGAATTCTGAAAGACAAATGATTTTTCAAGTTGGGTTTTGTCCTCATTCGAATAGAAAGTTATATTCTTCAGATATGACATAAAATCTCTGATTAGACAAACACTCTATTTACAATGAAGCAAACACTATTTTGGTATCAACATGTATAAGCAACTCTTTAAGATTTAAAATTTTTACACAAAGCAAACACATTTAAAAAAAAATAATAATAATAATCAATTATAGTGAGAAGTGATTTCCCATTTCATGCAGAAAGAAGGAGGTTGTTCTAATGAGCACTGAATGCCTTTAGAGATTTGGCAACTTGTGGACCGCTCCTACTCGCAGAACAGGCAACACACAGACATTGTCCTTCTAGTAGCAGAAAATGCGTCCAAAGAAAGCAAAAAACTAAATTCTATAAGTTGAAGACAACCAGTGGATCTGGGCAGGCTGGGACGTTTATTAAATCGAACGACTGCAGCGGCTTCAAGATCATTAACGCTCTATTGTGCATATCCGACTTTAATCATTAAAGGATCACAGAGATCCACACCTGATATGTTAAAGCTACAGTCCAATTGGACTCACAATGGCCAAATTGCCCATCCATTGGCTTGAAATATTTGGCTTAGACTTAAAATAAGGATTGACCTTTCAACACATTCCAGGACCCTTTATTACCCAAAAGTTTTCTCTAACAAGATCAAGTAAATCTGAAACACCCAGATGTAACTACAACTGGCATTACAAAAATGTTTTTTTTTTTTTTTTTTTTTTAATGAATACTTTCTTAGTAGATATTTGATATGTGGCGATCAAAAAAAGTAACAAACATAAGTAAAACACAAAAAAAAAAAAAAATAAATAAATAAATAAATAAAATAACACAGGAAAAAAGGTGGGTAGCATTTTGAACTTTACCATTTTTCCCGACATATGTATGTATGGTATAGTTCTGCAATTAGGCTCTATTTCCGCAAATGTGACTTGGCACAGTTAACAGAAACTATATTTGTTTTAAATAATATAATTAGTTGGCACCATCACTTATAATTGACATTAATACTTGGTATGCGGCACAATTACAGAAGATTAACAGAATTTCATGACGCAACAGCATGGGAAAGGAGAAAAAACTGTTGCCATGTGGCATCCATCGCTTATAACTCAAAAAGTAATTCATTTATCAAAAAAGGGAACACGCCATTCAATTTCGAATAGCTTTAATAATCAGGCCTGTAAATGTCATGCTTTTGCATTTAAAAATGAGCCCATAAATCTGTCACAAAGTTTCACGTAATTGAACGGGAAAAAATATTTTTGAGAACCACCTTAAAAATACATCATACAAATTTGAGGGTGTACACTGCCAAAGGCAGTGGGGCCTCCAACATTAGGTTTGTTTGGAAAGATTTTTGTTAAAAAATACAAAATCATACAAATTCGAGGGTTGTTTGCAAAAAAAGATCGGAGTGTGCGTGGCTTGCCTGGGTGCAGAGGTAGAGCGCTACAAATAGCGAAACCACAGCAGTCACCACTTTTTATAAGAGTCTGCAGTATAATGAGCTACATTTTGAACAATGTAGTGTAGTGATACAAAAAAAAACCTAGTTTGTAGCGAAAATGGACACTACTTCAGGAAAATAAAATGTGCTATTCTGCAAATCAGATGACCGAAATTTGCTTCTTTTGTGCAAAATTTCTTCTGCTTAGCAATTTACGAATCTCAGCTACAGTGTACAGCAAAGCATCACATGGAGTCATAGATTTTTCCCATTCACACTTGCTTTTAAATGAAATACAGTAAAACCCTGGTTATCTGAAAAGCATGGGACTAAAGAATTTTCAGTTAACCAGGGTTCCATAGAAATTTTCGGAAAACCGGAAGGCTTCCTAATTTTATTCTACCAAGTGACACTGCTCACAGTTCTCACTTCCCTACAGTCAAGTAAAGCATTAGTGCTTGCAGATGCTGCAAGAGTCCGTATTCCATTCAATTTCCCTTTCCTGTTTACACGTGTTTTAATTTCCTCCAAACTTTATTTATGATGAGTAATATTTAAAAATACAAACGGGTTTTTATAAGCACGAAGAGCTTGGCACCTCAATATATTTAAGTTCAGGAAGATGCAACAGGGTCCGATCTGTTGTTCTTTAAAAAGTGGCGTGATAAGGCAGCATTGAAGCATTGCAAAGTTGAAAAACAAAAAAAAAATGGCAAAATATTTTGTAAAGAAATGAAGTGTATGTGGCTATGTAATAAAATGCCTGCATTTACTCAATAATCCAAATAAGCAAGTTGACGCTGTATATTTCAAAAACAGCATGTTTGTTTAAAAATAAAATGTTTCGTATTAAAAAAGAGAGAGAGAGAGTTTTATGGTTAAGCCGATTTTCGAATAACCGGGATGGATAATCGGGGTTCTACTGTACTAACCCAACAAAGGAATTAATTTCCTTGCTGTTAACATTTATTTATTAACTTGTTCATGTTTTAATGCCTAGTTTCTTATTATTCACAATTGCTTTACTTACAGATTTATTTATGACATTTAGTTTGTTTTTCTGTAATTTTCTAGATTACAATCTCTCTTTTAATTTTGCTACGAAATTTGTCATATGCGTATAAATTAACATTTTGGAGACAAACACAGAACATTTTCTTGTATGTTATCTTTCTTAATTTTTCAATGCCCTCAGTTATGGTGCATTTATTTGATTATATCCCAGCAGACGAGGGACTGCTTTATTATTGAATCCGTGTCTTCAATTTCAAATGTAAATTGAATCCTTTGACAAAATCTGAAAGCAGCAAAGTAGTGATTACTTTTAAAAAGTAGTTTGTAGTCATTATTTTTTAAAACAAGTAGTTGTACTTAACTACATTTTGGATAAAGTAGTTGTAGTTGGCTACAATAAAAAAAGTAGCATTACTGACACCTGCCTGGGTTGTATGCTGCCAAAAGCCATAAGAACACCCATTTCTATGTTCATTTGGATAGATTTTTGCTTATAATATAATCTAATATATAAAAATGAAAATTTGTCTGTCTGTCTGTATGTATGTATTTCTAGACAAATCCGCAGTTTAGAAATGAGAATTGTGAAATTATATACATAGGTGTATTAAAATACAGCCGAGGCAACTAAAGTAATTTGATTACAGTTAATTTTCAATTAATAAAAAATCACCTATCCTATCAAACTGAAACATTTTTGTTGCCAACCATTAAAAATCCACAATACCATTCTTTCTACAATAATTAATTTTCTATTGAAAGATTTCTACGTGAAAAGTGAAAATGAAATAAAAAGTTTCGATGTTCACATGCAAAGGTACATTTGAAGGAATATCTTAGCGGTTGTGAATTTTCAGCTTTTATTGTTTCAATGATGAAGGGAAGGAAGCTAGCTCATTTATAGCTCATTTCTGATGAGTTTATTATATAAATTTATGTATTTTTTAAAATGAGTTTCTATTGGATTCATGTGTATAATATTTTGCTTGCTTCTTTTATTGTGTTTTTTATATTGTGAGTTTAATTTTCAACTTGATTTTATGAAACAGAAATTCTTAAAATCACAGGCAAGAGCGGGTCGTTCAGCTAGTATCCTACACATCCGATGCTGCATGTTGCGAAAGGCAGTGAGTGTGGCTCCAACATTAAATCTCTCCTGAAGAAAAATGTTTCAATTCAACGCTTTTTTACGTTATTATCCTGGGTCCAGACAAGGTCAGCTAGTACTAAATAAAATATGTAATACAACAAAGAAAAAAAAATTAAAAGGCAATAAAGGGTAATATATAATGAAATGAAACAAATTTTGAAAGACACCATTTCTTCAAAATGTGTTGTGTTTTGCTTTTTTTAAAAAATATGGTATTAATTTAAATTATATTTTAATAATAGATTACTTACAGAAACATTCAAAGTAAAATTAATTTCACTTCAAAATGTAACTTAATACTAATTTTTATTTTAGTAATTGGATAATGAATGAATAAGTGGTGTTACCTTTGAGAGGTCTCCCGTTCATGAACCACTCTACTTGTGGTGTGGGAATGCCACCTGCCACACACTCAAAGGAGACCACATCATCTTCAGCTCCATTTGTGTTATTGGGAGCATTGATCCAGTAAGGAGCAGCTGAAACAAAAGATGTCTACCCATTAGCATGACAAACATTTAAAAGTCATTTATGTCCCCAATAGAAGCAAGCACTTTAGATTATTAATCCAACAGCTTAAAAAGAAATGTTGGGATTTAAAAACTGATAAAATGTACTCTAGATTTATTGAATATTTCTTTTCTTTTTTCTTTCTAAATGCAAATTTTGCTTATTTTATGGGTTACTATCATTTTTTAGGATAGTCCAGCAGTGTTGAGTCACATATCCATTTGGATTTGCTGCAGACTGACACAGAAAATTCTGCTACTGGGTTTATATCATAAAACTACCTTAGAAACAAATTCACAGAAAAGAAATGAATGCACAAGTACTTTTACATTGATTTTTTTCTCATTTAAGATTCAAATGGGAGGTCTGCATGGGACTGGGCATGGCCTGAAGCCCAAGCATATCCTGGCTCAATTTTCATTCATGAGACTTGAGCCAGGTCAGGCCTGTAACTGGGCCGGGCCAGGCCAGGCTTTACTTCTGGGATAGACTTCATTGTTCCCAGTCTGGGCCCTTTTTTTGTGAATGCTTTTCTCATTTGTCAAATTTTATCCTTAATTAATGAAGAAAGTAAACAATAAAGCATCTGTTTTAAAAAGATTGCCCGATTATGGAAGACTGAATGATATTATCACAAACAGTGGCGATCTTCTGTAATTGGGTTACCTTTTGACTGGGAAATTTTTCAGCTCTCAAGACTTCATCTGCCACTATCGCAACAGCTGATGGTTGTTTTGGTGATTAAGTAAGATCAGTTACACATTTGAAAATGAGCTTGTATAAAAAATAGTTAAGTATAAAATGTTGCTGTTCCCCATATTTTTAAAAAGGCGCTATAAGAAAATAGTTTTAAATATGTTTTTTTTTAATGTATCATTTAAAATACAATGTAATTTTTACAATTAAATGCTTTTTGCAAGTAATAATTTAATTATTTTTAAGTTTTCTTTCATTTTTAATATTCTTGTGTAAATATATTTTTCAATTGAAAAGTAATTATAAATATTATTATCTGGGCTTTTCAAAATCTGGCAAAAGTAAGTAAAAAACGGAAGCTGCTGCAAGGTAAAAGAAACAATTCCTTATCTCTCTCTCTTAAAAAGGAACACTGTTCCTGCTGTCATACCAACAGACTTGACAATAAAGATGTTGCTAATCATGTTAAATCAATTGCTGAGAGTTTTCTGTATATCTATATTAATTTTTAAAAAGTTTTGCTCTGTGTGTGTGTGTGTGTGTTTGTCTGTGGTGGCTAGCAAATTCTAGCCCACCTAGAAGTCTGAAAATTGAAGTGTCGATAGTCCAAGACCTCTCCTGATGCACCTGAGACTCAAAATTTCAATATTTTAATTATTTACCGAAATATAAATTAAAATTCAAAAAGAGATCTTACCAAAAATACAATTTTTTATCTTTGGTTGATTGGTTATATAAAGTCTCTGCAGAAGTCACAGAGGCGGATTAACCACCTACAAGGCCCCTAGGCTTAACATATTGGGGGCCCCCTCCTGCTCTATATGTATATACATTGATATACAACAAATATATATATATATATATATATATATATACAAACATACACACGCGCACACACACACACATATACATATATATACATACATATTTTTTTAGGACAAAAAAAAGGTTACAAACTTCGTGCCGGGACTTTAGTTTGTCGGGCCCCTAGGCTTCAGCCTATTTGGTAAACCGCCTCTGAGAAGTCATTAAATAAATCAAGGTACGGATCATTGCAGTTGCGAGTTGAGTGTTTAAAATCGATAGATCAGAGATTATATATGACCTGTAAACAATCCTCAAGGCTTTTTCTCTAACTGTGCCCTGTTTCCATATCTCAGCAACTAATTCTCAGATTTCAGCGCAACCGATTCCAAACATCATATTTAATGGTACTTCTCCATTATCCCGTCGACCACTTTCCATGAAAAAAGTATCACCAAACTATAGGATTTAACGCCTAAAATGCACGATCATGGCTTCACCTTCACTGGACGTCAGATGTGTTGCTCGTGTTTGTTATGTGATCAAGAGGTTTTTAAATCGACGTTTATATGTATTTTTAATTTTTGCTGATTTATTAGTTATTTCATTAATTAAAATAACAATTACGTCATTAAACGGCGACGTCATATTAAAAGAGAAAAAGCATTAAAACAATATTGCAATACATAATTACATTCAATATCACAAACATTTATCGACCAGCCGAGAGTGATAATTAAGAAAATTATGTAAATAAATAAATATCCAAGATAATTTGTTTTCTGTTTGCATTCCTGTATTGTAAATTTTATTGCTGTTACTGACAGTTCACACTTTAGTGAGTGAGGCTTTTCCGAAAGTCTTCTTTTTTTTAAGATTACAATGGAAGCAATCTTCCATTTGTTTATTGACATTATAGTTTGGCGATAGTTTTTTTTTTAATGTAAAGTGGTCGATGAGATAATGGAGAAGTACCTATTTAACTTAATAATCAACCTCTATAACATTAAAGTAAATGTATAAGTAGCAGTTACCACTATTTCTGAATAACAGTCTAAGCCAAATTTCTAATTAAATTCCTTAGTTAACCAAATTAACAAATTTTTAAAGATGCATAGTAGTCCTCTTAATTAGTCATTTGCTGAAGGACATTTGAACATCCCCTCACCACGGCCCTTCCTTTAAGGTTTTTTTCTCTAACAATGTCCTGTTTCTATAACTCAGCAACTATCTTTTTGATTTCAATGCAGGTGATTCCAAACTAACTTAATAATCACCCTCTATAACATTAAAGTAAATTTATGTGTAGCAGTTACCACTATTTCTGAATAATAGTTTAAACCAAATTTGTATTTAAGTTCCTAGCTTAACCAAACAAACGAATTTTTAAAGATACATAGTGGTACTCCTAATGAGTCATTTGCTGAAGTTAACTTGAACATTCCCTCTCCCCGGCTCCTCCTTCAAGGTTATTTTCTCTAACGGCGCCTTATTTCAATAACTCAGCTAATAATGTTCCCATCTTCTCCATACTAGCTTAATTTTGTAGCATGTCTACTATACAGTGCCGTAGGGAGCGGGGAACTGTTTCAGAGGTCCGTTCAGAAAGAGGTTTGTTTAGAACAGAATGCTCCCCAGGCAATGGAAGGGGGGAAATAGGAGAGCATACGAGCATGCCCGGTATACGGTGCCGAAGCCATCGGAGACTCTGGCCAGAGTTTTGTTTTTAAAGAAATCTTAGATTTATTACACAGGCTCGGGCAATGCCGGGCAGGTCAGCTAGTCAGGATATAAAATACAACATTGGATGGCTAAGGTACGAGAAATGGTTGATAAAAATCAAGGTTCTCATTTTTGGCAAATTAAACTTTAAAAAAAAAAAAAAAAAAAAAAAAAGGAAAAAAAAAAATTCTGTGTGAATTTTAAATAAACTACATTGGAAAAAAAAAAATCCTTGATGGCTCGACCTACAGGCACAGGTAGATTTCGAAGACGCAGACCGTGGGGCTCCTGTTTGTTGGGAATTGTGGAAGAAATGACCTTTTTGCTGTGATGTGGAACCGATGAACCGTCCATTACAAAACCTAACTTGTTTGCAAGCGGAGCCGGCAGGGATTTGTTTTGTTTTTATTTATTTTTTTTTGCTATAAGGGTTGATCCTATAAAAAACTTGTCAATACAAAAGTTTTAGATAATATTAAGAGGATTTATAAGAAATTTAAGCAGATTTGAATTCTTGTGAATGGACGAAGTTATGAATTTTTTTCTTCGAAACCCCCCCCCCTTTTTTTTCCTCTCTTGGGGCCATTTTTAATGATATCAAAAATTTGCCATTTTCGGCGCTTTTCCCAGAAGTAATAATAAGTTTAAACGGATTCGATACATATCATAATTCAGAAATGATGGCGTTTTTTCTGTTTTCACAAACAGCCTCCTCATTTCCCCCTCCTTGGTTCGATTTTGCCCATTAACGAACTTGACTGAGATTTTATGCCCTTGATTTTATGTATTAGTTTGGAAAAGATTTGTGCAGAATTATTCGAGTTATTGTGTCTATTAAAAAGTGACATAGATAGATAGATAGATAGATAGATAGATATAGTCTGTTCAGGGAAAGGAGATAACAAAAGTAAACAAATGGGTTGCAGAAAAATCGCCAAGGATTATAGGAAGGGCACATACTTGGCACATTTTTATTTAAAGCAGAAGCTCAAACACTTCAGACAGTCTGTTTGACGCTTCTGGCACAGCGCCAGGTTTAAGTATCGCCAATCCGCATGTGCATTTGTTTACTTCTGTTATCTTCTTTCAGCGAATGGAGTATAGATAGATAAAGTTTTGAACTGGGGGTGGTTTTGTGTCCTGAGAGTCATGATCGGCGTAGATCTGCAAAAATTTTTTTTAATTTCCAACTTAGAGGAGAATTGCGAAGCAATTCAAACATTGAGACCGCTATGCGGTCCAAGCTCGCTTCGCTCGCTCGCCTCTTTTTATTTTTGCAGTAATTCTAGCCAGAATAAGCAGTACCATAAATCATTTGAACATATGAAATTGACAATTTTTTTAATGTAAAAAAGTAATTGAACTCCGTTGAAAACACAACTAAAAATGCATTTAGTTGGAGCAACTAATGAGCATATAAATCATTTAAACACTATGAATAAAGGATCTTGGAAACATAATTTGTTTGAAACTATTGCACCTATAATATTGTACAGCACGGCTTATTCATTAAAAAAAAAAAAAAAAAAAATCACTACGTAATAGGAAGATAGTTGATCATCAATGATTGTTTAAATTTCGTTCGACATTTTACTATTCTAATTGATTATAGATTTCTGCAACAGATGGCAGCAGGTGCGACCTAGACAGTTGATATTTTTACTTCTCTCCAATTTTTCATGTGAGTGAAATTCATAAATAAATTCTAAATAAGAGTTGAGAATTCATTTGACATTAGCAATATTACTCATAATTAAAATGAGGAATAATCTCAGACGCTTTGGATTACGTACATGTTATTTTATTTTTAATATTTACTAACTTGATTTTCACTGCTCTGACACTGACCGCCATATTGGAGGCGGGGCTGATCTATCTAACACAATCTAGTCTTTTCATTGGTCTGAGCTCTGGAATCTACGGTTGTTGCCAACAATAAGCTAGAAATTCAGCCCTATTTCCGTGCCACGTAAGACAAATATATATATAGATTGGAGAAATATGGAATTTAAAAAAACAAAAATAAACAAACAAATCAAATAAAAATATCCAAAATCTGAGGATCAGGTGCATTTGGTCTTGTCTTTGTCCAAAAGAGCCGAATTTGCAGACCTCTACATGTACACGCAGTAAATTTCCGTAGGCATCACCAACAGACAAAACATCTCTTTTTTAGGTAGATTTCGTAAGAAATACTACCTATTACATTCTCACCTAAGTTGGAATTTTTGAAAAAATTTTGCACATCTACGCCGATCCTGACTCCCAGAACCCAAACACCACCCCAAGTTCAAAACTTTATCTATCTATCTATCTATGTCACTTTTTTATGGACATAACTGGAAAAATTTTGCATAAATCTCTTCCAAACTGATACATAAAATCAAAGTGCACAAAATCTCGGCCAAGTTCATTAATTGGCAAAATCGAACCAGGGGGGGGGGAAATAGAGGGGCTTTTTGTGAAAACAGAAAAAAACCCATAATTTCTTAATTATGATACGCTTTGAATTCGTTTAAAGTTATTATTACTTCTAGAAAAAGAGCCGAAAATTTATGTAGGACAGATTTTTGATATCATTAAAAATGGCTCCAAAGGGGGGAAAAAAGGGGCGTTTTAGAAAAAAAAAATCATAACTTCGTCCATTCACAAGATATCCAATCCGCTTAAATTTAGTATTAATCCTCTTAATATTATCTAAAACTTTTATATTGACAAGTTTTTTATAGAAACAATCTTTATAGCAAAAAAAAAAATTAAAAACAAAAACATCCCTGCCGGCTCCACCTGCAATCAAGTTAGGTTTCGAAGTGGGCAGTTCCCATCTGCAGTATCATGGCAAAAAGGTAATTTCTTCCACAATTCCCAACAAACAGGCGCCCCACTGTCTGCATCTTCGAAATCTACCTGTGCCTGTAGGCCGAGCCGTCAGGGATTTTTATTAATATAGATGAATTGAGCAAAAGTTATTTTTGTTTTATGTTTGGAATGTGTGAATATTTTCCCTACTGATGTAGGATTTTTAATTCTTTCATCGAGGATGATTTTGTGCGTCATCGCCAAACAGAAAAAAAAAAAAAGTCTGCAACAGGTGATATGTGTCCTATCTCATGGAAAAGCATGCAGAATTCTTCGTTCATTATTCCAAGAAAAGAAGCAGAGTAAAGTTATAACTGCTGATATCGATCGATTTTACCTTTGACAGTGACAGCCATGGACTGAGATGAAGGTGTGCCCACTCCGTTGCTTGCTGTGCACTCGTAGGTTCCTTCATCCTGGAAGTCCACTTTGCGGATCTTCAGCGTCTTGCCGTAGTTTGTGTAGCTCACACGGCCCTGCTGCAAACTGCCTCCTTTCTTGGACCACTGAATGGTCGGGACAGGCCTGATTTTACAAAAGGAAAAAGAAAAGTAATGTTTGTTTTTTATTATTATTATTATTATTTCCACTCCTTCGTGACATTGACATTTGTAAAATTACATGGAAAACAACTGACATGAATGCAGTTTTTTCTCACAAACTACTAAAACAATTTCAATATATTTTTTTTTTTAAATAGTTTTGGCAGTAACTAAACTATAGATTCATCATTTGGTAAAATATAAAAAGAAAAAATGGAATAATTATCTAATTTTTTTTTAATTTTTAAACAAAAGAAATAAATATATATATATTTTAATTAACATAACTATTGCATATTTTATTTATTGACAAATGATCAATTGATGCTCTAGCTTAAAGGTTTGTACAACCCAGGGCCTGGCCTGAAGCAGTGGATTGGGCTAGGACCAATTTTTATTTACAAGACTTGGGCAGGGTGTGGGTCTAACTTTTTTTTTCTGCAGACTCTGATCAGGCAAAACTGGGCCTGGACTTCATTCTTTCTAGAAGTCTGTATGAGCTGATATTTTCAGGTCTAGTCCCAACCCAACCCATATTAAAATCATTGAGCTGGTCCGTGCAAAAATCAATAACATGAGACCCGGCACAATTTTTGCAAAAAATGCATAGATCTTTAAATGGCTATTATTGTTCACTTAAAATACTTTTTAAAGATTCTTTTTTTTTCTTTTTTTCTAATAAAAAAATTAAAATACAGTAAAACTTGTGAAATGAAGTCTATGAAGTCACCTGTCTATGATGGAAAACTGCCTTGAACAAAAAAATGTCTTGACCTGTGCAAAATGAATGTAATAGTCCATGTGAAAAGAAATAAAATACATTTACAACAGACGATGTACCTGCTATGAATAGAACTTGTCTTTAATAGATTTTTCTTCGCTTACTGAATGTAATTGTCTAAATCAATTTTTCTAATCAGTGTTTACGTACATAATTGTGTTGATATTTTGTATTCCATGCATTTCAAAACATAATCTAAAAATAAAATCTATGCATAAGAGTGCTTTTTGAATCATTTTAATTTAGGATAATGTTGCTTCCGAAATATCGACAAGTTTTGCAGAAATTCAGTCGTCAGCCCGGCCTGGTATACCGGGCCGGGCCGGGCTGAGGCTGAGATTTTAGCTTTTTTGTAATAATCAACCAATGTATGAAGATATTGCAGTTTCGGAAATGCACTTAAATTGTTGAAAATAAGAACTCTAAATTTTTTAGGCATGAAAATTGAGAAACATGGTGATGGTATTAGTTTGTCACAAATTTAATATGAGCCATTGATTTTGAAAGTGAATCAAGTTTACTTTTGAAAAAAATTAATAAGCTACATCTTATTACAAATTAACATGAAATGCATGTTTTTAATGCATTCACAATCAATCATATATATTATTTCTGTTGTCAACATCCCTTTCCTATGAATTTACAAAATGCAGAATAGCGAATGAGGTATCATTCAAAATGTTTTTGAAGCAGCTTCTCACTTAGTATACTCACATTTTGTTAAAACAAGCCTTTTGATTGCTGTTAATTAAAAATTTAATCGGCACTGTTTTTATAAATGAAGTGAAAGGTTTCCCTCAAATTTGTGTTGCCACAAAAATAAAATTCTGCATTATATCACACTCAACAATTATAATAAAAAATGAATAATACAAAAAAGATAAAGTGTGACATGTTCGCACATGTTTATTTTATATTTATGATTAAAAAGCAAAATTGTAATTACAATGTTTAGGAGAAAAAGAGATCATGGATTTTTTTTTTTTTTCCCGAAGTGGATGATGTCATCCTCTAATGCAGTTAAAACACGATTGTAAGTTTTAGGTAGCTTTCAATACAAAAAAGTATAAAGCTACCTATTGCAGCCGTTCGGAGGAAAGCAGTTCCGGAAAATTTCGATATATTTTCACCGATCATGACCCCCAGACCCCAAAACCACCCTCCGTTCAAATGTTGATTTATATATATATATATATATATACAGGCCCGTAGCTAGGTGGGGGCCAGGTCGGGCAAAGCCCGACCTGCAAAAGATTTTGCCCGACCTAGCGTGAAACTACATCCCGATTAAAACAACATTAAATTTCTATTATTTTTTTTAATAATTTTTTGTCTAATCTAGTGTGAGACTGGACATTCCGATCACTTTATCAGCCACTATTTCAGTTTAAATTCCCAATTTTTTCCATCTTCTTGCCAGATCTAAGCAAAGAGGACCCCCCCCCCCTTCCTCCTCCCAATTTCGTTTTTAAACTGGAAACAAAACCAGAAAAATTTTCATCTATAAACCTTCTTTTTTCTCTATTTCTTTAACATACAACAGACTGTCGAAGATTGTCCCTTAGGACATTCCCCGCTTTGTTGCTTTGTAAAAATTACACCGTACCGCAGGATATTCCTGCCCGTACCGACCCAGCAACAATTCTGTATTGACTGATATCCATAAAGCTTACTTTCTTTGTAGGATTGTCACCATGTGAAATTTATCTTAAGAAAGCGGGGTTGAAACCAAAGGCTTCTGAATCTGAAAATAAAGCGAAACAGCCTACAATAATGTTTTTGAATTTGTCGTACATGACAAGTTAGCAGCTTCTTTCATGGAACTGGTTCCAATTCCATGAAACAGATTGTTATGTTTACTTGTTTGCTTTGGGAAGAGGGGACTAATGTCTTTCATTCTTCTGATCTTTCCTTACATATTAGTGAATGATAAAAATTTGTGAAACCTATGTCACAATAAAAAAATTATGGGAGGAGTTTTTCCGCATAAAGAAGAAATGGAATTACAATGAAAATATCATCTTTAACCAATAGAATATGAAATTTGTTTTAATTAAATGATATAAATTTAATTTATAAATAAGAAATTTACAGAATTATCTGTGAATTGTTTTGAATATACATGTGTCTTAAGTTATATATATATATATTTTTTTTTTTTTTCCCACGGGTTTTACAAGTAGTGGTTAGTAGAGGAAATTATATTACCGCGTTACACGTTTGAATGTCTTTCACTTTAAATAACTTTCATGTAACATAACATAAATAACTTTTCATCTTAAAGTACAAAATCTTCAAGGAACAAAATAATATCAATCAATAATAAATCAAGGAACAAAAAGAAAAATGTAACGATATGATATTGTTAAGATAATATACTTAGATTTTATAAAATGTTTTATTTCGCGTAAAATATATTCTTTGAAGGAATTTATTTGCAGATATCGAAATAATATGATAAAAGTAGCTTAAAAAAGTTCATACTTTTGCTTACGGCTTGAAAATATTTATAATAATGAACAAGATAACAAATTAAATCCATCATAGGCGCCGACTACAAGGCCATAAAAATTCTCTGGAAATTTTTACAGGGCATCGCTCCCCCCTCTGGAAATAAAAATTAATAAAAGGTCTGTCCCTTTATCTGTTCAATCTACTCTTCCCCGACGCCCCCCGCCCCCTGAAATTTTTAAAAGTTGGCGCCTCTGAAATAAACCAATCATTTTTTCAAATTTAAAGAATAAAATATGCCGGGCTACTTACGATTTTACAAATCCAAATTAGTTATCTTCTGACGCATTCACAAAGTCATTCACTATTCTTAAATTCAAAATTTTTTCAGGTCCTCTTATTAAAAACAAAGAAATTAAATAGTATTTTCCATTTTTTTGTAAAAGCAAATCAGTTTTCAGAAAATGACCGTCAAAGTTAACGATATACACCAATTTTCTGGACATGACAGTCTGATAAAGTTCATAAGGGAGAAATCGATTACAACTCAAAATCTATAGAAAAGTGAAAAACGTTATTCGATTCTAAATCACTTTAGTAGTTAAAACGAATATAGCAAAAAAGTTCCGTGTTGTTCAGCCGGAAAAAATTATATATATATATATATATATATATATATATATATATATATATATATATATATATATATATATATATATATATATATATATATATTGATATGGTATTTAATTACGGGTAAATATGACCTTAATGTGACAACAGTCTTAAGCATAAACAATATGCATAGCTCTTTTCAAAAAATATACGGTGATTGAAGAAATAGCGATGCTTTATAGGAAAGGGACAGTGAAATAAATAAATTAAAAAATATTTTATATTTGCACAGACTCTTCGACACTAAACATTCTGCATAAATAGTGTTTATTATTATTTTTAATGTAGCAAGGAACAAACAAACAAGTTGGAAATGTACGTTAAACGTGACAAATGAGGTGCAACCGTACTATAACTAGTTTTACAATGTAAAAAAAAAATCATCTTTATTATTTCTGTGAAATGAATTATATCGTCTGTTACGAGCGAAATGAGCATGCTTTTTTTTTCTTATTAGTGATGCCACGTTTACAGATGCGAATTTTATTTCGACACCCGACTGCTGCAAAATTCAACATGAGATATTACTTTATGAATGATTACCTCCATGGTTTAATATTTCTATGACTCATGATGAACGAATCTTTTGTGTTTATTTACTTTAATGGATTGAGATATTCGGCTATTAACCTAATTTCTACTGAAGTTATCTCAGAATCTATACATTTTTTAATGTAACTCATCTCTCGAGCAAACACTTTTTTTGAATGATCTTTCTAAAAATGTAACTTTTATGCAATTTTATTCGAAGAAATAATGTTGAATAAAAATGACCGCTTGGCATATGAAAAAAGAAGTGGTTAGCAGGTTAGCCCGTATTATTTTTCCTCAGTCACATGACTTGCGCTTTTATTATACAGATTACATATGATAGGATTTAATAGAATAAAGAAAACTTTTTTAATATCTTTTTAATTTGTGATTCGATTTTCACAAAATTTGAAATGACTCGACAAAATTTTATAACGATTCTATATATTAAATTTTAAACCATTCGGTTGGGTAGTTTTTGTTTTTTGCGGACGGACCGGACGACGACTATAGGTGCTACGCATTTATATAATTACGAACGCACCTAAACTGGGATTGTTTTGTCTGAAACACAGACAGCACTGGGTTGTGCTAATTAGATCTTGAATAATCTATGTTTAATACTTTAAACATAAATGATTCCGTGTTATTGTAGCAAGTGTTGATGCAGTGTAATTTACCATACAGTGTTAACAATATTTACATTAATTCTGTATTAATCTTAATAATCTCTCATAAAAATCCATTAAAAAGAAATATGAAAATATACTGTTTTTATGCTATTTTTTTTCCATAATTTACGGCTTTTTCAGAACTCGACACAGAATAACACATAACAACAGAAGCGTGAGAATTTTAAGACTTTATCTGTTTGAAAAACCGGAGCGTCCGTTTGCAATTTTGAATTTTCTGCCTCTTACAAGTTCCTTTTATTATTATTATATCTTCATTTTGTTTCATTTGTAATGCTTATAGTTAGGATTGCACGAAAAGTTTTTAACTTGACTTCAAGACTACTATTAAATCGCCTGTCACAAACAAGCGCCATCAAATCAGCCGAATTTCTCAGCACCCTTTAGTACTTAAGTGATTTTAGACTTTGACTTTCTGACACATCACTGGACCACCTGTGGTGTGAAATTGTGTTACCCGTCCTCTGAAATATAAATAGAGAAGTAGTATGAACTACTTTCTGAAAGAAAGATTTTGACAATTTTACAATGGGACGATATAGGTGCAATTTGTCGCTCCTGTGATTGTGCCGACAGCGGGCCTGTGTTTGTGCAAGACCACCCGGATGTTTTTGTGTCCCGTTCAACGATTCGAGGAATAGATTTAGTGACTCTTGAAAATCCGCATTATTTTCATTATTATTGAAAATAATGCATTCTGCCTTATTACAGTTTTGTTTAATCGTTGTGGTTTCCAGATGCTAACCAGTTTTTGGTGACAGTGAAAAAAAAAAGGTTCTCGTTTTAAAAGCTGTATATATTATATTTGGATAAGTATGTATCTGTGAACGGAACGGATTACTTTATCTGTGAATACAAGTTATATTTGAAAGTATGGATATCCGTTCATTTATGTATAAGAAGCGTCGACTAGAACAGAAAATAGAGAGTCCTGCTTCTGAATATTGTGCAAATAGCAATGATAAAAATTCATTATCATTAACTGGACCTACTACAAGTAAACCAGATTATTCTCGATCTCGATTTGCCTAAAAGAGACGAGCCAGTTCAGCAAATTATTTTGAAGGAATTCCCACAAAAAAATCAACGTTCTTTTCGAGCTGCATGGTATAAGCAATTTGAATGGCTGGAATATTCTGTGGCAAAGGACGCAGCATTCTGTTATGCTTGTAGACATTTTAACCGGTTCGGATCCAAAGATGCCGCATACACTGAACATGGTTTTAAAACTTGTAAAAATGCTTTAGACAATGGCCGCGGTTTTCCAAAACACGAAAAATCAGAAGCTCACATCCAAGCCATGGCAAAGTGGAAAGAAAAACAGATTCGAGTTAATTCCTCTACATCTGTATCGACTTTAATCAATGAAAATGTATTGGAAAAACATCGATGAAATGAAAATTTAAAAAAATATTTTTTCACTATCGGTAAAGACATCCTCGTTACTTGTTCTATTCATTTTATTCATTCTGTTTTTTCTTTTTCATATCTTTATTGCGTGATGTAAATATAACGAAACATCATTTAACCCTTTCCGGCGCGGAGTAATTCTGTTTTTGAAATGATGAAATAATGGACTGACATCAGAATTTACAAAAGAATTTATTACAAAACAAAAACTTGCTAAATTTCCAATACTTTATAAAAGGAAAAAAATAATTAAATATTCTTGGTGCCGTTTGTCAGTTTTGGAATTAAAATTAGGTGTCCTTTTTTGTGACCATCGCCCGCTAAAGGGTTAATAAATTGTACTTGAATGCATCTATTAATATAAACGAACATAAAACCTACATAAATTTAAATTACTTAATTAAAAGGAAACAACTTATTTACGTTATGTAAATGTAAATATTTTATTTATGTGTCTTTGATATATTTTTATTGTGTCTTGGAACAAACATTAAAAATTTCATTCTGGCTTTGTAGAGATCTTACGTTTTAAATGAGAAAAAAATTACATTAACAGTACAGTACATATTTTTCAAGGTATAAGAGACGTGAAAAAAATTAAGAAATAACCTGCCCCCCCTGAAAAAATATTTGCCCCACCTAGAAGTAAGGTCTAGCTACGGGCCTGTATATATATATATATATATATATATATATATATATATATATCTGACTTATGTCATACGATAACGCTCGTATTTATAAATCAATTTTGATGAAACAAATTGTGTGTATTAAGCTCACCAATGCCTCAACCGAGTTCGTTGGCCAGCTTGGTCTGCCATTTTGTTTCAAGATGGCGGCCATTTAAAAATTTTAAACTAAAATAAATATACAAAAAAGTTAAAAATTCAAATTTATTTTTTAATTAAGTGTTAGGCCTTGATACGAGGATTCCAGAGCATTTTTTGGTTTAGCTCTATCTTAAAAAATGGCTGAGATAGAGCAGTTTGAAATTCTAGGGTGGCTGACATTTTGAAACAAAACAGCACATTAACGCGATTACTCGCAAATTATTTTCTTTCATTGTTGTAATAATTTTCCCAATCATACGCATAAAACTATATATTCATATCCGTTAGCGCCAAACTCGCCAAACTTGGCGACATTTGGCGAAATATCGCCAAATTTGGCGACCAAAATAAGTCTTCATAAATGAAGCCAATTTGGCTATTGCTCAATAATTTGGCGAATTTCTTATTCAAATTCAGTAATAACGAATCTTTTGTAACCGTTTCTTTGCATTTTAACTTGCTGTTTTCGAGTAACATTAGCTAAAATTTTAAAACGAAGATATAGGAAAGCTACCTTTTCCTCCCGGTACAGGCCGGAAGGACTTTTTTCTTTTCTTGTGCGTGCATTTTTGTAAGTTTGATGGAATAAATGAGCTGATATTATGACTTGACTAATGTTAGGGAACAGATATCGCAGACGCACTGGGATTAGCAAAATTTTTTTGTGACGCTATTTTGGCGAGAAAATCTCATTTTCGAATACCTGTCACACCTAGCTTGTGAAAACATGTTAGTTTTATTTTATAACATAATTGTATTATAATTTTATTTTAAAACACATACATTTAATTTTATTATTACTTACAGTTTTATTTAACACACACATTACTTTTATTACACATATATTTAATTTTATTTATTAATTATTTTTATATTATATAATTTTTAATTTATTTACATACACATTTCATTTTAATATAAAATACCAAGTTGCCATTGGAAGGAAAAGTCACCAGGTTATCCCGCCAGGCAAAAAATCGTCATTTTGGTGCCGAAAAGAAACTTCAGTACGTCCGCGATATCTGTATCAATGTAGTTTATAGTTATTTTCAGAGCTGTGGAGTCTGAGTCATTAAAAAACAGGTTGACTCGGACTCCAGCTTTTTTTTAGACAGTTTGAAGAAAAATTAAACCAATTCTATGTAATTTTAAATTTATAAACTGAATTATTATTTTATATTTGGACTATATATACAAGGAAACTCAGGTTAAACAGTCCCAATATACTGTCCAGTGTACAGCATATATGTAAACTGCTTTTAATTAAAATCTCTAGTTTATATTTTACATTTAGTATATAGTTCATTACAAGATGTTATTTTTCACAAAAATATGATAAATTTTAAAAAAATAACCTTTATTTGTCACAAAATGGGCCCTAAGAAAAAAAAAAACCTGCATCGACCCCTGGGTTGATATGTACATCGTATGCTTCATGGTCAAACAGGAATGTAACAGCAGGTTGCAGTGTTGCCAGTTGAGTTTTTTTTTTATTATTATTCCGATTGCTTGATTGCTGCCACTTTTTTTAAAAATAGTAATATTTCCTTTATTTAGTAACAAATTTAATAAAATGACTATTACTATTTCAAAACAAATGACAGCAATGAAACAATCTGAATAATAGGAATCAACAGGCAGTACTAGTACTTCAGCCATCCTTGAGTTGGAGTCAGAGTCGGTTTCTTTAAAATTTCAGGCGTCGGAGTCTGTCATTTCCCCACCGACTCCGCAGCCCTGGTTGTTTTTATCCTTAATGTTTCTTTTGAAGTTTATAAAAAGTATTACATTGCTAAAAGTTTTAGATTGCAGTGTGAAATACTCGCAAGGGGTCCACTGGTATCTTTTAATATGTTACTAGTGATTGTTTGGGTTATTTCAAATGTGTTCATTTTGAAAGTGGGGCAAGTCCAATTTTTTTTTTAACAAGTACAATCAGCAGCTCTACTAAAACTGTGATAAATTGGCAACATTGGTAAAACATTGTCGGATCATAATTTATAGGCATACAACTTATTACTGAATGGGTTTCCTTATTTTTTCCACTTTTTCTATCAACATTAGCTAAAACAGATAACCATTATTGCCTATTAAATTTACATAAAAAAAAGACCACAAAAAATATAAAATAAGTCTGGTAAGTTTTAAAATATTCGTAAAACATTTTTACACCCATTCAAATGCAACACCTAGCAATAACAAAAGCCCCACTTTGAAAATGAATATACTGAATCACTGTTGGTTAAACATAGTTTAGAAAATTGTAAATCCATGAAAACACCTATCGTTAAAAGGTGAAGATAAAAGTTTCTCACTAACAAATAAATGGATTGACATAACTATGTATCAAGAATTAATTGGTGAACTTTTATATTGAGCCAACAGAACACGTCCTGACATCTCATATGTCCCAATTTAATCACAAACCAGAGAAGAGACCTATTTGGCTGAAAGAGCATTCCTGGGAAAACTTATAGGATCTTTTATCCTCAGGGACATAGCAACCATTGAACATCTGAAGCAAAGGGCAATAAAAATTATGTGCTCGAAGCTCACTCTATGGCAGTGAATAAATTAAAAACCTTTTTATTTCCTTTTTGATGAGAACCGACGTGATCCCAAAAACAGACAGGTCGACTATAGACAATAGTTTAAAGCCATTACTAAACCGAAGCCTTGGAATTCCGTCGCATGCAGCCAACTAGTATCTTTACGAAAGTAAGGAAGAGTTTGCAATACCGTTGGCTGCAGAAGTTTCAGAAATATCCCACATGGATGGCAGCTACAAGTTGTTAACATCAAAAGATCCTATTATAAAAGGTATGGCCTGTGAGGACAGCTGACAGAAACAGCAAACTACCATTTTCAGTCCACCAGGTTGAAAAACAACAAGAACGAAAACTCATGCGTCCAGCATAGATTTTGAAGCACTTTCCAACACAGCCAGAAAACTGTAACGAAACTTCACTGTTCAATAAGGTGAAAGAAGATATGTAACAGTTTAGAAAACATATGCCACATTGAAAAATACAGTTTTCAAAATTACCTTCCTGTGTCAAAAAAGTAGTCGAATTACTTTGTGCAGCCCTGTATAGGACCAATAGATATGGATACGTAGTATGATAAAATTAAGTTCAGTTAGAATATTCACATTTAGCAATTTTCGTCAATCGATGGAAATGCACTCGAAATCTTTTGTACAGCCCTGTATATTATTTGAAGACTTTTGTACACACCCCATATTAAGCTAAAAGGGAACTTAAAACTCACTTGCAGCAATTCCAACCATAAATGACAATGCATCTTTTTTTGTGTAGCCCTGTAAATGAATTTATTTATGTTCCACAAACTTCTATGAGTCTACTAAATATAGTTCACCACGGAGCAACTCAAGTTTCATTGGAAAATATATTCAGACAATACAGTTGAGCTGATAGTGGGGGGAGGTGACTGTTGGTGTTTCAAACTTGCAGGAAACATCTTAGAAGCAACCAGACTCTGTCACTGAGTAATCACCTGCACCAAGACGACACCAACCACTGTACTGAGTGAGGAGCAGTACGCTACATTTAAGGACGTGCATTTCATACATTGTGCCAGGTTGGGTCTATCGAATCTTAATGCAGGTAAATATAATATAAATATAAATGTAAATGCACGTAAGTATAATACTATACAAGTTGAAAATTGTATGTCAAACGTGACAAATGAGGTGCGTTTGTACTATAGCTAATTGTATAAATATTCAGATCTTGATGATTTTTAATTATGTGAAATGAATTCTATCGTCTGCAGATTCATTTCTGTCATAAAATAAGTATCTGGGTCGCTTGACGATTAAACTTCGGAAGCTCCTATAACAAGAAAGCACCGATTATTATTTTTTTAATTCAAATTTCTTAATAAATATTTTTATTAATATCTGCTAAAGTTTGGATTCTATTTTCCTAAAATTTGAAATGACTCGACAAAATTCTGGAAAGATAATATATCTTAAATTTCAAACCATTCGGTTGGGTAATTTTTGTGTTGTTATATGCAGATGGACGGACCAGACAACGACAATAGGTGCTACGTATTTATATAATTACGAATGCACCTAATAATGAATGTCCTGGTCCTATTGACAAGAGGTGCAGAAAATGTGCCACAGACGAAACCTTAGCACATGTCCTCAATCACTACATGTTACATAGTACACTTTATAAGAAATGTCATAATGCAGTTGGTTGAGAGAATAAAGAAAGCTACCGTTGGTAGATGGGAAATTATTGATGAAGATCACGCCATGGGTGGCACAATTTTATGTCCGGACCTGGCTCTCAAAAGGATAAGGATATTCTCCTCTTGGAAATAACCATACCTTTTGAGAATGGTCTGGAGGCCTTGGCTGAAGTTAGCAGATTGAAGGAAGACAAGTATGAAAAAACTGCTAAGAAGTTCTGTGAAATGGGATATGGAGCCAAGGTCAAAAACATTATTGCCGGATCGTTGGGGATACTTGTGAAATCAAAATAACACAAATTTTGTCACACCAGCTTTTTAATTCAGAAATTATATAATGAGGAAATACAATTCTAAAGCTAATGTAAAAAATTAAAAAAAAGGAGGTATACTCACGTTCCACCAAAGATACAGTGTAGTTCCATCTTTTGTCCTCTCAAAGCGACTATATTGGGTGGTGATGAGTACTGTTTAGTTGGAGGGTATCGATTGGGACCAGGACCTGAAGGAGAGACACAAACACATTCTGAGTACTCATAGAGAAGGAGCTTAAAAAAATAAGCTATAATTTGAACTGCATTTAGTGAAAAAAGAAGAAAATGATGCCACATTTTACGCATAAAAAAAAAGGAGTTCTTAACTTGGTGAAAACATTACCAACAGAATTTTTTACTTGCATTGGAGATGACACACTGTGCCCTTTTTTGATGCCATTAGTACAGACATTGAAAGAAAAAATTATTATGTTCAATAAATTATTAACTGAAACATTGCTAAAGTTGCAATAAACTGCCACAACAGCTGAAGTTCACTAAAAAAGATGAACTAGGCATGTGCTACAGATTTATTGCAATTCGAATGCACGTGAACAGGCAGAATAAAATGTTATGAAAAATAACTGATAAACATACATACACAATATGTAAAGTATGCAAGTTAAAAGATAGTAAAACTGTTATTTTTGCAGGCAACAATTTTCCTGCATTTGTATTATATTACACACATTCTCTTTTTCCACTCTGCATAGCTAGTCAAATGGTAGAAAAAATGGAGATATTCGTGTCACAAGATAAGCTACAAAATACAATAAAAAAAATTTCATTCCCATTTCAGTTTTATGCTTTTTAAAGGAATAGTTTTATTAAAATATTCTATAATTTTGCACTTGAAAGAATACTTGATAGAATAATAGGGGGAAAAAATGTGGCAATAGATGCCTATTAATTATTTTGTAACTCATCTTAAAATCAACTTTTAAATTTATATTACTTCATCCAATAACTTCATAGACGGTGCAGTTATAGAATAGTCTTATTTGTTTTGATAATGGCTCAGACTGAGCTGAAACATGTTAACAGTCCAATAAATCTTATTTTACTGTTTGTAAAAGAAGTATATGAACTTATATTACTCCTTTTATTACCATGTAATATTAAACAGAAAGAAAATTTAAAAGAGTTTTAACTATTTTACCACCTCTACTACTTTATGTTTCGGTTTTTGAATCAATCTCACAAACAACCAGTATGACATTTAAAAAAAAACTGATTTCAATGAAAATACTGAAAACTTTGACACTTGAGTAAAGCAAGAAAACAGTGCAAAAACTGTATTTTTTATTATGTACTAGCAAGCTACGCCCGCTACGCTGGTCAATTTCTCTTAACGAACCTTTAATCAAACAAAATATTGACATTTCATAATTCACTTTTATATTTTAAGAGAATAATAAGGCTACTATAATTTGTGACTCGTGCTATAGCCAATATACACGCCAGAACACGTCGTCCTTATCATTATCTTTTTACGCGTGAAGGTTTTGCTCTGGTACTCCATTGTGAAATTTGGAATTTTTGAAATTCAGTATTTCAAAAGTGGCATAATCATTAGATGTGAAATTTATATCAAGAAATATATAACTTTTTACCTTTCAAACGCAGTTCGTCTAACCATTTTCTGACAAATACTTTTTGAGCTATTATTTTTTTCAGTAACTTCAAAGGTTTCATTTTCAGAGATTAATCTGTGGCAAAGATTAGAGAAAAACCCAGTCGTCAGCAACGCATATCTTTATATTAACCTTCTCACTGCCACTACCTGATATATCCGTTCACTATGCTGTAGGTTTTACGGCAATACAAGGTTTGTTTAAATTAATATAATTCTACAAGTATAATGCATTTTTAAAACATCAAGTAATGATTGATACTCTCAAGGATTATACTTATATATGTAATTAAGTTTTTTATCTCAAGTTTAAAAATTCAGATTTTTTAAGCATTTTAAAAAATTAAAGAGAAAACAACATTACAAATTTGCCTTTTGCTCGGCAGTCAGGGGGTTAAAGAGGATGTTGGAGCAGGGATTGTCACCATCACTTTTGAAATCGGTAAATCGGTTCTGTAGTTCCAGAGATTCCACAGAAATTGTAATTTAGAAGGTTTTCAGAACGCTTTTCGCTCATTTCACACTTTTAAATTTCGATTTTTTTAAATTTTGTTCTTAGAGAGTATTTACATCTTATAAGTAACTACAATGCCAAATTTCAAATTTCTAGCTCCTTCAGTATAAAAAAAATTGCAATTTTTAACGTTTTTCGCTCTTGGACCACTCTGGGATTAGTGGCACCGACGTAAAATATAGCCTCTGTTGGAGCAGGGATTGTCATCAAAACTTTGCCACCATCATTTTTGAAAAGGGTTCGGTAGTTCCAGAGATTCTATAGAAATTGTAATTTAGAATGTTTTTAGACCACTTTTTGCTCATCTCACAGTTTTAAATTTCGAATTTTTTTAGAATTTGTTCTTAGAGAGCATTTACATCTTATAAGTAACTACCATGCCAAATTTCAAGTTTCTAACACCTTCAGTATAAAAAAATCGAAATTTTAGAACGTTTTTCGCTCATGCACTCCCCTGGAGGTGGTGGTACCGGCAAAAAATATAGCCTGTGTTGGAGCAGTGATTGTCACCATCAATTTGCCACCATCACTTTTGAAATCGGTTCAGTAGTTCCAGCGATTACCCCCTACAAACAAACAAACAAACAAAAATCTTTACTACTTTATAATATTAGTATAGATATGCTAATTGGCGGGTGACCCGATTACTGAATATTATTCCAATATCTTTTAAAAACCTCCAAAAGGAAAAAAAAAAT
Source organism: Maratus michaelseni (assembly GCA_963931845.1). NCBI lineage: Eukaryota > Metazoa > Arthropoda > Arachnida > Araneae > Salticidae > Maratus > Maratus michaelseni. Next base: position 3,158,640 of record OZ007592.1, on the reverse strand, counting down.
GTATGCAAAGAAAACAAAAAAGAAATGAATGGTGAAAAACTTTTTAAATGTTTGTTATAATTTACACTAAAATTTAAATATTTGACTTCGTTTTTATAATATTAACTGATATTTATATAATATACATTCGAATATAAAAATTACACTAAAATTGCTGTGGTATACTTGAAAAAACAGGATTTTTTTTAACATAGCTGGGACCGATGTTGCACTTATGCCTTTTCGGCTTAAAATCAAATTATTTGGCGACAAAAGTAAATTCAGAACTGTAAATAAACAAATAAAATATAACTCACAAATACAGTCATTTTTATAATTGCAGCTACAAGTTTTTTCTGTAAGTCACATGATGAAGGAGTTAGATTTATTAAAAATAATAACAAATCAAAAACAAAATTGTTACTCAGATTTTATCAAATCAAATTTTTAGGAGTATTTTTCTTAACCTGACGCAAACGATAAATCGCCAAACGTGGCTTTTAATTGCAATATTTTAAATTGAATAATTTTGTAAGCATTACAAACATTCTTTTTCAAGTATAAATTAAATATTTTCGTTTTACAACATTATTTGTCTTCTAAACTGTTTTTCGTTTTTTCCCTTTTTTTTATTTTAAATAAAATTAGTAACTTTTTCCTTTTATTTTTCTATGCATTTGTATTATTTTCTAAATTATAAAGCAGCTTTAATTCTTTCACCAACGATAATGGTCGCCAAAAAATGACCAATGGTAACCTTTTTGTCCAAAATAACAGAACTTTCCATCATAATTCTATAACTAATCTGCATAGAACGTTGTGTTATATACTAAAACCTTCCCTGAAAAATTGTCTATCCAACAGTGCAAGTTCCATAAAATTCCATTCAGTAGAATTCGAGTTATAAAGGAACGGAATGAAAATTTCGTTTGTGTTTTATATATATAGTAGATACATAATTTAATGAAAAATGAAACTATTTTATTAAATTCAAAATATTGAGGGAATTCAGAAACAATAAAAGTAATTAATTCTTTGGTACACATAGCCAGCGTACAGTAGGAATTCTTTTTTTTTTTTTTCCTCTATCAGTGGTGGTGTATTAATGTAATTGCGTATGATTCACAGATATCTACAGATGTACACCAGGCATATATAAAGCAAACATCAGTTATGAAAGGAAAGCCAAGTTTTGATATGCATATCTTTCTTTTTTGGCTACAGTGCCATTTTAATCAATACAATATTGTATCCTATACTTTTATGCACAAATCTCACACTATGAATTAGACTTTTCCTTTCACAGAATTTAATAGCAGAGTATTCATCATTTGGCAAGTACCACACATAAAGAGAATGTAATTTTTTTTAATATTGTACCTAGAGATGTAAAATTTCCGGAAATTTTGAAGTGGCGGAAAAAAAAAAGTTTTTTTTCTGGAAAAATTTATTTCTTACAAGTGTTTCTCAAAAATAAGTTACATTTTCTTTAAAAATATAAAATAATATGCATTTTTTAAATTTCTGCATACCAAAGTAAATATTTTTTCTGCACTTTACATGAATATATTACAAAAAAGAAAAAGAAAAGTCAACCTTTCAGTCTCAGAATTTTCACAGTAACTTTTCTTTCTCAATTCAACACCATTGTTTGTAATATATCATGTCTCTGTTGAAATGATTTTTCATTTGCATTTATTCAATTACCAGTAGAGATAATAATAATAAAAAAAAATGACAAAAAAACAAATCTTGCGAGTTTCAACCAGTATCACTGCAGTTTGAAAGAAAATTTAAATCCCCTCTACATAGTGTATTGGTTTGTACATAAATGATACCATTTTAAAGAAACAAACTGTAGTTGCGACATTATAAATATCATTTTTATATCTTCTATTGTTTAAAAACTGGTATTAATTTACAATATTACAATTTTTTTCCCCCCTGTACAATTAGAATTTTCATTTCTTGTGTATTTTGTTTTGGTATAGCTTTCCAGTCTAAACCTAAACCAACCCTACGTTTTGGTTTTAATTTAAGTTTTAGATTCGTAATATGAAAGTAATATATATATGTATGTATTTAATGAAATTTATAAAACAAGTGGATTTTTTAATACTTTGAAAAAATTAGTTGAAAAGAATTTTTATCAGAAAATCTACATTTTCTTTCCAAAGTATGCATTTATATTTTAGATAAAAATACAGTTAGAAAGTTTTAAAATCTATATTTAAGCAAAAGAAAGAGAGGAGGGAAGAAAGCTTAAAAAGACTATATAATTTCAATTGTACGTTATTAAAAAATAACTTTTTTCTAATAATAGTTTAATATTGCTGGCGATTATTATCTGATTACATGAAAAATCCCAGCTATGCCAATAAAAATGAATGCATGTTTCAAATTTTATATTAAATTTCTGGTATTGTATGAATTTTCATTTTTAACAAGAGAAGTTGCATGGGTCTGCTTACATTTTTTTTTTCCCCCGCAATCCTGTTTTTGTGATGTATAAAAAAATATTGCCTTATTTAAAAAAAAAAAAAAAAAAAAAAAAAAAAAAAAAGTCATAAAATTGTCATAAAAAAGATAATCAAAATTTTGTGAATTGGAAATTATTGTTATATTTAGGTTCTTATTTAGCTATTTTTAATAAGGTCCTTCACAAATACAGTAGTGGCCAAAATTGTGGAAACGTTTTGAAAAAATGCATTTTTGAAGTTGGATGGCTCATAACACCCAATATTTCTTAGTAATACCATAAAAGCTATATACCGCTAGAAAGATAATTCACTCAAGAATATCATGCAATACAGTTTGATCAATTAGAATTATTTTATGAAACGTTATAGCCAAATAATCAGAAAAAGGCAATAAAACCTGATTAGGTTGACAATAACTATTTTTCTTTTTCTTGAATGTAACCAATGCATATGAATGTCTGGAGTGTCCAGACAGATTCCGTTTTATTTGGTAATATATCAATCAAAGCTAGGATAGCATTTCAAAAAAAGTATTCCACATTTGGATACTTATAGGAGGACTTTTTTATCACTATTTTTTATGATTGCTATCAAGTTGCTAAAGTGTTTTGCCACCTTTCAATTTTTGAGCTAGTAAAGTATAATAAAATTAACGAAACGTCATAAAGAGTTGGTTAGTTACCCAAAAATCAATATGTAACAATATTTTTAAGTGCAGAAAGCCATGGTTATGATAAAATTGGAAGTAAAATTAGAAGTAAATAAACAAAAGGATGTCTAAGTTAATCAAAACAAGACTGGTGAAAGCAGGAAAAGGTGCAGGAGAGTAATTGGCAGTAGAAGAATATGGCCCCTGTGTATAGGTCCCAGAAAACAATCATCTCGGTATGTGCAACATGAAATGATGCACTGTAATGGGGAGCTGAAATAAAGTAGAGTTCTGTGCACTATTTTGGTCTAAATGCTAGAATTCCATAAAGAAAAAAAAACATTTTAACACTCTAAAATTTCCCTGTTGAGTAAACATGCCTTTTAGCTCAGTTTCATATTTTCAAACTTTATTTGACTTATATATATATATATTTTTTTTTTTCATGAAATTCTAGTATTTGGACCAAAATACTGCATTCTCTACAGAACTGTACTTTGATTCAACTCCACATTTCAGTGTGCCATTTCATGTTACATTCACCGAGATGATGCCCTCTGTGACCTATACACAGGGACCTTACTCTTCTACCGCTAATTGCTCTCCTTCACCTGTTTCTGCCTCTATCAGTCTTGTTTTGCGTGACTAAGTCATCCCTTTGTTAATTTACTTCCAATTTTATCATAACCATAGCTTTGTACACTTAAAATTATTGTTATACATTGATTTCTGGGTAACTATTCAACTCTATTTATGATATTTACTTAATTTTATTATGCTTTACAAGCTCAAAAAATTGAAAGATGGCAAAAACCTTTAGCAACTTGAGAGAAATGATAAAAAATAGTGATAAAAGTCTGCCTATAAGAACCAATATATGCCTTTTTTTAAAAAAAATTCTACCCTAGCTTCGATTGACACATTACCAAATAAATTGGAATCTGTCTGATACTCCAAACATTCATATGCATTGGCTACATTCAAGAGAAAAAGAAAAAAAATATTGTCAACCTAACCAGGTTTTAGGTTTTTTCTCTGATTATCTGACTGTAACGTTTCATAAAATAATTATAATTGATCAAACTGTATTGTATGATATTTTTGATTAAATTATCTTTCCCAGTGGTATATAGTTTTTATGGTATAACTAAGAAATATTGGGTGTTATGATTCAGCAAACTTCCAAAAAAAACATTTTTTTTCAAAAGGTTTCCACAATTTTGGCCATTACTGTTTATACAGCTAGATAAGAGATTCCTTGGCGATTTCAGCTGTTATGTGACATATTTTGTTATTCTAAAATCATCACATTTCTGGAGGATTCAGAATGGAGATTGAAAAAAATTCCGAATTTTTTGATGGGTTTTAAGGTGAAAAAATTGTAAAGGATCCTTTAAAGGACTAAGTTCTTCCTAAACTGCTTACAGATCATATTTTCTATGTTTACATTTTCATGAGAGACACTGAACATGAAAAAAATATAAAGAAAAAATATCAAAATGCAGACATAATAATATTTTGAACATATTATTTTTATAAATTAAATTCCAATTTTGAAAATTTGAAAAATACCCAAACAGAAAAAAAACAGTTTTTTTCCCGAGCATACCCATCTCTAATTGTACCACCATTTATATGTGTTTGACACCAAATGATATACCTATTCACTAAAAAGTACCAAAATATCAATGTAATTTCACAAAAATAAGTAGCTAAGTTATAATAAATATAAAATAAAAACAACAAAAAAAATAGTATCAGACAAGAATTTTTGAAATTCTAGGTAACAAAGAATTATATATGTGCATACAAAAGAGAGGGGGGAAAAAGTGTGTCATTTTGTTTAAATGTTTGGGGAGAAGGGAAAGAAATAAGCAGACAGCACAACATTAAATGGATTCAATATGAATTCCAATAAACTTACTTCCCGATGCTTCGACTCTCAGCATAATTTTATTTCCCAGTTTATATTCGTCCCGAGACATCGACGTTGCGCTACAAGCATAATGAGCGTCATCCAGAGCATCGGATTCGCTCGTGTTAGAAAAGTGCAGATCACCATTGGGATCGACAGTGATACGAGAGCTAAATCAAGAAAGAGAAATCACACTCTTATTAGGACAATTCTTTTGTTTCAATTTAATTCCACTTATTCAAACAATCACATGTTAAAGATATCTATAAAACAAATAAACAAAAAATACTTAAAAAACATTCTTAAACATATTTTTTTTAAATTTTACTAACAGAAAACTGAGTCCCGTTAACACAAGGCAATCATAAATAGAAAGTTTCCTGCTGCATTACATAACATCAACAAGAAAGATAAACCATGCGCAAAGCAGAGATTATGAAACACTTTCCAACCTATTCAGTATGTCGTAACAAACTTCACCGTTTAATGAGCTAAAAAATTATGTTTAAAAATATAATTTGGAAAAAACACATAACACATTTGAAAACCAATTTGAGCAATGACCAGCTATAATCAGAAAAGTATTCAAATTCTGCTCTGAAACCCTGTAACTGCAATTTGTATACATACTACATAATATGTTAAAATTACTTTACTTAGGAAACACAAAACACATTTGAAAATTCCCCTCAAGCTAACAGCTGCAACAAAATTATTTTGTGCAGCCCTGTATATAATAAGATCTTTAGAATTTATGCACATTAAATAATAGGCAAAAAACTAGTTAAATTTAAAATTTGCAAACAGAGGACAACTTCTGCCAACAAAAACTACCAGATAAGCAACAAAATAAACTAATTTACAGGAGTTTCAAAATAATGAAATTCTAAAAGCATAGGTTACAAAACTGCAAAACAAGCTTGATAAAATAAAATTTAAATAATATCATGAAGCCATTTAAAAGGAACATTTTTCAAAGAAGTGAGAATTTATAAGCACACGGAACTATGACTCATAATATGACCAGTCACATCTGATGATTGCTTGTATAGTGTTGGGCTAAGAAAGATTCACTCCTTTCAAAGATTTTTGGGTGTTTTCTACTTTTATGGAACATTTGAGAATTTGTATTAAAAGTACATAAGGTACAGATATATCAGAAGTCACAAATTGTAGTTTATTTCAAAGCATGCTTCAACACACACAATTGTCATAAAATACAATCTCATATTCAAAAACAGCTCAAAGATTTGTGGCTGTCTAAAGTAAAAAATAAAAATTATTTTCTTGATCTCTCTTGCAAGTTCCTTTCAGAAAATATTTCAAACAGCATTTACATTTTTAATTCATTTTTGACACAGAAACAAATGTCTTAAGATAGGGGTGCACAACCTCTTTAAGTGAAGGGCCACTTACAAAAATGACTGGGTTGTCAGGGGCCACCAATTTTAATTAAAAATAAATAAATTAAATGATTTATGTCTATGATTTTTTGACCCATTAATTGTTTTTGTGATTGATGGCATGTAATATATATATATGAAAGGATATAAATAAACCCTTTTTAAAATGCAAAATAAAAGTTCAAAAATTGAAATTAAAAAAGCTTCAGCCTCTTTTTCTAACCTTCAAATCTAATGCTTAAATCTGACTTGCCCCTGTTAAGTTTATTTTACTGCACAGCACTTATTACTTCCAGACTCCAAAATTGAACTTTCTTTAAGATTAAAAGTGCTGACGGGTGTGCAAATCTCTTCTCCTTGTGGTTAGGTCTGTATGATTAATTGCCCGGGATGCTCTGCAAAATCTAACCCAGACATCAATCAAAAGCTAATTGACCAATTAAAATAAATGACCCTCCCAATTTGACTCTTTCTTCCTCTGCTGGAAAATATCCTAAATTCTAATTAAAACCGGCATGTAACAACCAGAAAGACAGATTTTTGGCAGCCAAACTGTTGGCCATGTAAAGTTCAAATATGACCAAAGATGGCTCTGGTCAAACTCCCCACTACAAATGTACAAGAGAATGGCCAATAAAAGAGTTTGATCCACAGAGTGGTCCCGAGTCCAACTTATTTCTGTGTATCTCTCAAATATTAGTCTCCCAAGTCGTCCCCAGGATAATACCTTACATATATATAATAATATATATATTTGGAGAGGAGGGGGAAATTTGCATGCTGATTGACATCTCTGCCACAGAGTGAACAGCAACTGTTAATTTTTACCTGTAAAAATTAGATGGTAGGAAGGGATTGAAAAAGCTTCAAAAGATCAGAAGGAAGTGACTCACCTATTGATACTATGAAGAGCACCCGTGTTGGACTGGATGATCCAGAAGATGGTGGGTTTGGGATACCCAGAGGGGGGATTGCAATTCAGGGAGAGGGGTTCGCCTTCCATCACAAAAACCTCTTTTGGTTCTTCATCGGGAAAAGAGTTCAATTCTGAAACAAAGAAGCAAATCTTTCACTGGGTTTGAGAAAAGCATAGTAAAAAAAAGAAATTTTTATTTTTAATGAATTTATTCAGCTAAATATTCAAGGTATTCAGCCAAACATACAAAATACTTGGCCACCGATATTTGGCCAAAGTATTCAGCCAACCGAAAATTCAGCAAAAGGGCCAAATATCATATAGTGACTGAATATTCATTACATCCCTATTTTAAAGTCAACCAGCTTGAAAATGACGAATTCGGTACATACCTGATTTTCGCAAACTCACAGTATTTGAGAGAGACACCCCATGAATATTTTCAGCAAAACACTGGTAAACTCCCTCGTCCCCATCGAGGGGCTTGTTCACATACAAAGTGCCTTTGTGGGGCTGCCTGCTGATGCGGCCTTCTTCCGCTTCGTAATCAAATGGATGACCGTTCTTCGTCCAACGATACCTATCAAGGAACACAATACAATCCGTCAAAATAAAGAACAATAACGTCTACCAAATTAACTACAGTAAAGCATCAGATTAATTAACAGATTCATAGTCATGTCTATTAAAAAAGAAAAACAATCGGTTTAAAAAAACAGAATTTTTAAAAGTCTAATCTATTGTGTTTCTTCTCCACATAAATTTTAATTTTTTACAGGGCATTTAAATTTACTTCTTAAAATTTGGAATGCAAGAATGGCATCTACCCTAATACTACAGTTGCACTAAAATCTTTCATCAATATTTTAATTTTCATGTGCAGCAGAATAAAACCAAATATATATTTTAATACAGGGTAAAATAACAAGATTTTAAATAAGAAACATGCGATTTCATGCATTTTTTTTTCTCTTAAATATTTAATATCTCAGTTATATAAGTTTAATTCAACAAATGTTCTAAAATGTTATAATATGGGCCAGTACTTGGGAACAACAGAAAATAGCAAAAAATAAATCTTTTATTTTTTCCTCTAAAATAAATAGATTGTTACCAGAAAATTTCTATTCCAAGAATAATCATGACATGACTCGGCAAGATAACTTATGTAAATGAAAATGTTATAAATAGACAATGTGTCAATATTCTTCAGACATTTATCAAGGTCGGATCATTCCCTAGAACATCTGACATCAATTAGTGTAAAAAACAACTGAATATGTCTTATAAAAACTATTGACTGAAATAATAATGCGAGAAATTTATGTATTGAAGATTTAAGTAACAGACATGTTAAAATGAATTATAAGTTTGCTTAAATAAAAAAAAAAAAGGGAAAGGAAGAAGGGGAAAACAACACTGGAATCCTTTCTTTCTTTTTTATCATTCTTGAATAATTTTTCTGTGGTATTATGTTGCAAAACCAATTTGCATTCTGTCTAAATTTTTCATTTGTGAAGCTATTTTAATCAGTATTGTATGAGGATCAACCAATTCCTCAATTTTACAAAGATTATCTTTAAAATAAAGCATAAACTTTTGTTGACCCTATGAGTGAAGTACATATTCAAAAAATCAAAAGTTTATGATGATCAAAAGGCAGAAAAAAAGGCATTGTGGAACTATTTTTTTAACACCTTCACTCATATCTTTCTGAATTTATGAATAATTAGCTTCATAAAAATGAGATACAATTCAAAACTTATGGCCACCAAACACATGTAAAAATCAATTGTATCATCCTACAGAAATTAATATATTTTCTGGTGACTATAACTTGAGAAACACCAAATACACTAGCACTTGCAGAGACAGAAGCTCAGTGACAGTAGAATAATATATCCACTATTTAAATTTTGAAAAAAATTTATAGCAAGATTTGTTTTTCTTGTATATCATCAACATCTATCATAGAAATATTTTTAACTCCTGTACAAGTTGTGTCAAGTGTCACGCATTAAAAATGCCTTAAAAAGTTGAATCAAGCCTATTTTCATATTTTATATTTTAAATAAAATTGAATTTTTTTATTGTCAAAGCTTGTTTTAATTTCTTACATAAAGGAAGTCATTCTTCCCTCCTACAAAGGTGATAATTTTGGGCCTATTGCGCAGGTTTGGACATTATACAGTTGAAGCACTTTATAACGAAACAAGATTTTCTTACAATTATTTTTCTTAGAAAATATAAAATAAAATTTTTTTAGGCTTATGCTATATGAATTATTTTCACTATACATAAATATGTTTAAAAAATATATATATATATATATATATATAATTTATACTATTAAAAATTTAGTCTGATTCTCAGAATTTCCACAGAAGTTTTTCATGCTTAATTAAACGGCATTGAACTATGAGGCATATTTCCAGGATCAGCAAAAAAGCAAAAAAAATATATATATTCAATACGGTACTTTTATGTTATCAGGGCGCCAGTGATATCACACCGAATCATGTTTCAATTGGTATCATTTGAATTGCAACCTTTTAAATTCAATGATTTCAATTTTGATTTCCATTTAATTCTTGAGATTTTGTTATTTGTATTGATGTGTTAGTGGTGGCACAGATATCATATACGCACCACCTTGGCGCGATTTTTTCCCCCGCCAATCTGGCGAAAACTTTGCTTTTGCATATTAACGTTATAATGTATATTAACATTATAACGTTATTTTATTTTTATATTGAAATAAAAAAATTACGTGCTGTTACTGCATGCTATTTGTAACTAATATTCAAAAACAAATCTTTCGCCAAATTGGCGGTGGGGGATGGCGCCAATGGAATGTTTATATGACATCTGTGCCTTTGTGGTTACGTATTTCATTGTGATTATCTTTTAGCTATTTTTAAGTAAGCTTTTAAAGACATTATATTGCAATGTTAAAATATTTGTTATTTGTTATTAGCTAATGTCAAAAGATTGGCGAACCACAGAGTTTAGAGAATAAACTCTGTGCCTCGCAACAGTAGGCGTTATCAGATTGCCGACTTTATGACGTCATAAGCAGAAGTAAAAGTTTGATTGAAAATTACGGCTAATTAATTAAAATTTCAAACAAACGAATGCACGAAAACAAATCTGTGTCCAAATATCTTTCATTAAAAAAAAGAATGGTGTAATTTGATGCAGTAGTTTGTTCTCACGGATTGTGGAAAGAAACGCTTAGCGTTTTAAATATATAGATTTTTCCTTCTAATAATAACGCAGTTTTTGACAGAAAATGTCTTCTCAACGTAACCGATATTCATACTTCATGTATAATACCAAATACTTAATATTGCTTTTAAATATCATGGCAATTCATTTTCTTTTGAATTCTTTTTAATTTTCGTTTTTTTACGTGGAAATCTTTCAATTGAAAAATAATTGTTGAGGAAAAATTATTTTTCCGTGTTTTTATTTATTGGCAACGATCAAAGCCCTAGCAACGATAAAGTAAAATGGTTAAATTGTATGGAAAAATGTTCATTTATTCTCTATGAAAATAATGAAAATTGCAATTATTATAGAAAATATTTGAATAAAATAAACAAAAACCAGCCTATGTTCATTTACGGGTTATAATCAACCTATATGCAAAGATACGTGAACATTAAATTCTCCATTTTGACGCTGGCTTCAGCCTAACATTTGCACACAATCGGATTTATAATATTATTAGGATAGGATAGGATAAGATATAACGAAAAGCACGATATAACGAAATGCTCATAACCATTTAGTTGGTCTGTGTGTTAAAGAATACTGAATTCGAAACGATATTATGAAATATTTATAGCGAAAAGCACGATATAACGAAAGCAATTCGAGCATGAAAAGTGAAATAAAAACGATATAGCGATTTTTTTTTTTTTTCAACTTAATGTGGGAAATAGGATCCAAAAACATTATTTCTTAAATAGTACCACCTTTTTTTCCATGACATAATATTCAACATTTTTCTTTACGGCCAATCACATATTTTCAATACTTCCAAGAGAGGTTTGAGGGAGGGGCAGTGTTTTTTTTTTTTTTTATACCGCTAACCAGGCCCCTACCTGCCCGGCATGAATGCCTAGCTTAACGGGTTAGTACCTGGGTGCGGGGCGGAAATTGCCTGATCACAGCGTTGCTGTGATCAGGTTCAATAGTTCAGACAACATGACAGTTTATCTGAACTGTATTGTTCTTTTTTATTCGATGACTGATTTCATTGACATTTGCTTTTCCTGTGAATTTATGGCGTGTTAATTTTTAAAACTCTTTGTACACTGGCTATGTCTGGCAAAAGAAAATGTTTTGAATTTAGACGAGAAAGTGGAAATTATAAAATGCGTCAACAATAATGTTAAAAAAAGTGATATAGCAAGAAAATTTGCGATTCCAAGTAGCACTCTTAGCACAATATTGAAAGATCGAGAAAAAATTCTTAAAATTTTCGAAAAGGGTGCAATTTCCTCATCGTTTAAACGTATACCCACAGCGAAATATGCAGATGTGGAGGAAGTATTATTTTCATGGTTTAAAGATGCAAGATCCAAAAACATCCCTATTAGTGGAAGTATTTTGCAAGAAAAAGCATACGCATTTGCCGAAAAACTTGGATATACAGACTTTCATGTAAGTGATGGTTGGCTGAGTAAATTCAAAAAAAGATATGAAATTGTGTGTAAAAAATTATGTGGAGAAGCAGCTTCTGTTTCAGAAGAAACAATTGAAGAATGGAAGAACGAAAACTCTAAAATATTTGAGGATTATGATCAAAAAGATATATTTAACATGGATGAAACTGGATTATTTTTTCGTTTGATGCCTAATAAAACTCTAACTTTAAAAAAAGAGACTTGTCACGGTGGGAAAAGGAGCAAAGATCGACTTTCATTAGCAATATGCTGCAATGCCGACGGCTCTGAAAAGCGAAAACCTCTTGTAATTGGAAAAGCAAAGAATCCACGATGTATCCCAAAAGACGTAATGAAAGCTTTGTCTGTAATGTACAGGCATAACTGCAAAGCTTGGATGACAAAATGTCTTTTTGAAGAATGGATTTTAGATTTTGACAAAGAGATGCAAAAAGCCAAAAGAAAAGTTCTGCTTATTTTAGACAATGTATCCTCGCATGTGAGTTCTGTTCGTCTTAAATGTATAAAATTACTTTTTTTTGCCACCTAACACTACATCCAAAATACAACCACTAGACCAAGGAATTATTCATTCATTTAAAACTAAATACCGGAAGGTGCTTGTGAAAAAAATAATCGTGAATTCAGATGACAATAAAGAAACAAAAATAGACGTGCTGAAAGCAATTTATATGATAAATAACACTTGGTGCGATGTTTCGAAAGAAACTATTGTTAACGTTTTTTCAGTTTCGGGAATATTCCCATCACCTTCAAATAGTAATGAAACTGTTTCTTTACCTGAATTGGAAGATGCAGATGAACTGATATCGTCCTTAAACCCGATTTCTGACTTTAACTTTGATCAATACGTTAACGTTGATGAACACATAATAGCAAATGAAGAGAATATTGTTAAAAAAAGTGCAGAAAATGAGTCGTCCGATGGCAGTGTCAGTGAGGAAGAAGAATTTATAAAAGCTGGCAAGAAACTTTTACCATCTGATGCACTCGAGTATTTACAGAAAATTGTGTGTTACATGCATAATGAAAACTTGTTAACGAACGAAATTACCATGTATGTTGACAAAATAGAGCGTGCAATATTAGATAATGCTGTTAAGAAAAGAAAGCAGAGCTTGATAACTTCATTTTTCAAACCTATATAGGTATATAAAACTACAATTTAAGAGAATTAAATCAATAATATTTTTTTAGATTTAAAATTGCCCGATTTTTTCATGTGTAGCATAGATATTGTATATGTGTGTATGTATATATATGTATATATATATGCACTGTGTGTATATATATGTATATATATATATATCGTTAAAATAATACAACAAATCTCTAATTATCTGAAATCCAGTCATCCAGATCTATAATCACAAAATTTTAATTTTATGATATGATTTGCACATATAAAAATTATAAAAATATAATTATCTTGAAATTACTTTTTAATTTAACGCTTTTCTTCTTTTTACATTTTTTAGTAAATGTGATCTTTCCTACGAAGGCTTTAATTTAATATGAATACATAAGACCTAGTTTTTTTTTTTTTTTTATTAAACAAAAGCAATTTTATGGGATATCTTTATGTAATAAATCGCCCTTTTTTATGACAGTCTTCATTATCTGGACTGCTGCATCAGTGTTGAATTCAGACACTTTTCTCCGGGAGGGATTTCTGTGGCTATGGGAGGGGGGACATTGTAGAGTTCCAGGAGGGAAATTGCACTTTTTTACCATTAAAAGCATACAATCTCAAATCTTCCGGGGGGGGGGGACACATTTCAATGTTCCGGGGAGGAATGTCCCCGCGGGCCACCCCCTGAATTCAACACTGCTGCTGCATACTCAGATTACGTTCAGATCACATTAGTCCGGATAATTGGAGTTCTTACTGTATAACAATATAATTCGTTTTAACGTTTTAACAAAATAATTCGTTATAACATTTTAATGAAAGCTCGTTATAACGAGCAAATCTTTGGAGCACTTTCGATTTTGTTATAAGGTGCTTTGACTGTACTATAAATTACATTGAAAGTAATGTTATTAAAACTAGTCGCTTCCTGTTATATAATTTGTATTTGATCTACATATTTTTTGGCTGAGTATGTCGAAAGTAAAAATTAGAAAGAGTATGCATTTCTTTCCCCATCCTGCACTGTGTGTCAGCTTTTTCAGGCATCAGGCAAGTTCATACCTGTCTTTGTTTTTGTACTTTTAATAATGCCAAAAATAAGCGAACACACATTTTCATGCTTTAATAGAAATCCTACCTTTCTATAATGAATCCTAATGAGAGAGTTTATTGATATATTTGGTATTGCTTCCGTTATAGTATCACCACCTGTAATCTCAACATTGACAAATGTCAAATTAGTGAAGAATTTCTTTTTAACATAACCTTCACAAGTATTAAGGGATTATCTCAACATTTAAACTTACTAGCTTTTAACATTATTTTTTTTAGAAAGGCTTTCAGATGAGATAGCATTTTGCCTTGTTAAAAAGTTTGATAGATTTTAAAATAGGTTATAAAAAATTGAAAGAGTTCACAGTCAATATTTAAAAAATAATTATATTAAAATAAAAAATAAATCTAAACTTTTTGCTAAATTGGAAGGTGTGGCATGCATACTATAGATCAGGATACGCAAACCCATGGCACAGATATTGATTGAGGTTTTAAATCATAATTTTTTGAAATCACACAAACCAGCCAAACTGGTCTAAATTCGATTGGTTGGAAAATTTATCAAATTAAAAGCACATTTGAAAACTATGGAAAACAAAAGATTATCCGGTATTAGATTAGTAAAAATGTGGATGTTTAAATTATGGCAACTTGGAAATTAATTCCAGACACCTAGAGCCCTTTAAAAATGATGGCGTTTTTTATAATCTCTACCTAGGCCTGTAAAACTTTACTTTTGGAAATGAATAATAAACAAATAGAAACCACCTGTCAACTATCTCCAGTTCAGTTTGCATTCTATTAAAAGTAACTAAGTATGTGAACCTACTATCAATTATTTGTATCTAAGATGCATCAGCAAAAAATAGCATTATTTTTTTATTACTTTGTAAAATATAAGACCTGCATGCATATTTTTATTAATCCGAATGACAAAATTTCAAGTCATTTTAATTTGTAATTATCTGATGCGCTGAATTTTTTTGGTTGTTGGTACATAATGCTCATGTAAAATAATTTCTGAAAACATTTGGCGAGCAGATATGAAAAAAGTTTGCCATCCCTGATTCATCAAAACAGTGTTCACAATTATAGTACCAAGAGAAGGGTCTTACGTAGGCTCAGGATTTCCATTGGCTTCGCAGTATAAAACGAAGGGTTTTTCTTGCTCGTCCTGCACCTGGGATACATGGAATATTTGTTCGTGTGCTGGTTGTCGAACGATGGAAGGAGGGAAAGGAACTGTTGTCAGTGAAAGGCAAGTATGAAGCAAAACCGCGAGGAAACAAGTGATGATAATTTCGAGATGGTTCATTTTCAATCAGAGCAGTTCTGAAAAATAAAAAATAAAATAAAATATCAGACCATTTAAAAGGACAATAAAATTTTAAAACAATAAATTTCTACAGATAAAAAAAATCATAGTGATTTTTTTTTTCCTTAATTCTACTTTTGAGAATTAAATATATGTGATGATACAACGTATTGCCACTATTTAGACAGACAGTACAAAAAGAAAAGATAAAATTATCTCAGATGAGACCTCCAATGGAACAAGAAAAATCAAGCGTCCGACATAAATTATGAAACACTGTTCAATACATTCAGAATACTGTAATAAAAAAAATGTCGCCGTTTAATAAGGTGAAAAATGATATACAATAAAACAATTTGGAAAATTCATAACACACTTCAAAACCTAATTTCAGCAATTACTGGCATAGTTGGAAAATAATTCTAATTCTTTTGTGAAACCCTGTATAGAATCTACAGATTTGTATATATATACTGCATAGCACATTAAAATTGAGTTCAGTTAGAAAAGACGGTACTTCCCTATTATCCCGACAACCACTTTTCATAACAAAAAAGTCCTTCCCGCCTGTACCGGGAGGAAAAAGTAGCTTTCCTATATCTTCGTTTTAAAATTTTAGCTAATTGTTTAAATTTTAGCTAAATGTTACACGAAAACAGCAAGTTTAAATACAAAGAAACGGTTACAAAAGATTCGTTAATACTGAATTTGAATAAGAAATTCGCCAAATTATTGAGCAATAGACATATTGGCTTCATTTTTGAAGACTTTTTCGCCAAATTTCGCGATATTTCACCAAATGTCGCCAAGTTTGGTGAGAATTTGGCGCTAACGGATATGAATATATAGTTTTATGCGTATGATTGGGGAAATGATTACAACAATGAAAGAAAATAATTTGCGAATCATCGCATTAATGTGCTGTTTTGTTTCAAAATGTCAGCCACCTAGAATTTCAAACTGCTCTTTCTCAGCCCTTTTTTAAGATAGAGGTAAACCAAAAAAAGCTCTGGAATCCTCGTATCAAGGCCTAACACTTAATTGAAAAATAAAAATTAATTTTTAACTTTTTTGTATATTTATTTTAGTTTTCAATTTTTAAGTGGCCGCCATCTTGAAACAAAATGGCGGACCAAGCTGGCCAACGAACTCGGTCGAGACATTGGTGAGCTTAATACACACAATTAGTTTCATCAAAATTTATTTATAAATACGAGTGTTATTGTATGACATAGGTCAGATATATTATATATATATAAATCAACATTTGAACGGAGGGTGGTTTTGGGGTCTGGGGGTTATGATCGGTGAAAATATACCAAAATTTTTCGGAATTGCTTTCCTCCGAACGGCTGCAATAGGTAGCTTTATACTTTTTTGTATTGAAAGCTACCTAAAACGATCGCCAAACTATAAGCTGAAATGCCAAAATTACAGTCCCATTGACTGGATGTCAGAAGCATTCTACGTGTTTGTTGTGTCATCCAGTGGTTTTTAATTCAACTTTGGCGTGTATTTTTCATTCTGTTTTACTGATTTATGAGTTATTTCATTCATTAAAATAACAATTGTGTCCTTAAATTCTTATGTTTTATTTATTTTGATAGTCCACTGGCAACGTTCTCCCGTTTATTGGGCGTTACAGTTGGGCGATAGTCTTTTGTTATGAAAAGGGGTCGACGGGATAATAGAGAAGTACCACAGCTGAAAACTCCCCTTCAGCCATTTCTGTCCATAAACGGAAATCCGATTTCACCAATTCTCGCAAATCTTACATATGCATCATAAATATATACTTCAAACGCTCATATATGTGCCATAGATGTCATCATATACATATTATTTATATCTTATATGTCATCCTATACGTCTTATACAAATTAAGAATGCACCGAATATTTGGTACTCGGCCTATTCAGCCCTACTACCAAATATCAAACTATTCAGCCTGCCGAATACTTAAAAATCTTTTTTTAAACTTTACACAACTTCTACTTTTAACTGTCAATTAATAAAGATATTCAGAGCAATTAGAAATAAAATTATATGTAACAGAGAGTAAACGCTCTATCTCCCGAACAAATTGAGAAAGAGACTTGAAATTTAGTATGTAATTAGTATACCGTAAAATACCGTTAATCCGCCCTTCCCGATTAAGCGCCCCCCCTCCCACTTTGTAAACAAATTGGAAAATTCCAAAAATCCCGAGAAAGCGCCCTCCCCCAAAAGAAATTTCGCCGTGCATGTCAAGATCAACACCAAAAATTTCATCTCCTGAGTGTTGTTTTTTTTCCCGACGGATCAGAAAGGCGTGACGAATCTTTGATATATCGCAAACATGTACAAACACATTGTCGATCTGAAAAAGCAATATAACCAAACATTAGTTTTGCTGTAAATTGATCTCCATGGCGATATGAAGATATTAAAAATATCGATAGTGAAAGTTTCTCATGAAATAAGTTTAAAAATGTGCATTTGATGCTGTGGGGAAAATATTTTGATTAAAAGAGAATCTATTTATTTTATTAAAGAATTTATAGTCGTATTTAACATTATTATGAAAACCAATCACAAAAAAAATATCGATTAATTGATCAGATCAATCGATTTGTCGATACACAGTCGAATTTGTAGTGTAATTTGTGCTATCTTTGTGGTAGTAATGTTTTTTGTTTTAATAATCTGGCAACACTACCAATTCGTTCTATATGTTCTCAATTTTTGTGATTTGTATTATTTACTTAGCATGTATAGATACGAAATCATGATTTTTAAAAAAGCAGTTATTTAATCTTCCTAACTTACAACAGATGGTGACACCACATAAAATGTTACAAGTTCTCGAAATTACTTCAGGACATTTTCAACTGCAATTTCTCAGTGTTTTTTAATTATTTTAAATTATTAAGTTCCTTTTATTTTTCTGTTACCATATTAATGACAGATATTAGTGTTATTATTTATCTAAATGTATTCCAGTTTCAAAGCTTCTGAAATCCAGAATTTTCTATAATCTGAAACCTCCATTAATCGTGAAGTTATACTGTTTTTCTATTTTGTCTATCATTTTTTTTTCAAAATTTTTCTTTTAAAACAACTTTTAACTTTATTAAAATAATGCATGCTTTGCGATGATCGGCCGTTAGCATCTCCCCCCCACCCATAAATATCATATACTACAGTTTTAATACCATGTAAGCGCCCCCCTGCTTGTTTTACGATTTTCCATCGTGTTTAGGGGGGGGGGGGCGGATTAACAGGATTTTACGGTATATATAGTAATGGGAAGAAGCTTATTGAATTTCAGTCACCTTGATTATCTGGAACTATTTTTTTCGGACTCTCGAAATATTTATTCGGATAAATGGTATATAAAATTTTTTGAAATTGTTTATTTTAAGGAGTGATTATAAAATACAATAAAAAAACAAATTATGCATCAAGAATGAAGGTGATTGGATCATGAGTTGCCGAGATATTTGTAATCCTATTTTTCGTGACCCTGTATTTCATTCAAATTGCAATTCAAAGATATATTTTAATTGGAAATGAGACGCTTCATCCAACACAGTAAACTGTTAGTGAATAGAGTTGTCGATATTGGAGTTATAAGGATGTTTCTTTCAAGCAATTCAGTTATAAAGCATTTAAAGTTTAGGACGTTATCGAGGCACGATTTTATTCGAATGGCAATGCATTTTATAAATAGTTTACACGTCTTTTATTTTCATATTTTATATTATGCATATCCATGATGGGTAAGTATTAAGGTGGCCCCCAACGACTAGTTTACTGTTCGTTTTGTTTAGAGACTTGGCAGTTCCGGAGGTAAAGTGTCAAGTGACGATACATAGTACTTCTCAAAAGAAGGTGAAAAGACTCAACTGCTAAGTGTCAAATTATTCCAGGAATTCTTTATGAAAGCCTTTCTTATGATCATTTGAATTTAGTCAGTAAAGATCATAAGTGCCCATTTAGTGCTGAGACAAAAAAACAAATAAATAAATAAATCAGATTTCTCTGATAGCAAAGATTTAAAGTACCATATTTTCGGGAGTAAGCGCCGCGGCACATACGTGTTTGAAAGTTCAAAATATCGGTGATGCGGCGCATACGCAAGGGCGGCGGGTACAATGATTTTTTTTCCTGAACATAGCAAAATCTGGATGTTGTGAAAAACAGGCCTTCATTTCATGTTTTTTATAGTCTTACTGCCTCAAATACACTTTTAAACACATGGATTCATTAACATTCCTTTATATTTCACCTTTATTTACATTCATTTAATCTCAGTATAAAGTTCATAAACAGTACATATCACAATATATCTTTATTATAAAAACGTAATTACTATAGTCAAAATATATTTAACTTACCCATATTTCTCTATTTTCAGTTCAATATTAATAGCTCACTCTTTAAAAGTATTTATTGTATACTTTGCAATAGTTGATAAATTATATTTATTTCATAAGCACACAGCATACGGCGATGTTCGATTGAAACGATAATCGAATAATCGATTGGCGTAGTACTTATTTTTTTTTCCTATTGTATTTTAAGATAACCTGTGTTTTATTGTTAAATCATATATCTTGTAAGATTTTATTGCTATTCTTGTTACTTTTAATCCAATTTTGCCGATCGTTTTTTATCGTGACTATTTCATTTTTACCGATTTTTCAATGATGCGGCGCTTCTAATGGGTGCGGCGCTTACGTGTACATTTGTTTATTTTTTTACCGATTTTTCAATGATGCGGCGCTTACGATGGGTGCGGCGCATGTTCCCGAAAATACGGTAAAACGTTTTGGATAACTTTTTATTGGGGGGAGGGGGATTATATTAATAAAAGTACATCAAATATTTATTTATCTTACTTATAAAAGAATTCTTTATCAAGATATGGTAATGGGATTTAATTGTGATTTAACAGTGTACAGTAGTTTATTCTCTGAACGAATACAGAATAGTGGCCGAATATTCGTGACATCCCTAGTTAATATTATGTCAATAAAATGATTTTACACATTACGGGTGCCAGAGGCCATGATAGTGGTTTCATTAGCTATTTTCAGTACTCATTAAAAATGAAATTATTGATCAGATATTTTTATTATTTCTATAATTATTAATCATAGTTTTGTTCATTAAGAGCTTAGACTAGTCATGCTCAAGCTAATGAATGTATGGGAAGGTTATTTCCAAATTTCTCGTTCGCATTTTAATATTTTTTTAAATGATTTTTTTTTTTTTTTTGCTTAGGATAGCTGAGGGAGATCTCTAACATTGTGCATTTTTACTTTTTTAATTTTGGTTCTTTTTTTTTAAGGGTATTTCAGGGGTATGTTTCTCTCATTAAAGATTGAATTATTTCGAAAATCTATCACGCCTATGAGTCATTAAAGACAAAAAGAAAAAAAAAAGAATCCTGAAATTGCGATTTATATTTAAAAAAAACTAAATCATTTTTTGACACTGTGTTGTTCTCATTTAAAAATTTGTCCATTGACATTCTCAAATGTCTCTGTGTAAAAATTGGTGAAAATTTTCGCACTACAAAGCAAATCATTATTATTCCCAGGGGCGTAGCGAGCGGGGGGGCAGCTGCCCCCCCCCCCCCCCCCGAATGTTTGGTAAAAGGATTCAGTCAGCTTATCAGCAGATTTAATTAGTGTCTCTGTAGTATGTCAGTAGGCCGATTAATAAAAACAATTCGGAAAAATTCTGGTTGGCAGGACTTTAAGTCTTCAGAATGCATTTCACTACACCCTTACAATCATATGGCAAAAGCTAGTCGGTCAGTCAACCTATCTAGGTTATGAGTAAAAAAAGTAATGGTTTCAATAGATCTATCTGGTCAGCCGGTATGAAAGTCACGTGTTCTGTCACATTTTTGAATCACATAAATAGCTAGTCGGTCTACCCACTGAAAAAAAATTATCATTTATAAATTTTGTCTGCAGAGCCGGAAATGTTGAACATATACTATACCTTACCCACACATGGAAAAGCTAAGTCGGCCGTCGATACATAGGCCAATAGGGGAAAAAAATGAATCTGATCTATTGATTTGAAAATATCAGAAATTTGTCCTACAGTAACACTCGCAACTTACATAGATAAAAACTATCAATATACACCGGCCTCCAAAAGTTAAGGTACAACCAGTTTTTTGCATCTAATTTGCGAATGAATATAGAAACAACAAATTTGGAGGAAATGTGCGCTAAACTGTTATTTATTAAATGCGACATAGAAATCTACTTAAGTTAAACGTATAAATGAAATTACAACAAAAAGCACTCATGGTGGAAAATTCCATTCTTTGAGAAATCAGTACATCGCAGTATTATGCAGTAAAATGTGACAGAAACATTAAAAAA
The DNA here is from genome assembly GCA_963931845.1 of Maratus michaelseni. Lineage (NCBI taxonomy): Eukaryota > Metazoa > Arthropoda > Arachnida > Araneae > Salticidae > Maratus > Maratus michaelseni. The sequence goes on along the minus strand of OZ007592.1, from coordinate 3,136,712 downwards.
CTGTTTCTAATACGGAATATGCCCACACCGGACGGCATCGACTTTCCATGCTCTCAATTAAATTGTCGGACACCGAAATAGGTAATTCTGACCAGACATGGAGTAAGCCTTGTTCCAGCTCATTTAATGACCTTGGAGGAGGACTTAAAGCCGCAACCTGTCTTACAAGATAGTCCCAAAGATGTTCTATCGGATTCAAGTCTGGAGAGTCTGGCCATTATGAGCTGGCCATTCCATTCTCTCCAAACCGTGATCCTCAAGATAATCCTCAACAACCACAGCTCGGTGTGGTCTCACATTATCATCCATTAGAATGAAACCATTGCCAATAGCACAGGAATATGGGCGCACATATGAATCAAGGATCTCATCCCGATATCTCGCACCAGTCACAGTTCCTCCATGGAGCACATGCAGGTCAGTGTGGCCTCCGAGTGAGATCCCTGCCCAAACCATGATTCCACCGTTTCGGTACCTGTGTGTTTCGACAGTGTTTGATTGATGGTATCGAGTGCATTGTTCTCTCCAGATCAGAAGACGTCCTAAATCGCTCTCCAGTGTGAATCTGGACTCGTCGGTGAAGAGTACAGAAGCCCGCTGTTGTCTGGTTCAGGAAACATGTTCTCTTGCCCAACATAAGCGGGCCATTCTCTATCGTCTGTTGAGGGGGACACACACAACTGATCACCTTGCATAGAGACCTGCATTGTGAAGACGTCTTCGCACCGTAGTAGGGGAGATTCTTCTCCCTGGTGCTGCAAAGTGGTCTGCAATGAGTTGCGGCACAGTAGTGCGTCTTCTCCATCGGGCCGAAAGAGCTAGAAACCGGTCTTCTGCAGGTGTTGTAACACGTGGGCGGCCTGGAACATGTCTTCTGGACACAGAATCTTCGGATTCATACTGATCCCAGAGTCGTTGGACTACACTGCGAGACACATTGAGCCGTCTAGCAGTATCGGCCTGTGACAACCCCATTTATATCCATCCTACCGCCCGCCACCTTAATGAATCGGGCAAACGACTTCTTCTAGACATTTCTAGACTCTAGTGGCTGTTGTGAACAAAACTGACAACAATAGTTCGAATGCAACAAAACTTACACGCGAAATTACGAAAGCTTCATAATTGCATATTTTTCTCTCATTCACAAGTAGCTATTCTTTTCTATACAATAAAAGTGGTAGCGGTAATTTTTGCATAAGTTTTTTTAAGGCTTATTATTGTCATTCATATAAACTATGAAGATTAATCTGACTGCCATTTTTTGTCTGGTGAGCTTCGAAAAACATGTTGTACCTTAACTTTTGGAGGCCAGTGTATATAAACTAGGTCGACTGAATGCGAAAGTCGCTTACGAAAATTCAAGAAATTTTATACTTGATAAATAGTAGGTTCTAGCAGCGATATGATGTTTACGGCCTTTGGAACTGTTTTAGGAACGTTTGGAAAACAAAAACGAAGAATTTTTAAAACTATTTAAAAAAAGAAAATGAATAAATTTAAAAAATATCCATGCATTTAACATTTAATACCTAAAAACTTCTTACTTTTTTTTTTGATAAAACTAAAACTAAATTTATATACGTGTGCCAACATAACATAATTACATAATTTTTCACTTGTTATTATAAAAATTAGAATTGGAGCCTTTATTAATTACTTAATATTTATTGTATACCCTGATTACCGTAATTTCCGGCGTATAATCCGCGGATCAAACAATTATGTTTCGACCCAGAAATTTTATTTTATATAATGGAACATACTTCGACTTCGAACAAATTTGAGCCGAGGAGCCCGTGGCCATATGCCTACTAGATCGCTGTAAATATTTTACTTCAATTATTAAATAAAATTTCTGGGTCTAAACATAAGTGTTTGATCCGCGGATTATACGCCGGAAATTACGGTACATGTTAGCGATTACTTTTTTTAAAAACTAAATCATACGTAAGATGAATTATTTTTTAATAAAGAATTCAGAAAGTAGAGGATTTCAGGAAAAATTAAATTACTAAAAGTAGTTTTATGGTGAAAAAAACAACTTGAAGCGATTGCGGAACATTAACACATTTGCACTTAAAACAATATAAATAGTTCAGCGTTTCAGGCCCGTAACTACCGCCGGGGCACTGCCCCGGGGCCCCAAACTGATGGTTAAAAAATTATTATATTTTAATATATAATCTAACTTCCTATAAAATACCCAGCACCTAGCTAAAAGTTAATAATAAAAAAATCCATCAAAGTGCTAGAGTAAATGTTTTTGCGTGTCCGTTCAAATACTGCATACACTTCGCATGCAAAAACATCTCTAGAGCAGACAGCAGAATGTCGAGTCAAATGTGTCATGTCGCGCCAGGTGCCTGCCGAGTGATGAGTCAAGTGCAAGCTAGGACGTGCAGTGAGCTAGTGCTATTCATGATGAGTCATTCGTTTACTAACTGCTCATCAATATCGGACTGTCAGAGCAGTTGAGAGTCGCATAGTAGTGATAGTACGATAGTTTATAACTTAACCCCTTCGTGACGAGCGTCTTTTACGGAATTTTTCATCAACCACCGGTTTTTCAAAACAGAAATTTTCCCCTAATTTAATGGCAGAAATGCTGTCATTATATAAGGCAAAGCTTACAATAAAAATTAACTGGTGGGAATAATCGAGGATTCTGAGCATCCTATGCGTCACGTATACGTGTCACTCTTTCCCCCAAGGGATTAATCTTACTTTGCTTGTGTTGAGATAATAGTTTATATCATGAAACGCCAAGTGGAAATAAAATAAAAGAAAACTGCCCAGTTAAACTGACGGCATTGAGCTCACAGGCTTTTCACACTAACTGTAAATTACATTCTTATTTCAAAGAATTTGAAATAAGCCCTCGAAAAATGAAGAAATCGACAATATATTAAGAGGGGGGAACCATCCCCCGTTTCTCCTTCTTATAATTAACCAATGAACCCATAAAACTAATCAGAGAAGCGCCTTACCACAATGAACCTATATACAAAATTTGAAAAAATCGGATAATTCTGCATGAAAAATCCATTTATCTAAATTAAGGGGGGGGTTAGCCCCCCGTCCCCCCTTTATACTTATCCAAAGAACCCCCAAAACTAATCAGAGAAGCGCCTTATCACAATGAACATATATATAAAATTTGAAGAAAATAGGATAATTCTGCTTAAAAAACCCATTTATCTATATCAAGGGGGGTTAGTCCCCCCCCGTTCCCCCCTTTATACTTTACCAGTGAACCCCCAAAACTAATCAGGGAAGTGCCTTACCACAATGAGCCTATATACAAAATTTGGAGTAAATTGGATAATTCTGCATGAAAAACCCATTTATCAAAATTAAGGGGGGGGGGGTAGCCCCCGTTTCCCTCCTTTACACTTCACCAATGAACCCCCAAAACTAATCAGGAAAGAACCTTATCACAATGAACCTATATACAAAATTTGAAGAAAATCGGATAACTCTGCATGAAAAAAATAATTTATCTAAAATAAGGGGGGAGGATTAATCCCCCGTTACCCCCTTTATACTTAACCTATGAACCCCCAAAACTAATCAGGAAAGAACCTTATCACAATGAACCTATATACAAAATTTGAAGAAAATTGGATAATTCTGTATGAAAAAACCATTTATCCAAATTAAGGGGGGTTAGCCCCCCGTTCCCCCCCCCTCTTTATAGTTAACCAATCAATCCCCAAAACTAATCAGGGAAGCGCCTTATCACAAGGAACCTATAAACAAAAGTGGAAGAAAATCGGATAACTCTGCATGAAAAATTCATTTATCTAAATTAAGGGGGAGGATTCCCCCCCCCGTTAGCCCCTTTATACTTAACCTATGAACCCCCAAAACTAATCAGGAAAGAACCTTATCACAATGAACCTATATACAAAATTTGAAGAAAATTGGACAATTCTGCATGAAAAAACCATTTATCTTAATTAAGGGGGGTTAGCCCCCCCGTTCCCCCCTTTATAGTTAAACAATCAATCCCCAAAACTAATCAGGGAAGCGCCTTATCACAAGGAACCTATAAACAAAATTGGAAGCAAAACGGTTATTTCTGTCAAGAGTTATCGCGTTACGTACGTACATACGTACATACATACATACAGAACGGGCGGGCACATAAGCTCTGAGGCTTTGATAGCCTGTGAGCTAAAAAGACAGACTCTAAAAAGAAGAAACTGGGAGGCTGCAAAAAGTTCCAAGAACTTATCAACATGGCTGGACAGTGGAAACCACTCGACAGGGAATGATGGATAAGAAAGGTATGAATGATTTGCTTTATTCAGTGTGATGTGTAATTCATGTAAAAATAGTACAGTCAAACTTGAATAATTCGAACGTGTATAATTAGAAATCGTGGATAATTCAAATGTTTCTGTCGGCCCCTTGACATTCCTATAAAACACAATCAGTGGTGGATTAAGCACTCAAGAGGCCCTAGGCGCTATTAAATTTTGAGGCCTTCCAAATATTTTCAGTACCCCTAGTGTGCATTTTTTAGTTTTACAATTAGAATTACTGAGTGTATATTGTTAATTCCATACGATATTATCTCTAATTGGAATATAAAGTTCAAATTATTTTCTATCGCATGCTAATAAGTAATAACATATTGAAAGTACATAAGCTCTCAGGCTTTGATAGCCTGTGAGCTAAAAAGACAGACTCTAAAAAGAAGAAACTGGGAGGCTGCAAAAAGTTCCATTCATTACATTATCATAATTTTTAGAACTAAGAGATCACATTTTTATTTAGCTTTTATGTTGAAAATCACTACGTTCTATTTACTAAACTATCATTTCATTCTATCATTCTAAACAAATGTGTTTTTCACAAATATAACTGTAGGATTTTTTCTTATCAATACAAATTCTTTTTTTTTTTCCAGTAAAGTTCATCTTTTAAATAATTACTGAGTTATATCAAAGAAACATTTTAGTAATACAAAATCATATATTTTATTTTTAACTATCAATTATAATTAATCAGTTAAAATTAATTGTAAAAACTATTAATTAAGAAATAATGCGACAGATTGACTATTTTACATTAGTCGGATTTGAAACATTTTTGAGTCGGCCAATCTTGCTTTTTGCCCCCCCCCCCCCCCCCAAAAAAAAAAAAAAATTTTCTTTTGCTACGGCCCTGATTATTCCATGTCTTCTTACTGAATAGCAGAAATTTTCCAACATAGAAAATAGGTTGAATTTTTTTTTTTTTTTTTTAAGATCATTCCATAAATTAGTATTTTTTTAATTATTTTTCGAGGATGGATTTCCAAATATAAAAAAAAAATTAATAATAATAGTTGATTTTAAAATGAAATGAGGTTTCTTTTTTATGTAGATTTCGTAAGAAATACTACCTACTACATTCTCCCCTATGTTGGAATTTCTGGAAAAGTTTTGAAGATCTACGCCGACTATGACTCCCAGAACCTCAAAACCATCCCCAGTTCAAAACTTTATCTATCTATCTATCTATCCACCATGATGACCCAAGTAAATTCCTTTTTTTTTTATTTGGTTGTTCATGTACTCATGTGCTCCAATAGAGGGGTTGCCATGTGATTAATATATCATGATTAACACACGATAACTTCAATAATTCTGCACAAATCTCTTCGAAACGGATACATAAAATCAAGGGGCATAAAATCTCGGTTAAGTTCGATAATGGGCAAATTCGAACCAAGGGGGTGGAAATGGGGGGGGGGGGCTTTTTGTGAAAACAGATAAAACCCTGTAACTTCTTAATTATGATATGTATTGAATCCGTTTAAAGTTATTGTTACTTCCAGGAAAAGGGCCAAAAACTTATGTAGGACAGATTTTTGATATAATTAAAAATGGCCTCAAGGGAGGGGTGGGGCAGAAATAGGGGTTTAAGAAGAAAAAAAAATCATAACTTTGTCCATTCACAAGATATCAAATCCAATTAAATATATAATAAATCTTCTTAATATTATCTACAACTTTTATAGTGACAAGTTTTTTTTTATAGAACCAACCCTTACAGCAAAAAAAAAAAAAAAGAAAAAAAAAATTGTAAAAACAAAAATCCCGGCCGGCTCCGCCTACAGACACAGGTAGACTTCGAAATACTGGGTGGTGATAGCCTGCGTTCCTAAATAAAGTAAAAGCGGTATTCTTTTTTTTAACTCTTCATTTTTATCATCCTAATTAAAATGAATGAGGTTCAAGTGTGGCGTGACATAAAGAAAGGTCGCGAAATCACAGTCCAATAAAACGGTTGGAGGGGGCCCGTGGCTTATTCTCCACGGCCCCGAAAAAAAAAGGAAACCAGGTGTGAAAAAAACAGAACAGGAAGACAGTTACAAGATGTGCCTGCTCTCCAGGATGAGGTGGAGCGCGACGCACCAGCTGCCGTTCACCTCCTACACGAGCAGAGGTAGAGGAGGAGGAGGAGGGAAGTTACTCAATTCGTGGATGATACAACAATTGAAAGCGCTTCGTTGCAATATCCCGCTGGAATAGGTTCCAAACCACTTCTCGTTATTCTTCCATGTTAAAACATGACTTAACGGTTTCGCAAATACAATGAAATAAAACCTGTGAAAACGGAGGATGCAATCCACGAGGGCCAGTGTTGAATTCAGGGAGCACTGCACTGAAATGTCCCCTTGAGAAGATTTGAGATTTTATGCTTTTTCTGGTCTAAAACTGCAATCCCCCCCCCCCCCCCCCCCGCAATACACAGAAATGTGGCAAAAAAAATTCTGAATTCATCACTGGTTCAGGTCCGAAACTGAAGTGGGAAGGGCGCCTAGACCCCTGCGCCAAAACAGAGAGTAAAGGAGGGGGGAGGGGCAAATGAAGATTTTGTTTGTCATTTGATACACAATGTATATATGAAATGTGTGTAAAAATGTCTTGCAGCCGGAAAAACCAAACGAAACACGGAGCCAATGGCATTAAAATGGTCCAATAGATAAAAAGATTCGTCTACAAGACAAGACAGCAAATGAATAAGAAACGAGTGGAATGTGCCAATTCCAAACTTTATTCTGTCTCCTACATGTTAATACTTCAAAAAGCGTAGTTTTTTTTTTTTTTTTTTTTTTTTTTTTTAATTATGCATTTTAGAAGAATCCAATAATGCAACCTCGCAGCGCCACCTGTTCTCCTTCCTATCCTATACCTGTTATAGGATTTACTCGAAAACTTAATCAGCACTCACTTATGTCAAGGTCTAACAAAATAGGAAGTTGGATTTTTCTAAAAAGAGTCCAGTCGTGTTCAGGACCTTCTAAAACGTATCAGTCCGTCGAAAACCGGAAGTCGAAAATGTTCATGAATCCAATACTTTCTTCTTGTAAAGACAGAAGAAAGTAAAAAGAAGCCGTTCTCGTCAGTCAACTTTCCGATTCCCCTCGCTCATGTTATTCCTATGGGCGTAGGATGCATTCGTATTTTTAAAATATCTCCTCCGGAAAATTAATATTTTAAACTTCTGTTTCCTGTGTACTGTTCTTAAAGAATGTCTCTTTTTTTTTCTTAGTTGTCAAAATATTTCTAAACTAGGTGCTTAATTTATATTTTTATGTGTTAAAATCTTAGCGAAACTGAATACGATTTTAACATTTCGTATAAAATTAAGTAAATATTTTAGAAAAAAATTGACAACTAAGAAAAAAAGAGACATTCTTTAAGAACAGTACACAGGAAACAGAAGTTTAAAATATTAATTTTCCGGAGGAGATATTTTAAAAATACGAATGCCTCCTACGCCCATAGGAATAACATGAGCGAGGGGAATCGGAAAGTTGACTGACGAGCAAGCAGCCTTAAGACTTCTTCCAATCCGGACATATTAATAGGAAAAGCTGTATAAATGATAGTTGTAGGTAGCGCACCACACAGATAGTTTACGGTATTGGAATACATTGTTAAGTCTACAGAAAGTCCTTAAGACAATGGGACTCCTATCATCATCACTGTTATTTGAAATACTTAACATTTACAGAAAAATATGCCTAGAACGGAATCTTGTGTTAAATTTAAAAAAAAAAAATTATCCCAACCATGACACCTGATAATACGGAAACCTCGATAAAGCGGAATTCTTTTCGGTTCATTTCGATTCCGTTTTACCAGGTTTTAATGAATAAATAAATATTTAACAAAGAAAATTACAAAGTTCAATATTGGGTATTTTATGATTACATGTTTTAATTTTTAAAACAAGAACGAAAAATCATGCGTCAAGCATAGATTATGCAACGCTTCCAAAATAATTTTACAAATCATGACCGTTTAATAAGCTGAAAGATAACATCTAAGTAAACAATTTGGAAAACGCATAACATATTTAAGAACGTCATTTCAGAAATTTCCAACCTATACAATATTCGGAAAAATATCCGAATACTTTTATTCAGCCCTGTATAGATTTGTATATATACTACATAGGATGCTAAATTTTAGTTGAGTTAGGAAACGCGTAGCACAGTTTAAAATTCTCCTTCTGGAGTTTCTGTCCATAAACGGAAATGGGTTCGCGAACTTTTGTGCTGCCCTGAATAGGATCTACAGAATTTATACACACCTAGTAATAGATAAAAAGTGAGTTAAATTTAAAATCGCGTTCAGCCACTTAAAACGCATTTCCAGGAATTATTGTTAACAGACAGTAGAGAATTCTTTTGTGTGTCCCTATCAATGAACGATGACTGCTATAAACACAATATTCTGCAGTAAGCCTCTTCTAATGCACCTTAGTGATATATATATAAATTTGAATGCGTTTAAAATAGTGAAACATTATTTAAATAAGCCGCAGACGATTTTTCTCCATAGATGTCATGTAACGGAATTCTTTTGTGTGTCCCTGTAAAAAAACTATCAGTGCTACACACTTCAGTTGAAATAGGGAACATGCTATAGATAACGACAATAACATATAAAAATTGCAGGGCAATCCGAGCCTATTGACGGGAGTTAGAGCACGGACAGACGGCAGACGGCCAACAAACCGAAGTCATAAACACTTTTCAACTAGGTTGGAAAGTGTTAACAAGTCGGCTATTAGAAACTTAGTAAAATTATCTTTATAAATTTACTTTGCGGAGGAGGAGGGGGAGGGCGATAAAATCCATGTTTGCCATAATGAAAAAAAAACTAGTTTCGGTATAGGGAGAGGGTTAAAATTGTGATAAGGAAAGCAGTTGTTTCAGATAGAGAGTGAACTATAAATCATTTTTAAAAGTTCGACTTGAATGCCCCCCTCCACCCCACACACACACGCACACACACACCAGATGATTTATATTTTTTTATGATTAAAAAGCATATAAACCTCAACTCTTCTGCCGGGGTGGGACATTCCCTAAATTCACCACTTCGACCGATGCAGTTGGATCCCAAGTCTTCCTCGAGCGATGCTCATATCAAACTTTTAAATCTTCATGGAAAAAGCGGCTATAAAAAAAAAAAAAAAAAAAAAAAAAAAAAAAAAAAAAAAAAAAATGACCTAGATAATAAAAAAAATAAATAAAACTAAAACATAGTTTTCTTTTAGTATACTACTACTATTAGTTTGAGAGAGCGCCGCCGACTCAGCGAAAGATGCACCTCGGGTTAAGTGTGTAATCGCCGATGATAATAGTAGCCTCGGCTCGAATTGAAAGCGCTCTCATAAAACGGAAAGAGAGAATGTGTATATATATTTAAAAAAAAAAAAAAAAAAAAAAAAGCAGTTCGCGCACATAATAAACGAGTGGAAAAACTGAACGAGGAAATGAAACTAAAACGATCCCATCCGTTATGATATGTACCATGTTTGTGTTATTACACTCACTCACTTGCTGCTTCAGAATCTTTTATTTAATAGAAATACTATCTATTTTACATTTTAAAACTTTGTAATCTATGACGGGGGAGGGGGGGGGGGGAATACTTGCCTTCTACTTCTGTCTAATGAATACTTCATTAAAGTAGAGAGGGAAAGATAAGCTGTCCATTAGACCCACTCAAAAAATTCAGCCTCCTCTCCCCTTCAGCTGACGTGACTGGCTTGTTGCGCGGCCTTGTTCTGCACGAGCCAGTTTTATTTCATGAGGGCCGGGTCTGGGCCTTTTGCAGACTCGGGTCGGATCGGACCACTTTTTTTTTTTTTTTTTTTTTTTTTTTTTTTTTTTTTCCGAGGCCATGCCGCGCCTGCACCTTCATTTTTCCCCCTGAGCCCCGTTGGGGTAGCATTTTATTTGTTTATTTTTGTAAAAATAATAGTGATGCTGTCTATTTTGCTTAACGAAATCTTTAAACATTTAAAGTGGTTTAATAAATTACAGAGAAATATATATACTTTTTTTTTAAAATCTATATTATTTTTCCCCCCTTTGTAGAGCCTTAACATTACTATTTTCTTTTCGAATCTTCATTTGTTGTCCAAGTCATTGTTTTAATGCAGACCACTACCGTTAAAAAGGGAGTAAAATGACCACGATGTCCTTTTCTTAGCTACAATTTCTTCTTTTCATTATCCGTTGTTGGGAATTTGAAGACTCTATAGCATACTGCTTTTTAGTATCACAGTTAGATCTGCAATTAGAAGACCAACATTTCCTCCCCATTATTCTATAGATATAATCTATACTTTCCTTAACGGTTATAATCTATATTTATTAATAGCGTTATAATCTAAATACACTGAAAAATATTACTCATTACTAAATAAAACAATAAATAGCACAATACCATCGTAAACAGTCCGTAAGAACGGACAAAGTACGTGGAAATTTTTAAGTGCGATGGATCTCGTTTGTGACGTCACACATGTGAATCGCTCTTAGTGTCGGGCCCAGTAAAAGAAGCACACAGCGCCATCTCGGAGGTCCTGTTTGTATTCCCGCATGTCAAATAAAAGATGAAATATCAAAATGTTTTGGAATGTAAAGTCACAGTATAAGCGTTTAAAAACTCTAACAAGAGCAAGCCCGTAACTAAAGATTCTTTATTTAACATATATACTCAATGGTAAATCCAGTTAATGAACATTTGCATACTATATCAATGAATTGAACTACTTTCATATACACTGCTCAAAACAATTAAAGGATATTGCAGTTTTAGGTGGATTTTGTATCTGGGAAACTTTTTAGCTGATTGATACATGGTCGACAGACATAGTAGGTTATATGAGAATAAATTACACATGTTTGGCAGAAAAAAATGCATTTTATTGCACATTTGTGTACAAAAGGTAAAAAACACAATTTGTGCAAATGAGAAAAAAAGAATAAGAAAAGGTGTTTTCTTCAAAGAAAATCATTTTCAGTAGGGGGTATGGTTTCCACGGGCGGCCAGCAACGTTGAACACCTTTGAGGCATGGACTCAATGAGGCTATTAATGACGAGTTGGGGTATTCTGCCCCACTCTTCCAGAAGAGCTCTTTCCAGTTCTTGGAGAGTTTGTGGGGGTTGTTGGCGGCCAGAAACTCGTCTTCCTAGAGCGTCCCAAACGTGCTCGATTGGATTCATGTCTGGAGAACACGCTGGCCATTCCATTCGAACGATTCCTTCCTCGAAAAGGAAATCCTCCACCAGGTTTGCACGATGTGGCCTGCAGTTATCGTCCATTAAAATGAAGTTATCTCCGATTGCTGCAGCGTAACGGACTACAATAGGTCTGAGGATCTCATCCCTATATCGGCGACCAGTCAGAGCTCCATCTCGAATGATGTAGAGGTGTGCGCCCGTCAATGGAGATGCCACCATACTACACCAACACTCCTCCACCGCCAAATCTGACACTTTCGTGCACGAACGCAGGATTATTCCTACTGCCACGGTCCCTCCAGATGAAAATACGCCTATTATCCGGATGCACAGAAAAACGGGACTCGTCAGAAAACAGAATATTGCTCCATTCATTTCTCCTCCAGTTGACATGCTCGGTTGCCCACTCCCTGCGGTCGCGACGATGCCTTGATGTTAATCTAACACATACCATCGGTCGGCGAGCATACAGACCTACAGCATGGAGCCGGTTTCGGACAGTCTGAGTTGAAATCGTGGTGCCTGTAGCCGAGCGAAGGTGTTGTTGGAGAAGAGTAGCATTCATGCTTCGGTGTCTCCGAGCTGTTAACGCTAAATACCGATCTTCATTGGGCGTTGTTGCCCGTCTACGACCTTGCCCTGGTCTTCGGCCTGCACATCCACTCTCCAAAAAACGGTTCCAGATCCTGGAAATGACACTTTGTGACACTCCAATGGCTTGCGCTACTTCGGCTTGAGTTTGGCCCCCTTCTAACCTACCAACAATTCTCCAAGCTTCTGAATCTGTCAAATGACTTCGCTGAGACATCGTACTCATTGAAACAAAGCAATCACTGAATGCCGATCATCCTTGTCTTCATTCTCTTTTATCCAGTTGAAAGTCAAATTTCATTCGCTGCCGCTGAAGCGACGTTTTTGACGTCGAACTCAAAATTTGCATACTCCACAGTTTGAAAACCAGAAATATTTGCATTTGTGATTCTCTTCTTCTATTTTCGGCAAAAAAAATTTCGTTTATATCTTTATTTTATATAAAACTTCAAATATCCTTTAATTGTTTTGAGCAGTGTATTATTGAAGTTCGCTCCCAATTAAAAGAATATCAAAGGCAAATAATACTAGAATCTCGATTGGATAAATACCAAGACAAATCATGTTAAAATCGATATAGAATTGTTTAATTGCCTTTATAATGGGTTTTGAAGTTTGTTTTATCCTTCAAAAGTTTCATTTATAACCGAACAACTTGTTTTACACAAGTGGCATTTTGTCTTCATTTTTTAACTATCATCAACAGATATTATTTTGAAACGCTGTGTATTGTCACAATGAATCCTCTTGGTAAATTTTCATTGGAAGTTCTAGAAATATTCTATGCATGTTTTCACGAGCCTTTTTCAGTAACTAACTGCATTACATTTCTAATGTAGCAGCAAATCTCTGAATAATCCCTTCCTGTCTCTATATCACACAACCATTTCCCATAGAACACTCTAACCATTTCTGTAACTACTCAGCAAAAATGTTTCTGCAGAAGCTAAACATCTGGTTAACTAACACATCCTTATGCTTATCGTTTCAAAAGTGAAACAATTCATTTCCAGACACGCATTCGAAAACTATTCAAAACAGATAGGCATGTGTGCTGCAAATGGCTGATCTGCGGTTTAAACACGGCAGCTTGATGAAATCTGGAGAAATGTATTTGGAGTATTTTCAAAATACTAGGGAAAAATCATTACAAAATACTTTTGTGTTGTCGATACAAAATACAAATGTATTTTCAAAATGCATTCCAAATACAGGTATTTTCGATGCTGCCCAACTCTTGACAGGGACGCATAAAATATTTCATTCGGCGATCATTGCTGGTAGTGCGCTTTCAGTTTTACCATACTGTATAAATGCTATAAATCCTATACAGGGCTACACAAAATAACTCGTAAAAATGACTGTGTATCGGCTTAACCCATTTAACCCCATTTTAACCCCGTCGATGCTTTAGTAAAATGGGAAAAAGTACATTTCATACCACTTTTTTTTTAAATAGAAATTTGATGTCTTATTTTATCGAAGACTCCTCGATAAAATAAGACACCAAATTTCTAAGAAAAAAAGTGGTGTGAAATGCACTTTTTTCCATTTTACTAAAGCGTCCCAAAATTGGGACGCTAGGCATAAAGGGGTTAAAATTGCTTAACCCTTTCCGGCGCGGATTACTTCTGTTCGTAAAATGATGAAATGAGTGATTCACAACAGAATTTCTTTGAAACTAAATAATTGCTTTTTTTCAAGTTCATTATAAAAGCAAAATTTTATTAAAATATTCCGGGTGCCATTTGACAGTTTGTAATTAAAATTAAGCCCGCGAAAGGGTTAAAGGAGTTTTTTAATCGAGTTATGCATTTTGAAGGTGAACTATACTAAGAGAGTATACTTAAGAGGTGCATGTTGAATAGAAATAAAATCATATACAGAGCCACGCAAAGAACTGGATTCATGGCCGCTGATGTAGGATCCTTTCTTGAAGTGTGATTTCAGTAGTTTACAGCTTGTTTTTGCCTGAATTAAACTTTAGCTTAATAGTATCGTGCATAAAAATCTTATGGTAATATACAGCGCTGTAGAAAATAATTCAAATATTGGTAGAAACTGCTAAAGGTGAATTTTCAACTGTCTTCTTACAAAAACTAGTTGGATATGCGTGTCAATCCCAAAACTTTCTTCTATCTCACGCAGACTAAAAACGAATCAGCAGCGATTTATTTGTTCGCGATTTTCAACAATTTTTCGTTTAAGCGGGATTTCTACAAAAGAAAAAAAAATCGATTTTATTACAAAATCAAAAAACTCAAAACAAAATCGCAAGAGACTAATTAAAATTCCGTTTTTGACAAAGTTCCATTTTAGCAGGCATGCATCCTATGTTATAAATCTGTTACATTCTGGACCATGAAATTTTCCGTTTAAAGCAGGATTCCATTACAGACATATGTTGCAGAGTGTCTAGCTACTCTTTTATAGCTCCAGTGACGAATGGGTTTTGAAAAATAAAGAAATTAGAAAAATTCTTTCAAGAATTAAAAAATTCTTTAAACCGGTCCCTAATAGTCTCAAAAATATGCAAACGAGGCATTTTTTTGTGTGTTTGTGTTTTTTTTTTTTTGGGGGGGGGGGGATTTCAGTCGTAAAAATGCATTGCAGTGAGAGAGCGTAGGGTGCAAAACAGATAAGAATGACTTACCAAGGGAAAAAAAAATACACTTTCATACGCCTTGTTAGAAGAACTTTATGGCCAGGAAATCGCTAATCCTAATAATATTATAAATCTGATTGTGTGCAAATGTTAGGCTGAAGCCAGCGTCAAAATGAAGCATTTAATGATCCTGTATCTTTGCATATAAGTTGATTATAACCCTCAAATGAATATAGGCTGGTTTTCTTTTATTTTATTTCAATATTTTTCTTTAAAATTAAAATTTTCATTATTGGTTTGGTTGGTTTGGCCCAAAGGGCCCGGTTTTGCAACTTTTTTTAAAATGGTTAAATTTATTTTACCGTTGCTAATACTTTATCGTTGCCAATATAAAATAAAAACCCTGAGTAATAATTTTTAATCAACAATTTATTTTCAAGTGAAAATTTTCCACGTGAAAAATGAAAAGGAAATGAATTATTTTAGAATTAAACAGAATATGAAATGATGTCATATTAGAAATAAAACGTGCGTTTTCAAATATTTGATAATGATACAAAGTGCATAAATACGAGTAAGTATTTAAAGCAAGCGAATATGATGTCGTATATAGAAAAATAAAACAAATTTGTTTTGATGTTGAATTAAAATGATCTTGGGTTATCAAATTATTTGTGATTAATTTCTCTGTTTTTTTCTTTTTCTTTTTCACATGAAAGGAATTATTTTAAATGTACGTAATATATGTATTTTAAATGTATGTGTTGTAAATTAAAGTTCTGTGTTTTAAATGAAATGAGTGAAAGATTTATATTTTTAATGAATTCCATACGAATGATGGGATAGGTTGGCGATTTATCGTCTGCACACTTCTAACATAAAGATACCATATTTTTAATTTAAATTAAAAAAAAAAAAAAAAAATTGGATGGCAAATGTCAATGATATGCATCGCAAAATTATCCGTATCGAAAATCAGAAAATCTTAATAAAAATAACTATATTTTTTAAAAGAAAGTTGCTTTTCTCATAAAAGCTAAAGGTTTAATATGATTGTGTCGAAGTAACAGCATTTTTCCTCTATCATTTTCCCACAATCGAAAACACATTTGTAAATCGTCGTTTCGAACCGGAATTTAATTTTACATTTCTTTTAGTTTTAAAATAGGAAAAACTTTGTTGTCTTTTTTAAATATAGCTTTTTTTAAAGTTGTTTCATAATATATTTTTGTAAAGTCTTGCAGGATAAGAAAAATTGCATAGATTTTAAAGCAATGTTTAAGTAAAATTACAATATTTTTTAAACTTAAAAAACAACAATGTTATCGAAAAGAAAATCGATTTTACCAACAAATTCGCGTAATGCAAAAGCAAAGAAGAAATAAAAAAGTAATGAATCTTTTCTTCCAGCCGAATTGTGTAAACTTGAACAAGCCGATCGTGCCAATTCATAACATTATAATTGAAAGCGCGTTCTATACAGTACAATTTTTTTTACATATAGGTAGAACATTTCTGAGAATAAGAAAGTTAGGGGTCTGTAATTAGGTCCATAGTCAATTTGATTTTTTTTTTTTATCAAGTGAAATTTGGCGCAAAATTAAATACATTGTTGTAACCAGATTTGTTTTTTGCATGGTAAACACTTAATGGTATTTTAGATGATCATTTCCCCACTCACCTTTGATGCCAACTATGACTGTAAAACATATTAAAAAATATTAGCCGATAATTTTCTAATTTTCTTATTGCTTCATGATGTAAATAGACTTCCTGGTTCATACTTTAAACCTGAATCGGTCATGCCATTGTCGTTCAATTTTTATTCCTAATCCTAACCCTAATCGTATCCTATCCTAATCTTGATAATAACTTTGAAGAATATTCTTTGACACGAATATGTAAAAGAAATCAATATCCATAAATGGAATGAATGGGAAATATAATAAATAGAAATTGCAAAATAAAATAACAAGAAAGTACATTTATTCGACACCTAACCCTAGAGAAAGCGTAAAAAATTTCAAGCGCATGAAATAAATCAAAATAATCCTATATATACTGTAAAGAATTGAGCCTCTACATCCAGGTGCGCGATGTGTCATTCTAGCATTTCCTGTGAGTACACTTAACTGCATACCTTCCCTCGCTATTTTTGCCTTGAAGACTAGCAGACGCCGAATTCTATTGTACTGTGAGCGGAAAGTTCGGACAGTGATGTAGTGGCAAGGCGTTACCCAAAGAGGGGTCTTATGCTTTGATCCTTGCCGAGTTCGTGGGAAAGAGTTCATCTGCGAGAGAAGCGATCTCTGCACACGATTTTTAGGTTTGCGCCCGAAACTTTGCCCTTTGTCTTAGAACGTCCAATGACGGACTTAGTGAAAACGAAACAGAGGGATCTCAAGGCTGCTAAGAGGCTGGAGAGTTTCGAGGGGCCCGCCTCGACAAAGCCCCGCCCCTAGAAGGAGTTCTCCTGCGAGAATGAAAAAGTGAGAGAGGACAGTTTTTGAATAGATCTGGACGAGAGTGGTGACTCTCTGGAAATAGTGAGGTCTGACCTCTATTTAATTGATACGGCAGGTATCAGGTGAAAATCCCAGCGAAGTGAAAAAGCACGACAAGTGCGATAGTGAGAGTTCTTTAACTCTGAAGCATCGTGATTTGGTATATTATTTTTCCGAAGAGAAGGAACGGACGAGCCCTGTTCCGAATGAACTTTATTTTGTAGTCACGACCGACTGTAATGTGTAGAGACTTTTGGTTTGTTTCAGCTGCACTCAGAGTCAAGAGAACATTAATTTATTAGCGATTGACTCACGGAAAATTATTAAATGCTGTATTAACGTCTTGTATATATTTTTCATTAGAATTAACATTGTTATACAATAAAATTCTATTTTCTAATTTATGCGAGAAATTCTCTGTGCCAACGATCTGAACTCGCTACCACTCAACATCTTAATCAGGTCGGTATAGAGGAGTTACTACAATACTAACAAAAATATGTAAATTTAGATTATCAGATTTGTGTCGTCGGTATTTATTTGCTTATAGTGTTCTTGACGCGATAGAGAAAATATCGAGGTTAAATTGAGAAGAATTTAAAGTACTTTCTAGCAACCTTTATTTACATTTTAGAATCGCATCAGATTGTTATATCTTTGTGAAATATCTATCAATTTATAAAATCCACAAGCAGTTTGTTCACTATTTACACCACTTAGCGTGAAGCACTTAATTTAATATATACATAAACAAGATAATGTAGTAAGAAATATATACCATATGTCTATGCAAATAAACAATATAATGCCCATTTAGCAATGCACACATATACAAATTGTACACCAAATACCACCTAAAATGCACTGTTGTATAGAAGAATTCTGCCAGTGTTGTTTTTCGTTTTACGAAGAGCGATTCGTCGATTTTCACGATTTTACTTGGTCCTCCTTTTTTCATTAGTTGCAGTTTCATTTTCGCGATTGTATATATTATTTGGCATGAAATTTCACATTTTTAAGACTGGGTTATGTCAAGGCCCCTACAGCAAAGAAATACCGTATGGTCTCCTATAAAATGTGATAAAGCTTTGGTTAATTATATATGTTGTTAATTATCAAGTGAAATGTTTTACTAAGTTAATGCATTTATTATTTTTTTAATGTTACGTGAACGAAGTCACGGGTAACAGCTAGTTAAAGATAAGTTAAAAAAAATAAATAAATAAAAAGAAAACTGCCCAGTTAAACTGAGGGCATTGAGCTCACAGGTTATTCACACTAATTGTGTATTCTACTCTTGCCCCTCAAAAAATAACGAAATCGACAATATATTAAGAGGGGGGGTTCAACCCCCCGTTACTCCCCTCATAGTTAACTAATGAACCCCTTAAACTAATCAAGGAAGCGTCTAATTACAATGCAATATATATACAAAATTTCAAGAAATTCAGATAATTCTGCATGAAAACCCATGTATGTAAATTAAGAGGGGGATTAGCCCCCCCCCCCTTTTCTCTCTTTATACTTAACCAATGAACCCCCAAAACTATTCAGAGAAGTGCATTATCACAATGAACCTATATACAAAATTTGAAGAAAATGGGATCATTCTGCATGAAAAAATCATTTATCTAAATTAAAGGGGGCGGGGGATTATCCCCCCCCCCCTTTCTCTCTTTATACTTAACCAATGAACCCCCAAAACTATTCACAGAATCGCATTATCAAAAGGAACCTATATACAAAATTTGAAGAAAATGGGATCATTCTGCATGAAAAACCCATTTATCTAAATTAAGGGGGGTTAGTCCCCCCTTTCCCCCTTTTATACTTAAACCATGAGCCCTCAAAACTAATCAGGGAAGCGCCTTATCACAATGAACCTATAAACAAAGTTTGAAGCAAAACGGATATTTCTATCAAGAGTTATCGCGTTACGTACATACGTACATTACATACAGAACGGGCGGGCACATTAGCTCTCAGGCTTTGATAGCCTGTGAGCTAAAAACTACATTTTTCTAACTTTGTCCCACAATTTCTGAAAAAACGACTCGTACGATCTGAATAACAATTTTAGACACTGCTCTGTATACTAGGGTTGGAACCGTCAATAGGCAATACTTTTCTATATAATCTATTTTTTCTACCCCCCCCCCCCCCTTTCAAAACGAAAACGATTTTTGCTGCCCATTTTTTTTTTTTTTTTTTTTTTTTTTTGTTTGTTTTTCAGATAACCGCTGTTGACCAAAAATGACAAAATTACTATTTTTGTCGGCTCCAAACAATAACTGTAAGCCTGCTGATTTATAGAACTTCGCTGCCGTTTTGTAATAACATTTTTTTTTTTTTCCAAAAAATTAAAAAGGTAGTTAAATACAAGTAACAGTAAAATAAAAACATCTACAGTAATATATTTTGTTCGTATTGAAAGGGCAAAAAAAAAAAAAATCCCCAAAAATGCGTACATATATGCATAGAAGAAACCCTCTTAAATACAGTACATTGCTATTCGTGAAAGGGAAAAAAAAAAAAAAAATCTCTTACCTTCCATCTCTCCCCCGCTGCCGGTTCTTGTGGCAGATCGCGAAACCCAAGAGGTTGAAAAAGAAGAAGAAAAAAAAAAACACACCAATTTCTACTTCCGAGACATCGAATCCGCGAGGAGCGGAAGTACACTCTAAATGATAGATAGTGCAGCTTCTTGACCATTTAAAGGATATTTTTCGATCTATACGACAGGACGATTTCTATAGACTCATTTCAAACGAATGCGGGGGAGGGACACGAACAACACGCTGATTCACAAAAAGTTAACAACGGAGGTGGGATGGCCCGAACCCGAAACGAAAGGAAATCGATTGACGTTTAAATGCAATTATGAAAAGTAATTTACAATTACGTATACCTCTAATACCAATTTTATCTTTTATATAGAAAAATGAACCTATCTATGTTCTTTAAAATTGAAATAGAGTAAAACCTCTGAATAGAGGACACCTCGGGATCGTTTGATAGAGCATAGGGTCGGATTTCTTTCACAAAAAGTTGGAGCAGTGAAGAACTATGCTTCAGATTAAAATAAAATGCGCATTTGAATAGGAATGGGAATATATACTATTCAACTGACTGCATGAGAAATAAAATGTATGTCAGAAATGGGATCATAGGTTATGGTAGATTCAAGAGCCCCTTTTTTCTTAAAATTAAAAACGAGTCGTTGGGGGCCACCGTCATACTGACCCATCATGGATAAGCATACTGTAAAATATTAAAATTAAAAATGTGTAAACTACTTGTAAAATGCATTGCCATTCGAATAAAATCGTGGCTCGATGACGTCACAAACTTTAAAGGCTCGATGACTGAATGGCTTGAAAGAAACATCCTTATAACTCCAAAAACAATAATCCTATTCACTAGCGGTTTATTGCATCGGATGAAGCGTCTCATTTCCAATTAAAGTATATCTTTGAATTGAAATTGGGATGAAATACAGGGTCACGAAAAATCGAAGAGTGTGGGAAATAGGATGACAACTATCTCGGTAACTCATGATCCGATCGACTTCATGCTTGATGCAAAATGTATGTTTTTTATTGTCTCCTTAAAATAAACCATTTCGAAAAATTTTATAGACCTTTTAGCAGAACGACTCTTTCGAGAGTCCGAAAAAAAAAGAGTTCCGGATCATCGAGGTGACTGAAATTGAATAGGCTTCTTCCCATTATGACATACTAAGTACATACCCAATTTCAAGTCTCTATCTCAATTGGTCGGGAGATTGAGCGTTTACAGACACACAGACGGAGGGCAAAATTTTTCTATAAAAATATGTTTTCCGGAATCTCCAGTGTCTGAAACGTGTAAATCAGTCAAAAAAATTTTTTTTCGATTTTCCAAATGATTTACAAGACTTATACCCTGTACTAAGTATGATGGGTAAGTAATAGGACCCACATTTCGTTTTTGATACATACACAAAAGCGCATGTATCGTATTTGTGATAGTTTTATGCTCACCTGCACACGTTATGTGTGTGGGGGAGGTGTACGCTATTCCGAGATAAAAGCGTACAGATGTAGTGTTAGGACTTAGAAATTAAAAGAGTGGGAGCATCCGTTGTGAAGATACAGGTATACAGATTTTTCACCTAAAAAAAATTTTGAACTTTTCTTTTTTTTATCGGGTCGACCCGACCCCGACCTGCAAGAGTCAAAACCGAACCCGAAACAATGAAAGTGGACCCGACCCCCGAACCGCAGCAAAAAAGTAGAAGCCCATCCGATAGGCAACGAAAAAATAGAACGCCCATCCGACCCGAACGGCGAGTCAGCTGTGTTCGGGTAAAAGCGGGTTTACCCGACCCGACGAAGGACTCTAAAATCCTTCTGGATCTGTCACTTTGTGTCATGGGTCTCGAAGGGATGAACTTGACTTGAAAGCCACTACTACATTCTTCTTTCAAATAATCGACATTAAAAAAAGAGGATGACTCCATCGAGACTTGGAGAAGAGTTGTAACATCTTTTTTTATGCCATTTCCCGTAGGAGTCAGCCCATCGCTTTGAGGCGTGACTCACCGTCTTTTTTATGACTCAAAAAGGACAAGAAGATGATAATACACACAAATGAGGCATAGTAAGTATGGAGACGCCACTTTGGCTCGCAGGTTACGCGCATCCTCCCAACCGTATTCGCTCAGCAACGCTTTTCTCGATACATATTTTGAATTTTTTCGTCTAGAAGAACAAGGCGAAGTGCTGCCGTTTGCAAGCTATTAATTTTAAAATTTCCCTATTTTATCCGATTTTATTCCTATTTATCTGATTGAGTCGGACTTCTAGTATCCGGGTTTTACTCTATTGAATCAGTCACGAAAAATACAAACGAATAACAATTTATTACTATAACCAGAGTATCCAACCCGGGTTACTGAACATACTACTGGTCAGTGTACACAACACAGATAGAAAGCTGTTTCTTCTTCTTCTTCTTCTTTAGGTGGATTTCTTTAGAAATCGAACTATTCCAATCATTTCGTTTAGAGAATTTGATTTGAGCTGACCCGTCCGGCGTTGCCCTGGCCTGCGATAACAACCCCAAATATACCTGAGATCAACGTTGAATGATTTTAATATGTTTAAACGAAAATCGTTCCAAACCAATCTAATTGCTTTCGGCAGTGTACACCTTCGAATTTGTACGATTTTATATTTTGAAATACATTCATTGAAAAGATTTTATGTTCCTTGACTCATTGGCAAGATCACGCATTATCATTTTACTTGTCAGCCCAATATCGCCAATCATTTTGTTAGGAAGCCACACTACATAGGCATTTACTCGAATAAGGATCCATTCATTGTCACTAGAAGGGCACCGGTATATAATATATACCACTTTTTAATACATAACTTTGCCACCAGTATTATTAAATAAAAATATTTAGTATTGTTTTTTGCAGATTGAAAAGGTAAAAAAATCCCTGACGGCTCGGCCTACAGGCACAGGTAGATTTCGAAGACGCAGACCGTGGGGCACCTGTTTGTCGGGAATTGCGGAAGAAATGACCTTTTTTTACGATGATGCGGCAGTTGGAACCACCAACTCCGAAACCTAACTTGTTTGCAGGCGGAGCCGGCAGGGATTTTTATTTATTTATTTATTGTTATAACGGTTGGTCCTATAAAAAACTTGTCAATATAAAAGTTTTAGATAATATTAAGAGGATTAATAATAAATTTAAGCGGATTTGAAATCTTGAGAATTAGCGAAGTTATGAATTTTTTCTTCTAAACCCCCCTCCCCCCCTTAAGGCAATTTTTAATTATATCAATAATCTCTCCTGCATAAATTTTCGGCCCTTGTCCTAGAAGTAATAATAACTTCAAACGGATTCGATACGTATCATAATTAAGAAATTATGGTTTTTTTATGTTTTCACAACCCCCACCCCCCCCCCCCCCCTTGGTTCGATTTTGCCCATTAACGAACTTGACCGAGATTTTATGCCCCTTGACTTTATGTATCAATTTCGAAAAGATGCGGGAGTTGGAACCGCCTACTTCGAAAAATAACTTGTTTGCAGGCGGAGCCGGCAGGGATTTTTTTGTTTTTAATTTTTTTTTTGCTATAACGGTTGGTCCTATAAAAAACTTGTCAATATAAAAGTTTTAGATAATATTAAGTGGATTAATAATAAATTTACGCGGATTTGATATCTTGTAAATTGACGAAGCTATGATTTTTTTTCTTCTAAAACCCCCCTTGGAGCCATTTTTAATTATATCAAAAATCTGTCATACATAAATTTTCGGCCCTTCTCCTAGAAGTATTAATAACTTTAAACGGATTCGATACGTATAATAATTAAGAAATTATTGGTTTTTTCCTGTTTTCACAAAAAGCCCCCCCACCCTCCCCCCCTTGGTTCGATTTTGTCCATTCACGAACTTGACCGAGATTTGATGCCCCTTGATTTTTATGTATCAGTTTGGAAGAGATTTATGCAGAATTTTTCCAGTTATCGTGTTCATAAAAAAGTGACATAGATAGATAGATAGATAGATAGATAGATAGATAAAGTTTTGAACTGGGGGTGGTTTTGGGTTCTGGGAGTCATGATCGGCGTAGATCTGCAAAAATTTTTCAAAATTTCCAACTTAGGTGAGAATGTAATAGGTAGTATTTCTTACGAAATCTACCTAAAATTCATTATTTAAATTTACTGGTGTCAAAACATCGCAAAATGTAGCATTTTTAGACCACGTGCTTGCCCTCCAAGGGGTTAAGGAGCTACTTCACTCAGACGAAAACACCCCCTCGCTCATGTTAATCCTTTGGGAGAAATAATTTACGATATCTCGTTCGCATTTCAATATTTTTAAATGATTTTGTCAATCTCTAGGCACTTTCCTTTGAACCTTTTCCTTATTTTGGTTGCAGTTTTTTTTTATTGGGGATACTTTCATTTTCGAAACCGGTTCCGAAAGTGAAAAAAAGTATCCCTAATTTAAAAATATATATATATATATATCATTTAAAAATATTGAAATGCGAACGAGATATCTTAAAATATTTCCCCCATAGGATTAACATGAGCGAGCGGGTGTTTTCGTCCGAGTAAAGTAGCCTCTTAAGAGTGAGTGGAAGGTCTTTCTATACCATGGTTTTTACATACCATGATATAGACATGCACAGCGTTCTCGGAGGGCCACCCTCCCCCCTTCCACGTGCTATGCTACTTCACTCCGGTGACTGGATGGGAAGCGGCATTTTGCAGTCAGGTGGTAGGAGGCAAAAATTAATAATTATATAAATAAATGTGGGAAAGATAACAAAATAGAATCGTTTCACTTTTCTCACCCTAAATTGCATTGTGGCACTTTAAAAAATATCCTAAAAGTTAAAATACACGACTTTGCAATGTCGAGACACAATAACAGAAATATTACGGTCTGCGATGTTATAATAGCGGGCGCAATTCTTTTACAGTAGCGCCCTATTTCGGGAGAGAGGAGAGAGGCGAAATCGATAGCGGTCCAAAAATGCATTAGGGGGGTGGGGGGGGGGGAGAGTTAATGAGACGAGTGACACACATAAAAGGACCGACTGACTACCTTATGCCGTGCACGACAGACTTCACTCTTTCGACCTCTTTGGCCGGCTTCCAGGGAAATTGACTGGACATTCGTAAAAATCGGAATACCTTTAAATACATACACTAGAACTGGAATAACCAACGATTTTAAAAACTGAGGATTTCTGAATCAGAAGTCTGCAAGGGCCAATTTTCATTCACGGGACTCGAGCCGGACCTGGTCTTCACTGCTCTTTCCGGCCTTTTTTCGGCCGACTCGGCTGGGCCAGACTTCTTTTTCCGGAGCGAAGCCGGGCATGAACTTCATTCTCTCCTAGAGGTCTGCACGGGTCCGGTCCCGATCCAGTCCATATGAAAATCAGGGGTCCGTGCAAAAAAAAAAAAAAAAAAACTATAAATTGAGGCCCGGCTCTTTTTTTTTTTTTAATGCATACATTTTTAAATGGCCATTCTGCAATAATTAAAAATGTTTTTAAAGAAAAGTACATACGTAAAAACAACAACAACAAAAAGAAAGAAAAGAAAAGAAATTAAAGTAGAGCAAAATCTGTCTAGGACGGAAATCTGTTTTAAAAGTAAAAATGTCTTCATCCGTGCAAAATGAATATAATAAATGATTGCGAAAAGAATATCATACATGTACAACAGACGACGTACTTGCTAAGAACGGAACCTGCCTATAACGGATATTTCTTCTCTTACTGAATCTCCATTTGAATGTGATTGTCTGAGTGGTCATTAGTACACAATCTATAATAATAGGGAAAGAAAAGAAGTTTGTAACGGAATTCTTCCGATTGCTTCCATTTTTAGTAGAACTATAGTAAACTTCAATAGCATTTATGTTAAATCGAATTACAATTAAGAGTCTGTTGACTTGACGCGAGTTAAGTGTTCAAAAGGGGGAAGAAAAGAGTTATCTATTAACAATTAAGATTGTAGTTGGCGCAATAAGCAATTTAAACAACGCATTTAGCACCACAACGTTTTATTCTATCGCTAACTATAGTCTCGGAAGCATTTAGCGTATCTTCATCACAGTACAAAGAAGGATGGATTTTCGCTCAAATAGAAGGAAGAGGAGCGGATTCAAGCAAAGTCCATCCTTCTTTGCACTAGGGTGAAGGTACGCTCATGGCTACCGAAACTAGTTTGCGATAGAATAAAACGTTGTGGTGCTAAAAACGTTGTTTTAAATGCTTAGAAAAGAGTGATCGGTTAAAAAAAAAAAAAAAATTAAATGAATCGTTGACTATACCGCTTTTAACCCTCTGCACGGAACGCAGGTCTCTCGGACCGATCCATGTTTCTATTTTTGTACTTCTTTAAAATTGTGAATTTTCTCATTACGTATAGTTTAGTGTGTATTTTTGTATAAATAAAGACTTTGAAATATTA
The DNA here is from genome assembly GCA_963931845.1 of Maratus michaelseni. Classification (NCBI taxonomy): domain Eukaryota; kingdom Metazoa; phylum Arthropoda; class Arachnida; order Araneae; family Salticidae; genus Maratus; species Maratus michaelseni. The sequence continues at coordinate 3,110,462 of OZ007592.1, read as the reverse complement.
CATATTGGAATGAGTCCACCCTCTTTATGTGAATCAATTTCATAGGTTAGTAGGAATAGATGTCCTGAGAGACCGGTGTTCCTTCTAACTAATAAAAGAAAAAATCCTTAACGGCTCGGCCTTCAGGTACAGGTAGATTTCGAAGACACAGACCGTGGGGCGCCTGTATGTTGGGAATTGCGGAAGAAATGACCTTTTTGCCATGATATGTCAGTTAGAACCGCCCACTTCGAAACCTAACTTGTTTGCAAGCGGAGCCGGCAGGGATTTTTTTTTTTTTTTTTTTTTTTTTGCTATAAGGGTTGATCCTATAAAAAACTTGTCACTATAAAAGTTGGATACTATTAAGAGGATTTATAATAAATTTAAGCGGATTGGATATCTTGTGAATGGACGAAGTTATGAATTTTTTTCTTCTAACCCCCCCCCCCCCCCCTTGGGGCCATTTTTAATGCTATAAAAAATGTGTCCTGCATCCATTTTCGGCCCTTCTCCTAGAAGTCATAATAACTTTAAACGGAATTCGATCGTAATTAAGAAATTATGGTTCGGGTTTCTGTTTTCACAGAAAGCCCCCCCCCCCCCTTGGTTCGATTTTGCCCATTCACGAACGAGATTTGATGCCCTTTGATTTTATGTATCCGTTTGGAAGAGATTTGTGCAGAATTATGGGAGTTATCGTGTCCACAAAAAAGTGACATAGATAGATAGATAAAGTTTTGAACTGGGGGTGGTGTTTGGGTTCTGGAAGTCGGCGTAGATGTGCAAAATTTTTTCAAAAATTCCAACTTAAGGGAGAATGTAACAGGTAGTATTTGTTACGAAATCTACCTAAAAGGATGTTCCGTGCAGAGGGTTAAAATAATTTTGTAGAATGAAAATGTCCCGCTATGCCTCGCGAGTTCTTTTACAACAGAAGCCAATGGAATACCTCTCCGTAAATAAATAAATAAAATGCTAATTTCATAAGCGGAGCATTCCCGGCCGACAAGATGTAAGCCGAACCTTATCGAGAGCAGCTAAACGACAAAAGCGGCCAAGGAAATCGCGCGCTTCTTGGTTAAGGTCACCGCCATTGAAAATGGGTTTTTTTGCTGGTGGAGAGATGACGGCAAACAGAAACCGGAGCGCTCCGCGAGAACCGAAAACGAGATCGTTCGATTCCATCCACACAGGAAAACAATGGGAAAGAGCAAAAATAAAGGCAGGATTCTGAAATACGAGCGCCTCATTCAAAGAGAGTCAACATGACACGCGAAAGTTTACTTTGTTTAGCGGAACAGAATAAATGGAGAGTCGCATCCATAAATGCCGACGATGAAAGGCTGCATTCACGAATCATTATTTTTCCCCCCGCTCAACAACGCGAATTTTACTGATTCACTGATTCACATTTTTAAACGTAAAAGCATGAAACGACCCTTGAAAAGATTTGGGATCGAATAGCAGTTTTCATTTTTCGATCCATGGATGACATCTGGAGCTCTAAGCGATGGTTGTCTCGTGACGACAGGCATCCAGCTCCGGAGAGTCGGTTCCAAATGTCCACTTTTCTAAAAGACCTGTCTCAAAAAATGGAAAACTATTCTGAATAACCGCACATAACAATTTCGTGCATTTAGTATGAAGGTGGTTCTCAAATGACCTGCTCAACAACGCGAAACTTTCTAACACATTTTTAAACGCAAAGGCATAACATGGGCAGGTCCGACTACAAACGCAATTTAGAATCGAAATGAGTTTTTCATTTTTAGATCGATAGATTACTGATCGAGTTATAAGCGATTCGTGTCATATGACGTCCTGTTTTTCCTCATTCTCGCAGTGATGCGTCGAGAATTCGGTTCAAAGCGCCGACTTTGACCCTATTTATCTGAAAGACTTTACCCCCCAAAAAATAGAAAACGTCTTTCGATGACATAGTTTCTGAATGTGCACACCTGTCTATTGCATGCGTTTGCTTAAAAAAAAATGTGTCAGAATAGTGAGAGTTTGGATTTGAGAACAGATCGTTTTTATTGAATCCATTCTCACATCCAAACTGAGAACATTCTGACACATTCACGAAGAAATTTTCATCCGTTAAATGCACAAAACTGGCAGCCCTTCTTATTCCGATAGGAAAAGGACAGCTGACGTCACTGTTGGTTAGCAAGAAAAACTTGTTCGTTCGTTATGACTCTTACTGTCACGGCCAAACTCGATCTTTCTCCCTCCCCTCATATCGCTTTTTTTTTCTCTCAAAACATGGATTATTTAACAAATTCATAATAATTTTTACAGGTTTTATAATTTTAGAGAATGAACAAGTTTCTTTTTTTTTTTTTTTTTTTTTTTTTTGCTGTAGCATTATGTACTCGATTTATGAGAGAATAGTTTTTTGTGGAAATTTTAGAATATTGGTTACAGAAATTACAGAATATTTTTTCAGATTATTAAAATATTAATTCATAAATCTATACACCCTACTTGTATATATACATGTATCTATAGGTATATGCAGATTCTATTTCTTGATTAGACTTTAAACATTGATAATTTTTATAGTGAAACTAGGGGGCCTACCCCCTGCGAGCTACGCTCGCCAACCCCCGCTCAGACTTCGAGGCCTCTAAAAACATGACAGCGTGCTTTGTTTTAAAAGTATTGGTAAATCTGTAATTGGGTTGCCATGCTTTTAACGTTTTAATGGGGCATTTTTTTTATTATCATGGCCTCATACACAGCTGTTGCGACAACTGACGACTGTTTTCGGGATTGATAAGTAAAATCAATTACACCTTGAAAAACCGATTATGTCCTCTTTCGCCGAACGAATTCCCCAGGTACCCTGTTGTTTCCTCTGACAGCCCCTACGAGCGAATGGAGATGACAGGGAAGCAAAATAAAACGTGTTTGAAGAAACACGAAAAACTGAACTTCAAAAATGGGACATTTCCGAACCCTTTTCAGAAAAAATATCTTCCCCTCAAAAACGATTAGGTCACTAATTACAAGATTTCGTCCAAAGATGTTCGAGGTGACTATTAATTTCAAGATGACACTTCTCAAACCATTAAGTAAGAAAAGCAATAAACTAAACCATTAAGATAAATCCTTTCTTGTTGATTATCTTTCTTATCAGTTCAACTTGGAAAATTACATGAAATTGTATTTCTTCAGCAAAGAGGAAAGTGGTCTTTTTACGTTAAAAACATATTTATTTTATGTAAGTACAATTTTTCTCAATTTTAATGCTTGTATTTTATATGCGTCTGAAAGAAAAGTCAAAAATTGGTATAGTTTTCTGACAATTAATGATGAATTTGCAACAATCTTCTTTGCTAAAATAATTAAGAAATATTTTATCTCGCATATTTAATGCATTGATGATAATAATAATAATGATAACTACAATAATAATTATACTACTACTACTAATAATAATTATACTAACAATAATTATATAGCATTATTATAGAGAAATCTTTGATAAACACGCTGAAATAGACAGTTTTTAAATCGAAGAATTATTTAAAGAGATTTTTAATATTAAAGTCGGCCAGAATCGTTCCATTAAAAAAAATTTTAAGAACAAAACAATGCATAATTTTTTTTTTTTTTTTTTTGTAGGGATATACTTCTCAAGCTACACTGAGAAAAATGACACTTTCAAATCTGAGCAAATCGATGTTTTCATTTTGTTATGAAACTTTTTGTTTCAAATAGGACGACCCAATGATTTCAATTCTCAAATACCAGAAATTCTCAGAATATTTAAACATGGACATATTCAAAACTGAAAACATAGAGGTCAGTTTATACTCATAATCATTTTTGAAACATGGACATACTCAAAAATGATTAGAATCAGTTCAAACACATTTTTGAAACATGGAAATATTAAAAACTAAAGACATAGATGTCAATTTATATTCATTTTTGAAAGATGGACATACTCAAATATGAGTACATTATGTTTTATTCTTATGTGTGTGCATGTTTACAGAATTGAGTATATATACATGTTTCAAACTTGAGTCATTTTGATTCAAAGCTATTTTGACTATGTAACATGCTCAGTTTTGAAAACGTCGTTTTTAGAGTGTAGCTGTGTGCAAACTGCGCTTATTTTTTAAATTTAATTCTTTAGAGCTCTTTTTTTTTCAATTTTTTATTCAAATTTTCATTATTTCAATATTTTTTTTTTTTCATATTTAGAAAAGGTTATTTTTTTTATGCTGTTACCAATTTGTAAAACTGCGCAAAGAATTATATTTCCTCTCAAATAAAAAATGTATTTACACGTAATTATTAAAAAAAATCCCTGACGGCTTGGCCTACAGGCACAGGTAGATTTCGAAGACGCAGACCGTGGGGCGCCTGTTTGTTGGGAATTGCGGAGCAAATGACCTTTTTGCCATGATGCGGCAGTTGGAACCGCCTACTTCGAAACCTAACTTGTTTGCAGGCGAAGCCAGCAGGGATTTTTTTTTTTTTTTTTTTTTTTTTTTTTTTTTTTTGCTATAAGAGTTGGTTCTATAAAAAACTTGTCAATATAAAAGTTTTAGATAATATTAAGAGGATTTATATTATAAATTTAAGCCGATTTGAAGTCTTGGGAATTGACGAAGTTATCAATTTTTTTCTTCTAAACCCCCCCTCGCGCCCCCACCCTTGGAGCCATTTTTAATTATATCAAAAATCTGCCATACATAAATTTTCGGCCCTTCTCCTAGAAGTAATAATAACTTCAAACGGATTCGATACGTATCATAATTAAGAAATTATGGGGTTTTTTTCTGTTTTCGCAAAAAGCCTCCCCCTTGGTTCGATTTTGCCCATTAACGAACTTGACCGAGATTTTATGACCCTTGATTTCATGTATCAGTTTCAAAAAGATGCGGGAGTTGGAACCGCCTACTTCGAAAAATAACTTGTTTGCAGGCGGAGCCGACAATTTTTTTTTTGTTTCTAATTTTATTTTGCTATAAGGGTTGGTCATATAAAAACTTGTCAATATAAAAGTTTTAGATAATATTAAGAGGATTTATAATAAATTTAAGCGGATTTGATATGTTGGGAATTGACGAAGTTATAAATTTTTTTGTTCTAAAACACACCCTTACCCCCCCCCCCCCCCCCCCCCGCCTTGGGGCCATTTTTAATTATATCAAAAATCTGTCATACATAAATTTTCGGCCCTTCTCCTAGAAGTAATAATAATTTCAAACGGATTCGATACATATCATAATTAAGAAATTATTTAATAAAGGATGTGCAAGAAGAGAAAGAGGCAACTATGCGAATGCTCAGAGTAGGGAGCTCAAGAGCACCAGCATCGAAAACTAAATACAGAGAATTAAATGAAAAGATTGCAAGTTTAAAACGTAGTTTGATAAATGGCACCATTGATTTACATAATTATATTAATTCAATATCCTATTTAATACATTTGGTTGACTAGTCCTGTTTTGTTTTTCGAAATAAATACATTCTGTCTGATTTTCTGTCTATTTGATATGTACTATATTTATGAAATGATTATTTTGAAGCTAAGTGAAGATTTTATACATAACTAATAAGATAATTAACGATATATATATATTTTTTAAATAGCAGTTTTTATTATGAGTATCTACCTTGTGAGAAGTTTAAATTAGTGCTTATTTTCAAGTAAACATTTTAGTAAAATTTATCATTTATATTATATCACATAACAATAAGACACGGCATAAAATAAATTAAAAGTACACAATTTCGAAGCAAATCGTGATGTCCTATCTAAATGATATCTATCATCTACCTACGTATAGGGGGGTTCGTCAGAAATTGACCGGTGGCCAATGATTTTTTAATTCTACAATGGAAAATAAATGCGCAGTTGCTGACGAAATTTTATTTTGCAACCATTACCGTAAATATAAATAATGTAGAAAATGAATAAGGAAAAAGTTTCCGAATTACTAAACTCATACCTCTTATATATATATATATAGGAAATTTACAGAAAAATGTTTAGCAATTTTATTGGAAAAAAGTAATTGGATAAAAGTCGATTAAACTGTTAATAGCAGTGAAAATATTGTACTAAAAATATGAAATTAGCCTCGCATTATTTGAAACACAACATCCAGAAAAATGCACGAAAATTACAGTAATTAAACTAGTGGTACCACATAATACTAGCCATATCCAATGTCCAGTGCCCGTTTTGGCACGAAAAATGGCAATTTCTAGAACTTGTTTTGTATCTTCTAGAACTTGTCTGTATTTAATTTCTCATGAAGCTAGATAAGTCTCTTCAATATTTTATTGCAATATTTTCCCTTTTCTAAGGTTATTAAAAGAGAGGAGAGGGAGAAAACATATTTTATAAGAAACAAATTATTTAAAAAAATATATAAATTACTGAAGCATTGAAATCCAAACTGGCTTCTTTCTGACATATTCACAAAGTTATTGTTCATGCACAAAATAAGCAGTTATTCTTCTTCATGGACTGAGGAATCGGAAAGCATTTTTCATATTTTTATAAAGACAAAATACCATTCAGAATATGCCGTCCAAATTGGCGTTTTAAGCCGAGTTTCTGGATTCTACAACCCGGGAAATGTTGTTTTGAGACAGCAATTAATTAGAACTCAATATGATATACAATTATAGAAAATGTAAAATACTGTTCGATTTCAAATTACCCCAATAGTCATGCCTGAAAATTCCTTACATTTATGTATAAAATGAGTCGGTGAATATATATTTTGAGTTACTGAGTGAGGGAAAATATTTAAAAAACCACCTTAAGTGTTATAGAAACTTTCTAATTCGCATTTCAGAGAAAGAAAAATATCAAGTGAATGAAAATTAGAATTGTCTAATAGTAAATTGGTACAGCGCACTCAGAAAATGGCACGAAACAGTTTTGTACTAATTACGTCTAAATAAAACTCAAACTGTATTTCTCATATAATGCGAGCACTTTTTAATCAGTTTAATATTTAGAAATACACACAAATTTTGATCTGAAGATATTTGTTTTAAATGGAACATTTTTATTTTAATCACACGTTTTATTTCAAGGAATCATCGTATATGATAAGATTAAAATCTTGAAATTTTATTACTTTACTAATTCGATTCATTCATACTTATAAATTATCATTAAAATAAAGAGAAATTTTCATCTTTTAATAACATATCATTGATATATCGCTGCATAAATATGGTATTACCAAAATTGTTTCGCCCATACTAATAGTATTGCAAAGAGTAATTTTTCAATATAATCATAATCCAGCATAACATTTGTATTTTAATTCATATGCTGCTAATTATTATGCTCGATACAAGTATTGTGTTAAATCAACCGTGGTTTAAATCAACTGGTTCCTCCCCCCCCCCCCTTTTTTTTAAAAAAAAGAACAATTCTTATACAATGTTTCTCCCCTTTTTTGTAATTTAATTTTCCATTTTTAGGGTTAAAATAATCTTTTTTCTACAACCAACACTATATATAGTAAGTCTAAGGTCATGCTTGTATGTATATTATAGTATGAAATTTAACATGCATTAATGAACCTATCGGGTTCAAAGAGTTATCTTAAAACATTGTCAACGCGTATAAACATATGCACACAACATGATACAACTGACAGAAAATAATATAGATAAAAAATATTCAACATTTAGCATAAAATGTTTTCTCTCTCTTTTTTTTTCCCTTTTTTTAATGGGATTATTTACAGCAATTAGTAACATAAGATGCTCTTAAAGTATTTGGTCATATTAAAAGAAAATTTTCTCGATTGGGTAGATTATCCTTTAACAATTCGAAAAAGAATACGCAAGATATGAAATTGAATAAAATGATATTCAAAAATTGGGTGCCAGTTACAGCATTTTAGTAACACCAGTGTATTTTTTTTTTGTTACTTACTGAATTTAAAGGCCAAAAATGTTGACTTACAATTGTCTTTAAAAAAAAAAAAAAAAAAAAAAAAAAAAAAAAAAATCGCAATTTTTTTTAAAAATTAAGTTCAGATACTGAGATTTATACAAAATAGTTAGCCAATCGGGTGATACTGTCTTGAAGAAGAATTAGTTTATAATTTTAAAGTATTGTTTAGGTCAAGAAGAAAATATTAACATGTTCAGTGAACTGATTTTCGCTTTAAAAAGTTACTGCGTGGTCAATGTATCCAAAATCTATTATTGGTGGGAGTTTGTATAAATAAATTCGCAACAAGAGATTGCTTAATAAAAAAACGTTTATATCTTTTTTTTTAATTTTAAATAAAAATTCTGTTGAATGTAAATATTTACTTCTAAGTAAAATAATAATAAGATATATTTAAAGGCTCTTTAACACAACAAATCCCATTATCTTGAACGAAAGAGGAAAATAAGGGAAAATCAGGCTTGCTTGAGACATCAAGGTTTCCTAAAAAATAATGACTAAAAATATATAATTGTATTAATGCTTAATTTTGTCATGTAAAATAAATGTGTATTAAAAGAAAGCCCAACGTAGAAAGCATTAGTATGAAATAAGTTTAAATTTCAGCATATTTAGGTGCATATGACTTATTTTATAGAATATTAAAGTCATAAAAATGTAATCAGAAGATCGTGAAGATTCCTATGTTCAATAATTCGCAAAATTTGGGGGGGGGGGGGGGAGATTCGGGTCGTACCCGACCCAAACACGAAATACTTCAACCGGCAATCCGACCCGAGCCCGACATAAAATGAAAGTAAATCATGTTTTAATGCAATGAAAAGTAATCTACAATTATATCTCTAATACCAATTTTATGTTTTATACAATAAAATGGACTAATCTATATTTTTAATATTCAATTATAGTAAAACCTCTGAATAGAAACTTCGGCATCGTTGAATAGAGTTCTGCATCGTGTCGGGTTATCCCTAACTTTCTTTTTCGGGTCAGGATGACTTTAATTTTCTTTCTGTGGGTAGGTTTCACCCAAGAATAATTCTTGCGTGTCATAGTAAGTTTTTTTGCAAGTTGGATTGTTGGGCTTTTCACAAAAAGTTTCAGCAGAATTATGTTTCAGATGAAAATAAATACCTATTTCAATCTAAATAAGCATATATTTAATTTACTGCACGAGAGTACTTTATAAAAAAAATGTGATCACAAATTATTCCTTCTTTAAGAACCATTTATTCTTCTCGGAATATGAAAATTATTACCAACAATTCGTCTATCAAACAAACAAAAATACATGTATCGTATTTGTGATAATTTATGCACACATACACTCGCACATGTGTGTGTAGATTAGGAAGTGCCCACTAATCAGAGATATATTTAAGCGTACGAGTATTTAGGAATTGAAAAAGTATTCGTTGAATAAAAGGTGTCCGCTTTTCGGGAGTTTCCATTATGGAGGTCTTATTGTATATAGATTTTTAACCTGAAAAAATATCGTGAAAATTACTTTGAAAAATCTCGTCAACCCGAACCCAACTCGCAAGAGTCAAAATCCGAAAAAGGCCCGAACTCGAAACAATGAAAGTCAACCCAAACCCGGATCCAACCATTGACTAGAAATATAATTTATTTATTATTTTATTATTTATTTATTATTTATATTTCTAGTCAATGGATCCAACCCGCGACGAAAATATGTAGCGACAACCCGACCCGAACCACGAGTTCGGTGAGGTGCGGGTAACCCGACGCAGTTGAGAATTCTAATCCAAACCGCTGAATTTTATTTACCGTTTCTTTTCATTTGAGGGGGGGGGGGGGAGAAAATGTTTGAAGAAGTTTCCTTTTTTTTAATCCAGTTTTACGATTCTCCAAAAATAATAAATTATTTGTAAAACACCTTAATACAATCAAAGAAGTTATATTTATTCGTAAATTTACGAAATTAGTCGAAATTCTTATTTGGATATCAAGAAATCCAGTATATATTTTTCCTCTATAAAGACAAGAAATTACCTTCGATAAAATAGTGTCAAGGTCTATTTTCAATCAATTATAACTCAATATGTAATAAATTCATCAATAACTTAAAATCGCTGTTTGATTCCAAATCATTCGCATATAGTTATGGCTGCAATTTTAAGCATTTAATAATTAAAAAAAATACATAAATAAATGAATAAATAAAAGACTACGGAACGGATATGTATTGACATATGTGGATACGTATATATGTGATAAATATTTATATGTATATGTAATAAAAATGTTTAAAAATCTGAATTGTATTTTATTTCAAAAACAATAAAAACGTAAAAGATGCTTCCGAAAAATTTTCAACAGGAAAAAAGGTAATGTGAGAATATAGATTGAATATATACGCGGAGAAAGATAGATTGGTACTTCGGTGATTTGAAACATTATACGTATCAAGTAAAGTTACCCCCTAATGACAATTATTCAACTAATCGATTACAGTTTTGGAGGAAGTTTGGAGCGACCCGACGGAATCAGTTTAGAGGCGAATCAAAATGGCCAGCTTGGTTTTTTTTTAGGATAAAAAAAAGAGTCTCTCTCAAGAACTTTCGTCAGGTATTTTCCTACCGGAAGTATTTGATTGATAGAGACGTATTACTGCTTCGGCGAGTCCGGACTTTACCTGAAAGACCAGCTTGTATAAAATGGTTAGGTTTAAATTGTGGCTACCTCTCGGACTTTTATAAAAACGATCTGTATTTGTTTTGTCGTGTTTGCGTGGGTATAAATACATTTAATAATGGAAACTGAAATCGGACACGATGCACATACTTTACTATAACAACACAAACATTTATATACACAAAAAGTATAACATTTTCAATCTATGCTCAATCGGCATACAACTACTCATAGCCATCTTATTAAACACAACTCCTATATTCCACACTCTCGTTCACAGTATCTTATAATATAGTTTATTCAGTTCATCGATATAAACCATAGAGTCAATGTCACTATTCAGACACCACAGTATTCTATTCTTCCTTTGCGTTTAAGGATGAGAAAAATTCCATCTGCTTGTGAATAACATTAAGAACCACGGTATTGAAAAGTACTATGTTATAGACATTTTCAGTAACAGGTTTTAATTTTCTCTGTATTTTAGTGCACCATCATGCATATTTTCATATTATTTTAAATATGTAAATTATTTATTTTAATTAATATGTATATACGAATTTTCTAATAATTATTTATCATACAAAATTAATTAAATATTTTGTTCATGCATGCCTGCATTTATTCGGCATCAATTGATGAGATATTTAAACAAATTTGCTATCCGCGATAATTTTACACCATGTTATGTCACTTGAATATTGTCCATAAGAAAATCGGGTACTTTTCCAGTATAGGATCCTTTGCTTTTAGGTTTGGCGTAATTCGAGTTTAAAAAACGAATAGATTCGTTAATATACATAGATTTGTTACCAAAAGTTATGAAAACAAACCCAGTGAACTTTTGGTGCTTTTCTATTATACGCTTTTTGAGCTATCTGATTTCTATTATATGCTTGACGCTTTTTTAAAAAGCTTGGCGCAATTCGGGCATCAGAAAGTGAGATTTGGTGCCAAATGACATAAACAGCCATGGAAACAAACTCGACGAATTTTTTTTTTTGTTGTTTATATGCGTATTTTAATTATACGTATAATATTATTGTTTTTTCTATACAAATTACTTCTGATTACATATAAAATAGGATAAATGACATTTTACGCTAAACAAATTGTATAAATATTGAAAAAATGGGTACTTTTCGGTTAGCCGGGCGCCAGTGATATATGTACATATATAAATATTTATGTATATGCATATATATGTATATTCATACATATATGTGTGTACATATATGTATGTATATATATGTGTATGTAGATATTTTTGTATATATATATATATATGTGTGTATATATACATGTATATAAATCACTGGCGCCCGGCTAACCGAAAAGTACCAAAAAATGCTTCTGTATACGAAATGACAAAGTGAATAAGTTGACAGAAAGTATGTTGCCAAATTTTCCTTTTCCACCAAGGCTATTTTCTCTGTTTCGTCAAGGCCCCATATACTGGAAAAGCACTGAATTTTTATGCTTGTTTATACATGTATTTATATGTATGTATACAATTTATTTATAATTATCTTTCAATTTACCTCTTTTTGTACATAAAAATAGATAAATGGCTTCTTTATATTAAATAAATTGTATAAACATAAATGACGTCATTTGGACGAATTTATTGAAAATATTTTCAGTTTATAAATTAAATTAAATGCTGACAGAGACGATTGAATCCTGACGATAGAAATGTGATTTTTTTTTCAAATTTTCATGAAAAACATAATTTAATCACAATCTTGTCTTTATTATCGATTGAAATAAAAGATAAATTCAATTTCAATTTGAAAATGACGAATAAAAAGAAATCAAAAATCCCTATCGGGATCCTTTTCGATTTTTTCCCTTTTTTGTCACAAAAAAACTGAGAAGAACTGAGAAGAACAGAAATGTCATTAAAATTAGAAAAAAATTAATATCTCGAAAACTAATTCCAATTTCAAAAATCTATTACCAGTTTTGACATCCACGGATTTTTATGGACAGTTGGTATTAATTTCCCCATCAAGCGTTTAATATTTTATTAAAAATAGCCCTGAAACATAATCAGTCGTTTAATCAGTCGTTTCATAAAATCGTTTCATAAATTCGTTTCATAAAATCGTTTCACAAATTCGTTTCATTAGGATTTTATATATATAGGGTAGATATACATTAAACTAGCCGCCACTGGCGACCAGTTTGGTAGCCCTTAAATGTATGTTAAGCATTGTAACAAATTATTTTATTCATAATTTATTTTTTTCCTTAATCCTTCGCCAAACCGGAAAAATCTAATAGACAAATCAAGAACTTTTGCGATCGTGGTAGCATTTCGCATATTTTTTGTTGTTATGTATTTCATCTTCCTTGACAAAAACCGCTTAACCCACTTTATAATAAATTAATCATTGTGTGTGTGTTTTTAATATAAAATAAACTATTTGATAATAAAATAAAAGTATATGCTGTTTTAGTAATCTCTAATAGGTACCTGAAAATGGGATTTTCTCGCCAAAATGGCGCAAAACAAAAATTCCGCCAACCCTGGTGCGTCCGTGACAGCTGTTCCAATTTAAAATACATGACGTTCACATTTTTCTTTAAAATAGAAAATAGATAAATAAGAAATATTATCATAAATCAAAACATTTGATTTCACACGAAAAATAAGAGCTGACAATTTGTTTCGAAATTTGATCCATTAAATATTATTACATGAGTTCAACCACGGAGTTCAACTTACATCAAGAAAAGATCCGAAGGAAGTTGAGTTGTATGGAACAGAATTATGGTAAACTTTGACTGTCTCACTGGTGCTGATTATTTTTTTTTACACCAGGCAGCGGTCCAAAAATTCATGGTTTAATATTTTAAACGTTCACAACGAATGAATCTTTTTTTTTTGTTGTTGTTTACTTTCATGGATAGAGAATTTGAACAGCGAACCTAATTGAAACTGAAGTTATTGCAGAATGTATACATAATTGAACGTAAGTCATCTCTCAAATATTAATTTATTTTGAACGATCTTTCTAAAAATGTAACTTTTATGCAGTTTTATTAGAAAAAATAATTTTGAATAAAAATGGCTGCCTGGCATATGAAAAAGTGAAGCGGCATCCCGGAACTGTTGAGGACAGTCACATGACATACGGTTTTATTATAGAGATATTATAAAATTAAAATTAAGTAAACTTTAAAATTTTTCTTGATAAAGAGTTCTTATATGCAGATAAATTGGCTTCATTTGTAAAATACCTTGCCATATTTTTTTAAATGATGGGCAAGAATTTTGCACATATTAATGAGCATATATTTATTTTATGCTCGTTTAAGTCACATTCCCATAAAGGATTTTTTATTAGTCTCGGATATATCAATTCATAAATAGTTTTGACGAACGAAACGCAAAGATAAGGAAATTCTCCATTAGTAATGGTAAGTAATAGCGCCACCTACGTTCCTCCGGAGAGGAATTCTGATTCCTCTTGAACAAAGGGAAAATGATTTTTTGTTACGGCCGTATAAAGGGAAGGAGAAAAATCGAGTTAGGCCGTGCTACTGTACACATGAAATTGGATGGGTCTACGTTAAACTGGTCTAACATAGGATTGGCCTCTGCAATGATAACTTAGACAAAATTGTAGTGGTAGATTGGTTGATGGAATTGTTTGTTTGTTTACCGAGAAATCAAGCTAACGCGGTGTCTGTCCGAGGTTTCCAGGTTTCTCCTTCTAGAAGAACGACAAGGGTCACTTTTCCTTCTAAAGTTCTTCCTGAAGGCGTCCTTCCCATAGCAATAGGGCCAACACTGAAGGATGCTTAACACAATCTCATCCCGAAAAATCGAATAGCGTTTTCCACTTTCCCACAAAAGTAAAGGATATTTTTATTTGTGAAACAATCCTTTGGTTTACGAAACGATTTTCGGAACGCGATACTATCGGAAGAGTCGAGCTCACACAGAGCGATAGTTAATAATAAATCAACCTATTATAGCCCATTTAGAGGAAAATGAAAAACGCTATTCGATTCTTAGCTACCTATACAGCCACATGTCTTCCAATTTCAAGAATTCGCTTGCAAAAATGACATCGCCAGGAAATTTCTCGTTGTTCAGCGGGGAAGATTAAAAAAAAAAAGAATGGAGAACACCCCCGTTCTGGTGGATGCGCAAAATCCTGGCATTGGGATACCACTATTTGGGAACAATCCTCTCTAATCGCAGAATTTCAGCGATTCAATATTCTGCTATTCGAAAAGAGTGGTGTAGCCCAAAAATTAAAATAAGTAAACCGGAAAGAGTGATGGGGTAGTTTTATTATTACCTTTCACTTTGTCCTCTTCATCTTTCCTCTTCATCAAATCATTTTCATCTTAACCCATATTAGCCTAGCGTTGCATTAAAACAACAAACACCCTAGCTAAAACCACTTAAGTGGTTTGCACACCACTCATTTGGAAGGGAAATACTTTATTTCTTGGATGGCAAAAACTCCTCGATAAAATAAGACACCCAATTTCCATTCTAAAAAAAGTGGTGTGAAATGCATTTTTTTTTAAAGAGTAAAATAATGGCGGGTATTGAGGGTGTTTGTTCTCAAATGACCTGCTCAACAACGCCAAACTTTTTGACATATTTTTGGCTCATTTTTAAAAGCAAAGGCATACAATGGGTAGGCCTGACTGGGGAAGCAACTTGAGATTGAAAAGAGTTTCCTATTTTTTAAAATATATATAGAAATACATTACTTATCGAGTTACAAGCGATTCCTGTCACATGACGACGCGTTTTCCCTCTTCTCGCGCTGGCAAGTAAAGGAATTCGGTTCCAAACGCCGCCGACTTGGACAGTCTTTTCTGAAAGATCTGCCTTGACCCCAAAAATGGAAAACGTGTTTCGATGACATCGTTTCTATCCATTTCACGCGTTTCCGAACAAAAATGAATAAAACACTATGTCAGAAAGTAGCCTGTTCGGATTTGAGAACAATAATCCAACGACCGACGTAAGTTCCTCTTCCGACAAAGGAATTCAAAAGAGGGTGAAATCCACGATAAACAACACTCATCGAATGCTTTATATTAGCTCTCAGGCTATCAAAGCCGATAACTCTTGATCCGTTTTGCTTCAAATTTTGGTTATAGGTTTATAGTGATAAGGCGCTTCCCTGATGAGTTTTGGGGGGTTCGTGGATATAACCATAAGTATAAAGGGGGGAACGGGGGACTAACCCCTTAATTTACATAAATGGATTTTTCAAGCAGAATTATCTATCTGATTGGATTCAAATTTTGTTTATAGGTACATCGGGATAAGGCGCTTCCCTCATTCATTTTGGGGGTTCATTGGTTACGTAAAAAGGGGGGGGGGTGGTTCATTTAGATAAATGGGTTTTTAATGCCAAATTATCCGATTGGATTCAAATTTCGTTTATAGGTTCATTGTTATAAGGCGCTTCCCTGATTCGTTTTGGGAGTTCATGGGTTAAGTATAAAAGGGGGAACGGGGGGGTGTGGGGGGGTTAATCCCCCCTTAATTTAGATAAATGGGTTTTTCATGCAGAATGACCGAATTTGCTTTAAATTTTGTATATAGGTTCATTGTGATGAGGCACTTCCCTGATTACTTTGAGGGTTCATGGGTTAAGTATAAAGGGGGGGGGGGGGAGCCCCTTAATTTATTGTCGATCTCTTTCTTTGATTCTTTGAAATAAGAGTAGAATAGCCAGTGAGCTCAATGCCCTCCGTTTAACTGGGCTCTTTTTATTAATAGTGATCAACCCTTCTGCCTTTAGAGAGAAGAAACCGTTTGAGAAGCGAGGCCGACTCATTTGGAATGAAAAAGGCGCGCACGACCTAATAGGGCGGAAATGATCTCGTGGCCGGAACGAGACAATTAAAGAAAGACACACAGTCACCCCCGCTCATTGCATTCAATGAGTTAAACACCGAATACACTGTGATGTAGTAGAGGGTATACGCCGTATACCTTCTGGATTTTTTAAAGAAACATACCCTCTGGAATTTTTAAGAGGGTGAGGGGTTCGAAAGGATGGAACTTTGTGACTTTCTGGCAAGTCATTGGAGCTCTAAAGAGTTGCGACACTTACAAATGCAAAACATAAAACATGTCGTTTTGAAAGAAACGTTGAACCTATAAAAAGTTTTGCTTTGCTTTAAAAAAAAAAAAAAAATTCCCCTCCGGTCTTAAAGGGTTCACAACATCGGGAGGAGCGTCACCTCGTATACGAGACGTGCCTAGAATCCTTGATTTTTCCTACCCCTCATTTCGAACAGTCATTTTTGCCTCGTTTCATCGCAGAATGTATGCGATTCAATGAGACAAACATTTCTATTTAAAAAAAAAACCCTGACGGCTCGGCCTACAGACACAGGTAGATTTCGAAGACGCAGACCGTGGGGCGCCTGCCTGTTTGTTGGGAATTGCGGAAGAAATGACCTTTTTACCATGATGCGGCAGTTGGAACCGCCTACTTCGAAACCTAACTTGTTTGCAGGCGGAGCCAGCAGAGATTTTTTTTTTTTTCTATTAAGAGTTGGTTCTGTAAAAAACTGATCAATGTAACAGTTGTCGATAATATTAAGAGGATTTATAATAAATTTAAGCGGATTGGACATCTTGGGAGTGGACGAAGTTATGAATTTTTTTTCTTCTAAAACCCCCTTCCCCCCCCCCCCTGGGGCCATTTTTAATGCTATCAAAAATCTGTCATACATAAATTTTCGGCCCTTCTCCTAGAAGTCATAATAACTTCAAACGGATTCGATACGTATCATAATTAAGAAATTATGTTTTTTTTTTCTGTTTTCACAAAAAGCCCCCCTCCCCCCTGGTTCGATTTTGCCCATTAACGAACTTGACCGAGATTTTATGCCCCTTGACTTTATGTATCAATTTCGAAAAGATGCGGGAGTTGGAACCGCCTACTTCGAAAAATAACTTGTTTGCAGGCGGAGCCGGCAGGGATTTTTTTTGTTTTTAATTTTTTTTGCTATAACGCTTGGTCCTATAAAAAACTTGTCAATATAAAAGTTTTAGATGATATTAAGAGGATTAACAACAAATTTACGCGGATTTGATATCTTGTGAATTGACGGAGTTATGATTTTTTTTCTTCAAAAACCCCTCTTTTTTCCCCTCCTTGGGGCCATTTTTAATTATATCAAAAATCTGTCCTACATCCATTTTCGGCCCCCACTGGTTCGATTTTGACCATGAACGAACTGGACCGCTATTTGATGCCCCTTGATTTTATGGATCCGTTTGGAAGAGATTTGTGCAGAATTATGGGAGTTATCGTGTTCGTAAAAAAGTGACATAGATAGATAGATAGATAAAGTTTTGAAGTGGGGGTGGTGTTTGGGTTCTGGGAGTCAGGATCGGCGTAGATCTGCAAATTTTTTTCAAAAATTCCAACTTAGGGGAGAATGTAACAGGTAGTATTTCTTACGAAATCTACCTAAAATGCTGGTGATAAAAGATTTAAAAACTCTGTACAGGATGCTCATCGCGGATAGGTTGAGACCTAGAGGAGGAAAGCAAACACTAGGTGTATACGTCAGTCCATAGAAAAAGGATTCCTTCTTCTATGGGTCAGTCAGTCCCTCTTTCTAGAGCTAATATATAGAGCTCCTATTATAGGAGTCTTACCTCTCCCTGTTCGGCCAGTGATGTAGTCGAAGAAGGTACGCAGGAGGGCGGCACCCCCCTCATTTTTAACACTTTCCAACCTAGTGGAAAAGTGTTTATGACTTCGGTTTGTCTGGCCGTCTGCCGTCTGTCCGTGCTCTAACTCCCGTAAATAGGCTCGTATTGCTCTGCAATTTTTATATGTTTTTGTCGTTCTCTATAGCATGTTCCCTATTTCAACGGAAGTGTGTAGCACTTATAGTTTTTTTACAGGGACACTCAAAAGAGTTCCGTTACAGGACGGTCTATGGGGAAAAATCATTTGCGGTTCATTTTAATGATGTTATACAATTTCAAACACATCGTAATTGATATATATCACTAAGGTGCATTACAAGAAGCTTAATATAGAATAGGGTGTGCATAGCACTTATAGTTGCTTTACAGGGACAGTCAAAAGAATTCCGTTACATGACGTCTATGGAGAAAAATCGTCTGCGATTTATTTAAATAATGTTTCACTATTTTAAACGCCTTGAAATTTATATAGATCACTAAGGTGCATGACAAGAGGCTTACTACAGAATAGTGTGTGTATAGCAGTCATCGTTCATGGACAGGGACACACAAAAGAATTCTCTACCGTATGTTAACAATAATTCCTGGAAGTGCGTTTTTAGTTACTGAACGCGATTTTAAATTGAACTCACTTTTTGTTTATTACGTGGTGTGTATAATTTCTGTAGATAATATACAGGGAAGCACAAAAGTTCGCAAACACATTTCCGTTTATGGACAGAAACTCCAGAAGAACAATTTTAAACTGTGCTCCGCGTTTCTTAACTGAACTAAAATTTAACATCCGATGTACAAAATCTATACAACTATATCAAATACAAATCTATAGATCCTATACAGGTAATAAAAGTATTCGGATATTTTTCCGAATATTGTATATGTTGGAAATATATGTTGGAAATTCCTGAAATGACGTTTTTAAATAGGTTATGCGTTTTCCAAATTGTTTACCTCGATGTTATCTTTCAGCTTATGAAACAGTCATGATTTGTAAAATTATTTTGGAAGCATTGGAAAGTGTTACATAATCTATGCTTGACGCACGATTTTTCGTTCTTGTTTTTTTTTTTTTTTTTTTTTTTATCTTAAACGTTCCCTATTGCTAGGGACACGGGAGAAGGCCGACTTTTCAAACTTATTAATTTCTTTTAAAGGAATCAATTTTTATGAAATAAAGCAGTGATTTTTAACACTTTTCATTGAAAGTTGAAAAAAGTGTTTATGATTTCGGATCGTCTGTCTGCTTGCCTATTTATCTGTACTTCCGTAAGTTTGCTTGAACTATGGACAAAATGGATGAATTTGTTTTAGGGTCATTGCAATATTATCACTACTGAAAATGGTATAGATAGCCGAAACCATCGTTTAAATGCGATGATGTTCGTCCATTCACATAGTGTGCTGTGTCCTCTAAAAAAAAAAAAAAAAATCTCTGACGGCTCGGCCTACATGCACAGGTAGATTTCGAAGACGCAGACCGTGGGGCGCCTGTTTCATGGGAATTGCGGAAGAAATTACCTTTTTGCTATGATGCCGCAGTTGGATTCCATAAACGACCGCCCACTCCGTAATCTAACTTGTTCGCAAAAGGAGCCGGCAGGGTTTTTTTTTTTTTTTTTTTTTTTTTTTTTTTTTGCTATAAGGGTTGGTTTTATAAAAAACTTGTCAATATAAAAGTTTTAGATACTATTAAAAGGATTTATAATAAATTGAAGCGGATTGGATATCTTGAGAATGGACGAAGTTATGAATTTTTTTCTTCTAAAACCCCCCTCCCCCCCCCCCCTTGGGACCATTTTTAATGCTATCAAAAATCTGTTATAACTTTAAACGGATATTCGATACCTATCGTAATTAAGACATTATGGGTTTTTTTCTGTTTTCAGAAAAAGACTCCCCCCCCCTCGATTTTGCCCGTTAACGAACTTGACCGAGATTTTATGCCCCTTGATTTTATGTATCAATTTGGAAGGATAGATAGATAGATAAAGTTTTGAACTGGGGGTGTTTTGGGGTTCTGGAAGTCATGATCGACGTAGATCTGCAAAAATTTTCAGAAATTCCAACTTAGGGGAGAATGTAATAGGTTGTATTTCTTACGAAATCTACCTAAAAACCCACAGTTAAATATTTCCTGAAAAAAACTCACCTTGGTACTACATTCAATATTTCACTAAAGTCAATTTTTGTGTTTCTGTTTTTATGCACCCTAGAATTTTAGAATAATCTACATAATTTTTCATTTTTTTTTTTTTTTATGTTAAACCATTAATAATAGGTAATAAAATGCTTCATTTTCAGCTGATTATCTCAGGTGTGAGTATTTTTCAGACAATATGGGTTATTTTTTGAAAAAGTGGGGATTTTTTTTAAATCAAATTCTCCCATAATTGGCCGCCATTTTGTAATAAAGTGTTAAAATGAAAAATGCTCCACATTAAAATGTTAGTCAGAACAATTTAGCCATGTTTAATTTTTATAAATTCTTTATTAGACTTTATGCCCCTAGAGAAAATTTCAAAAAATGTTTTTTTTTTTTTAATTATTATTATAATTATTTAGAGGACAGCACAATACATACACAGACTCGCCGTAAAGCAGCAAAAACGGGCTTTAGGGATCTGAAAACATACGGAAATACCGACATACGCACATACATAGATATACACAGAATCGTTCTAAAAAAGCAAAAAAAGCGGTTCCAGGGAACCTCAAAACGTAAAGCCATGCCAAAATGTCATAGTCCTCTTTTTTAGGTAGATTTCGTTACCTATTACATTCTCCCCTAAGTTGGAATTTTTGAAACATTTTTGCACAACTACGCCGATTATAACTCCAAGAACCCAAAACCCCTTTCAAAACTTTATATTATATATATATATATATATGTCACTTTTTTATGAACACGATAACTGGAAAAATTCTGCATAAATCTCTTTCAAACGGATACATAAAATCAAGGGGCATCCAATCTCGGTCAAGTTCGTGAATGGGCAAAATCGAACCAAGGGGGAGGGGGGAAATGGGGAGGCTTTTTGTGAAAACAGAAAAAACCCCATAATTTCTCAAGTATGATATACGTATCGAATATCCGTTTAAAGTTATAATGACTTCTAGGAAAAGGGCCGAAAATTTACGTGTGACAGATTTTTTATAGCATTAAAAATGAGCTCAAAGGGGGGAAAAGGGGGGGTTTTAGAAGAAAAAAAATCATAACTTCGTCCAATCCGCTTCAATTTATTATTAATCCTCTTAATATTATCTAAAACTTTTGTACTGACACGTTTTTTATAGGACCCGCCCTTATAGCAAAAAAATAAAAAAAATAAAAAAAAAAATCCCTGCCGGCTCCGCCTGCAAACAAATTAGGTTTCGAAGTGGGTGGTTACCATCTGCCGTATCGCGGCAAAAAGATCATTTCTTCCGCAATCCCCAACCAACAGGCGCCTCACGGTCTGCGTATTCGAAATCTACCTGAGCCTGTAGGCCGAGCCGTTAGGGATTTTTTTTTCTTTTAATTAATTTTTTTAAACCATCATTCATTCGGAAAAATAAATTAAGGTAACTAGTAATTTTGAAAGACAATAATACTATTAACAATCTTTAAAGCCAAGAGTTTTTGGCGTTTCTACGCAGCCTGATTTTAGAAGATGAGTCTTCAACAATCTATCCTAAAAATTCCACTATAACGAAGAACGGCAGAGTTGGAGATTGGAATTTATTTTTATGACAGTTCAGCATTTTACAGGGTTCACAATGACTTGAAAAGAAACAAATCCAAGGAGTCCAGAATAATTTTTAAAGGGCTCACACAGAGAAAAACATATTCTTTTAAAATCTAATAATGGGTGCTTAAAATTGCACAGTATTCCCACTCTATTGCTTACTGGTTTCATAAATTTGAATTCAAAATAGCCAGATACTTGTCAGGCATCCCATCCAGATTTTTAAAAAGGAAAAAGCCACGTGTTAATGGAACGCTCAATTTTCCTTCGCCATCATTTAAGGAGTATTCTGTTTACTTAAGGAGTCCTTGGAAACTTTTTCATTTCTAAAGAGGTGGAAGATCACGTTGAGTAGCGTGAAAATGACAATTATTAAAACCAGTAACGGAAGTAACATATAGATAGTGAACAATATTAATTAATTAAATTACAACGACCTGGGACCCGGAGCCGGAAAATTTGTTGATGCTCCAGCTCCGCTCCCAGATAATAAGCTATGGGATCCAGCTCCGACTCCACACTTTTGAGTTTCAGATTTTAACTTGCAATTTTTATTATTAACCCATTTTAGGCTAAGCATAGAAATTTTATAAAATGTGGTATTATTTGCCTTGAAATTTGCTTAAATTACATTCATTAAGACACCAAAAAGTTTCGTGCATGAAAAATAATATTTTATTTAATTTGATAATTTACCATTAAATTTAAATAAAATAGTTTAAGTTTTCTTATGGCATTTGTTTTATTTTTATTTCATTTACAGAACTTGCAACTTTGCTCCATTATAAAAACATAGGATTAATCTCAAGTGGAATAATTATACATTTTCAAAAAGTCGAATTTGTCAATAACCGTTTCAAGTAAAAAACCAGCGTATTTTGAAAATTTCTCAACAGAAAGTGATTACTTCAATTGAATTGCTAATATTTTATAGATGTCTCCAGAACCCTTAAAAATAGCAGAAAAATAAAATGAGCGAAAAATATACATCACAGTGTTAATAAAAGTATATTTATTGAAATGGTGCGTTTACGCACCTTTGGCCGAAAATGTGTTAAAAGGAACATTAAAACTAGTCGGATGTGCCAATCCCAAAACTTTCTTCTATCTCAGTCATGTTAATACTTCAAAATTCGCTATCACATCGCCAATAAAATCAATATTTTTCGTCATTCGGGTTACCGGGATGCAATCCACTGATGTATACTAAACTACGAAAAGTCCTTCTGGCCTGAACCGACAGGAACACATATTCCTATTCCTTGGTTTTATGATTTTAGCTAATTAATTTAATGGAAAACACGAAGGTAAAACGCGTGGAACCTAAATAAAGAAGATTCAATCCCAGTTCTCGTTAACATTGAATTTGAATGAGAATATCACCAAATTAGTCCTCTACAGCCAAGTTGGCTTCATTTATGGCAACTTATTTTGGTCGCCAAATTTGGCGATATTCCGCCAACTGTCGCCAAGTTTGGCGAGAATTTGACGTTGGCGAATATAAATATATAGTGATAAGCAAATAATAGGATTAATGGTTACAACAATGAAAGAAAATTTGCCGAAACCATGTTAACTAAAGCTCATAAATTAAACCCGTTTATGGATGAATTCTGCTGTCTTCTTTGAAAATGTTAGCCACCCTAAAATTTCAAACTGCTATATCTCAGCCATTTTTTAACATAGAGGCAAAGCAAAAATTGTTCCGGATTCTCCGGATCAAGGCCGAACATTTAACGAAAAATAAGTTTTAGGATTTCTAATTTTTTTGAATTTGCACATCTTTTTTGAATTTGAAATCTTTAAATGGCTATTGCAACGCCCCCTTTCGTCGAAATATCCCCAAATTCTAATAGAACCTGCTTGCCATAGCCAAAAACATAGAAAGAAAATGTTGTTCAATTTGAAGCATAACTTCATACATTTTTTGATGATACAATAGTGAAAATGGAACAAAAATATCGATCACAGCGCCCCCTTTCGTCGAAATATCCCCAAATTCTAATAGAACCTGCCTGCCATAGCCAAAAACATAGAAAAAAAATGTGGTTGAATTTGAAGCATAACTTCATACACTTTTCGATGATACAATAGTGAAAATGGAACAAAACTATCGATCACAGCGCCCCCTTTCGTCGAAATATTCCCAAATTCTGAGAGAATCTGCTTGCCATAGCCAAAAACCTAGAAAAAAAATATGGTTCAATTTGAAGTATAACTTTATACACTTTTAGATGGTACAATAGTGAAAATGGAACAAAAATATCGATCACAGCGCCCCCTTTCGTCGAAATATCCCCAAATTCTGATAGAATCTGCTTGCCATAGCCAAAAACATAGAAAAAAAATTAGGTTCAATTTGAAGCATAACTTCATACACTTTTAGATGGTACAATAGTGAAAATGGAACAAAACTATCGATCACAGCGCCCCCTTTCGTCGAAATATCCCCAAATTCTGATAGAATCTGCTTGCCATAGCCAAAAACATAGAAAAAAAATTAGGTTCAATTTGAAGCATAACTTCATACACTTTTAGATGGTACAATTAAAAGCCACACAGACGGACAGACGGACAGACAGACATTTTGTAAAAACATGTTTTTCGGAATCTCTGACCGCTAAAACGTGTAAATTCGTCGAAAACCGGAAGTCGAAAAAAAATTTCGATTACAATACTTTCTTCTATTATAGATAGAAGAAAGTAAAAATAATAACATACTCATCAGCTCACACTGAAAATACAAATTTATTTAAATTCACAGTTGAGTTCATTCTTAAGAAAAGAAGTGAATCTAATAAATCCTCCTTCCTATTTGATCTTAAATGTATTTTAATGAAGAGAATAGAGCAATGCCATTACAATCTTGCATGTCTGTAGGATACAATGAAATTACTTTAAATGCACTCACATTTTTCTTTAGTCTTGGCGCATTTTCTATTTTTTTACAACATTTAAAAGAATATTAAAAAAAACTAAAGGAGCCCTGGAGCAGGGGAAAATTTAGAGCTCCAGCTCTAGGGGAAAACACAGATTCGGAGCATGCTGGCTCCGGGTCACTGACAACGACAAAAATGTATTTTTTAAATTATGAATATTAAAATACGCCCTTTCCACGCTAAATTTTAAAATAATTCTACTGTAGATCTATATCTATACTAATATTATAAAGGAGTAAAGATTGTTTGTTTGTTTGTTTGTAGGGGGTAATCTCTGGAACTACCGAACCAATTTCAAAAGTGATGGGTGGCAAATTGATGGTGACAACCCCTGCTCCAACATAGGCTATATTTTATGTCGGTGCTACTAACCCCAGAGGGTGCAGGAGCAAAAAACGTTCTAAAATTGCGATTTTTTAGCTATCAAACTGGCTATCAAGCCCTGAGAGCTTGCCAGCCGGTTCTGTATGTATGTATGTACGTACGTAATGCGATAACTCTTCATAGAAATATCCGTTTTCCTTCAAATTTTGTTTATAGGTTCACTGTATTAAGGCGCTTCCCTGATTAGTTTTCGGGATTGATTGGTTAAGTATAAAGGGGGTGGAACAAGGGGCTATTTCCCCCCCTTAATTTATATAAATGGGTTTTTCATGCAGAATTATCCCATTTGCTTCAAAATTTGTTTATAGGTTCATTGAGTTAAGACGCTTCCCTGATTAGTTTTCGGGATTGATTGGTTAAGTATAAAGGGGGGGAACGGAGGGGGCTAATCCGCCTTAATTTATATAAATGGGTTTTTCATGCAGAATTATCGGATTTTCTTCAAATTTTGTATATATATTCATTGTAATTAGAGATTTACCTGATTAGTTTAAAGGGTTCATTAGTTAACTATGAGGTGGGTAACGGGGGGATGACCTCCCCCCCCCCTTAATATATTGTTTATTTCTTTATTTTTCGATGGGCTTATTTCAAATTCTTTGAAATAAGAGTATAATATACAATTAGTGTGAATAGCCTGTGAACTCAATGCTCTCAGTTTAACTGCGCAGTTTTTATTTTTATTTTTTATACTGAAGGAGCTAGAAATTTGAAATTTGTCATTGTAGTTACTTATAAGATGTAAATGCTCTCTAACAACAAAATAAAAAAGAAATTGAAATTTAAAAGGGTGAAATGAGCGAAAAGCGTTCTAAAAACAGTCTAAATTACAATTTCTATGAAATCTCTGGAACTACAGAACCGATTTCAAAAGCAATGGTGGCAAATTGATGGGGACAATCCCTACTCCAACATAGGCTATATTTTATGTCGGTGCCACTAACATCAATGGGGTGCAGGATCGAAAAATGTTCGAAAATTGCGACTTTTTTATACTGAAGGGGCAAGAAATTTGAAATTTAGCATTGTAGTTACTTATAAGATGTAAATGCTCTCTAAGAATAAATTTTAAAAAAATCGAGATTTAAATGGGTGAAATGAGCGAAAAGCGTTCTGAAGTCATTCTAAATTACAATTTCTATGGAATCTCTGGAACCACGGAATCGATTTCAAAAGTGATGGTGGCAAATTGGTGGTGACAATCCCTGCTCCAACAGCCTCTTTAATAAAAAACTATGCGTTGCTGACGACTGGGTTTTTCGCTAATTGTTGCACCAGATTAATCTCGGAAAATGAAACATTTGAAGTTACTGAAAAAAATGATAGCTCAAAAAGTATTTGTCAGAAAATTGTTAGACAAACTGCGTTTGAAAGGTAAAAAATTGTATTTTTCTTGATATAAATTTCAAATCTAATGATTATGCCGTTTTTCAAATATTGAATTTCAAAAATTATTAAATTTTACAATGGAGTACCATAGCGAAACCTTCACGCGTAAAAAGATAATGATAAGGGCGACGTGTCCTGACGTGTATATTGGCTATAGCACGAGTCACAAATTATAGTAGCCTTATTATTCTGTTAAAATATAAAAGTTCTTTATGAAATGTCAATATTTTGTTTGATTAAAGGTTCGTTAAAAGAAATTGACCAGCGTAGCTTGCTAATATTTAATATTTCATTTACTATTTCACACTGAACCTAAATTCAAATTCATTCATTAGCATAATGAACGGCTTTTATAATCTTGTATAATCAAATTCATTAGCATTATGAACAGTTTTTTATAATCCTATTCACTCAATTTTCAAAAAAAAAAAAAAAAAAATAGATTTAAGTTTTCAATACACAAAGTTCTATGACAAAAATCAGGCTCAATTTAAATTCAGAATACATGAAAATTCGTAAAATGCAAAATTTTAAGGTTCTGTGATAATTCATTTCCAAATGAGAGTGCGCGCAATGCCAAAAAAAAATACACTTTTGTGAAAAAGGATTTCAAAGGTAACTTTTATAATATATATATATATATATATATATATATATATTGGGCTGTTTAATAGCCTCTGCTTGTTAACTAGGAGAAGACCCTTTAAATGCCTCAGAGGAGGACTTAAAGGAATCGACTGGGAGCAGAGACTTAATGTCCAATCCGCACCTTCCATCGGTGCAGCCTGTTAGTACCCTTGCCTAGTGCATGGGGAACGAACGCGGATGGGCTTCCTCCAACCCGCTTGATATATATATATATATTGGGCTGTTTAATAGCCTCTGCTTGTTAACTAGGAGAAGACCCTTTAAATGCCTCAGAGGAGGACTTAAAGGAATCGACTGGGAGCAGAGACTTAATGTCCAATCCGCACCTTCCATCGGTGCAGCCTGTTAGTACCCTTGCCTAGTGCATGGGGAACGAACGCGGATGGGCTTCCTCCAACCCGTTTGGCCAGCGTGGAGGAATTTGGCCACCTCCCCCCTTATTTTAACATGAATTCACACAAATCACGGCCCTCAATTCCCGGCAGTCTGCATGTTCCTGATTACGGCAGCGATCAGAAAGACATGAAGACAGAGGGTGCTAAGAATGACCGGGCTCGGCTTGGCTGCCATAAGTTGATGACCTTGACTACGTATAATGGACGATCCTTATCTTCTGAAAGTCGTTTACAGGAACTTGAAGAAGAATTAGAAAGAATCAACTGGGACATCCTAGGATTATGCGAAGTAAGAAGAAAAGGTGAAGAGAAGATTGATCTTGCCAGTGGGCATGCATTGTACTACAGAGGTACAGAAGATGGAAAAACAAGTGGTGTAGGATTTCTGATTCATAAAAGGTGGAAGAATCACATCGTAGAATATGATAGTGCATCAGATAGAGTTGCAAGGTTAGTTATACAAGTGTCAAAAAGATACAAGCTGCAAATTACCCAAGTTTATGCACCAACAATTAGCTATACTGATGAAGAAATTGAGGATTTCTATGAAGAAGTAGCTTCAGTGCATCAAAAAGGAAAATGCTACATAAAATTAATAATGGGAGACTGGAATGCTAGAATTGGGGAAAAAAAGAAAGGTGAGTTCTCGGTAGGAAATCATGGATATGGGGTGCGTAATGAAAGAGGAAACAGATTGATTGAATTTGCAGAATGTGAACAGATGTATATCATGAATTCATTTTTCAAGAAAAAGCCACATAGAAAATGGACATGGCGTAGTGCAAATGGCTCAACAAGTGAAATCGACTATATCTTGACAAACAAAAAGCATCTTATTCAGGATTGCAGCGTTCTCAATAACTTCAATACAGGAAGCGATCACAGGTTAGTTAGATGCAAACTGCTTTTAAATACTAAAGTGGAAAGAATGAAGCTTTTGCAATGCTCAAAGAAATCAGTCGATATTATGAATCTCCAGAAACATAAAGAAGAATTTAATTTAGAACTTAAAAATCGTTTTCAAGTACTTCAATCAATCTTAGAAGAAGAACAAGATGTTACAGTAGTGAACAAGAAAATAACAAATACTCTACAAGAAATTGCAAGGACGATAGCTGGTGAAGCACAAGTAAAGCAAACAAAGAAAATAACAGAAGAAACAAGAAGATTGATGAAGAAACGCAGAGAATTTAAAATGAAGAAAAACTATCCTAAATCAAGAGTTGAATATGCAGAATTATGTAAAACGGTAAGAAAATGTGTTACAGAAGATATCAGAAAATTTAACTGTGATCTTGTCAAAAAAGTTCTAGAAGATAACAAAAGTTTAAAATCAGCTAAGCGCAAACTGTGTGTTGGAAGAAAAGGTATTTTTGCACTGAAGAGAGCAGATGGAACAATCACCAAAATCAATAATGAAATAGTACACATTGTCGAAAAATTCTATAGCGATCTATATAAATGTGAAGATCAAAGGGAAATCAACCTACGTGATCCACTAGTAAACATAACAGAAACTGAAGAGAAAATCCCAGTGATGACAGATGAAGTTGTACAAGCCATTAGAGGCATGAAAAGAGGTAAATGCCCTGGCGAAGATGGAATTACAATTGACCTTATCAAAGAAGCAGGAGAAGAATTTGCAAAAATGCTAGCCTTACTGTTTTCCAAATGTCTCGAGAAATCAGATGTACCAGAAGATTGGAATAATGCTGTGATGGTGTTACTTTATAAGAAAGGAGAAAAGGAAAACATTAAAAACTACCGTCCAATCAGCTTACTGTCAGTGATTTATAAAATTTTCACCAAAGTTTTAACGGCAAGACTTGAATCAGCTCTGGACTCAGCTCAACCTAGAGAACAAGCAGGATTTCGAAGTGGATTTAGCACAATGGATCATATTCAAACAGTAAGAGAAGTTATAGGAAAACATAAAGAATATAATTTACCTCTCTGCCTTGCCTTTATTGATTATGAAAAAGCATTTGATTCGGTCTACACATCTGCAGTAATTACTTCTCTGGAGGACATTGGTATAGACAAACCTTATATCAATATCATAAAGAAGATCTACAAGAAAGCAACAGCCACCATCCGTTTGGACAAAGGAAAAGCGAAGATCAAGCTTGGAAGAGGAGTAAGACAAGGAGACACCCTTTCGCCTAAGCTTTTTACTGCTGTCTTAGAAAGTATTTTCAAGAAGCTGGATTGGGAAAACAAAGGGATTAGAATAAATGGGGAATATTTAAGCCATCTCCGGTTTGCTGATGACATTTTAATTTTCAGTAATAGCCCTGAAGAATTGCAAAATATGCTAAAAGATTTGGCAGAAGCTAGCATTAAGGTGGGATTAAAAATAAATTTGGAAAAGACTAAGGTGATGTTCAATTCATTTGCATCAAAAAAGAAAATCGTCTACAACAACACTGAGATTAAAGATGTTGAAAGTTATGTGTACCTTGGACAAGAAATATCATCAGACAACAGTATCATGAATGAAATCAATAGAAGAATAAGAAATGGATGGAGTGCTTTTGGGAAGAACAATATTATTTTGAAGAGTAACATGCCTCTTTGTTTGAAAAGAAAGGTGTTTAACCAATGTGTTTTGCCTGCACTAACTTATGGAGCAGAAACTTGGACACTAACAAAACGGATGGTACAAAGATTACAAACAACACAGCGAAGTATGGAAAGATGTATGCTAGGCATAACCAGAAGAGACCGAAAGAGAATAACGTGGATAAGAAGTCAGACGAAAGTTTTTGACATCATCGAGAGAATTAAACGGCTAAAATGGAAATGGGCTGGGCACATTGCAAGAAGACAAGACAATAGATGGAGCACAAACACCCTACAGTGGTATCCCAGAGATGTAAAATGACCAAGAAGACGACCTCAAGTAAGATGGAGTGACGAAATCAGAAAAGTGGCCGGTGTTAATTGGATGACTAAAGCACTAGACAGGCAACAATGGAAAAATCTGGGCGAGACCTACATCCAGCAGTGGATTAAAAACGGTTGATGATGATGATGATGATATATATATATTATAAAAGTTACCTTTGAAATCCTTTTTCACAAATATATATATATATATATATATATATATATATTATAAAAGTTACCTTTGAAATCCTTTTTCACAAAAGTGTATTTTTTTTGGCATTGCGCGCACTCTCATTTGGAAATGAATTATCACAGAACCTTAAAATTTTGCATTTTACGAATTTTCATGTATTCTGAATTTAAATTGAGCCTGATTTTTGTCATAGAACTTTGTGTATTGAAAACTTAAATCTATTTTTTTTTTTTTTTTTTGAAAATTGAGTGAATAGGATTATAAAAAACTGTTCATAATGCTAATGAATTTGATTATACAAGATTATAAAGGCCGTTCATTATGCTAATGAATGAATTTGAATTTAGGTTCAGTGTGAAATAGTAAATGAAATATTGAATACTAGCAAGCTACGCTGGTCAATTTCTTTTAACGAACCTTTAATCAAACAAAATATTGACATTTCATAAATAACTTTTATATTTTAACAGAATAATAAGGCTACTATAATTTGTGACTCGTGCTATAGCCAATATACACGTCAGGACACGTCGCCCTTATCATTATCTTTTTACGCGTGAAGGTTTCGCTATGGTACTCCATTGTGAAATTTGGTAATTTTTGAAATTCAATATTTGAAAAACGGCATAATCATTAGATTTGAAATTTATATCAAGAAAAATACAATTTTTTAACTTTCAAACGCAGTTTGTCTAACAATTTTCTGACAAATACTTTTTGAGCTATCATTTTTTTCAGTAACTTCAAATGTTTCATTTTCCGAGATTAATCTGGTGCAACAATTAGCGAAAAACCCAGTCGTCAGCAACGCATAGTTTTTTATTAAAGAGGCTGTTGGAGCAGGGATTGTCACCACCAATTTGCCACCATCACTTTTGAAATCGATTCCGTGGTTCCAGAGATTCCATAGAAATTGTAATTTAGAATGACTTCAGAACGCTTTTCGCTCATTTCACCCATTTAAATCTCGATTTTTTTTTAAATTTATTCTTAGAGAGCATTTACATCTTATAAGTAACTACAATGCTAAATTTCAAATTTCTTGCCCCTTCAGTATAAAAAAGTCGCAATTTTCGAACATTTTTCGATCCTGCACCCCATTGATGTTAGTGGCACCGACATAAAATATAGCCTATGTTGGAGTAGGGATTGTCCCCATCAATTTGCCACCATTGCTTTTGAAATCGGTTCTGTAGTTCCAGAGATTTCATAGAAATTGTAATTTAGACTGTTTTTAGAACGCTTTTCGCTCATTTCACCCTTTTAAATTTCAATTTCTTTTTTATTTTGTTCTTAGAGAGCATTTACATCTTATAAGTAACTACAATGACAAATTTCAAATTTCTAGCTCCTTCAGTATTAAAAAAAAAAAAAAAAAAAAAAAAAAAACTGCCCAGTTAAACTGAGAGCATTGAGTTCACAGACTATTCACACTAATTGTATATTATACTCTTATTTCAAAGAATTTGAAATAAGCCCATCGAAAAATAAAGAAATAAACAATATATTAAGGGCGGGGGGGGAGGTCATCCCCCGTTACCCCCCTCATAGTTAACTAATGAACCCTTTAAACTAATCAGGTAAATCTGTAATTACAATGAATATATATACAAAATTTGAAGAAAATCCGATAATTCTGCATGAAAAACCCATTTATATAAATTAAGGCGGGATTAGCACCCTCCGTTCCCCCCCCCCCTTTATACTTAACCAATCAATCCCGAAAACTAATCAGGGAAGCGTCTTAACCCAATGAACCTATAAACAAATTTTGAAGCAAATGGGATAATTCTGCATGAAAAACCCATTTATAAAAATTAAGGGGGGGAAATAGCCCCTTGTTCCCCCCCTTTATACTTAACCAATCAATCCCGAAAACTAATCAGGGAAGCGCCTTAACACAGTGAACCTATAAACAAAATTTGAAGGAAAACGGATATTTCTATGAAGAGTTATCGCATTACGTACGTACATACATACATACAGAAACCGGCTGGCAAGCTCTCAGGGCTTGATAGCCAGTTTGATAGCTAAAAAATCGCAATTTTAGAACGTTTTTTGCTCCTGCACCCTCTGGGGTTAGTGGCACCGACATAAAATATAGCCTATATTTTGTTTGATTAAAGGTTCGTTAAAAGAAATTGACCAGCGTAGCTTGCTAGTATTTAATATTTCATTTACTATTTCACACTGAACCTAAATTCAAATTCATTCATTAGCATAATGAACGGCCTTTATAATCTTGTATAATCAAATTCATTAGCATTATGAACAGTTTTTTATAATCCTATTCACTCAATTTTCAAAAAAAAAAAAAAAAAATAGATTTAAGTTTTCAATACACAAAGTTCTATGACAAAAATCAGGCTCAATTTAAATTCAGAATACATGAAAATTCGTAAAATGCAAAATTTTAAGGTTCTGTGATAATTCATTTCCAAATGAGAGTGCGCGCAATGCCAAAAAAAATACACTTTTGTGAAAAAGGATTTCAAAGGTAACTTTTATAATATATATATATATATATATATATATATATATCATAGAAACTCGACAGAGTTTCTCGCCAAGCATAAGAAACAGCAATGCATTGAACCGTAAATGAAAGGAATTTCCGCCAATGGATGCCAAACGATTTTACAATTTTTTTTTTTTTTTTTAACTCTGTCTAGTTTATATTTTGCGGACGGGACAAAACGGGTTTTTGACACATCTATATCTCGCGTTCTATTTATGATAGAAACAAAATTCTTGATTCTATGGAATGGGGCGTGCCACGGGACTAAGAATTCAAAAGTAAAGCAAAATCCGACGAATAGTTTTTCAGTAAATGCGATTTTAAAAGTGCTGTTTTTTGCCCTTTTTAAATCTTGTTCAGACCAAAAACTGTTGACAGGGCTACAGCAATGTGTAATTATAGGATTTTTACGCGGTTTACGTTATTTGAATCGTTTTTATGAGTAGTTCGAACCTTTGTAAGTTTCATGTAAAAATATTAATTAGTTTTTGATTTATATCAGTTTAAAGTTATTGATTCCTATACTTAACATAGAGCATAAAACTGTTGACAGGGCTACAGCAATGTGTAACTATCGGATTTTTACGCGGTTTACATTATTTGAATAGTTTTTAGGAGTAGTTCAAACCTTTGTAAGTTTCATGTAAAAATATTAATTAGTTTTTGATTTATATCAGTTTAAAGTTATTGATTCCTATACTTAACATAGAGCAAAAAAATAATAAATGACCCAACTCTTTTAGGAATGGTCGTATACACATGATATTAAGATATGTTATTACACTCGACCCAAGTAAGCTTCCTATTATAAAAAATCTTAACATTTAAGGTTCGTTTACAGGGTCTCACAAAAGATGTTTTGATATAGGGCTAAAGAGTTGTGTAATTATCCGATTTTTACGCGGTTTGCAGCATTTAAATTGTTTTTATAAGTAGTTCAAATGTTTAATATTTCGTGTAAAAATATTAATTAGTTTTTTATGTATACCACTTTAAAGTGATTTATTCCTATACTTAAGATGAAGCAAACAAAATATTAAATGGTCTAACTCTTTTCAAAAAGAACGTATGCGCATGATGTTAAAATATGTTACTACGAACTACCTAAGTTAGTTGCCTATTGTAAAACAGAATTGTAGAATTTACTGTTCGTTTACAGGGTAACTCAAAAGATTTTTTAATAAGACTAAAAAGTTGTGTAATTAGCAAATTTTTACGTTGAAGTACATGATTCCTGTACTTAACACAGAAGAAAAACAATAGTAAATTGCATAACTTTTGTCAAATTCGCTATATACACAAGATATTCAAATATGTTACTACATCCTCTCTATTGTAAAGCGGCATTGGTGCATATACGTTTCGTTTACAGAGTCTCTTAGAAAATCTTGATTACACTACAACCGATGTATATTTACTGAGTGAGATGTATTTTAATGATTTTACACTGTTTCAATCTCTGTAAGGTTTCATTATCTTGCTTTAAAATTTAATATAAGATCATTTTGTCCGTCTGAAATCTCGTCGATGTTAAGCTCTAAATCTATTAATATATAGTATTTTCATCGATTAAAAAAAACTGTATTTATTTATAAATATATAATTCTAGCGTATTAGGAATTGATTGAAATAGCGATTACGAAATTCCAACTTTACGTTTATGCGCTGAGTAATAGAATGTAAAAATGTTGATACCCCAAGATTACAAGTTTTGCGTTTAAATATTTGCCGTTCATCAAATCTCCGGCTATGACGAACTTAAAATGCTACATTTCGTATACAATAGGTGATCGGTAACGAACTGTTCGGTTTACGAACAAATCGGTTAACGAACACTTTCGCGTGAGATTTTTATGTTCGGAGAACGAACTCCTCACGAAACAAAGCCATGATGAAGCCCTGCCGTGTTTCATATTTGCGGAGCTATATTTATTGCCTCTATTGTCAACTTTGAGAACATTTTAACAGTTGCATACATATGTCCTAATTAATTCATGGACAGCCGGAGATTAGGGACCTATATTTTAGGATCACCGAATCAGAATGAACCGACTATATGAACAGAAATCACTTTAATACTTTTTATACTTTTGCAAACGTTGCGAATTTTATATTTTTCAAATTCTCGAAACGTTGAGTTAAAAAACTTAAACAAATAAAAAACTTCTAAGGTGCTCAGTAATTTTCAAAAATAATATATTTAATATGTTAGTATAAAAATCCCTGTAAATTTTTATACTAATAGAAATAGGTTCGTAGGGAAAAAAATGTTGATTATTCTCGGTAAAGTATGCTCCATAAACTTATCGTTGTAGTTGACCGAAAAAAAGTGCTTCTTATCTTTCCACATTTTTCTGAAACTGTAGTATTTTAATTAGTTTGTAAACTACTGTAAAATTGTGTAATTTTTTGTTTTTGAATGTATATAAACGGAAGAGTGATATAAACAAAAGAAAAAGGAAAATAAATATGTCATAAATAATCTGATGAATACAATGTAAGGAAATTAATATAAAAGTTTCCCAGTTGTTATGGTAGCGACATGTACATTGGAATAAGTCACTCAATAAATTGTATAATTCTGATGTATAATTCTGTTTATAGCATCACTATTATTTTTTGCCCCTTTCATCTTTTCTTTTCTGAATAAAAATGGAATCCGTATAATTGAAATTAAATACCTTACAAAAAGGAGTGATATCTCATCAAAAACAACTCGTTGTAAATGATCCCGCCAAGCCACAAACCTAAAACGTCAGTCACAAAAAGAAGTGATATCACATAAAAAGAAGCGATATAGAAGTGCATACTCCGAGTCCCGTGTAAAAATCTATCACCACTCATAATGTTTCCAAAGGACTCGGAGTGAGGTACAGTATGTGAAAACTGCTTGGCGACCTGCAGACTTTTATAATGTTTGCGTTTCCTGCAATTACATATGGCTATATTATTTTAATTTAATTTAATTTAATTTAATTTGCTCCCATAAAATTGTAAAAAGTTGAAGCTTCTGTGTTTGCATGTCCTTTCTTATTTATGAGCTTGAAAAATCAATTTGTTGATTTAAACTAGAAACACCACTCTTACGAAGAGGATTTTTTAAGTAAACATGTAAAGATTTTGAGTTTGTACAGAGCTAATATTTAACTATTGCAATCATAATATTACCATAGCTTATGCTTCAATGGTAATTGGCCAAAAATACTTAAAACATTTAAGAAAATTTAAGAGTGAAAGATAAAAAATATATATATAATTTGGAGTTGCTATCATTTGAATAAAAATGGATTGAGAAATGAAATATGAACCATATACACTGGAAAATTTGACAAGAGAAGAAATATGGAAAAAACACATGTAGATATAATCGTCAGCCTGGATGTACCCACATGTGTTTTTAAAAAATAATTCATTATTTCATAATTCTACTGGCATATATGCTAAGAACTGGCATATATGCAGTAGAATCACCCAGGTATAATGAATTATTACCAGAATACAATGAGAAATAATAAAATGTGAAATAAAATCCGTAAAGAATAGATAAAATATTTTACACACAGTAATTATCCATAAAACCTAATACAACACAATACTAAATTATTACCAGATAACAATTTAAATTTTAAAATTGGAAAAATCCTTAAAGAATAGATAAAATTTTAAAATTGGAAATAAATAAACTGTAAAGAGTAGATAAAATATTTTACTCACAATTATTATCCAAAAATCTTAACAATCACAATGTTTTCATGATCCCAACACGTCCACATGGCAATAATCATGAAATATCTCATACTTGATTATGATAGTGAAGTTGAGAGAAATTATTAGAAAGTTAAGTTGAGAGTACATTTTTTTGAAATAACACCTTAATTATTACACCATAACACAATTTTATTTAAACACACACTAATTTATTTTTGTGATATACACTTAAAAACAAATTTATATTTGTTAAAATACAAATTTTCCATTTTATTTTTAATCTTTAAAAGTAAAATTAATACACAAGCGTTAAGCGCCCTCTATATATAATTTAAAATTACTATTAACAATATTATTAGCATTTATATGACATGTAAAGTGCTACCCTCTATTGGAATTATTCAAAATTAAGTTTGAGTTATATATTAAATTTGAGTTATATATTAATTATATTAGATTTAATATGATATATAAATATTAGAAAATATTATTATCATTATAGTTTTACATTAAAATCGTACAAACTCCTATTATATCCATAAATTTACACATAATTAATTTTATCTTACATAGTATTTCATACATTCTTAACAACAGTATATATTATGTAAAAGAGATATTTCTTTTAATACAAAGTGCTGGTGCTGCCATCTATGTTAAACTACTTATATATATTATAGAATTTATAAAAAAAATTAATCTTTTTATATACTGCTACAAATAATTAAATGAATTCTGATTTAATACAAATTTCTACCTTCTATCTACCTATATATCGAATAGTATTTACCAAAAATAGTTAAGATATCATACATGTATTTATTAGTTAATGAATTATAACATCCTAATAGAAAAAAAAAATTATATATATATATATATATATATATATATATATATATATATATATATATATATAATATATATATATATATATATATATATATATATATATATATATATCAGGGATCATTCTAGAGAGTTTCAGAAGGGCGGCCTGCCCTCATGCCCTTTTTAGATAAAATCCCACCCTCCTTGCCCCTTTTCTAGGTAGAATTCTACCCTCCTTGCCCTTTCTCCAGGTAGAATTCTACTCTCTTTTTATTCTTGGGTAGAATCTTGCTTTGTCTGCATTGTACTTTCAAAAATTCTTTATCTTTTATTTTTAAAATGCTAGTATGGTACATCAAAAGTACTCCTCTTTCCTTCTTTATTTCTGTGTCAAATGCCCTGGTATGTCTAATCTTTGACTTTAAATGATTCATTTTTTTCATTTATCAATTTTTCCATTGAACAAGACATAAAGGGTAACTAAGGGTCATTGATTAATTTCACCTTGTCTAGTGAAATATAGTATTAGATCAGGCATTCTGGCCTTTGACCACATGATAACTTACATAAGTTCTATAAAAAATTTGAGAAGTAGCTTTAGAACTTTTATTTTGTTGCTTTTTCAAAATCAGTTTTGCAAAAACCGGGAAAAAATTATCTGGTGAATAAAAGTTTTAGAGAGAGAAGTTTTTGAATATCGTAGGAAAGGGGGAAAATGACTGTGAATATAGTAAACAATTTTACAATAAAAATTGAGAACAAGTTTCATTTTGCTTTATTAATACTTTTAAAATAGTGAAGTTATGGAAATTAGAAATGTTATTGGATTTTTTAATTAAGGAGTACTTTAAGCTGTTGCCAGACTTCCCTACCCACCAGTATATTGGTATATGCGCTTATTATAAAAGTGCCCTTTTTATGAAATGATGTGCCCTTTTCAACAAAATTGCCCTTATTATGTAATGTGCACCCTGCCCTTTTTTATGTTCTAGAATGATCCCTGTATATATATATATATATATATATATATATATATATATATATATAGAAAAATTGAAAAAGATAGAGATTGATTTAAATAAAAATAAACTATATATATATTTATATATTACATATAGTGATGTTTGTGATTTATGGTCAACAATGTCATCCATGTATAATTTTATGTGTTTTTGTATAAGTGATTTTTACAGTATTTTTGACATTTTTACAGTATTTTTATATTTTATAGACATTTTTAACATATCAATATAAACACTTAATAAAAAGTGATCGACTAAACGCACAATCACAATAACTGTATAAAGTGTAATAATGTAAAACCAACTTAAGAATTGTTCTTATATGTTATATGTTATAATTTATAAGTATTAAAAACTGAACACCAGTATCACTTAAAAAATAGGTGATCGGCAATGCACAATCACAGAACAATATAAAGTGTATATAATGTTCAATCATTTAATTATTGTCCTAATATGTTTTAATTTTATTGATGTATGTTTAATTGTAAATTGCTATATCATTTGCTATATGTTATCTCACACTAAAACAATAATATTATATACCATGTTTATATTTATATGATGTAATAATTGTTATTTAAAAGAGTTTATGATTGAATTTATCAAAAAAATAGGATACCCATTTTTTTGTGCATGATCACGAATAAATCTAATATTTTTGTTTTTATTATTATCTGAGCATAGGTATTTTATACGATGAAGATAATTTATAATTATATTTTTATAAACTGATTTATGTAAACAAGAAGCAAAATTGGTAAAAATATTTACTTTAAATGGAAAATCAATTCTTTTATCATAAATATCAAAACTTAATTTATAATTATCATTAATTTTAATTTTTAAGTCAAGAAAATTTATATTATTATTAATCAAATCATTTTCACTTAATTTAAGCTGATTAGGATAAAAATTGAGTGGTGATGTGCAATTTTTATCATTGAAATAAAAAATGATAATGTCATCAATATAGCGATAAAATGCATAATCATTGTTCGGACCAATATTTCTTTCATAATAATATAAATAAAGGTCAGACAATATACTAGAAGCGGTCCCACCCTGCGGAATACCCTGGCATTGTTTATAAATAATATTGTCATATATGATGTAATTATTATGCAATGTAAAATTTAGTAAAGTTTTAAAATAATTAACGGAAATATGATCTTTTAATTTTAATTGAGATTTAAATTCTTTAAATAATATACACATTGTTTTATGTAAGTCTTTTATATCAATGTTATTAAATAAATCATTAAAATCCAATGTTTTTATGAATTTTACCGGATTGAAATTATGTATTTTATTAATAAGTTGAAAACTGTTTTTAGGCAATGTTGGTTATTATGTTTTATCGTTATATCATAAATCTGCTTTAAAATATTAAGTAGTAAATTGCTTGCATTATTATTATATGTGTTACACCCGATGGTAACTGTGCGAAATTTAATTGGATTTTTATGAAATTTTGGAATTATAACAAGATAAGGATAATTTAAATTATTACATTTGATTTTTAGTAATTTATGATAATTTAATAATTTTCTATTATTAATTTCAATATTTAATTTAGTTTTATTAAAAATATTACTTGTGTTAATTGCATTGTGAATTAACACCTTATAGTACTCTTTACAGATGATAGCATAATTATTTGGAGATTTATCTACATAAGTAATTATAAATTTGTTTTGTAATTCTGATATATGTTTATTTACATTTTTAAAAGCTGCGTGTGTAATATTTTGATAATTTTTTATAATTTCATTTTTTAATTTATCTATAACAGAAAATCTCCATTCACTAAAATACTCGATTGGTTTATTGTAATCAATAGCAATTTTATATATAAATAAATCAATATCTTGAATAAACTGCAATATTATAGATTTGATATTACACCTATATGGGAGGCGAAATTTTGTTCCATTATGCATTAATTTTTGTAAAATAGGTTGTTCTATAATATTAAGATCACCAGTAATGATATGACCATGTGTTGTATTTATGTACTTTTGAAATTTTGGGTCATTACAATAACAAGGGTAATTATTTGAAGAGACCATTTGTTTTGCTAAAGAATTGTAATTAAAAATTTTGCGTCCAAGTGTGCGATTATATTTATATGCCTTGTGAATGGTAAAATTTTTTATTGGAAAATTATTTGTAGTGTTGTTTATGATATTGTGTAAATTGATATTATTAATATATATATATATGATGATGATCATACGCATATTAATAACATTGTACCTTATAATAAACGTTAACTAAATTGAGATATATTGCAGTAATTCTAGCGTAAGCGGAATCGCATAGATCTGGGGAAAAATCCGTTCTGTCAGTTCTTT
Source organism: Maratus michaelseni (assembly GCA_963931845.1). Taxonomy (NCBI): domain Eukaryota; kingdom Metazoa; phylum Arthropoda; class Arachnida; order Araneae; family Salticidae; genus Maratus; species Maratus michaelseni. The sequence goes on along the minus strand of OZ007592.1, from coordinate 3,069,153 downwards.
CGCATACAAAAATATTTTAAAAATGATGTAACAAAAATTACAAATTTATTTTTTCCGATTTTCAAAATTGATATACTGCATATATTATAAAAGCCTGCAGGTCGCCAAGCAGTTTTCACATACTGTACCTCACTCCCAGTCCTTTGGAAACATTATGAGTGGTGATAGATTTTTACACGGGACTCTGAGTATGCACTTCTATATCGCTTCTTTTTATGTGATATCACTTCTTTTTGTGACTGACGTTTTAGGTTTGTGGCTTGGCGGGATCATTTACAACGAGTTGTTTTTGATGAGATATATATATACTAGATGGTACCCGTCAAAATTTGACAGTAAATAACTTGAAAGCTCCTTTAGAAATATACTTTTATTTTTAATTAGATGCTTTTAAAGTAGTTAAGTATTGAAAAATGTATCAATTGTTGTACTGTGTTAGCGATTCCTATAGATATAATAAGACGACAGATTGTGGTGTCAGTCCAGCCAACTCAACGAATGAAGTGAAATAATTTTAAGCTTGTCTATTATACTTGGATTATTTTAGCAAGAATTTAACTAAAAATATTAATTGAATGATTTATTTTTACTGACTACAGTCTCAAAAATTAATATATATATATATATATATATATATATATATATATATATATATATATATATATCAATATTTAGTATTTTTCTTTCTTTTTTTTTTCTTTTTTTTTTTTAAATTACGCGGCCTTTAAAAATTTTCATTAATTTTATTTTTATCAGCCTGACTCTAAAACACAGATAAACCATGGATATCACGATGATTGTTTTTATAATTCTTATATGGATATTTTTGCGCCTTTCTTTTTTCTTTTATTTTCTTTTAAGGAGAATAATAATATATTTTTCTTAGTTATTCAAATATATCTTGTTGATAATTGTACTATTGTACGACAATGCATAGATAAAAGTTTAGATCACTTTATTTAATCGATAACTACATGCAAAATCTTTTTATTTTGATATTTATAATATAAAATAAGTAATTTAAAAAATATTGTCGGTTGTTAAATTTTATATACCACAGTCCTAATATTTTGAAAAAATAACAACATTTAGTATTTCTGATTTATTTATTTTTAAACTACACGACCTTTAAAAAATTTCATTAAAGTAATTTTTATCAGTCTGATTCTAAAACCCCGAATTTAAAATTTGCTGTTTGTAGCTAACGATTTATAATACACATTTTTTAATTACTTGAATTTATATTTTCCATTTTCACACATTATTTAATTGTTAAATCATGGATATCAAGATAATTTAGAGTTCCTGTATGCATATTTTCCCTTCTTTTTGTTTTCTCTCCTTTTATTTTTGCTTTTGTACGAAAAATAATCCCATACTTATCTTATTATATATATATAACATCTTGATAATGGCCATACCAAATATAATAAAAAATGTAGACTACTTCAATTTATTTAGTCGATAATTAGATGCTCGATCTTTTAATTTAAATACTTTAAATATATATTTAGTAAATAAAACAAAAATTCTTGGGTGTTAAATTTTAATTATAAAGTATTCGAATAAAAAAAAAATATAAATTATCTAATTTTCCCTCCTGAATTAAATATGGCATTATTAAAACGAATTATTGCCAATAAAAAAAAAAAAAAAAATCATTCGGCCCATAGCGGGGATCGAACCGACACGATGATAGAAAGAGAGAAGAAACGCGCGCCTTATACAACTGGGCCACCCTTTTATTACTCGAGTGTGCTCTAAAACTCGTTAGGTTGTAGATTTAAGTTTACGCATGCGCAAAAGAGACAAATTCGTGTGAAAAATTTATTTGACGAAAATCCCTTTTCCTTTTAATATATAAGATATATAACCATTAAATGAACGTTAAAACCATATATATATATATATATATATATATATATATATATACCGCAAACCAACCCCCTACCTGCTGGGCATGAGTGCCTAGCTTGACGAATGAGTACCTAGACGCGAGACGACGATATTCGCGGGAGATTTCGACGGGCGGAGCCCGCTATTATACTCTGTCATAATAATATCTGTCATTTTTTTTGAAAAATCGTTTTTTTTTTTTTTTTTTTTTTTTTTTTAAATCGATTTTTTTTCCAACGTGACATTTCCCCTTAAGTAGTCCTGTAAGCAAAGTTGTAAAAAACCCGGGTTTAAAGAATAAAAAAAAAAAACAGCCTGGGCGGGTAGCTGGGCAGGTACCCGGACAACTAACCTCTACAATCCTTATGGTTGTAAAAAAAACGTTTTTTTAAAACCCAGCTCGGGCGGGTAGCTGGGTGGGTAGCCGGGCAGCAAATTCACAATCACTCAACGTCCTACGCACTTGACGCCAACCTCTGTCGCCAAGCGCTTTGGCAAGAAAATGAACTTCGCGCATGTGTGGCATTTGGCCGGCAAACTGAAAATCGTACAAGTACCATTGAATAGATATATGTTTTATTACAATTGTACATCCTACAATGTTTTCTCCTACCTTTTTACCTCGAGTTTTATTTTCAGCATTAAAATGCTTTAAAAATAAATGAAAGCTTTCATTTTTTAAAGATATTACAAAGATTCAGTAGTTACTTGGTAACTTAAGCTACCAAGCTCATGAAAATGGATCATTTCCTGTTTTGTAAACAGTTACATTAAATAAACAATAATTGTTTTTATAAAATAAGCTTAGAAAGAAGTAAAAATACATTTTATAATACATGATGTTATTTATATTTTTTACCTTTTATACTACTTTATTTATTCTCAAACAAACACGGATACTTATTTATTATATTTAGTTAAACGCTTTTTTACTTTTAAACTATCCCCCCCCCCCCCCCGAAAAAAAAATCTTATATAGTTTGTTAAGCAATGATAGAATGAGATACATTCTAAAGGGGATAATACAGCACTGCAATAACATCAAATTCAATAAAATAATTAGGATAATTAGGTTTTTACTTTTTAAATTCATCCTAATCAAGTATATATATAGTATATATATTTAAATAAATTTGTTGGTAGATTAGAGAAGAAACCTAATTGAGCATCCCAGCAATGGATATTAAATCTTAAAAATCTTAAAAATAAATAAAATTTTGTAAAAGTTTTTGCTTTATAAAAATATATCCAATAAAAATTCATCTTTTATTATTTTTTTCAGAACTCTTCCTTGCATGTTTTATAATGTGGTACTGCAAACGACGGCGTTTCGATAAACAAAAATTTGCCTAATCTTATATTATCGCCATTCAGAACATGTGAAAATAATATATTTCAATAAGATAAGTGAAACTCATATAAAACTCAATAACCTTTTATTCATTTTGCTTTTGTGCCATTAAAAAAACCAATCGACACACCTCAAAGTTACAGCCGCTCAAAATACATTTCCGTGAGGTCGTGAAATCGTATCTCTTTTCATTTAATCAGCGTATGATGTATGGTGGTGCCCTCTCTTATTACATTAGATAAACCAATTCGAGACTCAAACCCAGGGATACAGAATAATATTCAATATATCTTACTGAATATTCTATATATCTTATTGAATATACAATATATCTGATCTCAATATCTGATATTCATTATATCTTATTGAATTACTCAAGCATAAAATATTGCTTCACAGTTCCATAGAATGAAATTTTTACTGAACAAGCTAAGAGATGGCTTTACGTAATTAATTTATATCTTTGTTTTCTTACAAAAATTGCATGTTTTTTTTTTTTGTTTTTTTTTTTTTGTTGTTGTTTTTATCTTCCTGCAATAGAAAACTGGATTTTTTTATACTAATGGTCATTTACAAAATTTTATTTATTTTTAAGATTTAATATCCATTGCTGGAATGCTCAATTAGGTTTCTTCTCTAATCTACTAACAAATTTATTTAAATATATATATATATATATATATATATATATATATATATATATATATACATACATATATACTTAATTAGGAATTTGAAAAGTAAAAACCTAATTATCCTAATTATTTTATTGAATTTGGTGTTATTGCAGTGCTGTATTATCCCCTTTAGAATGTATCTCATTCTATCATTGCTTAACAAACTACATAAGATTTATTTATTTATTTTTATTTTTTTTTTTATTTATTTTTTTTTTGGGGGGGGGGGGGGATAATTTAAAAGTGAAAAAGCGTTTAACTAAATATAATAAATAACTATCCGTGTTTGTTTGAGATTAAATAAAGTAGTATAAAAGGTAAAAAATGTAAATAACATCATGTATTATAAAATGTATTTTTACTTCTTTCTAAGCTTATTTTATAAAAACAATTATTGTTTATTTAATGTAACTGTTTACAAAACAGGAAATGATCCATTTTCATGAGCTTGGTAGCTTAAGCTACCAAGTAACTACTGAATCTTTGTAATATCTTTAAAAAATGAAAGCTTCCATTTATTAAAAATAATGCTGAAAATAAAACTCGAGGTAAAAAGGTAGGAGAAATGTTGTAGGATGTACAATTGTAATAAAACATCTATCTATTCAATGGTACTTGTACGATTTTCAGTTTGCCGGCCAAATGCCACGCATGCGCAAAGTTCATTTTCTCGCCAAAGCGCTTGGCGACAGAGGTTGGCGTCAAGTGCGTAGGACGTTGAGTGATTGTGAATTTGCAGCCGGGCAGCTACCCACACTCTGCTTTTAAGAATTCGACGCCCATTACATAAGACTCGCTCTATTTTGAAAAAAAACTCCCGCGCAATGAACAAACGAGGCTTTGGGAGGACTCTACGGAAGGGTTCCACGGTGAGCCCTAAAATAGTAGTCCCCCTTTTGAGGGGCCAGGAGAAGCAAGCGGACAACTGAAAGAGCCCCCCGAACGATGCACTCAACAGATGGAAACGAAACTCCAAAAAGCTATTTTAGGAAAGGGAGTCCTGAAAATGTAATGTCACGCACGGGCCCCTAAGTATGTAAAGTGTGTAATGTAATGTCACTTTAGTTCGGACTCCAATCGGTACAGGACAATAACGATAGAATTCAAAATCCTCTACTTACTCGAAACAAAGAGAGAGAGAGAGAGAGCAGCTCAATAATCCTTTTTACTTGGAAGACTGCGGACGTACTGTTGACAAAAAGTTGGATGATGTTCGTCGACCGGAACATCTCATTGGAAACAAAATAACAATAAATAACAACCTTATTCCCGATCCCCCTTAATCCCGATTCTCGAGTGGAAAATGGATATAAAAAAAGGAAGGAGAAGTTGACCAATTTTTGGGGGAAGACGTCAACTCTGAGAGCGATGACTCGGAACAAACAGATCGGAAAGAAAATAGTTTACTCGGGTGATTTGCAAGCGGACACATTTTCACTTTTCAGACGTTCAAGCAAATTGTTTTTTTGTTTTTTGTTTAAACAAGCAACGAAAAAAATCATGCGTTAATGCGTGGATTATAAAACATTTTCCAACACTTTACCGATGGATGTCTAAGTAAACAATTTGGAAAATCGCAAAACACATTTGAAAACTCAAATACAGCAGGATGGATTTTTTATAATGGGCCAAAATGGATATTGACAATTTCAAAAATTAAAATTAAATGGAATCCATTTAGAGTATTTTGAGAGAAAAACGGGAGAGAATGTCAATTGGGTGACGTTTTTAAAACAGCTGTTTACAAAAGTATTAGATGAAGAATGATACATTTTTTAAATATTTGAAAGGGGTTGAATGATTTATTAAGAAAAAAGTCTTAAAACAATCTACATGAATATATTTTTTAATAAAAAAGGTGACAAAAACATGCAAAAAAGGAATATTTTATTATTTCACATATAAGAGTTTCAATTTTAAATAAAATATACTGAATAAAAAATTTAGACATATCCATCTCCTTAAATAGTACATATTGATACGTTTCTAAGACAAATTCCAAAAAAATTGTATTGTTTAATTTATGAATTTTGAAATTATTGTTGTGTCACCCCATTACAAAAAATCGACCCAGCAATGATCCTCAAGAGTCGGGAAAATATCCGAATTATTTTGTACAGGATCTACAGATTTGTATGTATACTTACAGAGAACGATAAATTTTAGTTCAGTTAGTGGACGCACGGCATAGTTGAAAATTCCCCTTCCAGCCATTTCCGTCCGTAAACCGTATTCGATCTATTGTGTGCTACCCTGTATAGGATCTATTAGGTTCAAAATGAGTTCCATTCAAAAACGCGTACCCCAACTGAAAACACACTTCCCTAGTACAGATTGTCCCTAGACAGTACTGTAACCGAATTATTTTGTATATCCCTGTCAAAGAACGATTAATGTTATACCCACCCCTCAGTACAGCATTGCCCGGGCCCATGATAGAATTAAATAAACTTAAAGTTTGTACGATTTTATATCTTTAACCCGATTTAGTATGAAATTATTTACTTAAAAGTGCTGCACACGCGAGGAAAATCCTTTATTTCCACTTTCAGCCGAAAGGGGGTGCATTCTGGTATAAACGAACCTCCGACACGTCTTCCCGCTGCCTGCGGCACCGTATAGCAGGCGTGCTGCAAAATCCTTCAGTTCCTCTTTCCACAGCCAGGGAACGCATTTGTAGTACATGAACATCCGACATGTGCACCCGTTGTTTTCTCAAAATTGCATTCGATCCATTTCATTAATTGTATTTTGAAATGTTAACCTATAAGAAGTATTCAGAACATTAGCCTATCATTGTTCTCTTACTCATTTATTTTGCACCGAACTCTTTCAGTGAACAACGATTGAATAGGAGAGTGGGGAAACAACAATAGCTAAAGGGCATTGATATCGATGTTTCGCACTCTTTCTTTTACTTTTCTCGAGAGATTGAAGAAGGGGCTCCCTTCTATGAATTCTTGAAACAGCGGGATACTAAATTTATTTCAGCTGTCTTTGCTTTATCCTGCACCGGCTTTGGCAGGTCAGGTATTTGTTTAAAACTAACTGCTTTATCAACATGCAAAACAACGAAATTGTTTATTTTATAAGTAACTAGCTGACTCGCCCGACGTCCGGACCCGTGATACTAACCTTACATACACCTAAAATGAGTGCTGAATGATTTTTATATTTTTTTTTTAACGAAAAACTTTCCAAACGAACCTAATGTTGAAAACTCTACTGCCTTCGGCAGCGAACACCCACGAATTTGCATGATTTTATATTTTTAAATGAAAATCTATCCAAACGAACTATGAGTCCCCCATTATCGGGATGGCCGATTTAATCTATATAATTTAGATCTATAAAAAACTTTCAATTTGAACCAAAAATCCCAGAGAGAACCTAAATAATATAAAACGCCCCTTTCCCCTTCTTCTTTTAAAACGCAAATACGATAAAGTTCAAACATGTGTTTCTGACGCAACACAAAATGACATCTGGAAAAGTACTCAGAAAACAATATATTTAAAAAAAAAAAAAAAAAAAAATTAAAAAATTAGAACAACTATTGGAAAATGTTCCGAAAGCTTAAGGGGGGGGGGGGGGAAATCAAATTAATTAAAAATATTAGTTATTCAAAAATATTCATCGGAACCCTCTACAAATAAACGTATGTTCCACTACTACAGTGGAAGAGATTCTGGCATTCTCTGTCCTCGCAAAACTATTCGTTTGAACCATCGCCGCAGTTATTGAAACGCATTTTCCATTACTATACCTTATCCTTAATATTTTGTCGGGTCCTTCCTACAATAACTTTAACTCTTGTTTGTCTGAACTAAAGGTATTTTGAGGAAATTAAAGTGGAAGATCCCGTTTTTTGCTTTATAAGACGATTTCTCATCCAAAGTCCATTTTTGAATTCGGCTTTTTTTTTTTTTTAAATCATATCGGATAGTTTGCATCGATCCTTTTTCGTAACTTTAACATTTCTGTAACGATTTTATGCATTTCTATTGCCTATTCAAAGAAAAAATCTTCTAAAGTTACAGAATTTCGTTAAAACGCTTAAAAAAATAAAGTGACGACGCCAAGAGGTCCGTCCATTCTCGACCGAAAACAACAACCACCCAATGGTTAAAAAAAAAGTCTGGCGATTTTTTTTTCAAATAGTGCATATTAATTTTAAACATAATAGTGCATTTTTTTAAACCTATGACATCATTGGAACCGGAGTCATATTACCAGGGATAAGTGGGTACTTTATGTTTCCTTTGTATTTCAATTTGAAAAGCCGGGTGTGGATTTTTAAAAATGCAAAAAACATGAAATCGTCATTTAGAAAAAATATATTTTTTTTAAAGGTAAATATGTTATTTTTATTTTTTTTAAATCGAAGATATCGTTAAAAAGGTAAAAATATCATGAATAGGTTCTTTTTTTTTTTTTTTTTTTTTTTTTTTTTTTCACCGATTGGGAAAGCGGATATGGAATTTCAAATCTGCAGAAAAAAAAAAAAACGAAAATCACCAATTCATTCGGAAAATAATTTTTTTGAAAAGGTACATAATACTAAGGTATATATATTTAAACAAAGGTATATATATTTAAACAAAGACAGCGTTAGAAAGGCAAAGGTTAAAGGTACCACGAATAAAGTGGGTATGCTTTGTTTTTTGTGTTTTGATCAGGAAAGCAGATCCAGACTTACACATGTGTAAATAAAATCAACCTCCTTTTCGTTGTTGTTTTATTTCTTTATTTCTTTATTTTTATTTTTTGAAAGGGTAAATATTGATATTTAGTTTAACAAATAACATCGTTAGGTGCGAAAAAATACACAGAATAAGCTTTTTTCTTTTTTTTTTTTTCGTTCTTCAGTGTGGAAAGCGGACGCGGCAGCTTCAAAATGTGAAAATAAAAGGGGAGGAATGTTTTTTCTCGGCGAGAAACGGAACGTTTTTGTCTAGAGTCCTTCTCCATAACGTATACATAAATTTAGTTTTGTTTCAAAAGTCTGAGATCCATAAAACGCGCTTTACACGCCATTTTCGGTAGAGAACTTACTGTAGTGCATCTCAATAACGCATTGAAGATTTCGCTGTGTTTGAAATAGTATATCGTCATCAAAACATACTTGCAACAATGACTCCCGTAGATCCTAAAGGGTGGGACTTCTTTTGTGTAAGAAGTGTCAATTCTGCGCACCTATTTTCGAATAGTAGTCCAGTATGTTCGAATGGGCTCCAGCAACAACTGTCCAATTTCATTTCTTTCCACGTCTGTTTACAAAAATTAAACCCTGGACAGACGGACCCCCCCCCCCCTTTTTTTTAAAAAAAAAACTCCATTGTCGAAAATGCATATTGCGCAACTGGCTAGTTTCTCACGAACACTTTAAACAAAACATACGGTTACAGGGAGAACGAAAGACTCTATTATAACAAAGCCTACACATCTCTTGCGGTTTATACACATCTGTCGTGTTACGCATCCGACCACCCACTGAAAAAGCGGGTCGTTTGAAAATTAAAATGAGGGGAGGCATCGTTACGTCAGCTTGTTCAACATGCACTGAAATAAAAAATGAACAGTCAAAAGAGTGCAGTTCATGAGTGCGAGAGCATGGATGTTTTTCACTTTCTATTTTAACTCAATCCTGTAGACTGGTAAAGATATCCATCCTACAAGCTGTCACGTTTCGAACCGAGTGTATGATTTCTGTACCAATCGGTCGGATTGTTTCAAGGCTCTTCTTCGGTCAAATCTCAACACTACGCTACCAACTACTCTACCAGCCTAGACTATCTGCTTTTCTTGTTCTTTTATTATGATTTTTAAACTTTAAATAAATCAGTACAAAGTACATATAAATTCAATAAGACTTCATTGTGGTTAATGTTCAATGAAAAAACTGGCACGTTTTATTTTGCACAACCACCTGATTCTGATCAAGCTCTTAAGGTGGTCATCTGTGAGTCAAGATCTGTACCGTTTCTTAATGAAGTTTACCTTTCTTTGCCTTGTATTTTAAGCTTTAAGAGATTCAGGTGCCGAAATAGATTAGTCAAAAATGCGATGGTTACCACGTTTTCTTTAACATCAAGGAGGAAGCCTAAATGCTCACTTGGTATACTTTTTTTTCACTACTTGAAAGAAACTTCTTGATGTACTTCAAATCTTCCAACTTACCAACCGAAAGATTCCATAATTACATTTCTTATATACATTTTATTTTTTCTCATGCAGTAAATTGATTATATACTCATTTCTATTCAAATACATGTTTACTTAAACTTCTGTTCAAACTTTTTTCGAAAATCCCAATCCGACTTGCAAAAAAACCTAAATAGGACCTGGAATAATTATTCTAGGGCGAACCCGACACGCAAAAAGAAAATTAAAGTCATCGTTTCACTCTCTATTTGATAACTATAAAGAATGTAAATTTGTCCATTTTTTTATATAATATATATAAAATTGGCATTAGAGATATAATTGTACATTACTTTTCATAATAGCATTAAAACAGGATTAATTGTCCTTTCATTGCTGGTCGGGTTGTGGGTTGAAATATGTCGGATTGCAGTCGCAAAAAAATTATTTTTCGGGTTTGGGTCGGGTTGCGGATTGACTTCAAATGACATTTGCGGGTTCGGTTCGGGTAGAACCCTTCGCTCAGTTGCGAAAATAACATGACCCATAAAATGGGACGACTTATCCTACCTGACAAAGCATATTCCGATTTTTGAGTAACCACTTCTTTCGAAAGTTCCTATTTTCGTTTTATTTAAGGATGGTTCTCCAATGAACTGCTCAACAGCGCGAAACTTTGACACATTTTTAAACGCGAAGACATAAAACTATGGAAGCTATTTGGAATCAGAATGAGTTTTCCATTTTTTGATAAATAGATCGCTTATAGCAAGCGATTCTTGTCACGTGAGGACACGCTTTCTCGCTCTGCTGCCTCGAAAATTCGGTTCAAAACGCCCGACTTTGACACTATTTTTCGAAAGATCTTCTGCCTTGACCCAAAAACTGGAAAAACTCATTTCGATTACAAAGTTTCCGAATAAGTACACCTGCCTATTTCACGCGTTTCGAAGAAAAATATGTCAGAAAGTAGTCAATTTGGATTTGAAAAAACAACCTTAACCGCAAATGGATCTCATTCAATAAATCAGACGTTTCTTTACGGGTCAAAAATCGGAAGTTTTGGCAGGTAGGCCGATGGAACGACTTATCGACGTTTTACTGGATTCGATCCCTTACATGAAGGTCGTCCCGTACAGAGATTTTCAAAAGTTGGGTAGGATGGCGGCCGACACTTATGTAAATGAGGCGCACTTTTTTATTTCTTCTTCCCGCGACAGAGAGATTAATTTGTGTAAAAAAAAAAAATGTGAATCCCAAAAAAAGAAAAAAAAAACCTGTCGAGGGTAAAGTTGGGTGATCCAGTAGTAATAATAGAATAGGCTCTCCTTTTAATCGGCTGTGGAGGGAGTGTTTTTTCCCTGACGAGAAATGAATCATCCTCCTCCGATCGATAGAGAGAAGAGAGTCCGAAATATATAGACAGAGACACAGGCAGGCGGGTCGACGACTTTGGGAAGAAGAAAAATCTCTGATCGACAGACACGCTATGGCTATACACAGATATGGAAGAAAAAGGCAGTCGTATTTCAAAAGATGACAAGACGGACACTATAGGTCCTTACTGCACGAAAAGGAAGCTAAAAATAATGGGCAGGTGCGGTGCTTCACAAAATTTTATTCCTTAAAAACTGAAACCTTTACAAAATTTGTATCATGCACAAGCGCGTGGACAATGGAACGGGTGCAAGGGGGTCTGCAAATTTTCAGAAGGGGCGTTTCTAGTCAGGGCCCGACTTATACTATCTGGGGACCCGGGGCAGGCATCATTCTGGGGGGCCCCCTTCTATTTATCCATGGAAATTGTTCGGGAATTATATTGAAGTGACTAGTATTAAACATCATACCTATTGTATGTATACATAAATTTCGAACAAAATACTATTTGCATCTTTATACAGGGTATCGCAAAAAAAGGGTCACAACTTTAACAGATGAACAGAACACTACCTTTTTGTATAGGAACATAACGACTCACGTGAGCTTTTGAAGTGTCAATACGGGTCTTTCAGACACTCTTGGTTATGGGTTATAATATAAAATTTTCTACCACATTATAAAATTTAATCTTTGTATTGCATCACCCTGCATTTGGGAGATTCCATAATGTGGAAAGACAAGTGCAGGCATGCACTTATACTAATAGCAACACATTTCAACACGTGTTATGGTGTTACTTCATTCCTCATACACTAAAGTACTTTTGTATAAAATTTTATAACATGAGTTTTCTGATGATGTAGATTGTTCCTTTTGGCACAGGAAGTAGAGGGCTACACTCCCTTCCTAAAATCTTTGAAAATGTAAGGATTTTGGACACTTTTAACCATTCTGTATACCCTTTTAACAAAAATCCTGATTAAGCCTTGAGAGGGACGGGGCTCTCAAACGAGGTGCCCGGGTCAGCTGCCACTGCATAAGTCAAGCCCTGTTTTCTAGTGTTGCCCGATTTTCAGGCATTTCATGACTTCGCCCCTCGCTCAATGTCCCGATTTTTAAGGCTGTTTTCTCAAATCCAAAAGAGCTGCTTTCTGACACATTTCTTAATTAATTTTTGTTCGGAAACGCATAAAACTGGAAAGTGTTATTATTCAAAATCTTTGTAATCGAAGACTATTTACATTTTTTTGGTAAAAGTAGATCTTTCAGAAAATACGGACAAAGCTGGCGTTTTGAACCGTATGCCCGACGCGGCAGCCCGAAAAACGTGTCATCACGTGACACGAATCGCTTATAACTCAATAAGTAATCTATTGATTACTTATTGAGTTATAGGAATAATGGATAAATGGAAAACGTGTTTCGATTCTAGATCACCTACATAGTTAGGCCTGCCAATTTCACGCCTTTGCGCAGATCAGCATGAGCACAAGTCTTAATATAAAACAATATTTTCTTTAACACGAATCCCTTCAAATCTTCATGAAGATTCCCAGACTCATTTTCAACCGTACTCGTGCTTCAGAAATCTAAATTTACATTTGATTATAGATGGCAGCAGAAGATTTCGCTTTAGAACAAAATTTTATAAAGAAATCTTGGTGAATTTTTTTTTTTTTTTTTTTAATGAACGATTTAGCAATTACATATTTTGAAAATATATTTAAGAAAAAGCAAGAAATGTTTTGGGATGTAAGGAAGAAAGAGATGCAAGTCTAGTAAGGGAGTTTTAAGGGAGTTTCCCTTAAAAAAATAAATAAATAAATAAAATACTTGGCAAAAAAAATTAAAAAACATAATTTTAGGAATAATAGGAAAGGCATAAATTTTTAGAAATTATATAAATTTGAAGAATGCAATACATGGAACTCATTACGAGCCCTGCATTGACAGAAAATAAGAACAATTTTTTGGTTTTCTTCTTATCATTAAAAATTATCTCCTTTTTTCTGGGAGGGGAGCGCGTGAAATTTCGAGTTGTGAGGGATTTGGATGATTTATTATTTATTTATTGTTGCTACAAAGTAACAAATAGGACAGAAAATGTTTTAAAAATCAGAGAAGCAGAAATTTTGTTTGGGAAGGGGAAGGCTTGACTAGATGACTACTCATTATTGTTTATCGTTACTAAAAATTTACAATGAATTAAAGCAGAAAAAAAAAAGTCTGAAAGACTTTTTAAGTTTTGTACTAGGGGGGGGGGGGGAGGGATTTTAAATGATTATCTGTTGTTAAGGAGGAATTTAGATGAGTAATTATTTATTGTTGCAATCAGGGTTCGTTGATTTAAATCAGCTTGATTTTAATCATGATTATAATCAACTGATTTTTTTTAAAATCATTGATTAAAATCAACTTTAAAAAATATATTTCATTTCAAATTTAGGTCAAGATATTTCGTAATAAATATTATGCTTTGACAAATAAACATTGTAAATTTAAGGAGTGGGAGAGACTGAGAACTCAAAATCCCTGCTTTTTGAATTTTAATTAAATCAAATATCGCACTTTAAAATAAAAATCTTAATTTAAAACTAGAGAATCTAAGCTGAAAAATGTATGAATTTACGTATTTATCAAAAAATCTAAATGTTATGTAAATTTTTTAATACAAAAACATGGAAAATTTCTGCGACAATTTGGAAAATGTTAGAATAAATAAATATTGAGATCTCATTACTGTGCACATGTAAATAACAAATTGTTCAATATCCCAATGCAGTTTATTTATGGAAAGACTTGGAAAAGAAATATAAGGATTTCATGGTTAGTAATACTCTGAAATGTTTTTATATATAGTTTTAAATATAATTTCAATTTTAATTATTTATTAAGCTAATGACAACTAAAATTTTTAATCTTTAAAAAACACTGATTTTGATTTTTTTTAAATCAAATAAATCCAACTTTGATTCACTCTAAACTTCGTAATCACTTAGGAGCTCCTAAAGCTGGAAAATGGGTGTTTCTTTTCAAACATTTTAATAACAAAAAATAACATTTTCAGATCTATTGAAATTTATAACATATAATCATGATCATCTTAAGTATGTGTAACACATGCTCTAAATTCATTAAATGAATATTGTAATTGTATATTAATCCAGATCTAGAATAGAATGTTTAAAATTTCATTCCTAACTGTTTTCTTTTTTCTGAATAAAATGCTTACGTTATCTTTTATATTTTAAGATTTCTAATAAAGAAATTTGGTTAAAACAAAAAGGTTTAGCTTTTAGTAATGAAGGGTGCCTATGCTTTACAGGATATTTGTTAAATTGCAATTAGTGTAAGTAAGTGCTCGTATAACACAAGACAATTTGTTTTATTTATTTCGTGTTTTCAAAAGTAAAAGATATTCACATTTTCAAATTAAATCTGTTTCTGTTGCTCCATTTGTTTTAACTACCTATATTTAATTGTTTATATGATTAAAATATTTCAAAGTTTTGTAAATTAGTTTTTTTTTCCAAATAAATTTAAATGAGCTTTTCTAATTGTTAATTTTAATGATTTAATAAAGATTATTTTACTTTAACCTGGTAGAAGTCACATGGGGTATGGCATACCCCAAGTGCGTACGGATTTTACCATTATCACCACTACTTTTCGAAAAGTAATCTTTAGCGTATTTTATCCTACAATTTGTAACAGTTGTCACTGACTAAATAAGTTGAGAATTATTGTTTGTATTTATTGGTGACAAAGTAAAAACTATTCATACCCTAGATATGCGCGATTTCTCCCGGGTTAAAATGTGCAGTTTTTAAATTATAATTTGATCTAAAAAAAATAATTTAAAAAAATCAGATTTAAATAAAAAAAAAATCTGATTTAAATAAAAAAAAATCAGATTTAAATAAAAAAAATCTGATTTTTTTTTTTTTTTTTTTTTTTTTTTTTTTTTTAATAAAGAAAATCACGAACCTTTTGCAATAAAGAAACACGTAATAAAAAAAAACATTTTAAGTTTGAAGAATTTAAGCTTTGTGATCTCATCTGGTGGTGGGGGAAACAAAGGGGGGAAAAGCAGAAATTTTGTTTGAAGATAAAAAGGATTGATTAGATAATTGTATAGTTATTTATCTTTATTAAAGATTTACAATAAGGCAAGAAAAAAAATTCGATGAACAAAAAAGTTTCAAAGACTAAGTTTTGTGCACTACAAAAAATTGGGAGGTGATGAAGATAGGAGTGGCAATTATGAGGTGGTGGGGGGTGGAAGAGAGGATTTTAAATGATTATTTATTGTTATTGTTACAATAAAGTCACAAATAGAGTAGAAAATGCTTTTGAAGACTTTTTTTTAAAGATTTTAAACTTTGTGAGTTGGGGTAGAAATAAAATGTGTTACTTGAGGAGGGAATTTATTAGATGATTGATTATTTATTTACCTTACACTAAAGTATAGAACAGGGAAAAAATTAAAACTTAAGAGTTTTAAATTTTGTGTGCTTGGTTTGAGGAAAGAGACGACAATTTCTGGTGGAGGGGAGGGGGGGGGGGGGGGGGGGGATTGGAAAACAAAATTTTGGAGGGGTGAGGATAAATTTAGACCATTTATTTAAGCAGAAATTTGTAGAAATACAGAAGATTTTCACCCTTAATTAAGAAATAATAGGAATAAATTTAAGGACTTTTAAGGATCTGTACAAACCCTGCAAATAAATTTTAGCCTTCTTTTGTTTGATTTAGATAGAGCAACGGAAATCTGTATTGAGTGAAAATGTGGCGCGACAAATCGAAGGAAATAAACATAGGGGTTTGTATTGAGATTTTCTTGTAAAATTAAATAGGCCTTCAAGAAAAATGAATGGTGGGTATAGAAAATTGTAAACGGGGAAATTTAACGCAAAATTTTAAAATTGGAGTTATGACCAGGGCTTGACAAATACCAAGTTTTTTAAACCCAGATTAAAACTTCATTAAACGATGCGTAGAATTAAGTGTATCTGTGTACCTATCGTTTAATGGAGTCCTGCGGTATGTTCTTTAGAGCTGTCTACCTCTACATGGCAAACTTGCCAATAAGGTTATCTTAAGTGAAATGTGTCTACTGGTTTTTGGCCCAAAACAGGAGTTTCATTTTTACAAATTTTCTTGTTATAATACAATTTTAGAATGATTTACATAATTTTTTAATTGTTTTCATGTTATACCATTAATAGGTAATAAAATGCTTCATTTTCAGCTGATTATGTCAGTGTGTAGGTTTTTTTTTTCAGGTAAAATAGTTATTATTTAGAAAAGAGGGTTTATTATTATTATTATTTATTCTCGCTTAATTGGCTGCCATTTTGAATTAAAGTGTTGTAAAGGGTCAGAAAGTTGGGTGTTGTTGAGCAGGTCAATTGAGAACCACCTTAAATTAAATAATTCAGTCAGTTATGTAGAAAATTGAATTCATTGACAATTTAATTAAATGTCTAGCAACAGCTATGCCTTATGTTCAAAGAATAAACTACTGTACACAGTTAAATCGTGATGTGTTGAATCTCATTATCAATAATTCCTTTATAACTAAGATAAATATTCAGTGTACTTTAATGAATGTCATTTTTTCACTACAGTTCAAAAGTTTTCCTTGAAATCTTTGCTATCTGTGATGTCTGTTTTTCTGACAGAGCACTCAATGAGCACTCATGATCTTTTCGGACTCAATTCAAATATTCAAAAGAAAGCTTTTTATAAGGAATTCCTGGAATGAGTTGACATGACATGTAGCAGTTGAGTCTTTACACTTTTGAGGACTACTATGTACTACTCCAAATATTCATCTTGTCTGCTGAAAATATTGATATTGAAATACACAGGAGCTGTACAATGAGTTGTCAAGCACTAAAAGATTTAAACAGCCATCAGGCTTAATTAATAGGCCTTTAAAAAAAAAAAAAAAAAAAAAAAAAAAAAAAAAGTTATGTTGCCTATTTCTTTTAAATAACTAAATTAAGCATTGATAAAATTACATATTTTTAGAGGCATTATTTTTTATGAAAATTTGATGTCTCAAGCAAACTTTATTTAAAATTTATATTTGGATTTGAACAGTGTTAAAGAGATCATTTAGTTAAAAGTAAACGGGTGCTCATTTAACAGAATTTTCATTTAAAATTTTAAAAGGATAAATGAACTGTTTTCTAGTAATTTGAATATTTAATCTCTCGCACGATTTTGACGATAAGAAGCTCAGACTGAATCAAAAATTTCTCTCTGTCTCATGTTGAATGCTGATAAAAGCTGTGTTAAACGTAGAAATTATTTATATCCAATAATTTAAAACACTTAAATTAGAAAAAAAAAGAGAGAAAAAAAATGTTTATATTCAAGATCTAAAAAAAAAGACATTTTTTTTCTTTTGAGAAAAAAGCCAATTGTTCAAACCATGGTTAAAACTTAAAACCAAGTGGTTTAAACCGTGCCCACCCTGTCGCTACAGCAACAGCTAAATATTGTTGTGAGCTCGGGGTTCGAAAGGACTGATGCCAATATATAAAAACAATCAGCAAGCTTTATTCACTATAAACAGTGCAATACGATCACAAATATCTTCTGAAAATTACAAGATATTCAGTAATCATTACACTAACTAACGTCTAACTAACTGAACTGATGGAGGTCCTTATATAGGTTTCAGAGATCTTTCCAGATTATTCCAGAGCCTTCAGATGCTAGAAATTACCAGAAAGTGCTTTAACTTTCGATAGAGAACCCAAGCAAGAAAGGATCCCAGTGTATAGGTATAAGGGGAGTGTGGTTGCACAAAAAGCCGCCAAATCCGTCGCCAACTTGGCGACATTTGACGATATATCGCCAAATTTGGCGACAAAAATAAGTCACCAAAACCATCGCCAACTTTGCGATAAACCCATTCCTTGGCGATATTTCAATAGACTTCCATTATAAAGATGAGGGTGTAAGGTTGTTTTCCTTGCAAACCATCTGAGGCCTTTAGCATTGAGTTACATGATGCTCAATAGGAAATACATTAATAATACTGCAATTTTCACAATAATAAAATAAAATAAATTTAAACAAATGGAATATTTACAGATATATACAAAATTCATAACATTACCCCCTCTCAAGGACTGCACGTCCCGGGCAGCTCAACCTTTGATCGGAAAGCAAACCCGTTGCCAACAAATGCTATACTATTCAAAACACTTAAAGCAAATATGGAAAATAACAATTAAACACATTCATAATGCTGAATTATAAAGCATAGACACCATTACAGACAAGTATTTAAATAATAATAACAATAATAATGATAATGCTAAGCAAAATAAATAATTACATTAATTTATATACAAGACCATGGTCATACTAATTTACATTATTTACATTACACTATTTACAATTAATGAACTAAGTACTATGGCCATAGTATGGAGCCAGCCTGTCGTAATGAACGACTCTAGGCTTCGAACTTGGTGACTTTCGGATCCGAATTACGACATCGTTCAGTCTGTTTAGGACTGTATAAGGACCGTCCCAGTGCGATTGCAGTTTGGGAGAAAGTCCTTTACGTCGAGTCGGATTATAAAACCAAACCTTGTCACCTTCTTTGAATTGATGTCCCGTGGCTTTCGTGTCGTACCTGGTCTTCATCTTCTCAGTCTGTAAATTGATCCGCTCTCGAGCCAAGTTGTCGACGTCTTCAAATCGTGCCTGGAGATTCTGCACGTATCCCTCTGGCGATGAAGGCGCATCTGGAGGGCGACCAAAAATCAGATCACAAGGTAGACGAAGATCACGACCGAAAAGCATCTGAGACGGGGAATAGCCGGTTGTTTCATGGACGGCGCTGCGATAGGCGAGAAGAAACAAGGGAAGTTTTTGGTCCCAGTCTTGTTGGTTTCTTGAGACTAGCAGTGAGAGATTGTTGAGGATGGTACGATTAAATCTCTCAACCATGCCATCCGATTGTGGATGTAAAGGCGTCGTCCTAGTTTTGTCCATTCCGAGAAGTTGACAGAGACCCTCAATCACAGCAGAGATGAAATTTCTCCCCTGGTCAGAATGCATTTGAAGCGGGACTCCATACCTTGATATCCACTGGTGTACCAAGGCATCCGCAACCGTAGAAGCTTCTTGATCAGGGATGGCATAAACTTCAGGCCATTTCGTGAAGTAGTCCATGACAACAAGGAGGTATTTGTTGCCATCAGCACTTCTTGGCAGAGGGCCTAGGATGTCAAGGCTCAAGGGCGATGCGTTCGAAAGGTGGTCCTACATTGTAGAGATGTAGTCTTCCTCGGCTACGTTTCTTCGGTCCTTTTCGAGCTGCACATGCATCGCAAGATTTGCACCATCGTTCGACGTCAGCTCTCGCTTTTCCCCAGAAGAAGCGCTCTCGGACTCTATGTAATGTTTTCATGACTCCAAAATGGCCACCAATGGGACTGCCATGTAATTCCTTGAGGACCTCTGGTATTCGGGATCGAGGAAGTACCATCTGCCACCGAGATGTCTTCCCATCTTCCGATTCGAATTTTCGGAACAGGACACCATTCCTGATGTGGAGAGAGTTCCAAAGAGCCCAATATTGCTTCGTCGTAGGACTGTAAGTCGAGATGTCTTTCCAACTAGGCTTCGTGCTAGAAGATTCTAATAACTCCAAGATTGGTTTGATGTCAGAGTCTGCCATTTGATCTTCTCGAATCTTCTCATCACTCCAGGGATCTGGTGGCGTTGATAGTGAAGTCTTCGTTTGGCGTACGACATGTTCGGGATTATACTTGCTCTCTGCTCTGGAACAATAGCGACAGCTCTCGGGACACGGTCTTCTTGATAGGGCATCGGCGTTTCCATGTGATGAGCCTTTGCGATGCCTGATGTCAAAGTCGTATTCCTGGAGCCGTTGTATCCATCTGGCTACTTGGCCCTCTGGGTTCTTAAAATTCATCAGCCATGTTAGGGATGCGTGATCAGTACGAAGGAGAAATTTCCTGCCATAGAGATAGTGATGGAAGTGTTCTATGGCTTTCACTATAGCTAATAACTCCTATAATTGTTTCAGTTCACACTCCATTGCTCTGGTGATCGGCATTCAATCCCACTTCTGACACCAAATGTTGTTAGCTCGGGGTACGAAAGGATTGATGCCAATATATAAAAACAATCAGCAAGCTTTATTCACTATAAACAGTGCAATACGATCACAAATATCTTCTGAAAATTACAAGATATTCAGTAATCTTCAAATCTAATAACAGCACAGCAAAATTTCACTCAGAACAAAACGTTCAATACGACGTATCAGAGACAAAATCGCTCAGAGAAACGTAGTCTCAATGCAAAGCCTCTCGTATATATTCAATCGCAGTTGACAGACAACTAAGTGAACTGATGGAGGTCCTTATATAGGTTTCAGAGATCTTTCCAGATTATTCCAGAGCCTTCAGATGCTAGAAATTACCAGAAAGTGCTTTAACTTTCGATAGAGAACCCAAGCAAGAAAGGATCCCAGTGTATAGGTATAAGGGGAGTGTGGTTGCACAAAAAGTCGCCAAATCCGTCGCCAACTTGGCGACATTTGACGATATATCGCCAAATTTGGCGACAAAAATAAGTCACCAAAACCATCGCCAACTTTGCGATAAACCCATTCCTTGGCGGTATTTCAATAGACTTCCATTATAAAGATGAGGGTGTAAGGTTGTTTTCCTTGCAAACCATCTGAGGCCTTTAGCATTGAGTTACATGATGCTCAATAGGAAATACATTAATAATACTGCAATTTTCACAATAATAAAATAAAATAAATTTAAACAAATGGAATATTTACAGATATATACAAAATTCATAACAATATTTATCAGTGCTACAACTTTCTTTTTGTAGAATAAATCTCTGAATGCTTTCAAAATGCTATATATAAATGGGATCCCATTCCATTCATTAGCTTCCAAACAAGGAAAGCCATATTGTAACTACCTTCTCACTGTTTAATTAGCAATATCACAAATATATTAACAATTTAGTTTCATGTTATCTTTAAAAATTCTGTTTTATTTTCTCTATGCATCCCAAATACCATGGCAATCAATAATTGCTTGCAGAACAACTCAAAGACACATAAAAATAAAAAATGAAAGAAGACATACCTAGAATAAACAATGCATTCCCAGGGCCCAAGTTGTCACGCTGTAACCTAACACCTGAAAGAGGCATGGAATGTCACATTTAAAAATAGGCTAAGACAAACTATCACAATGAAATAAAAAGAGTAAAAATATTTTTTTTAAAAAACACCCTTTTAAAAGTAAAAATACGCCGAATTTAAACTAGTCGTTGGGGGCCACCGTAATACTTACCCATCACAGATAGGCATAATGTAAAATATTAAAATAAAAAATGTGTAAACTACTTATAAAAAGCATTGCCATTCGAATAAAATCGTGGCTCGATGACGTCCTAAACTTTAAAGGCTGGATGACTGAATTGCTTACAAGAAACATCCTTATAACTCCAAAAATAATCATCCTATTAACTAGCGGTTTATGGCATCTGATGAAGCATCAAATTTCCAATTAAAATAGATCTTTGAATTGAAATTTTGATGAAATACAGGGTCATGAAAAATCGAAGCGTGTGGAAAATAGGATTACAAACATCTCGGCAACTAATTATTCGATCGACTTCATGCTTTATGCAAAATTTATGTTTTTTTAGTGTCTTTTATAGTCACTCCTTAAAATAAACCATTTCGAAAAATTTTATAGACCTTTTATCAGAACGAATATTTCGAGAGTCCGAAAAAAATAGTTCCGGTTAATCGAGGTGACTGAAATTCAAAAGGCCCATGATGACATTACTAAGTACATACCAAATTTCAAGTCTCTATCTCAATTTTTGCGGGAGATAGAGCATTTAGAGACACACAGACGGACGGCAATTTTTTTTTTCTAAAAATATGTTTTTCGAAATTTCCAGTGTGTGAAACATGTAAATTCGTCAAAATTTTGTTTTCGATTTTCAAAACGATTACAAGACTTACCCTATACTACATATGATGGATAAGTAAAATCATGTTTTATAAAGGAAAATTCACGTTCCTTGTACGATAATATTTGCACAAATTGGTGTGTGCATGATGTGGAAACATATCCAATTTGAACTCATTGAATGGTCCTGACCGAGAAAATATAAATATAACAAGCATTATTTTTTTTACATGAAGCAGAATCTGTCCCACACGAAAACAGAAAGCAATCGTTAAAGAACTCAACAAAAAATACACGCGTCATGTGGAATTGTTATAAAACATCAAATGCAAGAATAATAAATTTGCTGTCCAAATCAAATTTGTTATCTCAATATAAGAATGAATTCGCAATCTATAAAAAAACAACAGGCAAATCTTGCCAACTAATTTGGAAGCAAGTGGTGGCCACGCAATCGAACCTGGACGCATTTCATGTCCCTTCAAACTCTAAATGAGCCTCTCTCCCATAAATTCAATATAGGAACTTCAGCTGTTACAGGGTATTTGCATTTGCATACAGGGTTTTTCAGCATGTTTTTATGTTGTTTACAAGTAACCAAAAACCACTCATATAGCTGTAGTTCCATAACCATGCTGAATACACACCAACTGCAAAAAGGACTCTCTCTACCCTGAAAGACATGCACAAAAATGTGGAAACAAACATCTTTGTTAAATGTTTGGGAAATGGCTTTAATAGGGTTGATTTGTAATTTTCTGTCTTGCTTTGTAAGAAGTAAGTGGCAAAAGTGGAAAATTTCATGAGTGGCCAGTAGTAGCAGTTTTATAATGGACCACTTTTTTATTTAAAAGTTCTAAACAGTAAACTTTTGTTACAATTTCAATTAGTATCAATCTAAAATTAAATGAGTCCAAATAAATAGGTTAAGATAAATATATTTCATCCAGTAAAAGTAGAATCCTTGATGAAATGCAAACAAATTTTACTCTTTCCTTGTAGGAAAGTGGCCATAAGGTGGCCACTGACAGACAATTTTTTAACAGTCACTTTTTTTTATTGAGTAGCCCTGTGGCTAGTGCTAATTTTGCTCTTTAATGCAGACTTGTATAAAACCAAAAACTTTCTGCAAATTAATTTAATGTTTAATAAAATTATGTGTTATATTATTTTGATGATATGAATTAAAAACATATCATATAATCCTATGGGAATTCCTCTTCAATTTATCAATTATTCTGTAACTTTTTGAGTTTTCGCGATATTTCACTGGTCTTTTTATATCAGCTGCACTATACTATTGACTATGAAATCATGACAAAAAAATTTTGCTGTAGTTTGCACATGCGGTTCGCACATTTTGCAGATTTTACACTTTTTTCAGATTACAGGTCACATCTCTTTAATCTTTATTGACACTTTTTAGGGTTTCGTTCATCATCCCTATGACTCCTACTCCATTGTCTGTCCGTCACAGAGCCATTCTTAGAAACTATATAACTTACAGAGTTGAAACTTTGTGTTTACATAGCTGAATACCAGCTAAGAAGCTCAAAATATTAAAATTTGAAAAAATCGTATTATTTTAATAAGAGATAAAAAACCAAAATTCTAACAGCCTTTTCCTATTAAATTTAAACATTTTTCATTATAGCAGTTGCCAAAAATTAAAAATCCACAATGAAATTCTTTCTACAATAATTAATTTTGTTACTTTTCGGTTAGCCGGGCGCCAGTGATATATACAGTGGGTTGCCAAATTATTAGGGACAGTCATATTTTTTACTAGTTTTATACTTTGGGTGCACTTGACTGCGGCTCTAAGTGGTTTAAGTGTTGCAGGAATGTATTTTACCGTTGTCAATATCTCTATAATTCAACTTTTAAGTACTTTTGGTATGTTAAAAGGTTTGTTTGCTTTCTGTAAATATTTTAATAATGGGAGAGATGCTGAGTCTTTTACACACGCAACAGTGGAAGACGTTTTTCTTTAATTTAAATAAAATTCATTTTTTTTCTTGAAAAAGTTAAGAATTATATGTGAGTATTATCTTTCTTTTATTGATTAAATATTTGTTTTTTGTGAAATTATTTAAGATTTAATTTATTTTTATTGATTTCAGTATAGGTCGAGGGGTTGATTTGTCCCATAGGAAAAAATCTTAGTTAAAAACCCTTCTTCTGCATATGAGTCATTCCCAAAGAAAGATAGCAGAACTTGCCGAAGTTTCCAAGTCAGTAGTCAACAGGATAAAAATAAACCTGGACAAAAAACAGCCCCTTTCACCCAAACGAAAAGGTAAAAGTGGAAAAAAACGCATAACAACTCCACGTACCAATAGGAAAATCCGGGATATCTGTTTAGGAAACAGAAAGAAAAGTGTGGGACTCCTTACTCAGATCGTTCAAGAATCTGGAATATCAATTTCTAAGAGAACTGTGCAGCGGAGATTAGCAGAGGAAGGGTTGACAGGTCATTGTCCAGCCAAGAAATCCCGGTTGACAGAAGCGATGAAGAAGAAGCGCCTTGTCTGGGCTCGTAAACACCGCCAGAAGACAGTTGATGATTGGAGGAAGGTCAGTTGTTAAGACAATTATTATTTATGTTATTTAAAATCATTTATTTCAAAATTATCAACATATTTAATTTTTTTTTCAGGTGTGTTTCTCAGATGAATCAACCTGAGATTTTAGTCGATAAAAGCAGCCTTGTCAGGCGACGCCCAGGCAAAAAATACTGCCCTAAATGCATTGGGGAGAGTGTTAAACACCCTGATAAAATAATGGTGTGGTCTGTCATAAGCGCTAAAGGGGTTGGATGCCTCTACATTGTCCAGGGAACCACGAGACAAGACCAGTACAGGCAAGTTCTGGAAACTCGGCTGCTGCCGCAAATTGAAGAATGGTTCCCAGGTGGTGAAGAGTTCAAATATGCATGATTCAGCGCCTTGTCATAAAGCTAGAAGCGTTACAAAGTTTTTGGCAGACCACAATATCCCAGTTTTACCTTGGCCTGGCAAT
Source organism: Maratus michaelseni (assembly GCA_963931845.1). Lineage (NCBI taxonomy): Eukaryota > Metazoa > Arthropoda > Arachnida > Araneae > Salticidae > Maratus > Maratus michaelseni. The sequence continues at coordinate 3,043,675 of OZ007592.1, read as the reverse complement.
TCTCCTGACATGAACCCCATAGAACACTTTTGGAAGATCACCAAGGCGGAAATCACCAAAGATATGATTACAGCCAAGGTTCAACTCATCGAAAAACTAATAAATATATGGCATCACAACCCTAAAATAAAAGAAAGTGCCAGAAATTGCATAGAAAGCATGCCGAGATGCATCGAAGCACTGCTCGAAGCCAAAGGATATGTCACCAAATATTAATATTCTTTACTTAACATTGGTAAATTGACTGTATTATTTTTTTTGTTGGTTTTTTTTTTCATTACTAGGAGGCTCTGCCCCCTACGAGCTACGCTCACCAACCCCCGTTCTGACACCACAAACTGTAAAATCACACTGATTTGATCAACCTTAAAACGATTGCGGAAGATTGAATTATAATTAAACAACCTGCTGTAATCGGCTGCTCGCTGTAATATCTGCTATAATCGGGTTTCCATTCATTTTCCTTTGACCAAGGGATTTTAAAGCCGAATCAACTGCTGTCGAGACAGCTAACAACTGTTGATAAAATAAGGTTAATTAAACATTTGAAAATCAACTTGTGCAAAATGGTTAGGTAAGCAATGTCATGACATCGGGAAATTTTATTACGATGCTATAGAAAATTGGGTATTACTCCATTATCCCGACTACTACTTTCTATAAAAGAAAAGAACTGTCGCCAAAATATAGGATTTAAAGCCAAAAGTGCATATCTGTGGCGTCGCATTCAATTGATACCAGATGCGTTACGCGTGGTAGTTATGTCATCGAGTGATCTTTAATTCAACGTTTATCTGTATTTTTAATTATATTTTACCAATTTATTAGTTATTTTGTTGATTTAAACGTAATTATTAAATGTAAAAATATAGCTTTTAATTGAAGGGAAATAATATTAATTACGCTGTTTTAAAATTTGCAATAATAGATAAAATATTTTGTCAAAATAAATTAATCTTACTCTACTTGATGCTTTGAAAACACGGAATAATTTAATTATTTATCTTTTTAATATTCACGTGCAAGTATATTTTTTATTCCGTTATTTTCTACATTTATTGCTTTTAACACGTGATCATTTAATTATTATTTTAAAGTTTTATTTCTGTTTTTAATAGTCACGTGTTAATACATTTCTTAATTGAAAGGGAATATTATTACGTGCGCTATTTCACAAATTGGCAATCATTCAAATAATGGAATTTATGAAATATGAAATAAATTTTCGTCAAAATAATGAAAATTTTGAATAAAAAATTGAAATATAACCTCAAAAAATGAGTCAAATTGAAACAATAATTGCAGTCTGCACACCCCAACCTTGTCAACTATATCCTTACAAATTATGTTTAAATTATAAATTCCTGTGCATAGTTTTCGTTTCTATAAAACTTTTATAAGAAAACTGTTTTGACCAACTTTGATTTTAAATATCTCTTAAAATAATTCTTCGATTTAAAAACTGTCTACTTCAGCGTGTTTATCGAACATTTCTTTATAAAACCACCAATTTTTAAATTTTTATTTGCAATAGTTTTCTGGATATTTGTCCAGAAAGACTTCAAGGCACAAAATTTTAATTGACAGCAGCGGCTGTGGTTACTTTTTTTTAATATAGAGAGATAATATTGCGTAAATACTTAAACTATAACACTAAATCTTTTTAAACTTACAAACAGTGTTTATTTTCAAATTATATCCTAATATTGTACAAAAAACCTATACTTCATGACTGTCCCTAATAATTTGGCAACCCACTGTATACATGAATATATACACACATATACATATACACACATATGCATATGTATACATAGACATATATATACACATATATGTATGAATATATATATATATGTATATACATATATATTTATATATGTACATATATCACTGGCACCCGGCTGACTGAAAAGTACCTTAATTTTCTATTGAACGATTTCCCCGTGAAAAATGAAAATGAAATAAAATGTTTCACACATTGAAAAAAAAGATTAATATGAAATAAAATTGACTGACGTCACAGTGGTCATAAAACGGAAAGATTTCTCAATAATACAAGGAGTATGTGTATGTACACAAAGTCGATTAATATCACGTTATTAGAGAATGAAAAAGAAAATCTGACGTCCTATTGGAAGTTAAACGGATTTTTCAAATGTTTGAGAATAATACAAAGCGAGTATCCATATGAGTCAGAGAGATGAGTTTGAGGAACGTATTGAATCGTGATAAAAATCAGATTATGGAAATATTCGCATATTTTAACATTTTGAAGGTGTACAACATGTTTAATTTTGATTTTTTTTTTTTTTTTTTTTTTTTTTTTTAAAGTCGCATTGAGTCCGCATGACAGATAGTATTATGACAGCGGGCTTCGCTCGCTATCGGCTGGTTTAGATATTCGAAAAAACGAGAAAAATAGACCGGTAAATTTTTACTGTATAAAAAAACGACTTTTTTTTTTGTTGTTGTTATTGCTAAATGAAATTTATTTGGCTTTATTAAAGAAAGGATAAAGTTATTAAACAAAACCCTTTGAGCGATCTTCGATTACACTTCTTTTATTCCTATTTTGGACAAAATTTAGATAGTTAATGTTTAAAAATAAATAAATTGCACACCTAAACATATAAATGAAAAAATAACTATTTTAGAAATAATTTATTCATTTATATACATTTTTATATAATATCAATAGTTGTTTTTATTATTTATGTTTTTGTATTTAACATTTAGCAGTCTTGTATAAATAACTATAATTGGCTGCAAAATTGCAAACATTTTATTTTTAAAAATTTAAATATTCTTTATCAAAAACTGTAAACATACATATATAATTATTAAATACGAATTTATTGATATTTATAAACAATGATTTAATGAAATAATGACTTTGTTTTTGTACAGTAAATTGTTTCATCTTCAATTCTGTAATTATTTCTGGGTGAGAGGTTAAATAGATTGTCTATGTAACTAAATCTCATTAATACAAATATTTTTTATACTTCTCTATTATCCTGTTGACCACTTTTCATAACAATATCTATCACCAAATAAACGGGAGAACGCTGCCATTGGAATATCAAAATAAATAAATAAAATATAAGAATTTAAGGACACAATTGTTATTTCAATGAATGAAAGAACTCATAAATCAGTAAAACAGAATGAAAAATACACGCAAATGTCGAATTAAAAACCATTTGATGACATAACAAACATGTATAATGCTTGACATCCAGTCAATCGGACTGCATTTTGGGCGTTTCATCTGACAGTTTGGCGATAGTTTTTTGTTATGAAAAGTGGTCGACAGAATAACAGAGAAGTACCATATTTTTTTCACAGTTAATTTTTAAAAGGAAATATTTTTCATTTAATTTACCCTATAAATAATCAAATAAATAAAATATTTTTATGTGTACTGTCATTTTAAATTGTAAAAAATAAGTTTCATTGATGTATAAAACATATAATGTAATATATATAATAAGATTAAAACTGGGCCATTGTGGTCAATTCAAAAAATGCCACAAATGCAGTCCCATTTAATGTATGTCAGAAGCATTATACATGTTTGTTATGTCATCAAGTGGCTTTTAATTCGATATTTGCGTGCATTTTTCATTATATTTTACTGATTTATGAGTTATTTCATTCATTAAAATAACAATTGTGTCCTTAAATTCTTATATTTCATTTATTTATTTTGATATTAAAAATGGCAATGTTCTCCCGTTTATTTGGCAATAGTTTTGTGCAGGGTTGTAGTGGGTAGCTGCCTGGGTAGGGTCTTTTTTTAAAGACCCGGGTTTTTTACAACCCTGATTTTTTGTTACGAAAAGTGGTCAACGGAATAATAGAAAAGTACCGTTTATTTTTATTTATATAAAACACACACAATTTTTTATAAAACATACAAAAAATTTTTCACAAAACAAGCACATTTATTTTATTATAAAATGCACACAATGTTTAATTTGTTATAGAACACACACATTATGAAGAATACAAGTGACTCGGGTATTAATACCAGGAGGCTTTGATTAAGGCGTTTATAAATTAAAGTTTTGTGAATTAACAGTACTCTACTGTACAAATATTATTAAGTACATGGGAACAATGTACATCTCCTTTTTTATATTTATTAATCTCATCTTATCAGGATTATACAGTATATCTTGAATGTGTTAACTGCAAATTAGAATTTATGTTTTGTGTGTAACAGTAATAACAAAAATTTTAAAGTAAAAGATAGAAAACTATTAAACAGCAAATTTTTAAAGTAAAATGTATCATGCGTTACAAGCTTAAAATATCACAATCAATAAGTCAATAAAAAAGTTAGTTTAGTTATTTTTTTTTCCCGAGATGATTTTACTACAGAAAATACACAGTATTTAAGTGATATCAGCAAAACATAGGTTTACAGAGTAGAAATCTGGCAGATTTAATATTTCACAACTCTTACGGTAAATTAACATCTATATATACATGAAAAAATTTTGACACCTAAAATTTATTTAGAAAATTCACAAATTACTTTAAAATTACACTGAAATGATTTCTAAACTGTACTAAAATTTTCGTTTCCAAACATTTAAAACAATTAGTATAGATAAGATTTCAAAGTTCACATTGAGAGTTGAGAGTTGTTAAAGTTGTAAAGAGTTGTTGAGATAAAGTTTTTTTTAGTCAATACTTTACAATCTTTTATCCGCAATATATATAATCATTTACAGGTTTCATACTCATTTTTACAAAACAATTTCCCAAAATGAATAGTTTTTTTCCCTATCAACAAACAGCTATAAAGCATGGCGAATAGCAGTGATTGCTGACTAATGTGAACTTTTAAAAATAGATTGGATATTTTTTCCAGAGTAACTAAACAGTTTTTTGTTTAAATTACGGACTTTAACCCTGATATTTCAAGATCAAAACAATTTCCCTGGGGAGTATGAACTCTGAGTTAGCTTTGGAGAAGAAAAAGTCAAGTTTCTGGATAGATATTCAAAAATAATCGTTTCAAGCCCACTGGTACTTCACTTCTAATGCTTTAATGTCAATCGAATATGTAAATACAGCTTCGGATAAAAACAAATAATTAAAGGAAAATGATTAGAACGAGATCGATTTGTAAAACATGATAATGATCGTTATAAAATGCAGCATTCGCCGGCTTTATACCTAAATACATAAACAACAAACTGAAAGAGTGCATCTGTTGCCCTGAGAACGTTATTTGAAAGAAATCGTGACATATCCGAACAATCGAAAGGTAATAAATAATAATGAAAACAACAAGATAGATAAAAAATATCAATTGCAACTTACTTCAACAATAAACAATTTAAAATTTCACACTCTCACACTTTCTATTCCGAAACAAAACCTTCCGCAGAAAACAACTTGGCCCACACACCCTGTCGTTAGGCTATGGCAGCGCCACGATCATATAACGAACATTGAAAACAAATTCGAAAAGTCAAATAGATCACTGAAATGCTCTGGTAAATGAGCATAAACATTATATGCCTTCAAAAATTAGTAAAAAATTCCTCATTATGATGCAATCATTATGTTTTTAATTTATTAATGAAAATGTATAGGATTGATTCTGAATTCTGTCGATGTGTGGTTTCGATATCGAAAAGAGGCCTTAGGTTGTTGCCACGGTAACCAACGCATTTCTTCGATATTGAAGTGACTTGACAACTCGATACTTATGTTTATCATTAATAATTTTTTCCAATCGATATTTTTATACTGACTTTCTTCTAGTATCAAAGACAGTGTTGAAAATTAAAGTTCCTGTAATCCAAGTTTTTACGACTGCTCCAAATCAACCAATCTATGAAGTTTTAATAATCATGTGTTTTCGGCTCTATCTGCTCGCAATCAATCAATTAATCAAACAGTAAACGATGTCGAAAAGTTTGTTTACGTTTATGTTCCAAAGAGGTTCACGCACTGAATGAAGTGTACCAATCTGATATTTACAAAAACTAATTGATTTTCAAAGCTGTCTAACTGAAACCTGTTGATTGAGTTGTTAAAACCAGGAAATTTCGTCTTGTGAGTTTTAATTTATATTTTCCAAGCATGATGCTCCATAAAAATCCCAGTTTGCAAAACAAAAAATATAATGAATCCACTTTGAAAACTCTTCAGAAAGAGATAATAAGAGCCTATTTACAAGACATACGGGAGTGCACAGGTCCTACAGACGTATTACATAGGCTAAATAGGCAAATCAGTGAAAACATGAAAATTATGAAATCAGGCATCGACGGGTTGGAGATGTTGGCTCGCGAACAAGATAAAGAATCGGATCGAAACGAAATCCTGAAAGACGTGAATAGCTATTTGAAACAGTTCGCGGAACAGATGTGTTACTATCACGCTAAAATGTAAACAAAAGATTGGCGACTGTTTGTTTGGCGCGATTTCCAAGACTGCGCCAAACGAATAACTTAATACAATGGCTAGGTTGCCATTAAAGAAAAAAATCCCCTAAATTTGGCGACTTTTTTCTTTTTTTTAACCGATAATTTTTTTTTTTTTTTTAGCGTGAGTGTAAAGCATCTAAGCCTAGTTCGCTTCCAATCAAGTCGCTCTGAGGCAGGCCAATCTGACTTGCCAAGCCCTGATAGACAAGCAGAGCAAAGAGGAGTTGTTCGAGACGACTGGTGCAGCGGTGCCGCGTATGAGAGTTCGCGCAGACAAGGCAAGTTTGTCGAAACAGTCCTCTTCCATCACAGACAGCCTGGTGGCTTTGAATAACATGATGTCTGTGCAAGTGAAGCAGAGCGAGGAATCGCTACATACGTTGGTAAATTCTTCGGCTTAGATGCTTTACACTCACGCTAAAAAAAAAAAAAAATTATCGGTTAAAAAAAAGAAAAAAGTCGCCAAATTTAGGGGATTTTTTTCTTTAATGGCAACCTAGCCATTGTATTAAGTTATTCGTTTGGCGCAGTCTTGGAAATCGCGCCAAACAAACAGTCGCCAATCTTTTGTTTACATTTTAGCGTGATAGTAACACATCTGTTCCAATTCTTCTTCCGCAGCAGTGGAGACGAAAGAGGAATTCAAATCGATGGGCACCGATATACGCAAATCGAAAACGCTCGTTCAAAAGTATGGGAGGAGGGAAGTGACAGACAGGGTGCTCATCCTCATAGCTGCCATCTTCTTCTTTATCATTGTTCTTTATGTTGTTCAGAAAAGATTATTTTGATGAAAAGTTCTGTTGCAGCTTATGTTCTTAGTTAGTTAAAAACTTTTTATACATTTTGTACTGTAGCTTTACATTTATATATATATATTTATTTATACTTTGTTATAGCATCTCTAACAATTATGATTGCGCCAAGTTGCAGTACTGTTCAATAAAGGTTGCATGTATAATAGAGGTATGAAAATACCATTGAGACAAAGACAATACCAAGATAGGAATCTGCTATAGACAGGTTTTACTATACATATTACATGCATAAGTTATTCAGCAAATGTTGTGGAAACGAAACCTGCCTATAACGGAATGCTGACTTAAACGGAAATATTCATTCGTCAAATAGAAATATACCTACCAAAAAAATGTCTAACACGGAATTGTTTACTACTCTTTGCGATATTACCTTAGCAGGTCTTGCTATATATATATAAGCTGAAGAAAAATTCTGGACCCCTCCCAAAAGAAAATTGTCGCTACGCCACTGAATCCAGGCCAGGGATTAATTTGTGCTGGAGTCCAGTACTTCTCTGTTTTTAGTAAATATTGGCCAGAATTCTCCGGAGCTATAACTCTTCCAAAAAACGAATCCTAAATGACCCATCTCCAATCTTTTGTATCAAAACAAGTAAGTGATGTAATGTGAATGGCTCCCGTAAGAGATGGAGATTCACAGTAGTTCTGTCGGAAGGGGGGGGGGGGGATAACCGTTTAAATTCAAAATATTTTAATGCTATTTTGAGATCAGAATAGAGAGTCAACAGAAATAGTCTTTTTCTATTCTGGATAGCTTCATTTTTTGTGTTTAACACCATTTACGAATCCTAATCCTGAGCTTATTGAACTTTGTGATGAATTAACATTAAGATTAAGGATTTGGAAGTAGTCATAACTTAAAAGTGGATAGCGAAGTATATGCAGAGAGATGTATTTAAAATTTTCATTATGCTATATGAAAAAAGAATGCTTTAAATATTTGGAGGAAGCTGAGGGGTGTTAGTACTGCAGAATAGAAGGCTCCAGTACTTTTTCTCTTAGAAATTAAGCCCTGATCCAGGCAAAAACTAGGGCCCCTTCTCAAAAGTCCATTTAATAAAATAAGTCCCTTCACAAAATTCCATTCCATAAAAGCATACTCTTCATTAATTATTTTTGTTAGCTTTTAAAATGTGTAATTTGCAAACAAAACAAACTCACCTGAACCTGAAAGGAAAACTTTAGCAGAAGGATTTAAATAAGTTATTAATGGTTCAAATTTGAATAACTGGATTTCATTTTTCACAAAAAATATAATACATTTCACAAAAATAGCTTTTATTTTTTGCAAAATGGGCCCCAAGAAAAAAACCTGCATCGACTCCTGATCCTTTCCAGCAGTCAGTGTAGATTGTTGATCCATCTCCTACATGTTAATAGGCTTAATTTTTTTTTCCTGAGGTTTTTTTCTGTATACTCGGACAAGGTCAGGCTGGGACTGGAACTCATTATTTACTGACTGGTAATTTTTTCATGCAAATAATAGTGAGAATGTGCATTTGTTTAATGAAATCTTTAAAATATTATTTTGTTTTATCAAATTACAGAAATATTTTTTTATTTACTTTTTTTTCTTTATAGAACTTCAAAACTATAATTTTTTTAACTACATTAAAGGTTTGCACAGGCTGAAATTTTCAGGCCCAGGTCTGATCAAAAACTATCTTGAACTGACCTGGTCTGATATAAAAACTAAAAGCCTGGGCCTGGCTGTTTATATTTTCGGTTCATGGCCCGGCCAGGGCTTAATTTCTAAGAAAAAGGTGCCGGAGTCCTCATATTCTGCAGTACTAACATTCGTAGCGTACCCCTTCCGCCGTCACTCCGATCTTCATATTTATATTTCATACATTATTTTCAAAATAGCATTGTTTTTTTATTGAGTGAAATAAAAATTTTAAATACATCTATCTGCATATACTTAGCTATCCACTTTTTAGTTATTTATGACTACTTCCAAATAGAAACCTTTGCCTATAAGCTCAGGATTTGGAAATAGTGTTAATACAAAATATGAATAGTTCGCAGCTATGCAGAATAGAAAAAGACTTTTTCTGTTGACTCTTCATTCTGATCTCAAAATAGCATTAAACTAATTTGAAATGGAAATAAATAAAATTTTCAATTTAAGACAGATTGAGCTTGAGCCTGCCCAATCTCGAAGACTGATAGGCATGAGCGTAATCTGGTGGGGGCATGTGCCCCCCTAGTTTTTCAGGAGCAGGGGCAAGACTTACCTTTTGCCCCTCCAGTTTTTTGTATTGTTTTGTGGTTAAAGCCTAGTTTTGTATTTCATTTTTTTTTAATTTAACCATTTATATGCTATCTTGAAGGCGAACTAAGAATAAATAGGGGATAAATCAAAATGCCCAGAATTTATGTTTTTTACGTTCATAGCAGTAATGTCTATCTTTCTTCTTAACAAAATGTTTAATGCCGTAGTCAAAGTTCAAGTAAAAATATTTTCCCTGCTCTTTTTTTTTTTTTTCAGAAAAGTTAATCTTATTTTCTCTTTTCCATTATTGAGTTGTTTATATGCACGCGTGGGATACTGTGTCATTTTCTTTAGGATAAAGTTTCATTCACAAAGCATACTTCGAAAAATATTTATTACCGTACTATAGTTGAAAATAAAATGGGTTCGAAAAATTTCTAAGTTCTCCAATGAAAAAGTCCCCCAATTAAAACTCATTAAAATAATACTCCTTATCACTACCAACCTGCCATGAGTCATCCCAATCCACCCTCAGAAGTGACGCATGCCTCTTATCTACGCCACCACCCTACACCGCCACTTACGCCGACGCCACCACCACTAACGCCGACGCCACCACCACTAACGCCGACGCCACCACCACTAACGCCGACGCCACCACCACTTACGCCGACGCCGACGTGTCCTACTAATGGCATTCTTACCCTACTTCCATCTCTTACGTGAGCGACACATTACGTCACTTATAAGTGTTTTGATATGAAAAAGGGCAAAAGGTTGGAGATGGGAGATAATGGAAAGGGTCATTTAGGATTTGTTTTTTGAAAGCGTTATGGCACTGTGCTCCACAGTGCAGTGTTTGAGCTCTGGTGAATTCTGGCCAATATTTAAATATTTACTGAAACCAGAGAAGTAGCGAAGCTGAGCTCCGGCGCAAATTAAGCCCTGGGCCCGGCCCATGAAAATTCAATAAAATCAGGTTCAACCTGACTCAGCTTCTACAAAAAATGCCATTTTTTCTTAACCTTCAATTAAGGTTCTTTTAAAGAATACTATATGCATTTTTATGTGAAAATTTTACAGTATATTTCAGACTGTATGTCCGCAAGCCAGGGTTGTTTTAGTTTTAACCGTAAAAAAAAAATCTGTCCTGGTCAAAATGTCTTTTGACCGTCTATGGTCAAAACTAATTTTGACTAGAAAAATAAATTAAAATTGATTTTGTTAAATGATAAATTTAGAACATAACATTTAGAAGGGTTTGTCAAAGTAATATTTAATTGTACAACATTTGGAAGTGTTTCCAATTATTTTACTGACAAGGGAACCTAAACCAAAATGACCCTATTTCGGTAAAACTTTTATCATAAAGAGTACTCGTCATAGAATGAAGAATGATACCCATTTTATCGGCCATCATCAAAGTTTAGTATTTTGAAAACATTTGTGAAATATCAGTGGTGCAACTAATGAAAATCGCTAAATGCTTTATTAAAAAATAATCCATTCATTTCAAACCGTCACAGAAATGATGATGAGTGTAGAAATGAGTGAAACACGATGAAAAATTTATCACATTCATCACATTTGCTTCCATTACTTGGGAAACAAAAATCAACTGTTCACCCAATTAGTTGTGTTTGACTCACTTCTATGCTAATTTATCACTTTTGTGACGCTGTTTGAAATTATTGGATTATTTTTTAGAAGTTTTCATTAGTTGCATCATTGATACTTTACAAATATTATAAAAATACTGACGATGGTCGATAAAATGGGTATCATTCTTCATCCTATCATGAGTACTCTCTATGATTAAAAGTTTCGTCGAAATCGGGGTAGGGTCCGGTCAGTGTTGAATTCATGAATGGGGGGGCATCCCCCCCTCCCGGAGCATTGAAATGTCCCCTTCCAACCCCAAGATTGGATATTTTATACTTTCAATGGTTAAAAAGGGCAATCCCCCCCCTCCCCCGCCAGAACTCTTAAATGTCCCCGCCAGAGCGACAGAAATCCCTCCCGGAGAAAAATGTCTGAATTCAACACTGGGTAGGGTCCCTTGTTAGTACAGCAAATGCACCTGCATACTGTTTATCTAATTTATTTTGCACAACATTTTAACGAGTTAAAAATAACTGATTATCATTGTTATGCAGATGCAAATGTTAATCTTCAAATTCACCAGGTATATTGAGTGCATATAAGTTTCTGATTGAAGTGTTAAAATTAATAATTAATGTGTAATCGAAAATTTTACAGTATATTTCAGACTATAGGTCCGCAAGCTAGTAAAAATTGTATTTACTTGTATTACTATTAATTGTATTTTAATTGTATTACTTTTAACCATGAAAAAAACCCAGTCTTAACTATCCTATTCAAAATATGTTTTTGATAACATTCATTTTGATGGAGAAAAACAAAATTGATTTTGTTAAATGATAAATTTAAAAGTATAACATATTTGTCAAAATAACATTTAACAATATTTAATTGTTGGAAGTGTTTCAAAATATTTTACTCAGTAACAAAAATTTGTAAATGTTTGCAGGTATTTTAATAATTTGATTCCACATAATATCTAATTTTAAATAAAAAAGTGAAGGAAACTAAAGCAAAGGAAACAATTTTTAAATTTTATTTACAACTGTGCCAATTCCAAAACGTTCTTCTATATCGCATATGCTAAAAATATCAAGGTCTAAGTGAATCTAAAGTTTGATTTCAATTCCGTGCATTAGTTCTTGAGATAAATCTAAAATCGTGTAAATCCTGCAAAATGCAGCATAGCAGCGCCACCTGTTAGGTGATACAGTCAACCATAACTTATGTCAACATCTAACTGAATCTGAAGTTGGATAAAAATCTGTGTATTCGTTCTTGAGATAAAGCTGTCGTGAAAATCATGGAAAAGGTAGCATAGCAGCGCCACCTGTTGGGATATCTACACCAAAACGTAATCAGCGTCTATTTATGTCAAGGTCTAACTGAATCTGAACTTTGGTGAAATTCCGTGCATTAGTTCTTGATATAGCGAAAAACGCAGTGTATCAGTGGGGGATTTTCACCAAAAACGAATCAGTAACCATTTATATCAGTAAGTGACTGAATATATAGTTTTATTAAATTCCGAGCATTAGTTCTTGAGATAGAGCGCCCACAAAATTTTTGTCACATACACACACACACACACAGACATTTTCTAAAAACAGTCCAATCGTGTTCGGGACTTTCTAAAACTTATAAATCTGTCGAAAATTTTCATGAATACAACACTTTCTTCTTGTAAAGATAGGAGAAAGTAAAAAAGGGATTTTAATTAACAAATGTTGCTGTATTAAAGCTAAGACTATTTCATAGTTCATAATTGTGGATGAGATCAATCTTCGAAAGTAATATTTCTACTGATGACGAGTTAGCACACAACCATCCCAGGTAAAGAAACCTTTCAAAAATATGGGATTTTGAAGGTTTCTACAGGTTTTATGAAGGGAAATAAAAATTGCGGGTTTCCTTCAGGAAATATTACAGGTTTTTTAAAGGTTTTATTCAGGATTATTTCAGCACGCTTATAACCTTCAAATTACCTTTACTGACTTAGCAGATCTTCTTAAAATCATTACAGGTATTTTGAAGAAAAACGGGAACAGCTTTTCATGCAGGAAATGTGAAGGTTTTGTAGAGGTTTATTTCAGCAAGCTTATGGCCTACAAATTACCTTCAGTGACTTAGTAAATCTGCCCTAAAATCACTACAGGTATTTTGAAGGAAAACAAAAACTGCTTTTCATGCAGAAAATTTTAAATAGTTTTCTAAATGTTTTATTATAGCTTAAATGGTTAAGTATCTAACTCATATTCAAATAGCTTTTTTTACTGAAAAAGGCCAGGGCCACCTAGAGCGGGGGGGGGGGGAGATGTCATCAGGTGCATTAGGAACTCTACAAATTCCAAATCAATATTGTGCAATTTTTCATTATTGTGTCGTAATTAGTGACACTTTAAGTAAAATAAGATTTATGAAATACTGAAGAAAACCAAAAGTTACAGTTTGACCAATTTATATATGTAAGCTAAAGTTACTTAATAGAGTTTCGACCACTGTCCCAGTTAAAATTAGCTTACAATTAAATTACATTATTTGCATTAAAATTACTTAACCATTTTCAGGGAATTATACTTCAAGCTGTAATGACGGAGGGGGGGGGGGGGGATCAGCGATCCTCTTTGAGGTCTTTAACATGTGCAATAGAAAAATCTTATGGGGAATAGGATTGTTCCGAAGTGTGGGTGGGGTGAAATAACGAATTTTCTTATCGCTGCAATATGATACAATTCAAAATAATAATATTAATATTAATAAAAATGATCAACTATTTTTTATTTCTCAATTTTGGATAAAGAATAACTCCAATATACAGTTTGTGGTCTTTAGAGGAAGAGTTCCATATCCTGTGCCTGTTGGTGTGATTGGCGAAAAAAAATCCAAAATGGCACTAAAAGGCAGTTTTAGCATCTTACCAAGTTTTTCAAGATGGCGGAAAAACATGCTTTTTAAATATTTATAAACATACATTCCAACTCAGGTTCGATGTGGCCGCCGTTTTTTGTGGACCACATATTGCATTCTGTGCACAGCATTTACAACAGCAGAGAATAACATGTCTGCCGGAATCTCCCATACATTTCGCGATATGTTATCCTTCAACGTAGCCAGGTCCTGGACACCTCCGTGATAGACCTTGGACCTTAGGTGACCCCATAGCCAAAAGTCGCAGGGTGTAAGATCAGGGGACCGAGGTGGCCATGCAGTTGGAAAACAATGACTAATGACTCTTTCTGTTGTGAGTTTCTGTCGTAGCAGCTGCTGTACCTGCAAAGCAATATGTGGAGGGGCTCCATCTTGCATGAAAATGATTTTCTCCAGGCTCTCTTTGCTGAAGTGCCGGAATAACAAAGTTGTTTAGCATTTGGCGATATTTGTCTCCGGTAACAGAACAAGTTACAGGTCCTGTCGGAGTAATGTTCTCATAGAAGAATGGACCTATGATCAGATCTGCTGTGAAACCACACCAAACAGTTATCTTTGGTGAATGCAAAGGAATTTCCTTGAATGCTCTTGGTGATTTGATATCCCAAATTCGGCAGCTCTGGGTATTTACAGTTCCATTCAGGTAAAAGTGGGCCTCGTCTCCCCATAAGATTTTTCAGGGCCAAGCATCATCCAACTCCATTCTGGCAAGAAAAGTGAGAGCAAAAGTCAGTCGCTTATCATGGTCGGTGTGACGTAACTCTTGTACACGGCTGATCTTGTACGGATAGAAGTGGATAATCTTTCGTAGGATTTTCTATACCGTACAATAAGGCATATCCAGATTCCGAGCTATCCCACGAGCGATGGAAGTGGTGGCAATATTGTCTGGTGCTCTGTCGACAATCGCCGTTGCCATTTCTTCGATTGTATCCTGTGATACGGGTTTTCGTCCTCTGCCTGACTGAATATTTAGAGAACCTGTTTTCTCAAACTTTTAAACCATTAACTGACAAAGGACCGTTCCCTTTACGCATTTTTTTTTGTGGTTTCTAAAAGCACGAACAGCGGCTGGCGCATTGCATTGGTTGAGGTAAAAGAATTTGACTAGTAGAGCTCGCTCGACTAAAGAAATAAACATTATGAAAGATAACTTTCAATGAAATTGCTTCTAACAGTAGCATATTACCTTTTAAAGCCGAACAAGCTGGCACTGGACCAAAAGATGTAACGTGAAATTTGAATAAAGAACTTCTTCTGCTGTTGCTTTCATTGGGTCTCAGTAAGTGAAATTGCAGATAAATAAACTTTAGCAGTGTTTATGTAAAAAATTTTAGCTTTTTATAAACTGTTACTATTTTGAGCTTGGATTAAATTGCTAAATTCGTTAAATAAACGGTAATTTTATTTCAGTATTGATTCTTCATTTTTGAAACTCTCTTTTTCGAATACACAGCGCCACATATTCCCCTGGCGGTGACTTTTGGAACTAAATTTTTTTTCGCGGAATCCTTCGTCCTCCGTCTTGTTTAATCTTCCTACAAAATTTGGCGCCATTCTCGCAATTAGATCGCGCTACAGAGCACTCTGAGTACCGTCAGTTTAATTATGGCCACCTTGTACATCATAACAATGCAGATGGCATAACATGAAGATGAACTTCGCTAAGAAAGTCAACAAAATTTCACAAAACATGGCGATGTTTGAAGATGTAAGATGTGAAACACTCGAATTAAACAATAATTATTAAAAATTATAAGAATGATAAGTTCGTTAATTGCTTCAAAGTTAGTTGTTTTACCAATTGTTTATTGTTGCTAATTGGACAAAACTTTTGTTGAAACATTATTTCAACAATAAAGGAACGTCCAAACAGTTCCACGGAGCATTTTTGTTTCCATTGTTACTAAATGACTTAATGGATGTAACAGGACGTCTAGCCGCCTGGATAAGTCAGGGAAATTTATATGGACATTTACCATCCCTGGGGAAAAGTCGGGGAAATTTGAAGCTTCTGAGAAAAATGTTTCTGATTATAAAACTAACGATTTGAAATTGCAATACCAGGAAAATCTAACTTTGCTCTTCAAAAGTAAACTGGTTGGTTGAAATACTCTTTGCAGTAGTAAAGAGTATTTTAACCACTCGCACAATACCCCCTTTTAATTCCAGCTCCACTGAATCTTCGTACAAAAAAATATTGTAGGATTAATGAGGTGATGTGTACTTATCTTTGTTTGGACCCTTTTTTTGTGTGTGTGTCAAAGCAATCTGTGTTTAGCTCATCCTCATTGGACAAAAGTGTGTGTCTGCAAAATGTTTAGCGTGTAAACGAAAACCTCATTAAGAAATACAGGAGCGTCAAGCAATCATTAACCATGGAATAAACATATTGGTGTTCAACCATTTGCAACACTTCAGTAGTTTGTGCTTCAGAATCACTTGTGAAAGTTTCACAGCTTTTAAAAAATTTTGTGTGTAACATCACGAAATCTCGGTACCTGGAAATTTGTATTTTATTGGTATGGAAAATGTGTTGATGATCTGGAATACACACCCTGATGTAATGTTTGACAGCTTTTTTTGACACTTTTTTCCAACATAGAGTTGAAACGTGTTTAGCGTTATGGCGATGTAGGCCAATCATATCATAGACCAATCAGATCGCCCTATCTCATGTGTACAGTAGGAGTCCTAAAGAATGAGCAGGTTTTTCTTGCGTACCAACAGTGACGTCATCTCTGCCCTCTCATTATGTTGTTGAAGTTGTTCGGTAGGAAAAATGAAGTGTGTCGCTTTTATAGTTCATTCACTCAAAAGTATTCCGTTACATTAGGGTCCATGGAGAAAATCATCTGCGGTGTATTTTAATGGTGTCTATTCGAATTGAAAAGTGTTCATGACTTCGGTTTGTCCGTCCTCACGTAAATAAATCTATTCGAAACAATGAAATTTATATGCATTATTTAAGTGCACTAGAAGAAGGTTAATTTAGAATATATTATGGGTAGCACTTACAGTTCATTTACAGGGCACTCAAAAGAATTCCGTTATATTATGGTCTAGGAGGAAAAATCGCTTGAGGTCTATTTTAATGATGTTACGCCGTTACAAACATAATGAAATTGATATGAATTTCTGGGTGCAGTAAAACATGCTTTCTATAGAGTATATGGAGTGTAAAGCAATTATCATTTATTTATAGGATCACTCAAAAGAATTCAGTTAAATAAGTGTCTACGTGGAAAAACTGCTTGCGGAGCAATATTTCCTCCGGATATTTCAATTTTTAAAAATTTTTAACTATTTTTTCCTTCTTGCTTAAACTTTGTAAACTATCACAAAACTGAATAAAATCAATGTTTACTTCGTGAAAGAAATTTTCACAGAAACTGTGTAAGTAGTGAGTTCTCTGCCACAAAGCACACAGGTTGGGGAGAATCTCGAGATTTCTGATTGTTCGAATGCATGAAATTCATTCAAACAGCGGTTAGTAACTTATATTTATGTACGCTTCGCGTACTTTAACCGAAAAAAAAAAACCCTGGATGCACAATACTCGCTGTTCATCACTCTCTAGAATGCAGGAAAACCATTCAAGCTGCGGTCAGTAATGTTCGCACAAAAATCGGTCGACAGCAATACATCTTATCAAATAAAATAAATATAAATGCACTTACCTTTATTTCTCATCTTTCTTTTTTTTTAATATTTCACAGGAATTATCCTTTATGACATACGACAAAACGTCAAACTATTAAACTCGAGGCTAACGAAAAAGAAAGGCTACCGCGGTGCTTTACGCGTATCTTTTTTTACAGACCGCGGGAATCACGTGATGCTCGAATGCACCAATGCAGGTGTACGAAAAGAGCATCACGTCACTCTAGCGGTCTGTAAAAAAAGATAAGTGGAATGCACCGCGGTAGCCTGTCTTTTTCATTAGCCTCGAGCGGTCTGTAAAAAAAGATAAGTTGAATGCACCGCGGTAGCCTGTCTTTTTCGTTAGCCTCGATTAAACTCCATAAGACACATTTCACAAACCGTTTGTAATCAGCGACAGGTGGCGCTTTTAGACCTGCTAATATTTGAAAACGATTCCACGTGCACGTGAATATCACTGCTTGCTTTTGCTTGTGTGAATTAGTTAATTGTGAAATATCATAGAAACTCGACAGAGTTTCTCGCCAAGCATAAGAAACAGAGCCGTCCTTAGCGAAAGCGAGGCCGGGTGCAAGAATTTTTGCGAGGCCCTTTCCTTCCAAATTAGTTAATCCACCCTCACCCACCCACATGTTCCCATAACAAAATCATATTCGGAAAAAAAAAAAACTCATGGCATACATTATTGGCAGAGCCCAATCATCAACATGTTGGGCTCTGGGCACAGAAAATATTTTAACCCTTATACGTAGATTATCATGTTTTTATAAATGTACACAAGAAAGTGTACAAATATTACAAATAGTACAAATATAAATGAAAAACGAAAAATCGTCGGGTACACATATTATTAGCATTAGCATTGAAACTTCTGCATAAAAAAATAATTTGACAGAATTAAATTTGATCAAAAAGAAAATGTTATTCTATAGATAAGACAGTGATAAGTACAAAATATAATCTAAAATTTTAAAATATTTATAATTACAAAGAAGTCAGAAATATTTTGTGTGCATTATCAAAAAGTTGTCTTTGAATATAAAAAAGAAAAAAAAAACTGAATACCACTGATAATTTTAATTGACATAAATTGTGCAATAATTCAGGATTTTTTAATTGTCTTATTACATCATTAACATGTTTTAGATTACTTTTCTTTTGGAAATTTTTGAGCCCCTGAAATCTGAGTGCCTTGGGATGGTGCCCCGAAGGTAATGGGGCTCTATTTATATGTGAACAGGTAAAGGGATATTCGTATAATAAAAAAGAAAAACTTCCTGAAACAATAAAATATGCAACATTGCGATAAAGTAACTCTTACAGAAATGTGTTATTACTTTACAAATAATGAATAAAATAATGGTTGCCGTTTATCTGAAATCATCAACAGCATCGGCTTCTTAACAGTTGATATTAAAACTTCAAAATAACAAATTAATCACAACTGTATAGAACTGGTTATAACTTATACCCAGTAGAATCAGCACCGTATCGGAAACTTAGTTTGATGCCTCAGGAACTTATTTTGGAGGTCCTAAAGTCCTTGTCCAGCAGTCCAGCCCAGCCCAGCCCGAATCTGCAGAAAAATGTAAGCCCGAGCCCCGTCCGGGCTTTTTATCTGGGCCTAGATTTCATTTTATCCGAAACGAATCGGGCCTATACTTTGTTTTTCCAGGAAAGAAGATTGGCCCGAACCCATGTCAGGTTGGTAGATTTTTTTTATGTAATAACGATATTGTACATTTTTTTAACGAATTCTTTAGAAACTTAATTTGGTTTAACAAATTACATTTAAATATATAATTTTTTTTTCTTTATAGTGCTTTTAAATTATAATTTTATTTAACCATATTTTATTTTTGTTCCAAACTATATTAATTTTTTTAACGAGTGTTCGTGTACAGTCGTGGAAAAAAAACCCGCACCACCATACATTTCATCACTAAATTATCGCAGAGAGATGCGACAGGTACCGCCAGATTGGGTCTGCTTTTCAAATATAAATGCAATTTTTGAAATAGGGATCGCGTCTTACATATTAAATTTGTACAATCTTTCATTTTTCATGTGGTAACATCCACTTTTGACAATTTATTTGATGCCCTTGGATCAAAGCAGCTCTGAAAAATGTATAGTTTATATACTTTCCTTAAATCTTCATTAGAGTTAGACAAATTTTTATTTATATCTACACCAAAAACATCCGATTCAAATGTTCTCTTTTAGTGAGATACAATGAATAGACCTAAACATATTCCGAACATTTTTTTTTTATTAAAAAACATATTAAAATTATTTTAAATTTATATTTAAAAAAATATGAATTGTAATTTATATATATATATATATTTTTTTTTTCATTGAAAAAAAAACAACAACAACAAAAAACAGTGTCACTGAAAACATGGCTATGTACTTTTACAGCTCATTCCTATCATTAATTTTCAAAATATTAAGAAATTTTACTTTTATGTGGTCTAAGGGACCGTCCGAGAAGAATCTAATATTACATCCTTCTAGGGACCGCCTTCTGTTATAGCCTATATTATAGTATCCACAGAAAAGAAAACCTTAAGCAGAACCGTATAGAGAAAAATTTTATAATTTTATTTTAAAGTGAGTTTATTTTATGTATAGAGTTTCTAAATAACTTTCTGGTAACGAATTTAATGTTTCCAGTACTTTTATCTGTAAGATCTTAATTTTAGTTTTCGAAATTCTTTGAAAAACCTCTACTTTCTTTTTATCCAAGGAACTCAAATGAACTATCGAAAATTGATGTTACCATAAGAAAAATAAAATATAGTACGACTTTTAATATGTAGACGACCCTTGTTTAAAATTTTTTATTCATATTCGGAAGTAGACACAGAAAAGAGCAGAATGAACTGTCATTTTCGGTGTGAAATTTAGAACTTAAAACGCACGCAGGTATAAGTAATAATGTGAATTGCTCGAAAGGGTGCGAAATAATGTGAATTGCTCAATGAATGCTAATTATTTAAATATGTATGCAAACAAATGCCAAATGTTTTATTTGTTCTTTATAAGTAATTTTTTTTTGTCCGGGCGCGAGGCCTTCTTAGGCGCGAGGCCCTGTGCGGCCGCACCTGTCGCACACCCCTAAGGACGGCTCTGATAAGAAACAGCAATGCATTGAACCGTAAATGAAGGGAATTTCCGCCAATGGATGCCAAACGATTTTACAATTTTTTTTTTCATATAAACTCGACAGAGTTTCTCGCCAAGCATAAGAAACAGCAATGCATTGAACCGTAAATGAAAGGAATTTCCGCCAATGGATGCCAAACGATTTTACAATTTTTTTTTTTTTTAACTCTGTCTAGTTTATATTTTGCGGACGTGACAACACGGGTTTTTGACACATCTATATCTCGCGTTCTATTTATGATAGAAACAAAATTCTTGATTCTATGGAATGGGGCGTGCCAAGGGACTAAGAATTCAAAAGTAAAGCAAAATCCGACGAAGTTTTCAGTAAATGCGATTTTAAAAGTGCTGTTTTTTGCACTTTTTAAATCTTGTTCAGACCAAAAAGTTATTGATTCTTATACTTAACATAGAGCAAAAAACTGTTGACAGGGCTACAGCAATGTGTAACGATCGGATTTTTACGCGGTTTACGTTATTTGAATCGTTTTTATGAGTAGTTCAAACCTTTGTAAGTTTCATGTAAAAATATTAATTAGTTTTTGATTTATATCAGTTTAAAGTTATTGATTCCTATACTTAACATAGAGCAAAAAAATAATAAATGACTCAACTCTTTTAGGAATGGTCGTATACACATGATATTAAGATATGTTATTACAGTCGACCCAAGTAAACTTCCTATTATAAAAAAAAATAGTAACATTTAAGGTTCGTTTACAGGGTCTCACAAAAGATCTTTTGATATAGGGCTAAAGAGTTGTGTAATTATCCGATTTTTACGCGGTTTGCAGCATTTGAATTGTTTTTATGAGTAGTTCAAATGTTTAATATTTCGCGTAAAAATATTAATTATTTTTTTATGTATACCACTTTAAAGTGATTTATTCCTATACTTAAGAAGAAGCAAAAAAAATATTAAATGGTCTAACTCTTTTCAAAAAGAACGTATGCGCACATGATGTTAAAATATGTTACTACGAACGACCTAAGTTAGCTTCCTAATTGTAAAACAGAATTGTAGAATTTACTGTTCGTTTACAGGGTAACTCAAAAGATTTTTTAATAACACTAAAAAGTTGTGTAATTAGCGAATTTTTACGTTGAAGTACATGATTCCTGTACTTAACACAGAGGAAAAACAATAGTAAATTGCATAACTTTTGTCAAATTGGCTATATACACAAGATATTCAAATATGTTACTACATCCTCTCTATTGTAAAGCGGCATTGAACCATATACGTTTCGTTTACAGAGTCTCTTAGAAGATCTTGATTACATTACAACCGATGTATATTTACTGAGTGAGATGTATTTTAATGATTTTACACTGTTTCAATCTCTGTAACGTTTCATTATCTTGCTTTAAAATTTAATATGAGTTCATTTTGTCCGTCTGAAATCTCGTCGATGTTAAGCTCTAAATCTATTAAAATATAGTGTTTTCATCGATTAAAAAACTGTGTTTATTTATAAATATATAATTCTAATCTAGCGTATCAGGAATTGATTGAAATAGCGATTACAAAATTCCAACTTTACGTTCATGCGCTGAGTAATAGAATGTAAAAATGTTGCTACCCCAAGATTACAAGTTTTGCGTTTAAATAGTTGCCGTTCATCGAATCTCCGGCTATGACGAACTTAAAATGCTAAATTTCGTATACAATAGGTGATTGGTAACGAACTGTTCGGTTTACGAACAAATCGGTTAACGAACACTTTCGCGTGAGATTTTTATGTTCGAGGAACGAACACCTCACGAAACAAAGCCATGATGAAGCAATGCCGTGTTTCATATTTGCCGAGCTATACTTATTGCCTCTATTGTCAACTTTGAGAACATTTTAACAGTTGCATACATATGTCCTAATTAATTCATGGACTGCCGGAGATTGGGGACCTATATTTTAGGATCACCGAATCAGAATGAACCGACTATATGAACAGAAATCACTTTAATAGTTTTTATACTTTTGCAAACGTTGCGAATTTTATATTTTTTAAAATCTCGAAACGTTGAACGAACTTAACGTTGAACGAAACTTAAACAAATAAAAAACTTCTAAGGTGCTCAGTAATTTTCAAAAATAATATATTTAATATGTTAGTATAAAAATCCCTGTAAATTTTTATACTAATAGAAATAAGTTCGTAGAAAAAAAAATGTCGATTATTCTCGGTAAAGTATGCTCCATAAACTTATCGTAATAGTTGACCGGAAAAAAAGTGCTTCTTATTTTTCCACATTTTTCTGAAACTGTAGTATTTTAATTAGTTTGTAAACTACTGTAAAATTGTCTAATTTTTTGTTTTTGAATGTATATAAACGGAAGAGTGATATAAACAAAAGAAGAAGAAAAATAAATATGTCATAAATAATCTGATGAATACAATGTAAGGAAATCAATATAAAAGTTTTCCCGTTTTTATGGTAGCGACATGTACATTGGAATAAGTCACTCAATAAATTGTATAATTCTGTTTATAGCATCACTATTATTTTTTTTTGCCCCTTTCATCTATTCTTTTCTGAATAAAAATGGAATCCGTATAATTGAAATTAAACTAGTCGTTGGGGACCACCGTAATACTTACCCATCATGTATATGTATAATGTAAACTATTAAAATAAAAATGTGTAAACTACTTATAAAATGCATTGCAATTCAAATAAAATCCTGGCTTGATGACGTCATAAAAAGGCTCGATTACTGAATTGCTTGAAAGAGGTTTTTCCTTATAACTCCGAAAATAATACTCCTATTAACTAGCGGTTTATTGCATCTGATTAAGCGTCAAATTTCCAATTAAAATATATCTTTGAAGTGAAATTTGGATGAAATACAGGGTCATGAAAAATCGAAGAGTGTGGAAAATAGGATTACAAATATCTCGGCAACTCATTATCCGATCGACTTCATGTTTTATGCAAAATTTATGTTTTTTTATTGTTTTTTATATTTACTACTTAAAATAAACAATTTCGAAAATTTTTATATACCTTTCATCAGAACGAATATTTCGAGAGTCCGAAAAAAAATGTTCCGGTTAATCGAGGTTATTGAAATGAAATAGGCTTCTTCCCATTATTACATACTAAGTACATACCAAATTGCAAGTCTCTATCTCAATTTGTTCGGGAGATAGAGCGTTTACAGACACACACACAGACACACAGACGGACGGCAAATTTTTTTTTCTAAAAATATGTTTTTTGGAATCTCCAGTGTCTGAAACGTGTAAATCCGTCAAAAAAAAAATTTCGATTTTCAAAACGATTACAAGACTTACCCTATACTACGTATGATGAGTAAGTAATACCTTACAAAAAGGAGTGATATATCATCAAAAACAACTCGTTGTAAATGATCCCGCCAAGCCACAAACCTAAAACGTCAGTCACAAAAAGAAGTGATATCACATAAAAAGAAGCGATATAGAAGGGCATACTCAGGCTCGGACTGGCCCGCCGGCCCATCGGCCCAAGGGCCGGTGCGCTCCTCAGGCAGGGAAATTTTTGCGCCCCTAAGCCGCTCCAATATTTTCCCACACACATATATTCTGAGATTAGTGTAGTAAATTTCGAGAAATTGCTTAGGAATAATCATCAACTAATAGACAGATAGCAAAAGAGAGGGATTTTTATTATCATAAAGGAATTGAAGATACATCGAAGGAATTTCCAGAATCGGAAACCAAAGCGGACGTGTTTGCATACGATTGAAGATAAAAAAACGGGCACCTAGGGAGAGTTTTAATAGCCCTGGCTACTACAGCTCACGCCCATGTGCTACTTCCGCGCCTTGAGAGAGATTTTTTTTCATCTATTCTTAGGATGATATTTTTTAGGTATTGATCTCAGATCAAATATTTTGCGTACCCTCCATTTTAGTACCCAGGGGACCTTGCGCCCTTTTAAAGCCGTCCCTGAATGGACCTATAATTGAAACCATGCTTTTCAAAAAACAACTTTATAAAAGAAAGAGATAAATATTAGAAGGCAAAAACGTTTTGTGTGGATTTTGTTGTTCACTGGAAAACATAACTTTTCGAGGAATAAATACAACATCGATGACACTTCTGAATTGCAATTCTGCAAGCTGGGATCGCGCGGCCAGTGTTTTTCCATTCAAAATACTTACCAAAATTTTCGGTTAGCTGTATTTAATGACAGCCTTTACGTAATTAAATAACTATCCGAAAATTATGGTATTTATTTAATAATGAAAAAATCGATCATAAAATAAAGCGATGATTACTATTCAGAAACTTTTGTAGGTTTTTTAAATTATAAAACACTGGCAGCAAAATCCTGTTGCTTGCAGGATAACAATCCCCGGAGGATTTCTTTCAATTATGGAAATTTAATTTCCCTTTATCTCTAACTATGATAAGAAATTTGCAAATCCATGGGAAGAATGTGGTGAGAAAAGTAAATTTACTCAATTATTTTAGCGATTATTTATTCGCTATTTTTCAGTAGAAACCTTTTAATAGTGTGATAACAATTCAGCATTTTAAAGATGCTTAAAGTCAATTTTAAGCACACAAAGTGCCTCTTCCTCCTCCTGCCTCTCCTTATCCCAAATGCTGCAAGTGTAATATTTTCACAAGCAAGTGTTATTTCCCCGTTCAAATACTCCGACATTCAAATACTGCTAGAATATGTGGTACTTTTTCAAAAGAAAAAAATCAAGCATGAGTTTTAGTTTCAAAATTTCTATTTCTCTACTGAAAGTACATTTTTAATCTCGATGTAAATATTTTTTGAACGATATTTACATATTGAATCTTTATTTTGTATGTGTGATGAGGCAGACACCGTCATAGACCACATTTAAAGATGCTACTTTACTAAAGAAAAAAAAAGCTGTAGTAAATAAACAGCATTTGCTGTCAGATTATATAAGAAATTGCATCTATACAATGTTTATAACTGACTTGATAACAAATTCATATTATGTCAAATAAATATATATATTTTTTAAATAGAGGTTGGAGCTCTTAGCACTGATATTCTAGCATTTTAGGATTCATAAAAGTAAAATTTATTTGCACAATAGTTTTAGATATATTTGCTTAAATACAAATGAAAAATGAAGAAACATTTCTGAAACCAAGGAAACCAAATTAGAAGCAATTTTAATAGATAATTCTAGATGCATAATAAATTTTTGCCTAAAAAATGAACAAATTAGTTGAAGTTTCTAATTAAAATAGGATCAATTATTTGCCTATTTTAATATTATTATTATTAGCGCAATTTTGACAGCAAACATAACTGTTTGTCGAATGGGAACTCATATCTTTAGACCGACGATCAGCTAACCGGTGGCTCAGTTATTGGAAGCAGCCAAACTCAATCGTTGGCCAACGAAACTGGAAAACAATGGACTAATGATTTCCAACAATTCTGTGTTGCTTGAGTGAAAAAAGAATTGTATAAAAGGGAAGAGTTAATCAAGTCATAACTCACAGCACGATGACGGTTTAAATAAATCATAAATAATCGTCAAAATTGTAATAATGTCTGAAATTGCTAAAAAAGTAAAGTAAGATTTTTTTTTTTTTTTTTTTTTTTTTTTTTCAACTATGGATACATCAAGTGTGTTAATTTACAGTCCTGGAAAAAGAAACGTTATCACCTCCTACCAATTCTTCTAAAACTAATTGTAAAAAATATCTATAGGTACTAATCGATTGGAAATAATGTCTACTAATCAAAGCTATGGATTAAGTATGTTACAGGAGGTGTCGTCTACATATTGGAAACTATACCAACTTTCAATTTTCAAATAATAACACCTACTTTTGAGACTCTATTTGAGTTCCTTGGATCGAGACAGCCCGCGAAAAGGTATAGTTTAAATACTTTATGTTAAATTTTCATAGAGCTAGAAGAGTTTAAAGTTTGAGGATGCTAATGTTAAATCTATTTGACAAACTTGTAAAAATCATCCGATTGAATTATTATTATTTTTTTTAATGAAATGCAATTAATATACCCAAACATATTCCAGGTTTTTTTGTATCCAAAAACATATTTCTAATTATTAAAATTATTAATAAATTCATATTAAAAATTATGAATTATCATCTACATTAATATTTGTATAAAAAAACTATGTGTAAGTGTACAGCTCATTTGAATAATTAGTTTTCGAGATGCAGAGAACCGTCCTACAGTCGAAGAGTATCGCCTTCTATTTTAAAAAAATCTACAGAAAATAACAAGTGGACACTTACCAGAAACATATTGTAGTATTTACTTTTATATAAGGAAAGTTCATTATAGTTCCGGTATAATTTTACTGCTGACTAAATGAATGTTCAGTACTTTTTCTTGTAAGATTTAAATTTTATTTTCCGAAAATTTTAGATAAATCCCTAACACATTTTCTTTTATAACTATATGAAGACTTGAAATAAGTATATTCTCAGGCTGTCTTGATCCAGGCTAACTCAAACATAGGTGTTACAATTTGAAAAAACAACGTTCGTGCTTTTTTTTTTTAATTTGTAGACCCCGAAACAAAATTTTCGAATAGAATTTAATAGTAGAAATTATACCCAATAAATTGGTACCTATGTATCTTTTTATACCTTATTTGCAGGATAATTAGTAAGGACTAAGGAGTGATCACTTTTATACCATGACTGTTCTAAGGTATCGATTGACAAAATAATAAAGTTGGATACAAGGTAATCTGTATTCAACTTTTTAGAGTTTTTGAATATTAGATGACATAGTTTGAAAAACATTTGTAGAATTAATCGAACTTCAAATATGCACGGGGAATATAGCGAAGTCGTCTATCTAAACTCGGGAATATAATATTAAGCCATTTTCTTGCTTGGTGCTATGCGAATGTGTTAAACTATGTCAAATCAGACACAACACAAGTAAGTAAAATTGATTTAAGTTCGTTAAAATTTTTGCGCCCTCTGAAAATCCAAGGTCTGCGCCCTTTCTCCTGGCCCAGTCCGACCCTGGGCATACTCCGAGTCCCGTGTAAAAATCTATCACCACTCATAATGTTTCCAAAGGACTCGGAGTGAGGTACAGTATGTGAAAACTGCTTGGCGACCTGCAGGCTTTTATAATGTTTGCGTTTCCTGCTATTACATATGGCTATATTATTTTTATTTTATTTTATTTTATTTTATTTTATTTTATTTTATTTTATTTATTTATTTATTTATTTATTTATTTTGCTCCCATAAAATTGTAAAAGTTGAAGCTTCTGTGTTTGCATGTCCTTTCTTATTTATGAGTTTGAAAAATCAATTTGTTGATTTTATTTGCCATTATTTAAACTAAAAACACCACTCTTACGAAGAGGATTTTTTTAAGTAAACGTATAAAGATTTTGAGTTTGTAATATATATATACATATATATATATATATGATATAAAAATTTCTAGATCCAGCAACCGTTGACAGGCCAGCCACGATCTCTATAAATTTACACCAGATCATAGCACTATTATTCCACCGCCACAAATTACTAACGCTGTTCCATGCTATATGATGACGAATTATACTTCTTAGAGGCAGTCGCATGAACCGGAGAACAGGCTAAGTAAATGAATCCAGGCAGTTTCCCACTCAAGAAAGACACATGGTATTGCCGAGACAACTGTTTATTAGATGACGTTGATGTAACAACGCCACTAAATCTCATCAAAAACTCGAAGATATTTAATACATTAGATGACAACACAAAGCTATGTTTTTTGAAGATGAATTACCGACCCTAGTGACAGGGCCTAGCTGACAGAAGAAAAACGTACAAAAATCTGTGTCCGAAGCCAATGTAACAGTATAAATATTCCGAGATTTCTGTTCAAAGTTACAAACGCGCGAAATGCTAGTCCACTGACAGCCATGTTCGGCGGAAAACAAGGGGGGCAGAAAAGGCGGGCCTGCTCGCTAATGGATGAAAAAATGAGGCCACGAGGGTGTGTCTCTGACGTATGACCAAAACTCTTTATCAGAAGCGGCAATTTAAAAAGGTAAAAAGCCTTTGGGCGCGAAAATGCCAGGAATCCTGGGATGCCGAATGATAATTAAATAGAAATAAAAATGGTATTACAAAAGTTCCAAAGAATAAAAATTCAATGTCTCAAAAGAAGAAATTAGGCAGGTGCGTTTTAGAGGCAGTGTTGCAATTTAAGAGAATAAGGTTTTAATAAATACGTGTACTTTTAACAGATTAAGATTTTGAGAATGATAAATAAAAGAATATTTTGATTAAGTTATGGAATAAAATATAAAATAGATTTAAGAGATATTTTAAAAGAGAGGGAAAATTTAGAATTGTAAGAATTTGGAATAATTTAACTAATGAAAAATGGCGAAAATTTTTTATTATTACATATATATATATATATATATATATATAGCATTTTGACGAGGTTGAGATATTACGATGAATAATATTCGATGAAAAAAAAATGGCAGTCCTTCAACGATATAGCAAGTTGCAGTCGATATTAGCGAGTATGGCGAAGTAGAAGGCAATGAAATGAGTCCACCAAAGTTTTCCAATAAATCCAGCCAATCTGCAGACAAATAATTTTATTAGAAGACGAACAACACAGAAACAATTCCCAAAGGTCTAAAACTTATAGCCCTCGGGCTAACGTTGCTTCACTTCATTGAATTAAGATGTTACTGGGCCAGTTGAATATTCTACGGACATAAAAACACCAGACACATTTTTGTTTAGACTTCCAAAAACGTCAAAAATCTCGTGCTCCGACCGATGCGACCTGGTTTTGTTCCTTCAGCGGAGACATACAGTAATTTACGTCACGAGCGTACAAACCAATGAGTGAGAGGCTAGCTCCAGCCCAGCAAATGAGGTGCGAAGGAGGACAAAGACGGTAAAGAACTCCGAACCTGGTAGCGGATTAATTTTGGAGTGAAACTACCTCAGCGCGCGAAAAATTTAGCATAATAATAATAATAAAAAGAAAATGGCTTTTAAAAAACATTCGAAATGAGAACGCGTCTCAGAATTTTATAGATTGGGGAGTTGATAAAAACTACGAATGAACTTAAAGTTTTAGATTAAGATTTGGAAAAAAATATTTATTAATATACGGATATTTACTTTTAAAAGGACTTTAAAAGGAATAGATATTATCCATCTATTTAAAGCAGTTTGCTAATAATGTCAAATATTCCATCGAATTTCGACCGAGTACGCATGCGTCAAAAAAGGACCGGCCAATGAGACGAGGGTATATTCCTGTCTCTAAACGTATTTGGGGTCAAGATCAACTCCTGTTGTTTTGATCTTTGATGGCTTCCTCCATGTTGCGTTAAACATAGGAATATATTTATATAAAAAACTCTGGAGTGTTTAAAAGGTATTTAAAGTTGTATTTATTGTAATTTGTATGAATACTTAGGTATCCATTTCGGATTTACTGTGTAACATGAATTTAGGTTCATTTAACGTTCGCGAAATCAAATCATTTTGTTTATATAGTACAGAAAATAATTATTCAATCGTAAATAAAAATATAGTAGAACATGTAATACAAAATTGGACCACTTATAATCCGTTTATGATCGGGTATGAATCTTATGGTGTTCCGATTGCTAATGAAAACTATTATGTAAATATAATGTCAAAAGACAGTACGCACGGTAGTAATATTTTTATTAATTATGTGTTCGAAAAAAGCGAATCTGAGCGCCTGAATATAAATTATAAAATATTATTTCTATATTTAGCAACTAAATATTTAATAAATATGCAGGAATGTGACTAGCTTTATGTGAATGTATAATATATGTAAGTCTGAACTTTAGCATTATTTTTTAACAGAAATATATTATCTCTATTCGATTTAAAAGTTTTGTCATTACATAAGTGTGCTATTTAATTTGTAAAGAGTATGTATGCATTATATTGTTTGTATGTATACAAATGTTTAGAATGTTTTGATTTGTAAACTCTTAATATTTGAATAATGTTTACATTATATTTGTTTGTATGTATACAAACAATATATGTATACAAAGAAGTATATATACAAACAATATTAATATTTACATTGTATTGTTTGTATGTATACAAATCTTGAATGTTTTAATTTATTACATTCATTTTTTACCAGTTTGCATGTCCGTTCATGGGCGATTCATATGAAACTCATAATTTGTCACAAATTGGTGATTTTATTGATTTAGTGCTTTGCCCAAGAATGTGGAAAAAAAAACTATTTTTGACATCGGGTGAAATGAATGAGGTTATTTCGGTTTTTATTTTGTATATAAAAAATGTTATATGTAAAAAAATCCTGGCCATTAATCACATTGTTTTTTGTATATTTAAAGACGATTACTTATTCTTTGTAATTATTTTTTTGCTGGGGGTTTTTGAGCAAAATAATATTACTTCATAGCTAGAACCAGTTCCGCTAATCATTAATATTTTCTTAATCCTTTGACCGCTGAGCAAATGGGCAAATTTGTAATGTTTTTTCTGTTATTTTTTTTAAATGTCAAAAAAAGATAAATTTTCAAAATTGGTATAAAAAACTTAGGTACTTCTCTATTATCCCATCGTCCACTTTTCATAACAAAATACTATTGCCAAAATGTATGATTAAATGCCAAAAATGCAATCCCATTTACTTGATGTCGGAAGCATTATACGTGTTTGTTATGTCGTCAAGTGGTTTTTAATTCAACATTTGCGCGTATTAATGACAACGTTCTCCCGTTTATTTGGCGTTACAGTTTGGCGATAGTTTTTTGTTATGAAAAGTGGTCGATGAGATAATAGAGAAGTACCAAAACTTAATTACGTATATGAGTAGATTCCTTGACTATATTAATCATTACTCAATATTTTAAAACTGCATCATATTTGTAGAATTATATTAATTTAAACAATGCTTCTATTGAAGTGTGAAGAAGCACATACTTCTATGAAGAACCATATATTTACATAATCGTTTTCATTAGCAATCGGAACACCATAAGATTCATCCCCGATAATAAACGGACTATAAGTGGTCCAATTTTGTATTACGTGTTCTACGATATTTTTACGTACGTTTGAATAATTATTTTCTGTACTATATACACAAAATGATAGAGATCTAAAAACACAATTTCCATCGGGATTGATTTTGTGAATGTTAAATGAGCCTAAATTCATTTTTAAACAGTAAATCCGAAATGGACACCTAAGTATTCATACAAATTATAATAAATAAAATAAATACCTTCTAAACACTCCACAGTGAGTTCTATATAAATACCTTCCTAGGTTTAATGCAATATGCAAGAAAAAAAAACAGGAGATGATCCCAAACACGTTAATAGAGACAGTAATAGACTCTCACCTCATTGGCCGGCGATTTTTTTGACGCATGCGTATTGGGTCGAATATTGTTGAAAAATGATTTTGAAGAAAAAATCGGGAAATTCACAAAATGGTTTCGGGAAAAACTTCACCAAATGGTTTAAAAATTCTTTGAGTGACAGCGGGAAAAAAATTTCGTTTTACATTCAATCATCGCAATTGGCGAGTGTGACTATTAAGTTTAGCCAGTACTGGCAATAACATCAATTACCAATTTTCAGTATTACTCGCCGATTGGTGAGTGTTAATTTTGTCTTATATCACAAACTGTATTTACATATACTACTAGATATAATGATTATGAACCATGATTTTTCTATTATTGGGCGAGATTCATGTTTTTTCAGCAATTCTTTGACGAAATTCATGTTTTTTCAGCGATCCTTTGAAGAATTTCGCATTTTTCTCATGATCCTTAACGAAATTCGCATTTTCCAGCGATTCTTTGATAAAATACATTTTATTCCGCAATTTTTAGACGAAATTTAGTAAAAAAGCATGACCTTTTGGTGAACTTTCCTTTTTTGCGATTCTTTGACAAAATTTGCTTATCTTTCACGATCCTTTTGCATAATTAATGTTTTTTCTGATGTCTTTTAACGAAAGTCATGTTTCCCCATGATCCTTTGATGAATTTAGTGTTTTTTCCTCAATCATTTGACGAAATCTGTGATTCCCCCCCCCCCCCCCCCGCGAAGATTGGTTAGATGTTTTTAGTCTGCAGGTGCCCTAAAAAGTC
Source organism: Maratus michaelseni (assembly GCA_963931845.1). NCBI lineage: Eukaryota > Metazoa > Arthropoda > Arachnida > Araneae > Salticidae > Maratus > Maratus michaelseni. The sequence goes on along the minus strand of OZ007592.1, from coordinate 3,010,685 downwards.
TGTGACGCCCGTTGCTGCATTGCACACATTCTTTCTTCCATGGTGCATCGAACGAAGAAAATTCATCCTAAAGAATCATTGTTTCATTCTTGACATTTCTGGAAAGAAACATCAACTCATTGGCTGAATTGTAAAGGGCGAAATGTGTCAAACATTAGCGGAAAGAAAGTGCGCAATTTGTTCGTTCATGGATAAAATCATGAAATTCATTAATCGATAGTTGATAAATTCGTCAATCGATAGCGGAAAAATCGCAAAATTCATTAATCGACAGTGGAAAAATCGCAAAATTCATCAACTGGTTTCGGGGGAAAAAGTTTTCGAATATCGTCAAATGGCTTCGAGAAAAAAAATCACAATCCGTCAATTTCGGAGAAAAAATCGTGAAATTCGCCAAATGGTTTCGAAATTTGTCGAGCGACAGCGGAGAAAAAAATCTTTTTCCATTCAATCATCGCAATTGGTGAGTGTGACTATTATGTTTGACCAGTGGTGGCAATAAAGTCCATTGCCAAATTTTCAGGATTACTCGCTGTTTGGCAAGTGCTAATTTTGTCCTATACTTCAAAACCCTTTTGATCATATCATCAGTGTGCAGGACAATTTTTTTTACGTGAACCATTTGATGAATTTTGTGATTTTTCCATTATCGATTGACCGATTTTACTGCTATCGATTGTTGAATTTTATAATTTATCAACTATTGATTAGCGAATTTCATGATTTTTTCCATGAACGTTTGACGAATTACGCAAAAAAATTAAGAATATCGTTAAATTGTCTTGGGTAAAAAAAAATTTAATATTGTCAAATGCCTTCGAGAAAAACTTGCAAGTTGGAACGCCTGTGACCTCTTTTTCATGTTATGCATCTCGGGTCTATCCCCCCAAGTGGGACACTTTTCTAAATTTTGCAGACACCTCTCATGTGATATATCGCTGGAAAATTCTTTGACCGCTTATTCATGTTATGCATCTCCGGGGTCCATCCCGCCACCCCCCTCCCCCCCCAAAGGGTACTTTATAAATTTTGCACACAACCCTCATGTTATATATCATTGGAAAGGTCTGTGACTGCTTAATCATATTATGCATCTCAGGTCTATCCCCCCCCCCCCCAAGTGGGACACTTTTCTAAATTTTGCAGACACCTCTCATGTGGTATATCGCTGGAAAAGTCTTTGACCGCTTATTCATGTTATGCATCTCCAGGGTCCATCCAGCCACCCCCCCCCCCCTAAGGAAGGCACTTTTATAAATTTTGTTGACACATCTCATGTGATATATCGCTGGAAAAGTCTTTGACCACTTATTCATGTTATGCATCTCCGGGGTCCATCCCGCCACCCCCCCTCCCCCCCCAAAGGGTACTTTATAAATTTTGCACACAACCCTCATGTTATATATCATTGGAAAGGTCTGTGACTGCTTAATCATATTATGCATCTCGGGTCTATCCCCCCCCCCCCAAGTGGGACACTTTTCTAAATTTTGCAGACACCTCTCATGTGATATATCGCTGGAAAAGTCTTTGACCGCTTATTCATGTTATGCATCTCCGGGGTCCATCCCGCCACCCCCCCCCCCCCTAAGGAAGGCACTTTTATAAATTTTGTTGACACCCCTCATGTTATATATTGTTGGAAAGGTCTGTGACTGCTTAATCATATTATGCATCTCTGATGTCCATCTCCCCACTTTGCCCCCCCCCACCCCCCCAAAGGGTACTTTATAAATTTTGCACACAACCCTCATGTTATATATCATTGGAAAGGTCTGTGACCACTTAATCATATTATGCATCTCAAATGTCCAACTCCCGACTTTGCCCGCCCCCCCCACCCCCCCAAGGGATACTTTTCTAAATTTTGTTGACACCCCTCATGTCATATATTGTTGGAAAGGTCTGTGACTGCTTAATCATATTATGCATCTCCGATGTTCATCTCCCCACTTTGCCCCCCCCCCAAAAGGTACTTTATAAATTTTGCACACAACCCTCATGTTATATATCATTGGAAAGGTCTGTGACTGCTTAATCGTATTATGCATCTCTGATGTCCATCTCCCCACTTTGCCCCCCCCACCCCCCCAAAGGGTACTTTATAAATTTTGCACACAACCCTCATGTTATATATCATTTTAAAGGTCTGTGACCACTTAATCATATTATGCATCTCAAATGTCCAACTCCCCACTTTGCCCCCCCCACCCCCCCAAGGGATACTTTTCTAAATTTTGTTGACACCCCTCATGTCATATATTGTTGGAAAGGTCTGTGACTGCTTAATCATATTATGCATCTCCGATGTTCATCTCCCCACTTTGCCCCCCCCTCCCCAAGGGGTACTTTCTAAATTTTGCACACAACCCTCATGTTATATATCATTGGAAAGGTCTGTGACCACTTAATCATATTATGCATCTCCCCACTATGAAATTTGTCAAGTTAAAGCAACTATAAATTTTATTTTTATGCTACTATCAAGTTGTTTGCCGTCAAATTTTGACGGGTTCCATCTAGTTAAGAATTAAAGAAATACTGACTATGACAGAAGTTAGATTAATTTTAAAATATTAATGCGAATAAAATGGAAGGATACGAAGGAAATAAATTTTTATATAACATATATATATATATATATATATATATATATATATATATATATATATATATATATATATATATATATATATATATATAAACCTTATAATAAACGTTAACTAAATTGAGATACATTGCAGTAATTCTAGTCTAAGGGAGTAGCATAGATCTGGGGAAAAATCCGTTCTGTCAGTTCTTTCGCATACAAAAATATTTATAAAAGTGGTATAACAAAAATATAAAATTTATTTTTCGATTTTCAAAATTGATATACTACATATATATAAAAGCAGTTTTCACATACTGTACCTCACTCCGAGTCCTTTGGTAATAGATTTTTACACGGGACTTGGAGTATGCACTTCTATATCGCTTCTTTTTACGTGATATCACTTCTTTTTGTGACTGACGTTTTAGGTTTGTGGCTTGGCGGGATCATTTACAACGAGTTGTTTTTGATGATATATATATTTTTTAATCTCATAATGGAAAATCGGTTGACATTAGTACAAATTTTAAATTTTGTTCAGAGTTGTACGCAAAATAGATGTTAAAGCAGAAGCTTCAAATCATTTGGCAATATGTGGTATAAATAACTAAATTTCTGAAAGGTTCAGTTTGGGGCGGTGGAAATTTTCGTGAAAAGTCTAGTTTTGAGATGAAAAGTTTTGCGAAGGGTCTTTTAAAGGACTCGTTTTTTTCCTGCCACAGGTGAGTACTATTGTGTTTATTTCATACATCATCTGTATAAATTTGCTTTGTATGACGTATTTAATTTTTAAAAAGTGTTGGAACAGATGCTTTACACTCACGCAAACATATAAACATAAGTTTGGCGACTTTTTGGTTAGCGCGATTTTCAAGACCGCGCAACTTAATACAATGGCTAGGTTGCCATTAAAGGGAAAAATCCCCTAAATTTGGCCACTTTTTTCCTTTTTTTAACCGATTAATTTTTGTTTTTTTTTCTGCGTGAGTGTAAAGCATCTTATCCGAAGTGTTTTATAATCATGCATACATTATATATTTAAATTGCCAAAATTGGTATTTTTTTAATTCGATTTTAAAAAAATCACTATTGTAACAACATCTAATTCTGCAGCATTGAAAATTTTTATGTTTATAATGTAGAGTGTAAAAAAATCATAAACATTGGATTTTGTTTTTTAATTAAAATCTGATTTTTATGCTTGTTTTCTTTATTAAGACAATGAATGATAAATCAAGAATTGTAGGTATTTAAGGAATATTTTTATGCTTTAACTCATAAAATTATAATTAATAATTGGAGAAATAATAAAAACTGCACATAAATAATTTAATTAGTTAGGAGCACATATAACAAGTGAAACAAAATGTTATGGCAATATTGTACTTTGTAAAATTATTGCAAGTGCATAATTCTAAGCTTATGCAAATGTATGTGTATTAGCAAAAAAAAAAAGGAAAGAGATAATTTATTATCATTTGGTTGATCTGTTAATTTATACATACTAAATATAATCATATTAATGGTCAGTCATGTTTGCTATCCCAAAATATTAAATAACATATTTTCAGGGGTCGATCCACGCAAACTTTAGAAAAATTCAAACCATGAAACAGAATCTCTTCACAAATATCCTCTTAATAAAACAGGTTTCTTTACAAAATTCTTCTTAATAAAATACTCCATTCAACAAAAACATATTCTTCATAAATTATTTTTATTTTTTGGCAGGACTTTAAGAATTAATAAACGCTTGGCTCGAATTTGAGTAAGTGGATTTCATCTTTCGTTATAAAATGTTATTTTTCATTAAAATATAATAAATTTCACAAAACTAACTCTTTTCATAAATTGGGCATGTGGCGCTGCTATGCTACTTTTTTCATGATTTTCACGATAGCTGTATTTCGCACAGAATTTCATCCAACTTCAGATTCAGTTAGACGTTGACATAAGTTATTGTTGACCAGGTTTTGGTGTCAATCGCCCAACAGATGGCGCTGCTACGCTCCACTTTTTAGGATTTACACGATTTTCACGATAGTTATATTATATCTCAAGAACTAATACACGGAATTTAATAAAACTCGATTCGTTTTTAATGTATGCGATACTTGTATGATATAAAAGAAAGTTTTGGGCACATGCAACTAGTTTATTACACTATAAGTTTGTGCTGATTAAGTTTTCATGTAAATCCTGTAACAGGTGGCGCTGCTAGTCTGCATTTTTGGATTCTGAAAAGCATAATTAAAGAAATTAAGTAAGAAAGAAGTATTAACATGTATGAGATAGAAGAAAGTTTTGAGATTGGCACATCCGACTCGTTATACGTTAGTCAATGCTTAATCTTCTACTACTTTTGAGATGCTTTTTTTTTTTCTTTTTCCAAGCCGCCTTGAATGAGATGCTTTAATGCCAGTATCAGTATACACCTTGCTTAACAACACTATTGCGTTCCAGAATGATCCAAAGGCGAGACTTATTTTTTTCTACCCTCTTGAAACTAATTTAAATAGTTTTAAAAGATTGATAAATGTCTTTTTTTTATTATATAAGATTAAAAATAATAATAACTTCAACAAAATGAACTAGCAAAGCTTCACTGGTCTTTTTTTAGCACTTTCCAACCTAGTTGAAAAGTGCTTATGACTTCGGTTTGTCTGCCGTCTCTCCGTGCTCTAACCTCCGTAAATAGGCTCGGATTGATCTGCAATTTTTATATGTTATTGTCGTTATCTACAGCATGTTCCCTATTTCAACGGAAGTGTGTAGCACTTATAGTTTTTTTACAGGGACACTCAAAAGAATTCCGTTACATTGCGGTCTATGGGGAAAAATAATTTGCGGTTTATTTTAATGATGTTACACAATTGCAAACGCATTGTATTTGATATATATCACTAAGGTGCATTACAAGAAGCTTAATATGGAATAGGGTGTGCATAGCACTTATACTTACTTTACAAGGACAGTCAAAAGAATTCCGTTACATGACGTCTATGGAGAAAAATCGTTTGCGGTTCAATTAAATAATGTTTCATTATTTTAAACGCATTGAAATTTATATATATTACTAAGGTGCATGACAAGAGGCTTACTACAGAATAGTGTGTGTATAGCAGTCATCGTTCATTTACAGGGACACACAAAAGAATTCTCTACTGTCTGTTAACAATAAATGCTGGAAGTGCGTTTTAAGTTGCTGAACGTGATTTTAAATTGAACTCGCTTTTTGTCTATTACGTGGTGTGTATAAATTCTGTAGATCCTATACAGGGCAGCACAAAAGTTCGCGAACACATTTCCGTTTACTGACAGAAACTCCAGAAGGATAATTTTAAACTCTGCTACGCGTTTCCTACTAAACTAAAATTTAGCATCCTATGTAGTATATATACAAATCTATAGATCCTATACAGGGCTGAATAAAATTATTCGGATATTTTTCCGAATATTGTATCGGTTGGAAATTCCTAAATTATGTTTTTAAATAGGTTATGCGTTTTTCAAATTGTTTACTTAGATGTTATCTTTTAGCTTATTAAACGGTATGTTTTGTAAAATTATTTTGGAAGCGTTGGAAAGTGCTACATAATCTATGCTTGAAGCATGATTTTTCGTTCTTGTTATTTTTCCAAATGAACCTGGGATTGTGGGGCCTCACTTCCTTCGACAGTGTACTTTGAATTATTGTGATTATTTTTATATCGACACAAATTAAATTCATATTTTTAACATCATTGCAACTGATTTAGTATTATTCCTACTTGAATTTAATCATACCAACAGCAAACTTTTATGAAGAGTTCTTTTCATTTGTGGGGGGGGGGGGGGTCAAACAATTCTCGAAAAATTCAAAAATAGCCAGAGGACACAGTGGCGTATCCAGGGGGAACAGTGGCGTATCCAGGGGGTGGCTGATAGGGCTACAGCCCCCCCCCCCCCCGAAATTGTCAAGAGTAAAATGAAAAAAGTGTTTCTTTCTTTCTTTTTTAGATAAATTTCTATTTTTAACACTTTCCAACCTAGTTGAAAAGTGTTTATGACTTCGGTTTGTTTGGCCGTATGGCCGTCTGGCCGTCTGCCGTCTGTCCGTGCTCTAACTCCCGCAAATATGCTCGGATTGCTCTGCAATTTTTATATGTTATAGTCGTTATCTATAGCATGTTCCCTATTTCAACGGAAGTGTGTAGCACTTATACTTTTTTTACAGGGACACTCAAAAGAATTCCATTACATTGCGGTCTATGGGGAAAAATCACTTGAGGTTTATTTAAATAATGTTTCACTATTTTAAACGCATTGAAATTTATATATATCACTAAGGTGCATTAGAAGAAGCTTAATATGGAATAGTGTGTGCATAGCACTTATAGTTACTTTACAGGGACAGTCAAAAGAATTCCGTTACATGACGTCTATGGAGAAAAATCGTCTGCGGTTTATTTAAATAATGTTTCCCTATTTTAAACGCATTGAAATTTATATAAGGTGCATTACAAGAGGCTTACTACAGAATATTGTGTGTATAGCAGTCATCGTTCATTTACAGGGACACACAAAAGAATTCTCTACTGTCTGTTAGCACTAATTCCTGGAAGTGCGTTTTAAGTTACTGAACGCGATTTTAATTTTAACTCGCTTTTTGTGTATTACGTGGTGTGTATAAATTCTGTAGATCCTATACAGGGAAGCACAAAAGTTCGCGAACACATTTCCGTATTATTTAACTCCAGACGGATAATTTTAAACTGTGCTACGCGTTTCCTAACTGAACTAAAATTTAGCATCCTATGTAGTATATATACAAATCTATGAAAAGTATTCGGATTACTTAGATGTTATCTTTTAGCTTATTAAACGGTAATGATTTGTAAAATTATTTTGGAAGCGTTGGAAAGTGTTACATAATCTATGCTTGACGCATGATTTTTCGTTCTTGTTTTTTTCTGTTATTCAGCGGATTAGCCATTCTCGTTAGTCCATATTAGTCCGCATTGACATCACAGCATAAACAGGGTAAGGGGGTTGATGGGGTTACAGCCCCCCCCCCCCCTCTGCAAATAGTTGAAAACCTCATGAAAAAAGTGCTTTTTTCTTTCTTTTTCAGATAAATTTGTAATTTTTTTTGGTTATACAACAGACTACCCACTCTCTTCTTTTTAGCCCCATATTAGTTCACATCGACATCAGAGCATATCTAAAAAGAGGAAGGGGGCTGGTGGGTTTACAGCCCCCCCCCCCCCCCTCTTCCCGAAATAGTCAAATATCTCATGAAAAAAGTGCTGTTTTTTCCTTCTTTGAGATAAATTTGTATATATATATATATATATGTGGACAATATCATATCTACTTCTAAGATAATGTTTACTTTTATACAGTGTTGATATAATATGTTTTAATTTTATTTAGTGTTTTTATTTAATTTAACTTTGTTTAAAGCCACATTTTTGTGACTATTCATTTCAATATTTACTCAATATTAATTTTAAATTCTTTGATTCTTAATTCAAATCTTTAGTATTTTAATTTAATTTATTTTAAATGATGTTGCATTTTTAGTACAGTTATTTAATCGTTGTTGACATTTAATGGTACATGTTTAATGTTGCATTAATTATTAATTTATCCATATTACTACTTATTTATAACATAGTATTATTAATTTATACATCCATTACTTAGATATTATTCAACTTTCTATTTATTAATTAATTTCATTTATTTATTATTTATTATTTAACTAATAGCTATCATTAAGATAGTAATTTGGTTTAATTATCAAAAACTAATTTCCATCCATACTTTATATTTACTTTTACCACTAGAGGGCAGCACTATTTTAAGTTGTTTTTTATTATTAATTTTTCCATCTTAATACTTATTTATAACATAGTATTATACATTAATACATCCTTTAATGTAATTCGATTTTCTATTTATTAATTAATTTCATTTATTTATTATTTAACTAATTGGTATCAATTAAGTTGGTAATTTGGTTGATTTATGAAACATTTATTTCCATCCTATTCCTTCGATTCAGATTATATCCACTTTTTTTTCTACTAATAGATGGCAGCACTAATGTTCCTGTTTATTTTATAATCCATTATATTTTAACATTATTTCTGGCATCACTGCAAAGCAATTTATATTTCTAAAATTGGCAACATGATATGATTTTTTATGCAATTCATTCCCCAGTCATGTTGGAGTTTTCATGATGGTTCATGAACTGCAAGGCATCTTATTTGTATCTCTATTCATCTTTATGGATTTTTTTATAAGTATGGTTTCTTTCCTTTTTTATATTGTATTTTATTTTTTATTTTATCACTGATTTGAATCATTGTATTTGAGATGTAGTCCAATATCATATTTTTTAGCAATGTTTGGCTAATATGAAGATGAAACATCTCATTTTATTTGTGGTATTTAGGCAATTGGGACTTGATAATTCTGTCTAAATTCCACAAATTTCATTTCATTTAATTCATTTAATTCCATTGATTCAATTTTTATTTAATTTCTTATTCTTTCAATGTTTTTTGATTCCATATTAAGTGTGTTGGGGAATCTTTCATTGTCAACTAATTATTTCATACTTAATTATTTCATGGTTTAAGTTGGTGTTATGATAATGTTTCATTTATGGTTATATATATATATATATATATATATTGTCATACAATAGACTACGCATTCTCTTCTTTTTAAACCCATATTAGTCCACATTGACATCAGAGCATATCTAAAAATGAGAAGGGGGCTGATGGGGTTAAGCCCCCTCTTCCCGAAATAGTCGAACATCTCATGAAAATAGTGCTGTTTTTTTTCTTCTCTGGGATAAATTTGTATTTTTTTTTGTTTTGTTATACTATAACAGACTATCCACTCTCTTCTTTTTAGTCCCATATTAGTCCACATTGACATCAGAGGAAAAAGGAAAAGGTGGCTGATGCTGTTACAGCCCCCCCCCCCCCCCCTCTCGAAATATTCGAAAATCTCGTGAAAAAAAGCTGTTTTCTTCTTCTTTGAGATGAATTTGTAATTTTTTTTTTTTTTTTTTTTGTTATACAACAGACTACCCACTCTCTTATTTTTAGCCCCATATTAGTTCACATTGACATCAGAGCGTATCTGTAAAAAGGAAGGGGCTGATGGGGTTATAGAGGGCCCTCTTTTCCCGAAATAGTCAAACATCTCATGAAAATAATGTTTTTTTTTTTTTTTTTTTTTTTTTTTTTTTGTTATACAACAGACTACCCACTCTCTTATTTTTAGCCCCATATTAGTTCACATTGACATCAGAGCGTATCTGTAAAAAGGAAGGGGCTGATGGGGTTATAGAGGGCCCTCTTTTCCCGAAATAGTCAAACATCTCATGAAAATAATGTTTTTTTTTTTTTTTTTTTTTTTTTTTTTTGTTATACAACAGACTACCCACTCTCTTATTTTTAGCCCCATATTAGTTCACATTGACATCAGAGCGTATCTGTAAAAAGGAAGGGGCTGATGGGGTTATAGAGGGCCCTCTTTTCCCGAAATAGTCAAACATCTCATGAAAATAATGTTTTTTTTTTTTTTTTTTTTTTTTTGTTATACAACAGACTACCCACTCTCTTATTTTTAGCCCCATATTAGTTCACATTGACATCAGAGCGTATCTGTAAAAAGGAAGGGGCTGATGGGGTTATAGAGGGCCCTCTTTTCCCGAAATAGTCAAACATCTCATGAAAATAATGTTTTTTTTTTTTTTTTTTTTTTTTTTTGTTATACAACAGACTACCCACTCTCTTATTTTTAGCCCCATATTAGTTCACATTGACATCAGAGCGTATCTGTAAAAAGGAAGGGGCTGATGGGGTTATAGAGGGCCCTCTTTTCCCGAAATAGTCAAACATCTCATGAAAATAATGTTTTTTTTTTTTTTTTTTTTTTTTTGTTATACAACAGACTACCCACTCTCTTATTTTTAGCCCCATATTAGTTCACATTGACATCAGAGCGTATCTGTAAAAAGGAAGGGGCTGATGGGGTTATAGAGGGCCCTCTTTTCCCGAAATAGTCAAACATCTCATGAAAATAATGTTTTTTTTTTTTTTTTTTTTTTTTTTGTTATACAACAGACTACCCACTCTCTTATTTTTAGCCCCATATTAGTTCACATTGACATCAGAGCGTATCTGTAAAAAGGAAGGGGCTGATGGGGTTATAGAGGGCCCTCTTTTCCCGAAATAGTCAAACATCTCATGAAAATAATGTTTTTTTTTTTTTTTTTTTTGTTATACAACAGACTACCCACTCTCTTTTTTTTTTTTTTTTTTTTTTTTGTTATACAACAGACTACCCACTCTCTTATTTTTAGCCCCATATTAGTTCACATTGACATCAGAGCGTATCTGTAAAAAGGAAGGGGCTGATGGGGTTATAGAGGGCCCTCTTTTCCCGAAATAGTCAAACATCTCATGAAAATAATGTTTTTTTTTTTTTTTTTTCTTTTTTTTTTTTTTTTTTTTTTTGTTATACAACAGACTACCCACTCTCTTTTTTTTTTTTTTTTTTTTTTTTTGTTATACAACAGACTACCCACTCTCTTATTTTTAGCCCCATATTAGTTCACATTGACATCAGAGCGTATCTGTAAAAAGGAAGGGGCTGATGGGGTTATAGAGGGCCCTCTTTTCCCGAAATAGTCAAACATCTCATGAAAATAATGTTTTTTTTTTTTTTTTTTTTTGTTATACAACAGACTACCCACTCTCTTTTTTTTTTTTTTTTTTTTTTTGTTATACAACAGACTACCCACTCTCTTATTTTTAGCCCCATATTAGTTCACATTGACATCAGAGCGTATCTGTAAAAAGGAAGGGGCTGATGGGGTTATAGAGGGCCCTCTTTTCCCGAAATAGTCAAACATCTCATGAAAATAATGTTTTTTTTTTTTTTTTTTTTTTTTTTTTGTTATACAACAGACTACCCACTCTCTTATTTTTAGCCCCATATTAGTTCACATTGACATCAGAGCGTATCTGTAAAAAGGAAGGGGCTGATGGGGTTATAGAGGGCCCTCTTTTCCCGAAATAGTCAAACATCTCATGAAAATAATGTTTTTTTTTTTTTTTTTTTTTTTTTTTTGTTATACAACAGACTACCCACTCTCTTATTTTTAGCCCCATATTAGTTCACATTGACATCAGAGCGTATCTGTAAAAAGGAAGGGGCTGATGGGGTTATAGAGGGCCCTCTTTTCCCGAAATAGTCAAACATCTCATGAAAATAATGTTTTTTTTTTTTTTTTTTTTTTTTTGTTATACAACAGACTACCCACTCTCTTATTTTTAGCCCCATATTAGTTCACATTGACATCAGAGCGTATCTGTAAAAAGGAAGGGGCTGATGGGGTTATAGAGGGCCCTCTTTTCCCGAAATAGTCAAACATCTCATGAAAATAATGTTTTTTTTTTTTTTTTTTTTTTTTTTTTTGTTATACAACAGACTACCCACTCTCTTATTTTTAGCCCCATATTAGTTCACATTGACATCAGAGCGTATCTGTAAAAAGGAAGGGGCTGATGGGGTTATAGAGGGCCCTCTTTTCCCGAAATAGTCAAACATCTCATGAAAATAATGTTTTTTTTTTTTTTTTTTTTTTTTTTTTTATACAACAGACTACCCACTCTCTTTTTTTTTTTTTTTTTTTTTTTTTTTTTGTTATACAACAGACTACCCACTCTCTTATTTTTAGCCCCATATTAGTTCACATTGACATCAGAGCGTATCTGTAAAAAGGAAGGGGCTGATGGGGTTATAGAGGGCCCTCTTTTCCCGAAATATTCAAACATCTCATGAAAATAATGTTTTTTTTTTTTTTTTTTTTGTTATACAACAGACTACCCACTCTCTTATTTTTAGCCCCATATTAGTTCACATTGACATCAGAGCGTATCTGTAAAAAGGAAGGGGCTGATGGGGTTATAGAGGGCCCTCTTTTCCCGAAATAGTCAAACATCTCATGAAAATAATGTTTTTTTTTTTTTTTTTTTTTTTTTTGTTATACAACAGACTACCCACTCTCTTATTTTTAGCCCCATATTAGTTCACATTGACATCAGAGCGTATCTGTAAAAAGGAAGGGGCTGATGGGGTTATAGAGGGCCCTCTTTTCCCGAAATAGTCAAACATCTCATGAAAATAATGTTTTTTTTTTTTTTTTTTTTTTTTTTTTTTTTTGTTATACAACAGACTACCCACTCTCTTATTTTTAGCCCCATATTAGTTCACATTGACATCAGAGCGTATCTGTAAAAAGGAAGGGGCTGATGGGGTTATAGAGGGCCCTCTTTTCCCGAAATAGTCAAACATCTCATGAAAATAATGTTTTTTTTTTTTTTTTTTTTTTTTTTTTTTTGTTATACAACAGACTACCCACTCTCTTATTTTTAGCCCCATATTAGTTCACATTGACATCAGAGCGTATCTGTAAAAAGGAAGGGGCTGATGGGGTTATAGAGGGCCCTCTTTTCCCGAAATAGTCAAACATCTCATGAAAATAATGTTTTTTTTTTTTTTTTTTTTTTTGTTATACAACAGACTACCCACTCTCTTATTTTTAGCCCCATATTAGTTCACATTGACATCAGAGCGTATCTGTAAAAAGGAAGGGGCTGATGGGGTTATAGAGGGCCCTCTTTTCCCGAAATAGTCAAACATCTCATGAAAATAATGTTTTTTTTTTTTTTTTTTTGTTATACAACAGACTACCCACTCTCTTATTTTTAGCCCCATATTAGTTCACATTGACATCAGAGCGTATCTGTAAAAAGGAAGGGGCTGATGGGGTTATAGAGGGCCCTCTTTTCCCGAAATAGTCAAACATCTCATGAAAATAATGTTTTTTTTTTTTTTTTTTTTTGTTTTTTTTGTTATACAACAGACTACCCACTCTCTTATTTTTAGCCCCATATTAGTTCACATTGACATCAGAGCGTATCTGTAAAAAGGAAGGGGCTGATGGGGTTATAGAGGGCCCTCTTTTCCCGAAATAGTCAAACATCTCATGAAAATAATGTTTTTTTTTTTTTTTTTTTTTTTTTTTTTTATACAACAGACTACCCACTTTCTTCTCTTTACTCCCATATTAGTACAGAGTAACACCACAGGATATATCCAAAGAGGAGGAAGAGGCTGATGGGGCCCAGACCCCCCCCCCCCCGGCCTCCCAAAATGGTAAAAAATGGAATGAAAATAGTGCCGATGTTTCTCTTTATGTTTGAGATAAAATTAGATTTATTTTTTCTGTCATGCAATGGACAACCCACTCTATTTTCTTTAGTCCCATGTTAGTACACAAGGGGAAGGGGTGGGGGTTATGGGGTAACAGCTCCATTTATCTTCCAAAGTGTGAAAGATGTTTCACAGTGTCCTTCGCTGTGAAATTAAAAAAAAAACTGACTTTGTTTTTGAGATAAATTTGTTTTATTTTCTGGCACGCAACGAATTTGTTTTCTCGTTAACCCCATATGCCTCTCAATCCTGTGATCAAAATTACTTGAGACTACAAAATCTATTTTAAATGACTGAAAAACAGTTCCACACATGTTTTAGTGGATAATATGCTCAATTGCCAAGATCTAGAAGTAGTTTAATTAATTTAAAGAGGACATAAAACTTCATTGTGGTTAACATGTCAGATCATTAAGATCTGAAGATGTCACCGATAGTTGTGAATGAAACATATGTTATCTACATTAGAAAAAGGTATTTTAAGTGTTGTTTTTTTTTTTTTTTTTTTTTTTTTTTCTATCACTTTAAGCATTATTGGACATTAATTTAATTTAAAGAATTTTTAAGTCTCTTCCGCAGATGGCGCCAAGACTAAGGAGGTATATTAGTGCGCAGTGACATTAAACATGATCAGCAAATGTACAAACTGATTTTTTTTTTTTTTTTTTTTTTTTTTTTTTGTGAATGGCAATATCAAGCAAGATTATTGATTTTCGGTTTTGGAAGGGTCTTTTAAAGATGCCCAGTAGTAATACTAAAAAAATAATCTTCTGTTGATTTGTTTGTTCCTGGTCTTTTTACTAGCGAACTAGTTTTATTTACGTTACGTACTTTTCTATATTTAAGGCTGTTCTCAAATACAAACTGGCTACTTTATGACACATTTTTTAATTCATTTTTGCTCGGAAACGCATGAAATTTACAGGTCTTTTTATTCAGAAACTTTGCAATCGAAACACATTTTCCCTTTTTCTGTAAAGGTAGAAAATCTTTCAGAAAGCACTGTCCAAGTTGACGTTTTGAATCGGATTCCCGACGTGGCAGCCTGAGAAGTGCGAAAAACGAGTCGTTAATACGTTACCAGAATCACTTATAACTCGATAAGTAATCTATTTATCAAAAAATGGAAAGCTCATCTCTATTCCAAATCTCTTCCATAGTCAGGCCGGCCAGTCTAATGTCTTTGCGTTTAAAAATGTGTCAGAAAGTTTCCCGTTGATGAGCAGGGAAGAAGATGCCTTTTTCAATATTTCAGAGTACGTGTGATCCAGCAAAAGATAAAAATTCTTAATTACTCTTCTATGAAAGTACAATATTATGAATAGTGTTCTTTTCTAATCGCTCTTATTTTGACACGACACACTTTAGTATCGGCATTTTTACCATTTGGAATATTTAACAAAAGAGCATTAAATAAATTCACAGGTTAAAAATAAATTTTCTTACAATTTTACTTACCATTTTAAAAAAAAGTCCAGTAATATTGTTAGCCGTAACTTGAACTCTTTTTGAAAAAAAAAAGGGAAATCTGATGTTTAGTTTCCAATTAATTCTTAACTTGTCCCTTCCTTCACAAATTTGATGAGTCAGGGGTAGTCACTTTTAGCAGCGAAAATGTCCGATAGATGGCTCTGATTGCAACAGGTCGTCAGAAGATTTGGCGGAATAGAATTTTTAAACGCAAAAAAAGATCGAAAAAAAAGCGCTTTCACGCCAAAATATTACAATCCTGAAACTCTTTGAGGGTGGAGTTTACGATCAAGAACTCTCCAATATCATCGAATGTAGGTAGATGTAGTGAATGAATTTATGATATATCTGTTGTCACGGAGAATCACTATCTTCCTCCGTGTCTGTTGTGCTAGATTAGAGCAGGGGTTTTGCTTCAGGTCTGGTTTTTGCAAGGACAAAACAATGTGTTGCCTTTGAGTAGGATAAAATGGATTGAGCCTGACGATGTACACAACAGTGCATGTATGAGTCAAATACACAAAGGAGAGGATGTAGAGTAAACTTATAAATGTTAAATTGTTTATTCATATTACTTACCCATCATACGTAGTATAGGGTAAGTCTTGTAATCGTTTTGAAAATCGAAAAAAAAAATTTGACGGATTTACACGTTTCAGACACTGGAGATTCCAAAAAACATATTTTTAGAAAAAAAATTTTGCCGTCCGTCTGTGTGTCTGTGTGTCTGTGTGTGTGTGTGTGTCTGTAAACGCTCTATCTCCCGAAAAAATTGAGATAGACACTTGCAATTTGGTATGTACTTAGTATGTAATAATGGGAAGAAGCCTATTTCATTTCAATAACCTCGATTAACCGGAACTATTTTTTTCGGACTCTCGAAATATTCGTTCTGATAAAAGGTATATAAAAATTTTCGAAATTGTTTATTTTAAGAAATGAATATAAAAGACAATAAAAAAACATAAATTTTGCATAAAGCATGAAGTCGATCGGATAATTAGTTGCTGAGATATTTGTAATCCTATTTTCCACACTCTTCGATTTTTCATGACCCTGTATTTCATCCAAATTTCACTTCAAAGATATATTTTAATTGGAAATTTGACGCTTCATCAGATGCAATAAACCGCTAGTTAATAGGATTATTATTTTTCGAGTTATAAGGAAAAACCTCTTTCAAGCAATTCAGTAATCGAGCATATAAAGTTATGACGTCATCAAGCCACGATTTTATTTGAATTGCTATGCATTTTATAAGTAGTTTACACATTTTTGTTTTAATATTTTACATTATGCATATCCATGATGGGTAAGTATTACGGTGGCCCCCAACGACTAGTTTTTATTAGTGACAGAGAGCTATTTCTTTTAGGCAACTGTCAAAGCTTTGTTACAAAAAAAAAAAAAAAAAAAAAAAAAAAAAAAAAAAAGAAAGAAAATATAACCTCATTATTTTAAGTTTGTAATTACAGGCAGGGAGGAAGAAAGGAATTGATTTTTTTATTATTATTATTTATTTTATTTTTTTAAATAATTATATGTCACTAATTTTGTTTTTTAATTATAAATATGCCTCATCCCCAAACTTTGTTTATTCACATGGGAACAACTTATATCGTTTTGAATATATATATTTTAATGTGTGCGATTTTATTTGAAACATGTTTTTCTAAAGTAAAAGATTTGACATTTCGTAAGCCTTTAATATCTCAAAATTAAAATGAATATAAAAGAAGGATGAAAAGTCATGCATAGGGATAGATTATGAAACACTTTTCAACACTAATACCGTATTTTTAAAGAGTTTCTCAAAAAAATTCCCTCCCCCCTCTCAATAACGCGAAAATTTCTGATTCATTTTTAAACATGAAAGCATGATATTCACAGGCATGATTTTTGAAGTAATTTGCAGTTGAATAGTTTTTTTCTTCCGATAAATGATTTACATCTTAAATTATTAGCTATTATTGTCTCAGGACGACAGTTTTCTCTTTCTTCTTTTTTTTTCGTTTTCTGCGCGGTCGTGTTCGAAAATTCGGTTCAAAACACCAACTTTGACTACATTCTTTGAAAAACTCTTTGGCTTTTACTGAAAAAAGAAAAAAACAGTTCAATTACATAGTTTCTGAATAAGAGTGATTCTGATAACCCCCCCCCCCCCTCTTAATAACGCAAAACTTTCTGATTCATTTTTAAATGTGAAAGAATGATACTCACTGGCATGATTGTTGAAGTGATTCACAATTGAATAGTTCTTTCCATTTCCCGATAAATGATTTACATCTTAAGTTATTAGTAATTATTGTCTCAAGACGACAGTTTTTTTTCATTTTCTGCACTGTTGTGTTCGAAAATTCGGTTCAAAACACCAACTATGACTACATTCTTTGAAACACTCTTCGGCTTTTATTGAAAAACGAACAAACAAATCAATTACATAGTTACTGGATAAGAGTGATTCTGATAAAAGTCCCCCCCCCCCTTCTTAATAACGCGAAAATTTCTGATTCACTTTTAAACATGAAAGCATGATATTCATAGGCATGATTTTTGAAGTAATTTGCAGTTGAATAGTTCTTTTCTCCCGATAAATGATTTACATATTAAGTTATTAGCTATTATTGTCTCAGAACGACAGTTTTCTTTTTTTTTTCGTTTTCTGCGCGGTCGTGTTCGAAAATTCGGTTCAAAACACCAACTTTGACTACATTCTTTGAAAAACTCTTCTGCTTTTACTGAAAAACGAAAAAACAGTTCAATTACATAGTTTCTGAATGAGAGTGATTCTGATAAAAATCTCCCCCCCCCCCTTAATAACGCGAAACTTTCTGATTCATTTTTAAATGTGAAAGCATGATACTCACTGGCACGATTGTTGAAGTGATTCGCAATTGAATAGTTCTTTTCTCCTGATAAATGATTTATATCTTAAGTTATTAGCTATTATTGTCTCAGAACGACAGTTTTTTTTTTTCGTTTCTGCACTGTTGTGTTCGAAAATTTGGTTCAATACACCAACTTTGACTACATTTGAAAAACTCTTCTGCTTTTATTGAAAAACGAAAAAACAGTTCAATTACATAGTATCATCTACAAAAAAATAAACTGCATTAGAAATTTTAAAAAATCAAAAAATTGTTTTGTTTTTTCGTTTTATTTTCTAAGGGAAGTAACACCACAGAAAAGGAAAAAAAAGTCTCTTTCCGGCAAAATGGATATTTGAAGTCTAGTAGTAGTTATCAAAATGTTGGTAATTGTTCAACTAAAAGCTTAGCTTGGTCACAAACAGGTTTGTTTGTGAAAGACGTTACTGCAAAGGACTTCCTCCCCGAGGTCAAATGCGGTTGGGGACCTAGAGTGGGGATGAGTGGTGTCCTCGTAGCCAGAAAAGTGATATCTTATCTTTATCTTTAGGAATGCGCTCCACAAAGAAGCGTGTGTTTTACACATCTTCGTGAATTTTGAGAAGAATAATTTTTTAGAAAATAATTTCTTATTTTAAAACTTTTTTGTGAGAAAAAGTGGGTTTGATCTTTACCTTTTATATTCTCGAAATGCGTAACAAAAAACACAATCCTACTGCTAGCAGATTAAAATTAAAAGGACATTTGACATATGCACTCAAAGCATTGACTAGTAATATTTATATTTCTAGTCAATGACTCAAAGTCGTTCATTACAAATTTCCGTATTTTTTTCTGTTTTCCTGCTAACTTATTTTTGGTCCGAATATGAGAACCAATGAACTCCTGAAACCAATATGGTAGCAAGTGGGGACCACTGAAATCTTTTTAATTATAAAATCGAAAAATTTCTTCCCGAAATCAAAAAATCAAAAACCGGAGCTTTTCTAATGTTAAAAACGTTACTGCACTATTTGAACCATGGGAAACTCGAAATGTTTATAAGGTCTAAAATTTTGTTTTAGTGAAATTTATTACTGTATTATACGAATAATTTGAGTACTCTCAAAGGTACTCCAATATCATGCGTTTTCGAATAAAAATCAATTCAGAAATGTGTCAGAAAGTAGCTCTTTTGGATTTCAGAACAGGCATGGAAAGGCATGAAAATGGCAGGTATTCTTACTCAGAAAATATGCAATCCAAAGACGATTTCCATTTTTACTTTACCCATCATACGTAATATAGTGTAAATCTTGTAATTGTTTTGAAAATCGCAAAAAAAAAAAAAAAAAAGAAAAAAATTAACGGATTTACACGTTTCAGACACTGGAGATTTTGATAAACATATTTTTAGAATTTTTTTTTTTTTTTTTTGCCATCCGTCTGTGTGTCTGTAAACGCTCTATCTCCCGAACAAATTGAAATAGAGACTTGAAATTTGGTATGTACTTAGTATGTAATAATGGGAAGAAGTTTATTGACTTTCAGTAACCTCGATTATCTGGAACTGCTTTTTTTCGGACTCTCGAAATATTCGTTCTGATAAAATGTATATAAAATGTTTCGATATTGTTTATATTATGGAGTGAATATAAAAGACAATATAAAAAATATAAATTTTGCATAAAGAATGAAGTCGATTGGATAATGAGTTGCCGAGATATTTGTAATCCTATTTTCAACACTCTTCGATTTGCTATGACCCTGTATTTCATCCAAATTTCAATTCAAAGATATATTTTAATTGGAAATGAAACGCTTAATCCGACGCAATAAACTGTTAGTTAATACGATTAACATTTTTGGAGATATATGAATGTTTCTTTTATGCAAATCAGTGATAGAAGATTTAAAGTTTATGAAGTCATCAAGCCACGATTTTATTCGAATTGCAATGACACATGTTTTATTTTCATATTTTATATTATGCATATCCATGATGGGTAAGTATTACGCTGGCCCCAAACAACTATCTTGGTAAAGTCAGGAGATCTTTCAGAAAATATTGTCAAAATCTGCGTTCTGAATTGAATTCCCGATACTGCAGCACGAGAAAAGGGAAAAAGTGTTATCGCGTTACACGAATCACTTATAACTTGATAAGTAATTTATCTATCAAAAAATGGAAAACTTATTTTGATTTCAAATCGCTTGAATAGCCTGCTAATTTATACCTTTGCGTTTAAAAATGCATCAAAAACTTTCGTGTTGTTGAGCAGGTCATTTGAGAATCTCCTGGTTGTTCTCAAATCCAAATGAGCTACTTACTGCACATTTCTTAATTCATTTTTGTTCGTAAACACATGAAACTGACAGATGTTTTTATTCAGAAACTATGTAATCAAAACACGTTTTCTATTTTTTGGTAAAGGCAGAAGAACTTTCAGAAAATATTGTCAAAGTCGGCATTTTGAACCAAATCGCCAACGCGGCAGTGCTTTTAATCTTTTGAGTGTACTGTGTTGCTCTTTTTTTTTCCCCCGGAATAAACAGTAAATATGTTTCTGGTTGGCGGAGGAAAAGGTCTGCCGGAACAAAATTTCTAAGGCAGAACTCGACTCGGTCCAGTCCGTTATAAAAGCTAAACAATTAGCCCGGAGCCTTACGAAAGCTTTATTGGCCGTTCGCGACCCGTACCAAAAACCTGTACCAAACTGCTAAACATCCATTTTGTAAAGAGATTATCGCTGGAGGGGAAAGAAGATGAAACATGAAAACGCTTACAACAGGACAGTTATTTCCGTACAAGACGACATTGGCTCGGCTAAAAGGCTGCTATATATATTTAGTAGCTCTAGGCTCGGCTGTTCACAATAGAGAAGAGAGAATGAGACAGAGAAACCACGAAAATCCCGCGGAGTGTGTGTGGCCACAAAGCTATCCCTGCCTTCTCTTTCCCAACCACTGAGAAATTCATCAATCAGTGAGATCTCTGATGTCAACAGCAAAGTAAAGATAGAAAAAAATGTACGAAAGTATCCTTTCTGTCGCTATTGGTTTGACCTGATCTGGTGAAAGATGCAGAAACTAAATTGATTTCCAAAAATACCATGTTGCAATGTGTGGTGTACATTGAAGGGTGAGGAAGCGGGTCACCACAGAAACAGAAATTGTAACATTTTATTTGAAAAAATAGATTTTCTTTCCTTTTTTTGTGGGGGGGGGGGGGGGGGGGGATTGTAGAATAGAACTTCAATCAAAATGGATTTGGATTTGTTTAGATAAGCACGTTTAAAATATCCTATAATAACCAACAAAACAGGGTTTTCCTAACAACAATTATAAAACATGAATTTCTAAATTAGAGGGACTCTAAATTAGAAATACTCCAGCTGGCTTACATAATAAAATTTAAAGTGTTATAAAATACAGCAGGATATGGAGAATAATTCTTAAATGTTTCAAAGATTAGTGCATAACACGCATCAATAAATAAACACTTTTTCAAGCATGGTACAATGTAATCAGAATTTGCAGCATCAGAGAAAAATAAAATTATAGTTTATAATTGATTATTTTTGTTTCGATGCCTTGTAACAGAAATTCATTGTGGCAGATGTGTTACGTTTTCGCAAATTTTTTTCCAACTTGAAGAACAGCAAAATGGTGTGAGTCACGCATCGTCAAAAAACCTGATAAAAGTGTCGAAGCACAGTCAGGGTTCATACATAGTTGAGAAGAAAAATCCCAGATGGCTCGGCCTACAGGCACAGGTAGATTTAGAAGACGCAGACCGTGGGGCACCTGTTTGTTGGGAATTGCGGAAGAAATTACCTTTTTGCGATGATGCAACAGTTGGAACCGCCTACTTCGAAACCTAACGTGTTTGCAGGCAAAACCAGCAGGGATTTTAATTTTTTATTTATTTATTTATTTTATTTTATTTTTTTTGCTATAATAGTTGGTCCTATAAAAAAACTTGTCAATATAAAAGTTTTAGATAATATTAAGAGGATTTATAATAAATTTAAGCGGATTTGAAATCTTGGGAATTGACGAAGTTATGATTTTTTTTCTTCTAAAACCCCCTTCCCCCTTAAGGCAGTTTTTAATTATATCAAAAATCTGTCATACATAAATTTTCGGCCCTTCTCCTAGAAGTAATAATAACTTCAAACGGATTCAATTCCCTTTCAAACTAATTTTTAAAGGATTCAAAAACACTAACTCCTTCGTGACGTATTGTTTAAGGTGCACGAAATCTTTGAATTTTGAACAGTTATATTTTATTACAAAAATTTGTGTCTTAATTAATTTTAAAATTTTCCACGATTTAATAAAGCAAAAATTACAATATTAAAAAACTAATGGCGAAGAATTACACTCGTCGAAAAGGGATAGAGAAAATTAGACTACATTCTTCTTTCTCAAATAGCAATTTTTTCTCTCTTCATCAGTTTGTGAATAAATATAAATTTAAGTTTTGGCCTGAGTACGAAGACTGGTATAAATATCGAGCCCGAGTCCGTTTCGAGATGAGCGCGCTTCATCACTTTTGAACAGGTTTCCATTAGTGTTCGTAGAACAAAATCTGGGGAGAGACAAGATTTTAGAAAATGTGTTTTACTTGCTTGGAGACTGCTGTCAAGGCCGCATTTTCTTACATTTTATTTTATTTATTTATTTATTAACGGAGAATATAAACATGAAATAAACTAAACAAATATTTTTTTTTGTAAGAATCTTACATGCAAAACAATTAAAAAAATATATTAATATGTATAACACAGTACAGAAATGTAACAATTAAGATTATATTTAAAATTAAATCTAAGAACAAAGGCTTTTTAATAATTTTTCTTATTTTATTTTATGCAGAATTGAAACAATTTATTATTTTTTTTGTCATCAACCCCCCCCCCCCCCCCCGTTCAGGAATTTTCCTTTTAATACATGAATGTAAAAAAAAAAAAAAAAAAAAAAAAAAAAAAAAAAAAAAAAAAAGAAAGAAAAAGAAATACGAAACTAAAAGCTGTCTTTCACATATGAATTGGTGAGCTTCGCTGCCAAGGCCACGTTTTATTTTTTTTTATTCATCAGGAACATAAACATGAAATAAACTAAATTATGATTTTTTATTTTTTTATTTTTTCTGTCAGTAGTGCACGTGCAAGACCCATGGATGTACAATAGATATGAAAGATATCATAGATATAAAATATGTTTTAGCACATCCATGCCAAGACCATTTTTAAATGTATTAACATATAAAATATTACGAGATTATATTCAAAATCCAAAAATAAGTTTCACCCCCCCCTTTTTTTTCACCAAAATGAATAAATTATAAATGTAAAGATATCTAGTGATAATAATAATAATAATATTTTATAAGCAATCAATGTTTATGGTGAAAATCATTATATATTCATCTAATTCCATCACTCCACTTCATGATAAAAATAAAAAATAATAATAAGTATTTAAAATTGGAATATTACTTTATTTTTAGGATTTCTAAATTGGTATCTAAATGCATAATTATAATTTAATTAAAATAAAACTACTAATTGATTAAAATGTACTTTTTTTAGAAAAATACATTACTCTCATTATTTTTTTATTTATTTTTTCTACTTTTTAACTTAATATTGTATTACCATCAGAAACACATCAGTGAACATATTTTTTTTTATAATTCTAGTATATTAAAAAATGAGTGTAAAATCGGTTGCAAAATCCCATCTTTACATAAATTAAGTGTAGTAAAATAAAAGTGTGAGGTTTTTTTTTTCTATCAGTACATGAGCGTAAAAAGAAAACGGAACTAAAAGATACAGCAAAAATAAACCCCGCCTTTGGATAAGGTTGCCACAATTTCATTCCGAAAACAGATCTAGCCAAAGTTGCCAAATTCACTAGATTCAGATTATGGCAAATAAAAATTTCCTTAAGTGTTTTTGTGAAATATAAATACTGTTTAGTAACGATATTTAGATTTGCTACAAACTGGACATTTTTTGCACAAATTTTTTTTAAAAAAATCAGCTATTTTTGCATAAGAAAATAGTATAAAACACATAACTTATTACTCATGAAGCTTTATTTTGATATTTGACTTATAGATGGCAGCACCACACGAAATCATTTTGAAATAAACGGTGTTTAGCATGATGGTAAAAATGGCGCTGGATAATAGAAATATACGGCTATTGGATTATTAAATTAAATATTATTAAACATTTGCTCAATATATAATAATAGGACAGATGTTATTGGATAATTTGGGGTTTAAATTTTACTAAATACTTGCTGTAGTGTATATGTATCAATTGTTTATTTCTAAAATATGATCGATATGTTTGCTTTAGAAATGATGCTGGGTACCCGTTTTGAAGGTTAATAGCCATACGTTTGATCAAAATCCCAGGAGCATGTATACGAAGGGAAGAGGGTGATCAAGAAGGAATGCTTGCTACCCCTAAGATTTTGAATTAAATTTTTGTTGGTATTAAAAAAGAGATTTTGCAAAGAAAGTTTGTTTATCCTGAACAGACCCTGACCATCAAAATTTTGGGCCATGGCAACAGAAAATATTTTTGACTGTAATCGTAGATTATCACATTTTTATAAATACTGTGAGTGAGAAGTGTATGAATATAAGTATGTAATGCACCCATTTAAATGAAAAATTGAGAATAAATGTGAACTGAAGTTGGATTATTATTATTAAAATTTCTTCGTAAAAATGAACTTGACAGACTCAAATATCATCATGATAAATAAACATGAACTAATGTTGCACGAACTTTAAAAACATACGCAACCCAAAGAAAATGATTTTTTATAAATAAGATGGTCATAAAATTAAAACATTTTTAAACAAGTTTAAAACACATATGAAGAAGGTGAAATATCTTCAAATGAGAAGAAAAATTATAAATATACTTATGATATCACTAACAATTTTAGCTTACATAAGTTGTGTAATGAATCTAGGAATTTTAAATTCTTATTCTATTAAGATTGTTTACAATAAAATTGATTTGAAACACCATAAGTTTTTGGGCCCCTTAAATATGTGGGTTCTGGGAAAGTGCCCCGCGTGCCTTGGCAGTAATAGGGAATTAATTCTAAAATAGAAAACAAATTATGAAAAAAAAAAAAAAATTGTTTGAGATTGTCCCAAGCAAAATGAATTTATTGTCAAGCAAGAATCGTGGGCAGAAGGAGACAGCTTTATAGATTATAAGGTACAATGACTTTCTTTTAGATGAAAGTATATGAAACAATCCATTATCACTTTTCATCTTATTTTGGCGGCCGCCGTTTTTCCCCAGACAACCACAATCGTCCTTCGGACGATCTATAATGATCCTGAAAATCCTGTAGTTGTCATATCCTATAAAACTATCCAGTGAATATCCGGAAGATAGTTGACAACGGACCGTCTGAATACATTGTCCACAAAACAGCCGGCGAATGTCATAGAACGCACATCCGCAAATTGACTTTCTTCCTTGGCTTCCTTCCTCTGCACGCTACGCTAACGTATCAACCAACCTACCTACCAGACAAGTTTATTTTGCTTTTTGGTGAATGAAGAAGCGTGATCGGCTTTTCGAAATCTGATTAATAAATAGTAATCTGATGTCAATAAAGGTAAGAATTATCTTTTTCATTTGTAATTCTATTCTTTATAACTTCCGTTCATATACTTATATTTTCTTGTGTAAAAGCGAAGTGTATATCAGACCTAATTATTCATGTAGGCTTAATGCTAAATGTTAATAGAGATGGTAGTGTAAACGCAACAGTAGTGATTTGTATTTAACAGTTTGATAAATTATTAAAAAAATACAACCACTTTGAGTACTTTCTGAGAATTTTCAAGTTTAGATTACATTTTCTGCGTGAAAATGAAGATTTACTTACAGCTCCAGTTTGAACTCCTTTTTTTTTTTTTTTAACTTTAAACACTTAAAAAACCAAAAATATGTTTTTCCCTCATTCTTTTTAACTTAAAACACTTTAAAAGCAATTAAAAAATGCCCCCCCCCCTCTTTTTTCTTTTACAATTAATTCCCATTACTTTAGAAATACTTATTTCTTTACATAGATTTTAATGCATATTGATATATATTAATTAAAGCAAATGTATATATTCAAATATATAGGGTAGATGTGCCAGTAATGGGCCACTTTCAAAGTTTTTGATTTATAAAAAAATAACCAATAATAATTTAGCCTTTTATATATTTTTTTCATAATTCCTCCTTGTTTGTTTTATAATCTGGGTTATTGTTGACACTCTTAATCAAACCAATCAGGAAGCAGAAAATAATGATTCACAGTTCCACAGATTTTCTGTGAAAATCTTAATGAACATGCTAAGAGCTGGCTTCACTTAAACAATTCATATATTTTTTATTTTCTTGAAAAAATTGCATGTTTTTGTTTAGACAATAATAGAAAACTTTGAATTTTACATACTAATGGCAATTTACAAAATTTCATTTATTTTTCAGGTTTTAGGACCATGGTCCATTACTGGAATGCTTAATTAGTCAATTTCCAGTAATGGACACCCCATGTGGACATTACTGAAAAAGCAATTTCAGTAATGTTCATAGTGCATATATTTTTTTTATTTAACTGAAAAGCTAAATAGTCAAATTTAATTTTTAAATTTTACTTAGCAGAATGTAATAATATATTATTTTTATATAAATAGCTGTTTTTGTTAATTTCATGTAATTAATCATTTTTTCTAAGATTGCTATCAAATTATTATTTTGTAAACCGTACCTTGCATATTTTATAATGTGGCAATCAACACCCATCAGGAAGCAGAGAATAATCTTTAAGGGCATGGGAAAATGAGGGGGCTCACACTCTCCCCTTTTAAAAAAAGACAATTTTTTAAGTCACCGAAGTTCTTAATCTATTTTCTGTCTTAAATGTTTCATTATTCAGCTCTGACAAAAGAACTACATACATAAAAAAATCCCTATAAATTATAGGGATTTTTTGGGCACATTTTTGACTCTGAAGGGTATTTTTTAGATCCATATTAGCACTTTTTATATTTTTTAAATTCATTCTTTCAATTTTAAATGCACTTTTGATTTTTAAATGTTACAACACTCCTATCGAATTGCAACAATGTGTCAATTTTTACTATGCAAGTAATTTTTTTTTTACAAAACTGTAAAGGCTTAATTTTCTTGGTTGAAGGGCAAGAAGAGCACTAATTTTTTGATGAGGGGCAAGAAGGGGGATGTTTTTTAAACCAAAGGGCAGCCAGGGTGCAACACCTTCCTGAAACTGCCTACAGGAAACTCTGCAATTTGAATATAAAATAGCTTGTGATCAAAAATAGTGAAATTACTGTAGCTGCTAATTATTTTCTTAGTTTTGTGTAACACGTTACTTTTCGAATAAAAGTGAATGGGGCGAATAGCACAATACAAAATTTAGTTGTTTGTTTGTAGCAAGCATCAACATTTCTTTGAACACAATTTCCAGAAACAAATGAAAGTCTTCTTTAACAATTGTGTGGTCACTCATGGTACTATTATTTAGGAAATTGGTAACAAATTGGCAGTGGGAACTGCCATATATCTGTAAACAAATACCAGTTTTAGAGTTTAACAAAGCACTATATAACCATTGTATGTCAGAAATGTTCTTGTTTATGGGGTTATAATTTTGGAATGCAACTTTTGTGAAAAAAGAACAAACATATTTTTAAATAAGCAATTTTTACTTTGAGATAGTGCTAAAACAGAAGATGCTCTGATGATCACACTAAAAACATTATTATCCTTTAACTGTTTTTTATTTTCATAATTTTCAGGGTTAAAGTTTACTTGTATTTTACACAGAAATCATAGAAAATTTTTGAACCATCACTCAGATTTTACAACAGTGAGTCAAAAAGTGACTCGCAGATATATTATATATTCCACTTCTCTCTTTTTTTTAAAACTTCAAACACTTGAAAAACAGTTAAAAGATCACCCCCCCCCCCCCCCTCCTTTCTTTCGCTTTCAAAACAATTTCTGAAAGTGAAAGTATCTTAATAAAAAAAACTTGTAATCAAAATCGAAAAAGTATAAAGGAGTGTGCATAGAGATTGACCTCAGCTATCCAATGCGAAAAAAAATCATTTATAAATATTGAAATGCGAACGAGATATCATAAATTATTTCCCCCATAGAATTAACATTAGTGAGTGGGTGTTTTGGCCTAAGTGAAGTAGCCTCTTAAAGCTAAATAAAGAAATTGGTATTAAAATTTACTATTTTTTTTTCCTACATTCACTATGAGTTTCTCTTATGCATGTGTGACTTTAATACTGATGTTTTCAATATTGATAAATAATGCTATTAAATTCTAGTGCAATAAAATGCCTAATATATATATTAGTTAAGGGGTCGATGCAGGTTTTTTTTCTTGGGGCCCATTTTGTGAAAAGTAAAGGTTATTTTTGTGTAATTTATTATATTTTTGTGAAAAATAACATTTTGTAACGAAAGTTGAAATCCAGTTAGTCAAATTTAAACCAAGCATTTATAAACAAAAACTATTTTTTAATCCTTTTGCTGAATTTTTCCTCTCTGGTGAACTTGTTTGTTCAAATTACGCATTTAAAAAAAACACAAAATAAAAAATAAATAATAAATAGTAAGTTTTTATGGAATAGAATTTTGTGAAGTGTATGTTTTATCAAATTGATTTTTGTGAAGGAGTGTGCCTAATATATATATTTAGTTAAGGGGTCGATGCAGGTTTTTTTTCTTGGGGCCCATTTTGTGAAAAGTAAAGGTTATTTTTGTGTAATTTATTATATTTTTGTGAAAAATAACATTTTGTAACGAAAGTTGGAATCCAGTTAGTCAAATTTGAACCAAGCATTTATAAACAAAAACTTTTTTTTAATCCTTTTGCTGAATTTTTCCTCTCTGGTGAATTTGTTTGTTCAAATTACGCA
Source organism: Maratus michaelseni (assembly GCA_963931845.1). Classification (NCBI taxonomy): domain Eukaryota; kingdom Metazoa; phylum Arthropoda; class Arachnida; order Araneae; family Salticidae; genus Maratus; species Maratus michaelseni. The sequence continues at coordinate 2,981,485 of OZ007592.1, read as the reverse complement.
TTTTAAAACAACACAAAATAAAAAATAAATAATAAATAGTAAGTTTTTATGGAATTTTATAGAATTATTATTTATAGAATTTTGTGAAGTGTATGTTTTATCAAATTGATTTTTGTGCCCATTTTATCAAATTGATTTTTGTGAAGGGACCCATTTTATCAAATAGATTTTTGTGAAGAGGCCCATTTTATTAAATAGATTTTTGTGAAGGGGCCGGGCCCTAAATAACCCCAAATTTTCCCTGTATCGACCCCCGAGTTAAGCTATAAAAAATTTTATCTAAAGAATTATAGTTTATAAGTAAAATGCTTTAAAATGTAAAAGCTAATGACAGTTAAAACTAAAATTAGTAAAAGCCACTTTTTAAACATTTCAAGCTGACTTTTTTGTAATCCTGCTTTATATAATACACAACTAATTTGAAATTGATACTTTTAGCCTGAGCTGGTTTTTGAATTCGTACAAGTACATTATTATTAAATAATACTAGGGAATCGAACTCGGGCTTCCCGGGTTACAGAACATCGCTGAAAACTGTTTTTTTTTAATTTAAAATTCTAACAGATTTTTTATATTTAATATATATATATACTAAAAATAAATGGCGCATCTAGTATTTGTCGAGAATTAACAATTTTCTGACAAATACTTTACGAGCTATTAATTTTTTCAGTAACTTCAAATCTCTCATTTTCTGAAATTAATCTCTTGCAACGATAAGCTAAAAAACCAGTCATCAGCAACACGTAGCTTTTTATTAAAAAAGATTATGTATTAATTTATCTTTTTTTTTTTTTTTCTAAATTCTGTTCTATAAAACTCAATCTATTTGAGATTACTTTCATAAAGAGAACTCTGTTACTTTCCTTAATTTCAGATATTTCAATTTCAAATCATAATTAAATCCTAGTGCTAATTAATAATTAAATAAAAATTGGAAACATTTCTATTGAAAACTTGGTTCTTAACCCGTCAGCACATGCGCCCCTTTCCATTACGTTACTACACGCGCAGGATAAATTTTACCCCAATGGGTTTTCTTGTGTCAATTTTCCCCCGGTTTGATTATAAGCAAAAATTTATATTTTGAAATAAACTGTAAATCAATAAAGAAAATAATTTAACTTAAAATAAGAGGTTTTTTCATATTTAAAGAAAAAAAAAAAAAAAAATCTAGCACTAAGATTTTTTTCTGAATATCATTACATACAAAGTTTTTTCAATCCAAATTTAGCCATAAAAATACAAAAGAATATAAAACTGATATATAGAAACTGTATGTGCAAGAGTTGTTAACGTTTAAAAGAAAAATTATATTATTATTTGCACACTATATTTTTTACATAAACATTTGCATTAACATTTTCTTATCTTTATGGGTTACGTTATAACACGCATGGGGTAAATTTCCTCCCACGTGACATTTTTATAACAAAAGAATGGAAAATCTCATAACCGGAGGTAAATTCTTTTTGGCCACATCTTGATCTCTTTCAGCTTGAAAGGTACTGTAAAGCTCAGAATGATCCCGAACGATTTACGTACATTTTTAAGTAATAGTTCTGAGCTGGGGTAGATTTTATCCCAGTGTGTGTGCTGACGGGTTAAAATGTTAATTTGACACATTTATTTACACATGCTTCATTTCAAACTTATTTCTTTATTTTAGAGACTATGCAAGTAATTTTTGAAAAATCCAGCTTGAGCTGAATGCTGGAAAAGAAGTCTGCAATGGACTCTAAGCAGTGGTATGTTTAATTGATTTATTATTATTATTTCATTTTCTTAAAAATAAAAGAATATGTGAGCATGTAGTTTTATAGCTTTTATTGAATTATCATTTTGCATTTAAGCATATTTATGAATTGTTGTGCTTTGGAACATTTTTACTTATTTATTTATTTAAATGGGCAATTCCATTGTAACAGACTAATTGACATAGCAGAAAAAAAGGCTTTATCTCATTTGAAAAATAATAATTATGTAATTCAAAAAGGGCTACAATTAGCATGATGATATTTATTAGAAGATAAATTAATATAGTTATTATGAATAAATTATTTAATGTAAATAATTATGGTTAAAAAATGTTAATGTAACAGACAAACATGAATTACCATGCTTTTCAGATACCTTGATGTTTATCGATATATTACTTATAAAATAATTTACAATTTATTATTATAAAAATGTATTTTCATTCAGAGGGCGTTCTGAAACATATATCTTTCTCAAAATTTGACTGTTGCCATAAGATAGTCATGAAAAATATGTAATCTTACCTGTAACAGACCAACATTTAACATGTAACAGACAAACAAATAAACACGTAAACAGAAGCGATTATAATGAATTTTATTGATTTTGACTATTCAAAATTTTATAAAATGCATTGCAAATATAAAAAATATAGGTATAATACTATCAGAAAAAATATATATTACCTATTTGATCTAAAATATATTTATATACCATGGCTTGTTTTTGAAAACTGATTTTTTTTTTCGGTAATTTCTAAAATATTCAGTTAACATTGATAGATCACCCAAATTAATTTTTGTATTGGTACCCATACAAAAAAAAATTCAGCCCGGCCCGATACAAAAATTAAAAGTTCTACTAGCATACCTGTCAAAAGGCAATAAATATCTTTTTAGCAGTCATATAAGTATAGAAAATCTTCATTTTATCTTAAAGTACATTTAATTCAAACTATTTTTTTCCAGAAGAAATAAACCATAATTTTATGTTAAAATTTTTGGTACTTTTCGGTTAGCCGGGTGCCAGTGACATATGTACATATATAAATACATATGTATATACATATATATAATATGTATGTATATAATATGTATTTGCCGATATATGGTATATATAATACATGTACATATATCAGTGGTAGAGGTCTGCACGGGCCGAAATTTCCAGGCCTGGCCTGATACAAAAATCAAAAGTTCGGCCCAAGCAAAAAAAAATATTGGCCTGACCCGGCCCGATTTAAAAGTAAGTTCGTCCCAGTATAAAAGCTAAAAGGCCGGCCCGAGTTAATTTCCACAAAACATTGATTTTTACGATGATTTGGTTAAAAATTTGCCTTGTAGGAGTAGATCTAACCAAAAATTCCTATCTAAGCTCTTTTTTTTTTTTTCATGTTTACAATCTTCATTTTTATAGAAGTGCAGCAGTCTGCGATATTTATTTTTTTAATAAATCTCTATTTGTTGTATGTATGTGTTTAAGTTATCATTAATATTGTTAATCCATATTCCATGTATTGAAGTGTTAAAAATCAGAAAAATGCTATACATTAAAATCTTCTTCTAAGACGGAATTGCATAGGGAAAAAAAATGAGTTATAGACAATTTGCCTTCTTAGCAGGTGTAAATATATTATATATTCTTTTCTTACGTATTAGTATATTCATTTTGCATGGATCAACACATTTTTCAGTTTAAGACAGGATTCCGTCATAAGCAGGTTCTTTTTCACACGTTTCACTATATTTTAATTTAGTAGGGTTTAATCTAGAGCTAGCCAAATAGCCAAAAAGCTAACTGATAGTACCTTTTGCCCCCAAAGCATTTAGTTGATTAGCCAAATAGCAACAGCCAAAAAATATATATCATTTCCATTTTGTTGTTCCTGCCTTTCGTAAACCTGCTGCTGTCGCGTGAAAAAAAAAATCTCAAACCGCCTCTGTCCTGTCAACTGACTTCAAAATTTGTCTCGTCCTCTCTGTGCAAGCATCTTACAAATAGTATGACATCATTTTCATTAAACAAGTATTGAGGAAATTAAAAAAGTTTGTTTATTTTTTGTTGATAATCACAACTTGGGAAATGAAACCAAAACGGTTCATGAATGGAAGTTGTTCAGGCAGGTTCTGGCTACAAGGGGTAAAGAAATGAAACAAGTTAATTGAATTGTTTTTCCATAAAAATGGCATTATTAAAATTGACATGTTTCCCAATGTGACTTCTTTGTATGAATTTGTAGCAACAATTCTGTTATCTACAGCAGATTGTGAAAGGGGATTGAGTCTCTTGAATATAACAAAAACTGAATTGAGAAATAGACTGACAATAAAAAATTTAAGTAACTTAATGGTGATTAATTTGGAAGGGGAAGTTTGAAAAGAATTTCCATTTAAAAAAGCATTTCATATATGATGTATGGCCAAATCTCAAGAGGGTCAATCTTACAGAGTGGTGTACTGTTTGTATATTGTATAATTACAAATAATACTCATTTATATAGAAATTTTGTATAAATAAGTTTTTTTTCTTGGCTAAAGCTATTTTTATTTGGCTAACAGTTATTGGCTGTAATTAGCCAAAAAGCTACAAATCTCTTTTTCCTAGATTAAACTCTAATTTAGCCATATTTTAATAAGTGTACAAATCTACTTATCTTTAAAAATAATAAATTTTAATGTTTAATTTAAAAATATTTAAAATATTTGCATTTTTTTTCAAAGATTTTTGTGCCGGGTCTTATTTTACTGACCTTCGAACAGACCAGGCCAAGCCGAGACAATGATTTTTATAGGGTCAAAACCAGGACTGAAAATTTTGGGGTGTGAAGACTAGGAAGGATGAAACCAGTCCCGGCTCTGTCCGGAAAAAATAATTTAAGACACGGCCTGATCCTTCAGGAAAAAAGAAAGGCCTGAACCCGGGCCATAAAGAGTAATCACTAGGCCCAAAACGAGTGGAGACAAGGCCTAGCCCAAGTGCAGTGAAGGAAAATAGGCCCGAGCCCGGCCTGTGCAGATCTCTAATTAGTGGTGCCTGGCTAACCGAAAAGTACCAAGATTTTAAGTATATTGACATTTATTTTAAATGTAAACATTCTGCAGCACTTTTTGATTATTAATATTCAGGGCTGAAACTAAAGGCAGCACAGAGGGGGCATGTGTCCCGGGCGCCAGAATGGAAGGCATGGGGGACGACAAATGACCATTTGGTTTGTTGCTTGATACAAAAAAAAGTATATGAAATTTGGGCAAAAATGTTTTGTAAGTTGGAAAATTCAAAAGAAAAACTGAGAATTCATGGGACACTAAAAAATAAAAGGTAGAAAATTCACATAATAAAATACTTATTAAAAACTTAATTTTTTTTTTGTTCCGAGTCACTATTATAATTTGGAATTTAGGTTCAGGAAAGTATCTAAACATATTAGTCTATAAATAGGAAGTGCAGTATAAATGACAGCTCCATGAAACTATGTAGATAACATACAAAGATGTTTTACAGTATTAGAATTCATTGTTATATTCCTACAGAAAATTCTGGTTTTTCAGTTCTTAAGACATTGTGACTTATAACACTAGGACTTTAAACATCCGTTCAATTGTAATGTAATACTATAACTACAGTAAAATCTTTCTGTAATAGAATCCTGTCTTAAATGAAAAAAATACACAGATCCAACAGTAACAATAGCATCAATTCTATTTGCTAAGACGAAAACTTGTATAAAACTGAATTTTGTCTTGTTCCTTTTGATTCTGTACTCACAGGTTTTATTGAATAAGTATTTGACAAAGCACAGAGTTCACTATTACATATTTTATGATTACATATTTTTCAGTTTAAAATAAGTCAGCTATTAAAAACTTAGTAAAATTATCTTTGTAAATTTACTTTGCGAGAAAGGTAGGGTTAGTGGGGGTGCCAAAATCCCTGTTTGCCCCTGTGAAAAAAAAGCTAATTTCGGCCCTGAATATTTAAATTCTAGGTATCTCTAAACTGTGTTATATCAACACTATTGTCGTCAAGCGTAATAGTTAGTGCCAAATGGGAAAAAAAATTGAGCTTCAAGCAAACGGAAAAAATAATTAAAAGAAAAAGAATGAAAAGCAAAACCTGTTTTTACCTTACTATTAAAAAAAATAATTGATATCTCCATCGTCAATTGACGAAATTTGTTAAGTTTTCAGCAAGTTCAATAATAGTAAATTAGGCTGTGTAACAAACTTTTATTAAAGAATAATCAATTATTAGAAAATGAGAGCATCCCCACAAAAAAGCAACTGCAAAGAAAAAGGAGAGAACTATCTGTGGTTTTTGTTTTGTTTATTAAACTATTTGCAGTCGGAAGTCGCCGAACGTTATCAGAATAAGATCATCAGCTTCTGATGGTATAGATTAAATACTGTATTTTTCTCTGTTTGATTATTGCTTCGGTGACGAAAAGGTGCTTTTAGCAGTAGTCAGGGGAGTTAACATAAAACTACATATTTTAAAAATGTTTTAATAATGGTTTATTACGTAACATTTTTCAGTAATATTTTGCTTGTGTAAATTTTTTTGTCATTTGCATACCTTAAATCTAACATGTCTTTTGTCAAAAGAAATCTCCCTCCACCCTTAAAAAAAAAAAAAAAAAAAAAATTACAGGAACACCGCTCTAGTTATGCTACAGTAGTTTCGGCACAAAGTCTCTATATGATATCCTTATATATATATACATATTTTTTTTTCAGCACTTAAGTTAAATTATTTATATATTACTAACAGAGTTTCCCCCAGGTTTAAAAAGGGGCAGGGTGCTGCTGGTGAGAAAAGGGCACTTTTTTATTCTTAAGGGCACTTTTTGGATTTTTGAGGGCACTTTTCAGATTCTTAAAGACACTTTTTTTAATTGTTAGATGTATTCTTTTGATTTTTAAAACCACTTTTGATATTTCAAAGTCAAAACACTCTTTTTAAGACAACATTGAGTCAGTTTTTACTATGAAAGCAAATTTTTAAGGCAAAAAGGAGAAAGGGCACTTTTTTTACTAAGGGCAAGAAGGGTGCTAATTATTTTACTGGAGGGGGCAAGAAGGGTGCTAATTCTTTTTATGAGGGACAAGAGGGGTGCTATTTTGTTAACCAAAGGGCAGGCAGGGTGCAGCACCCTTCTGAAACTGTCTGGGGGAAACTCTGTATACTAATATTACAATAGTTCTTTATATTTAATTACTAGTTTAAATTTTTTTGTGTGTGGCATTTAAGTGAAAATATTTATACGTAAATTTGAGTTCCTTGGGTGCGGCACTATACATTTTTAAAAAAGAGATTTTTACAGGTGTGCCGCTTACGTGGATATACTTTTTTTGAAACAGATATTCATTGGTATGGCTGATATTCCCAATAATACGGTAGATATGTAAGTATATTAAGCCCTGACATTATTTTAATGATTAAAAAAGCATTTTCTCACCATATTACATTTGCCGTGTGTTCAAATACTGCACACATTGTTATTTTCTTTTTGAATTTTTTACTCCATACAAAAATAAGTCTTATTTTAGAGCATTATAACTTATAAGTTTGATAAATCATAGCTTTTATAAAAATAAATCTTATGTTCTCATAACAAACACCAATTCAGCATAAGTGCAACAAGCATTTTAAAATGAAACACCAGGGGTCGATCCAGGAAAAATTTGGGGCCTATTTAGGGCCCCTTCACAAAAATCTATTTAATGAAATTGGCCCCTTCACAAAATTCAATTTTATAAAATGGCCCCCTTCACAAAAATCAAAATGATAAAATGGGCTCCTTCACAAAATGCTATTCCATAAAAACTTACTATTTATTATTTATTTATTATTTTGTGATTTTTAAAATATGTACTTTGTAAACAAGCAAGTTCACCAGAGAGGAAAACTTCAGCAAAAGGATTTTAAACAGTTTTTGTTTTTAAATGCTTGGTCTGAATTTGATTAACTGGATATCAACTTTCGCCACAAAATGTTACTTTTCACAAAATGGGCCCCAAGAAAAAAAAAACCTGCATCGACCCCTGAACACACAAGTTGTAGTTTGTTAATCTGTAAAGTATAGGATTGCTGTACTAAATCTGGTGCAGCGGAATGGCAAATACCGTTTAGTGTCAAACCAGGGTTGGGTTTTTGACGTCAAAAACTGGTTTTTGACATGACAGTGGTAAAAACCGTGTTTTTACCGGTTTATTCCGTCAAAAACCTATCATTTTTTATTGTTTTCCAATTTATGGTATAAGTGTAGCATACAATACATTTCTATATTGATTTTACCTTGTTGTTCTTGTTATTATTATTATTTACAATTACATTTGCTAAATTTATTTAAAAGAAGATCATTTCCTAATATGGGAAATATTTAAAAATATAAGAGTAAAAGAAAAGAACAATATTTGTCATAATCTTTACTAATATAGATTCTACTAACTGCAATTAACATTAATATTAAATGATAATAAAAGGTTATTATAATTATTAAATAACATTCAATATACATTTTTAATAAAGTACATTAAAATTTATTTTACAGATGCAAAAATGCTGTTACATTGTATGACAATAGATGTTAAGCATAGACTGGCAGTGAATAAATTTGAATATTCTTAAATATAATATTTTAATATGCATATCTTATGTATTTCATAAATGCAATTATGGTGATTTTTATTTGCACTTCAATAAGTAGAATCTTAAAGTTTTGTTTTCAACCATGTAATAAATTGTACCGAAATTATACACATTGTTTAATCTGATACTTATAGATTACAGGATTTCCTCAAAAAATCTAATTTTTTTTTTTAGACTATGCCAAATAGCTTAAGAGTATTGTAGAGATCTTCTAATAGAGATGTACACATATTATTCTAATGCAATTCTTTTTTGTTTTTCTTGGATGGATAAATATACTTTAGAGTGTTTTTGATACTGAATATTTCATGTAAAACAACTTAATATTAAAGATAGAATGAAAAAAAAAATGTAAAAACAAACTACTAAAAAATGGGTTTTTGACAGTTTTTGACATTTTTGACATGACGGTAAAAACCATGGTTAAAACCGGTAAAAACCGTCATGCGTCAAAAACTTGCCAACCCTGTGTCAAACCAATATTGATGACTAAAATTGTGCTTCTACAGAAACTTCTCCATCGAGTGTTTCCTTCACTAACGCAACCCGGTATCCGGACCCGAACACAGCGAAGTATAGAAAGATGTACGCTGGGCATAACTAGAAGAGACAGAAAGAGAATAACCTGGCTGAGAAGTTAGACGAAAGTTTTTGACGTCATTGAAAGAATTAAACGTCTAAAATGGAAAATGGGCAGGGCACATTGCAAAAAGATAAGACAGTAGATGGAGCACAAACACCCTACAGTAGTATCCCAGTGATGTAAAACGACCAAGAAGATGACCTCAAGTAAGATGGAGTGACGAAATCAGATAAGTGGTCAGTGTTAATTGGATGACTAAAACACTAGACAGGAAACAATGGAAAAATCTGGGTGAGAATCCAGCAGTGGATTGAAAACAGTTGTTGATGATGATGATATCTAATCTTTATTTAGCATACTTACGCCTTACACATTACTAAATACATACTTGATCTTTACTTTTTATATTTTAATCAAGTTTTACATTTTCTTAATATTTAGTACTTTATTGTTTTACTTAATAATTTACTTTATTATAGACATATTCATTGTAATTTCAAATGCATTATTACATTCGTATTACTGCTTAAAAAATGTAAATAAACCAGAAATCTGCAAATAATTCAAAAATTTGCACAATTTCAGTGTTATGATGGACTCATGTGGATTTGGGGAGTCTACTGTAGTACATTTTGCTTATAATTACCATCATTTTTAATTATTAAAAATATGACATTACCATCAGTTATAAATATTAAGATTTTTTTTTTTTTTTTCGACACAAAACAAGGCGGGTGCTTTCATGCTGTATGACGTTTTTCGACATAAAATAAGATGTGCTTTTACTTTTTCATAGTTGTTCAAATATCCCATAAGGCTTAAATAGTAAAGTTCCTAAAAATAACTTAATAAATTTTACTGTAAGATCTTTTGAAGAAACAAACGGTAAGAAATTATTGTATATCTTGTGTATATATGCTGATTTATTCATTTTGAATGAATGTGATGCACTTATAAAGTTAGGTAGATATGAATATTTTTTCTTTTCTTCTTTACAGACATATGCCGAGCAGAAATTTCTGTGACAACAGCAAGGTGGAAGAAACCAGATTGTTGCAAAGAAAAAAAAATTATGTTTTGTGATGTGGAAAGTTGTAAATAAATATTTGTTTTGTATTTTATTGTGGAAAGTTATAAATAAATATTTGTTTTGTATTTTATCGTGAAAGTTGTAAATAAATATTTGTTTTGTTTTTAATGTGAATTTTTTTATTGTGCAATTTGTAACATTATAGAATTTTTTAAAAATAATAAGATTATTCAACAGCGGTTATCATTTTCCCCATACTATCTTTCATGACATTGTGAAATATATATATATTTTTTTTTATTCCTTTACTGATTTCCAATTAAATTGGGAGTAAAATTTTAAAATTTTCAGGTATTCACTTCTGATGACTTTTGCATAAAGATTTAATTTTTGTATGTCATATAATTTAAGTTTATTATTTTATATTGAGCACTTAGTATAATATGTGCAATTATTTAAAATACAGAAGTTGTTTATTCATTAAAGTTAGAACAATGAAAGCAAACAATATCTTAATATTGCTCAAATTTGTGTTAATACTTTGTGACATATATCAAATGCACTTTCTGGGCCATTAGCATTTATATAATCATGGTACTGTCTCATTTTGTTAAAGTAAGGTAATGTATTTAAGTACAAAGGTAAGTAAAACAAATTGAATCTGAAGCTGTATAGCCAAATTATCACAGCAGTAAATGTGTGCTTCGGTCACTAAATATGAAAGGGCATACTTTTCTGTCCTTTATTTGTTTTGAATGCAAAAGTATTAACAGATGACTTATGCACTAGCTTTATTCTAGAAAAACAATGTAAAACCATCATCAGAGGGACAAAATGATACTTTTAAATTTCATGTAGCACCTTATCAGAGGACAATCAAATGCATAACATTTGTTGCATATACCGGGTGTTCCTAAAGTGGATCAGGTATTTACATGCTTTTTTTAGTAAGTAAAACAAATAATTGCAAAGTAAAAAAAAAAAATTGTTATTTAAAAAAAACTTAAGGGTGTATTCAAATCCAAACTGCTTATTTTGAGACACATTTTTAAATTCATTTTTGCTCGAAAATGCATCCAATTGGCAGGTTCTCTTATTCAGAAACTTTATAATGTCCGTGTTGTCTCGATTTTTTGATAAAGGCATAATATATTTTTAAAAATGCTGTCAAAGTGGACATTTTGAACCGAATTTCCTGAAGCGATAGCGCTGGGAGAAAAAAAAAAAAAAAGTACTTTGAAAATATTTGTTTGTAAATCAATTTCTAATTAATTGAACGAAAAATGAAAACGTAGGTCCCTTATAAATCTCTTCATAAATCACGCCGCCAAGTTTCATGTTTTTACTTTTAAAAATGAGTTTGAAAATGTGTCATAAAATTTTGAGTTGTTGAGCATGCAAAAATATTTTTTTTGAATACTGTCTTAAGTTTTTATATGACTTCTTACGACAAAAATGATAAGTTCCACTTCAGACATAGCACTTAAAAAAAGGTCATGAAAAAATTTTAAATTGCATCATTTTATATAATATTTGCTCAAATTAAGAATAAAATATGTAAAAAATAATTATATACAAGTAAGGAATTTTACAAAATATCTTAAATTTTCTTGAATTTTATCGAGAATATAAGATGAAAGGGCTATATAATTATATATGATATATATCAATATATATAAGTAAGGAATTTTACAAAATATCTTAAATTTTCTTGAATTTTATCGAGAATATAAGATGAAAGGGCTATATAATTATATATGATATATATCAATATATATAAGTAAGGAATTTTACAAAATTTCTTAAATTTTCTTGAATTTTATCGAGAATATAAGATATCTTCTGCCTTCAATTTGCATTTTTAAAATTCATATATACCTCAATATATTGTTACTGAAAACATTTTTTATTAAATAAATTATATAGTGTATGAGATCTTTGTTAGATTGGATATTTTTTTTAAAAGAAAGATTATTCAATAACCTTTCTTAAAAAATAAAAACTTTTATTCCCTCTAATAAATCTAATAAATGAAGATATTTTTAAACTATAAAATTTATTAAATAAATGTTTTCAGTAACAATAGATCTATGCATTGTCATATGTTTATGTATATATGAATTTCAAAAATGCAAATTGAAGGCAGTAATATCATGAAAACCATCCACAGGATGCTGACAGGTGTGACATTTTGACACCCAGAGGATGCCCTATAACCATCCATAAGGTGTTGTGTAATGACATCCATAGGATATTGACAGGTGTGACATTTCGACACACAGGGGATATCCTATAACTGTCTACAGGATGATTTCATCCATCCGCAGGATATCAGCTTATCCTAAATATGACATTATGTGGATGCTTTTAGGATATCAATAGGACCATCCAGAGGATGTAATGCAAGTGTCCTATAACCGTCCAAAATGTGTCATGAGATGACATCCATAGGACGTTGAAAGGTGTGACATTTCGAAACTTAGGGGATGTCCTGTAACTGTCGAGAGGACCATTTCATCGGTCCACAGGATATCAGCTTGTCCTAAATATGACATCTTTTGGATGTTTTTAGGATGTGTTTGTGTTGTCTGGGTCTCTGTCTACGGCCTTAGTGTCAAACATGATACGCCACTGAGAGGACATGATAATATTGGTAATATTGGGTAAAAGGTTGAAACCTGATTCCTTTTACAAATTTTTAAAAATCGCATAAACAAATCGTGAAAAATTAAAAAATCGCACGAAAATTTCAAAAATCACTGTACGGATTCCGAATAAGAATAAACATTATAGAAAATAAAACAAAATTTACTACATTATAGTCTATTTATGACCGCTGTGTATGTGCAAATCTTACTTTTTTAAGTGTTGCCATCTAGTAGCACATTTCAGAACGTTTATCCAATTATTGATTTATTATTACAGCTGATCTACTCATTATTTCCGTTTAGAGCGATTTAATTTCGTATTTTACCAAATAGATAGAGTTGTTGTAATTCAGTTTTCACTTAGAAATAATTATATATTTTCATTTTCCGAATGTTTTTTTAAATATGAAAAAGGGAGATTTAAAACTGTCAAGACGACTCGTTTAAAAATAATTGACGACTAGCTTTTAAATAACCTACTTACTTGCAATTCTGTTTTATTAAGTTCTTCCTATTGAAGATAATTGTATTCTATTATTTTTGCCAGGGGCTTCCACGGGTTTTGAAATCATGTTTCATTTACATCCAGGATTTATAAACCGCTTCGATAATTTATTGGGTGCTGCCATCTGTTGGCAAATGTCTAAGAGTACTTTATTTGTCCCGTTTTTTACTTTCTCCTATCTTTACAAGAAGAAAGTATTGGATTCGTGAAAATTTTCGACATCCGGTTTTCGACGGATTGATGCGTTTTAGAAGGTCCTGAACACGATTGGACTGTTTTTAGAGAATGTCTGTCCGTGAGTCTGTCTGTCTGTATGGGACACGAATATTGGGGGAGCTCTATCTCAAGAACTAATGCACGGATTTTCATCCAACCTCAGATTCCGTTAGACGTTGACATCATACGTTGTTGCTGATTAGGTTTTGGTGTTAATCCTATAACAAGTGGCGCTGCTAGGATGCATTTTTCACGAATTTCCCGATAACGAATGCGCGGAATTTAATCCAACTTCCTATTCTGCTACACTTTCACATAATATTAGGCTTGGGTGTATATTGCCCGACTGGTGCCGCTTTTATGCTCTTTGGGGTTGGTAATTTTGGTCGCGGACATCTAAGGAGGGGGGTTGATTCAGTGATTTATTTGAAAAATATCTCCTTTTTAAATGCACATAATTCAACGCAACCTTTAGATTGCCATTTAATTTTGGCACTGCGCATTTTGACGTATTAACATGTTTCAGAGAGAAGAAAGTTTTTTTAACACACTTTAATTAAACTAACCTGAGTGTACTATTTCGTGTTCGTAAAGAATTGATTTCTCACTCACTTCCTCATAGGGCTAGAATTATAAAAAAATTTATACACAGGTGTGTTTCCAATGACAATACAACATTTTAATAGCTTCCGAATTTAAGTATCAATATATTTCTTTTATATAGCTTTTATTAGATTGTTTCACTCCGAGCCGTTATCAAAAAACAAATGAGAATGGTCTATAATGGCACGGTCTTTGAAGTTATCATTTGAAATGCTATCACTGAATTTTCATCTACTTTTTAGGTGCGTTCGTAATTCTATATAATACGTCGCACCTACAGTCGTCGTCTGGTCGCATAGAACAGCGCCCCCAACCGAATGGTTTGAAATTTAAGCTTTGCAGAATTGTGTTGAATCCTTTCAATTTTTATGAAAATCGAATCGAAACGTAAAAAGATATTCATAAAAGTTTTCTTTATCTATCGTACGTAATGTATAGAATAAAAGCGCGAGTCATGGGACTGAGGAAAACAACATCTTTTTCCATAGACCAGGCGGCCATTTTTATTAAAAATTATTTTTTCGAATAAAATGGCCTAAAAGTGACATTTTTAGAAAGATCGTTCAAAAAAATGGTTTACTTGAGGGATGAGTTACATTAAAAAATGTATAGATTCTAAAGATAACTACAGTGAATAAAGTAAATAAACAAAAGATTCATAGAAGTATTAACCATGGACGTCATCATTCGCAAAGCAAGATCTCCAGGCTGAATTTTGCAGCGCTGTCTGGTGTAGAAAAAGAAGAATTCGCATTTGTAAACTTATAAGAGAGAGAGAAAAAAAAAAAAGCATCCTCATTTTGTTCATGGTAGACGATATAATTTATTTCACTGAAATAATAATGATGATTTTTTACATTATAAAACTAGTTATAGCACGAAACGAACGTGTCACGTTTAACGTACAATTTCCAACTTGCTAAAATTGCGCACGTTATTATTATTATTTTTTTTTTTTACTTGGTTGTTTATTTCCATATTTGTAACCATGGAGTCACTCGAGCCACCCTTTCGGTCAGTTAAAAGATGCTGCATCGTTCACGAAGCTATTTTTATAACTAACTACTTGAAATTTCCAAATCAATATTTCGTAATGAGTGCGGATTAAGTCGATTTTTAAGATAGGTAAAAGATGGAATCTATTTATCGAAAAGCGGAAAGGCCACTCGATTCCAAAACACACCGATAGTCATGCCTGCCAATTTCAGGCTTTTATGACTCTTTGAACGTGCTAGAAAGTTTCGAATTGTTGAGCAGAGAAAAACACTTTTTGGCCTTAAACATTCTCAGGCTCGTGTTCAATCACCGGAAGCACATTTTGAAAATTTCTCGTTTGCATTTTAGTATTTTTAAAGGATTCTTTCTCCATAGACTATATGGGGTCAAAGGCTAAGGGGATAACTTTGTATACTGCTGTCTAAAAATGAAGGGGCAGTGACCGGATGCTTTCGCTTTTGACACGGTTTGTGGAATATCCACTGAAATTTTTGACAAATTGTACTTGAACTTCGAGCACATGTTTGACCTCAAGAACAGTAGAAACAGTATACTGCAATTAAAAAATTAATATATTGAATATTGGATGAGATAGGGGCATTTGTATGAAGTCACTTTTAACTGCGCATGCGCGCGAACTCTTGGTAGTCCATTCTATAGAGCAACTCGTATAAAAAGACCAGTCCAATATCGTGAAAACTCAGAAATATATCAGCAATACAGTGAGCTAATGGACAAATTGGAAAAGGGGCGAAATGCCTTATTATCCAATTGGATTCCTTCCCCCAATATCTCATCCATTATTCAATATATTAATTTTTTAATTGCAGTATGCTGTTTCTACTATTCTTGAAGTCAAACATGTAGTTTACGTCCTCGAATTTCAAGGACAGTTTGTCGTGAATTTCAGTAGCTGTTCGACAAACCGTGTCAAAAGCGAAAGCGTCCGGTCACTGCCCCTTCATTTTTGGACAGCAATAGGTAAATTAATATTTTTATTTATGCAGACGACTTTTGGCTAATGCCGATAAAATTGTTTCTTTTATAGATACTTTTCGGTTAGCCGGGCGCCAGTGATATACATACATGTATATATACACATAAACTCATATACAGGGTGATTATAAAAAAAAACTATCCCGATATAGGAGCCCCTAACTATCATATCGTTCACAGAAACTCAATGAAACTTTGGTTTAAAGTGTTTTGAGGTATGCGCTCAAGAATCATATGAAAGACAACAGTTACGGTTACAGTGACAAAATTTCGAAAATTTCAAATGGCAACACCTACTTTTTTTTTATTGGAATGTGATCTTCATAGTGAAAAACCATAAAAAGCGTTGGAACGGTACCTGTAGCACGAAAATCGCCGGCGCTAGACAGACTAAGAAGAATAGTGAAAACAACCAATAAGGACAGAGAATCAACAGAAAACAAAACATTTTATTGTGTTTCATACATTTTCCATTTAACACACGACGACACTTTACATGCGGCAGATGGTGGATAGCACTGAACAATAAAATGTTTTACTTTCTGTTGCTTCTCTGTCCTTTATGGGTTGTTTTCACTTTTCTTCTTAGTCTGTCTAGCGCCGGCGATTTTCGTGCTACAGGTACCGTTCCAACGCTTTTTATGGTTTTTCACTACGAAGATCACATTCCAATAAAAAAAGTAGGTGTTGCCATTTGAAATTTTCGAAATTTTGTCACTGTAACCGTAACTGTTAGAATTTAACTGTTGTTTTTCACATGATTCTTGAGCGCATACCTCAAAATACTTTAGGCGAGAATTTCATTCAGTTTCTGTGAACGGTATGACAGTTAGGGGCTCCTATATCGGGATAGTTTTTTTTATTATCACCCTGTATATATACACATATCTACATATACATATATATACATACACATATACATACATATATGTATGTATATACATATATGTATGTATATACATATATGTATGTATTTATATATGTACATATATCACTGGCGCCCAGCTAACCGAAAAATACCCGTTTATATTTTATTTTATTTGTTAAACGTGGCTCGTTACTATAACAACGTAGTTGTTATACTTTTCCCTTCATTTTACCGTGGTTAAAAATTTAGGAAATAAAAGTTGGCATCTGCTTTTATTGAGGAGTTAAAAAAGAATGTTTTGTTGTCGCTAGGTATGAATGTAATTTAAAAGAATTCCGTCTATTTTTCCTGAAAAAGAATGACGAGTATTGAATAAAGTGCATGTAGAAGATATTTTTTAGGATCATCTTTTATTGTGTCTAGCACGATGATCCGGATTCAAGGTAAAATTAACTTTGTAAATATGTCAATATCAACATCTCTTCGAATGTCCCATATCTATAATTTATAAGTGTGTAAATAAATTTTGTGATAATTAAAAAAACTTGAATAGTAAAATATTTCGAACCCATCATCGTGTTTGACGCTGTCCTCCATCGTCATCGCTGGGACACCGTACGTCCCAGCGACTCTTTTGTTTATTCGATTCGTACCACTTTTTGAAAAATAATCGCTGCCATACACTTAGAATAGGATATTTCCAAGAGATATCTACCACAAAGAAATATTTTTATGAAGACCGAATATAAAAAGAGTCGCCAGTCCTGATCAGTCACAGCATCCCTGCTCAACAACGCGAAACTCTCTGACGCATTTTCCGACTCATTTATAAACGTAAAGGCATAAAATTGGCAGGCATGACTATAGTGTTTGTACTTCAGTTAATAGTCTCTAGATGGCAGCACTAAAAATTGAAAAGGAGTCTGTATGGTTACGCCATCTATTTGCTTCATTTTTTATTGTACATGTACATAGTCTCCGAATTGTGCTGTTTTGGGTCTATTAAACCTCTATAGTTAAAATGCTTTACACTCAGACCACTCATTTATTTATGGGCTTATTTTGATGTATTAATCTTCAGTATACTATACTGACAATGGAAGCGATCAGGAATCGAAATGAGTTTTCCATTTTTTGATAAATAAATGACTTATCGAATCATAAACGATTCGTGCCCAAGTGACGACACGATTTTCCCTCTTCTCGCGCTGCCGCGCCAAGAATTCGGCTCCAAACATCCACTTTGACAGTATTTTCTGAAAGATCTTCTGCCTTGACCAGAAAATGGAAAACTCATTTCGACGACCTAATTTCTGAATAAGAACCCCTGCTCATTTCACGCGTTTCTGAACAAAGATGAAATAAGAAAGTAGCTACTTCGGATTTGAGAACAGCCTTTAGAGTAGCTACTTGGGATTTGAGAAGAGCGTTTGTGAATGACAGGTCTGAAAGTGTGTAAGATTATGTGAAATGAAAGAAACAACCACGTATTTGAGTAAAATCTTTTATGGGTCCAAATATTACAACACTATTTACAGGGGATTCTGGAGTGAAACTCTCGAAAACACTATTCCACATCGGAGATGGTTTGGACATCACAGAAAGAAGAAGCACTCATCATCTCTCTCTTTTACATTGGTGTTTATTGTCTTTATTTATTTATTTTCAAAACATGAAATCGCTTTTTATATACAAGATGGACGCGCAAAGATGGAGACTGCCTTATCGAAACCGGACTGCTTGCTTGTACTGTGAACGGCCTTATAAAGCCTGTGAAGGGCGTCTATATTTAATTACACAGCGTAGGATCAATACGTTCATTAAACGTATGTATTAAATTATGTATGTATAATTATTATAATTATGTACGTATAATAATTATGTACGTGTTATAATTATAATTAATATTATTAAACGTAATTTATTACGTACGCAAGTTATTTTAGGGTATTTAATACGTACGTCATTTAAACATGTTCTATACGTAATTTTAACGTATTTAATACGTATTTTAATACGTAAATTAAAACGTATTTAATACTTGTTTAATACGCAATTTAAGACGTACGTACGTAAACTATTATTATAATTATGTACGTATAATTATTAAATTATGTACTATATGTATGTACTGTATGTAATTATACATACGTATAATTTTTTTTTTAATATTAATACACGACCTTGTAAAACGGACTAGTCAATCGGTGACACAGACAGGGTTTTTGTCTGAGTAAAATTTTGAAACATTGTTAATCATTTTGAGGAATTTTGAATTATAGTTAACCCTTAGAATACCGATTTTTTTTTACACCGGTTGATACAGGATTGTTCAAGAAGACTGATTTTTACTGTTTACTACTATTTCCATACAATAATTGTCATGATATATTTCTGGTAGAAATTTACCCTAAATATTATTATTATTAATAATTCTTTTTA
Source organism: Maratus michaelseni (assembly GCA_963931845.1). Classification (NCBI taxonomy): domain Eukaryota; kingdom Metazoa; phylum Arthropoda; class Arachnida; order Araneae; family Salticidae; genus Maratus; species Maratus michaelseni. The sequence goes on along the minus strand of OZ007592.1, from coordinate 2,962,192 downwards.
AATAGTGGTGGTGAATATCACATGTGTACCGAAGAAAAAATAGGCAAGGTTTTAAAGAAAAATTTCATTGTTTTATGTGTATACGAAATTTTTCTTTCCTTTTTTGTTTTTTTCCCCCTTAAATATTAATATGTGATAGCCAACGTAAAGCAAAACAAACAGGTAGCTAGATTAAGCTTGCAGTTAGATAATCCTGACGGTTTTTTAAGGAATCTTCTTATTTTAGAACAAAAAAATAGCGAGAATCAGCAGCAGAAAAGTGCATGTTTTATATTCGCTTTCTTTTTTCCATTTTGATTTTTGGAAGGGTTCCTTTTTAGGAAGCCTTGAAACAATTATTATTTAGCTGTTTTTGCTGTGCTTTTCCTTGTTGTTCGTTGATTTGTTAATTTGAACTTATCCCAACCGTTTCGATTGATCTATGAAAAGGTTTTAACCCTTCAATTCCACCTCCGTTGCACCAGTGAATGGTGAATGGCATTTCGTATAATAATTTTAAAAATGATTCAGCAAAGCTAATTACTTCGCAAGCGAATGTTACTTTTCGATAGTGATACCGTCGCATGAGATTAAAACTTTTTGAGCGCTAATCCTGTCTCAAACATTTAAAAATTATGTTAAGTTTGGTTAATGCATAAGATAAATGAATAGGTAAGGTATACAAATACCTATCTACAAATTCATGCATTATTACATACAATATCAAAACGATTTGTTTTCTTAGAAAATTAATTCATTTTTAGTAACGTTAATTAAAAAAATAACTTGATATTTTTTATATATAGCTATTAATTATGAAATATGGAATGATCTCGAAGCCGTCGTCTTAAACTTTTTTAATTTGACTTTTAAATTTTTCCGATGGAATCTCTCGAGTCTATTATTATTATTATTTTCATAGCTATTATTTTATGAAGCAATTAACAGATATAAGCAAACATATTGCCGGAAAACCTCCCTCCCTGCCTTCTTCGTCCATTCTTTGATGTAGAATTTGCTAAACGCCGTGTTATTAACAGGTGCCTTAAACCCTTTGGCTAGCAAATTTTGTGGTACTATCCGTGACTTGTTGCGTACCTATATAACGTCAAACAGTTCAGTAGAATATTTACAGTAAGTTTCCAGTTTTTGTCGTAGCACCTTTTCGCGAAATGTCGGTGGTCGTATCTCATCGTGTCAACAACTGCTCAACTGAACAATAGTTTATTTCGTTGTTAGATTTATAAGTTGTCTTTGTTTTTTAAAATAGTGAATATTGGTGTTTTGATGGAAATTCTTGAAAATGACGTCATTTCGACGCAATTGTAGTAAGAAAGATTCACGTCATTTTCATCGGTGGAAACTTTTCCTACGGTTTAAGATTCTCCCTTTCATGGAGTGGGTAGTCTTAATGGGATCGTTCCACTCGAAAAAGTGTTTAGACTGACTCCGAAGAATTGTGCGATGTAAATTGCTATGCGAAAGATCCTACTCTCTTCAAGGACAGGCGCCTTCGCATGTTTAGCTACCACTATTTCCAAACGATAATCTTCTTTTTATTTATTTTTTTCGCAAATGGTGTAAAAACCTATTTTGTGATAGACTTCTCTCCCAAACGTAGTAGAAATCACCACGAAGAGGATTCATTCGAAATACTAGTAGCTTTGCCTGTTATCATTTCACAATAAAAAAAAAATGGACAGGTTATGTTCTTAAAAATTCTGTCCTTTTAATATCGGGACGTTTAGAAGCATTCACAAGGATGATAGTGTTACAATAACGATACGAAACAATCGCCTTTCTTGTTGACAACTCAAAGGCTCCACTAAGCACTTGTGATAAAACGTCTTCAACTATTTTGGAATAGTAATCATTTAGCTTTATTCACGACAGGAATTCTGCGTTTAAATAAGGCGATGATAACTATTTAACAACAACGGTATTACATGAAGGGGGCTGTGGACCTTAACCCCCCATGTCTTAATCTACCACTGCATAAGCTACTCACTTAGATCTTTAGCGGGAGGGTTCGTTAATTCTTCTCCCTTGCTTTATGGATAGTAGTCGTTGCATAGCTACGGAAACGTCCCATTCCATAGGTACAAAAATAGGGGAAATAGGCGGCCCATTCATCGGACTACGCGTCATAAGGCCCTGTCCAGGCCTGTTTGTTTCGTAGGTTACGGCCAATTCATTGTGGGGGAAAATGTCTTTTTAAAACGCAGCTTTTTAAGTGAATTGGATCCAGAGTTTCCCTCAGGTTTAAAAAGGGACAGGGGGTGCTGGTGGAAAAAGGACCTTTTTTTAAATGCGTAACATTTTTTTTCATTTTTAAAAACACTTTTAATAGTTAAAAGATCAGAGCAATCTTTTTAAGAGACTGTAGTAAGACAGTTTTTACTGTGCAATCAATCATTGAATCGAAAAATATTAAATGTTATGAAATAGAAGGCAGTAGAGGTGCCTTCTTTGACTGAGGGCAAGAAGGGTGCTTTTTTTTGGTGATGTGCCAGAAGGGTGTTATTTTCTTAACCAAAGTGAGGCTGGGAGAAACTCTGTCAGATCTGTTCTCAGTCAAGGGCAAGCACTACGGTTTCTAACAAGGCGTGAAATGGAGTGTGATGGATCTTTGTTCTAAAAGTGCGGGCACTGGTTCGGGTTGTTGAAGTAGCAGATGACTTGGTTGATGGGGTAGAAGGCCTTCCCCATCATCTCGTTGACCAGCTTGGCAGCGCCGCGGCCGCAGTCCTTGTGCACCTTCTCAACGATGCACTCTTCCGTTCGGTCGATTGAGCTATCGAAGAAACAAACAAACAAAAAAACAATTACTACAGGATGAAGGTGCTAAGTTTCCTTAGAACATTGTCAACGAATAGAGAAAAACTGAGTTGCCCCAAAGTTAGAGAACCGATAAAATATACCTTCAAAAATCGTATTTATTCATTTTACAGAAGTATAACATTCTGAAAATGCAATTTTTGAGACCACTTATCGGACTATTAACATAGAAGGTTTTTTTGACAAAATTACCTTAAAATACAATTTAGTTTAAAGATAAGAATAAAATATTGAAAAAAAGTTTAAAAATTCCTCCCAGAACTTACGAATTTCCTTTCGAAAAAATACAACATTGTTATTGCATTTTTGGCGGCACGAAATAGGCTTTATTCGTTACCGCACTGCAACCCTGGCCGAATGTCTGGTGTGTGTTAGTCGTGGTTTCAATTCGTAGCACCCTATTGGGCGACTGAACTCGCTTTTGGCGTGGAATGAACGATTAAAAATTCGTTACTTTAAAATGAAATGTTTACAAAAATATATAGAATACGATTCTTGCATAGACAAATTTTATCGGTTCTCTGACTTGGGCCCATGAAGTACAGGACAGCTACAGACAGAGTGCACAGGTACCTATAGTGTAGTACCTATACAGGTGGGCTATAAAATGCAACAGGTCTGAGTGTTAGGTACGATCTTCCCAATTCAATTTTGAGACATAAGCTTTGAGACTTTAGCAGCCATTTTGCTCGATATTTTTTTCCTCATTAAATATTGTAAAACCTGCCAAAACGGAATCGCAAGGGAGGAGGGATTGTTTTCGGTTTGGCTATTATAAGGTATCAGTATAAGGGGTGTTCTTTGTGTCGTGAATGTTTTGATAAAAGGAGGATTTCATTATAAGCTGGCACCATTTTCTCAGTTTTTACTGTAATAGGCCGTCTATTCTGGAGCACCTAAACTTCATTTTTCTATTACATTCGACCTATAATCCTTCTTTGTAAAAAAAATCCGTCACGAGACAAAAAAATAAACAAGTGGGTAAGTGTGATCGAAGATCGCTCAAAGGGTTTCGTTTAATATTCCTTTCAAAACACTTGATCGTTTCTTTAATACATACAAATAAATTTCATTTAGCAACCAAAAAAAAAGAGTCATGTTTTTTATAAAGTAAAAATTTACCGGTTTCTTTTTCTCGTTTTTTCGAATATCTGAAGCAGACGAAGCCCGCTTTTATACTCTGTCATGTGGACTCAATGCGATATTAAAAAGAAAATCAATTTCAAAATGTTGTATAGAGACAATTTTCTTTTTAATTCTCTAATGACGTCCTATTAAGTATTTACACAAGCTTTTATTATTGAGAAAGGTTTGAAAATAATAGTAATCTTTCTTTCAATGGGTGAAACTTTTTATTTCATTTTCATTTTTCACGTGGAAATCTTTCAATAGAAAATTAATTACTGTAGAAAGAATTTCATTGTGGATTTTTTATTCTTGGCAATTGATATAGCGAAAAATGTTTCAATTAAATAGGAAAAGGCTGTTAGATTTTTTTTGTTTTTTTATCTCTCTGTATTAAAATAATACGATTTTTTCAAATTTTATGATTTTGCGCTTCATAATAGGTGTTTAGCTATAAGTACACAAAATTTCCTGACTGTAAGTTACATAGTTTCTGAGAACCGGCTCTGTGACGGACAGACAACGAAGCGGGAGTAATAGGTTTTCGTGAGATGAACGAAACCCTAAAAAACATTATTGTATAAAGTACTATATTTTGCCCGTGGCTGCTCTCACGAAAAAAATATAAATTTTGCAATTCGGAATGCAAATTTTACGTTAATTTTTACTTTCCGAATAGGAATGTCATTTTGGAATTAGGGATAGTCTGTGTATTAAAAATCGTACCACTTTTAAATTTTCAAATAGTAACACCTACTTTTGACACCCTATTTGAGTTCCTTGGATCAAGGCAGCCTGAAAAAAGGTAGAGTCCACATACTTTTCTGAAATCTTCATAGAGTTATCAAAGAAAATGTGTTATCCATCGAAAAATAAAATTAAAATCTTAAAATGAAAAGTACCTGTACCACACAATTACTAACCCCCCAAAGTGCTCGTTCGCGTGATGTTTTAATGGACACATAACTTTTCGGTCCGAACTCTTACTTAATAAAAATAAAATTTAAATAAAAAGGCTAAGAGTGAGGAAAGTTATTTCGTAAAAAAAAAAAATGAGTGTGATATACTACATAGTTTATGTGGATATACATAGTTGTTTACTCCTCTCACATTCCAGACAAATGTATTTCTTTTTTTGAGCAAAAAAGAATACTTTTCAGTCCGTTCTGTGTTTTATATGAATTGTTGTGGAAAGTGTCTTTAACTTACCAGCAGAAGACCTTGATGATGGATTCCGGATCTGGCCTCTGGATCAGAGAGGGGTACTTCTCGATCATGGTGGTGGCGCAGTCCATGATCGTGGTGTTCTGGTGGTTCAAACACTTAGACTCCTGGAGGTAACCTGTACGCAAAAACAACTCATTAATATCTTTACATACAGTAATAATCACATCTATTATTTTACTCAACTGAGGCGACGACTGTTGCGAAATTGCGTGTAAAACAGCTGAGATGAATCAACTCTTTTTCTCGGCAACTATTGAAGTGATTTCAATAAAGAAGAATTTTTACTTTAAGTAATCACGAAATGTCTGCCGTTAAATAAAGCAAGCATTATCATTCTTAATTTCTGGTATGAATTCGAAATTTACGAATAAAGAATAGGCCAAACTAGCAAGCCTATGTTTACCCCTTAATCCCTTGAAGGGTGGTGGGATGTGTTTGTATACCATCTAATTTTAATCATGTTTTGTGCCAGAACTTTTGAACAAAATTTTACTTTTAAAACTTTATGGAAAAAATCTGTAAAATTACAGTTTCTTATTTTAGAATAAATTTTGGTACTTCTCTATTATCCTGTCGACCACTTTTCATAACAAAAAACGATCGCCCAACTGTAACGCCCAATAAAAGGAAGAACGTTGCCATTGAAATATCAAAATAAATAAATAAATAAAATATAAGAATTTAAGGACACAATTGTTATTTTAATCAATGAAATAACTCATAAATCAGTAAAACAGATTGAAAAATACAATCAAATGTCGAATTAAAAACCATTTGATGACATAACAGCTTCTGACATCAAGTCAATGGGACTGCATTTTGGGCGTTTCATCTTACAGTTTGGCAGTAGTTTTTTGTTATGAATCGTGGTCGACGGGATACTAGAGAAGTACCTAAATTTTTTCTAAAATTCTCGTGTGAATTCAGCATTACAAAAACACAATGACTTGCCCCTGAAAAGGGGCATCTACGATAAATATCTACGAACCTTCTACTTCTTATTATCGATAACAGATGGCAGCACCAAAACATTCCTCTCACAAAATCGTACAAAATTAGATTATTCAGTAGAAAAGAGTGCCAACCGTTCAATAAGGATTAACCCATTTAAAGTTGCATTTTAGAATGTCTGCATTCCTGTATATTAGACAGAAAAATGTCCCATAAACTCAACAAACACACTCTCTCCCACCCCTGCTTTATTTTCCCATGACTTCCGAATCAATCTTTTACTTCTAACTAAAGAAAATAGATGGCAGCACCAAACAAGTGTCGACATTTCAGTTTCGTGTTTTATTTGTTTTTTTGCACTAAAAATATCAGTAAACTAGTCGTTGGGGGCCACCGTAATACTTACCCATCATGGATATGCATAATGTAAAATATTAAAATAAAAATTGTGTAAACTACTTATAAAATGCATTGCAATTCAAATAAAATCGAGGCTTGATGACATCACAAACTTTAAAGGCTGGATTACTGAATTGCTTAAAAGAAACATCCTTATAACTCCAAAAATAATAATCCTATTAACTAGCGATTTATTGCATCTGATTAAGCGTCAAATTTCCAATTAAAATATATCTTTGAAGTGAAATTTGGATGAAATACAGGGTCATGAAAAATCGAAGAGTGTGGAAAATAGGATTCCAAATATCTCGGCAACTAATTATCCGATCGACTTCATGCTTTATGCAAAATTTATGTTTTTTTATTGTCTTTTATATTCATTTCTTAAAATAACCAATTTCGAAAATTTTTATATACCTTTTATCAGAACGAATATTTCGAGAGTCCGAAAAAAATAGTTCCGGTTAATCGAGGTTATTGAAATGAAATAGGCTTCTTCCCATTATTACATACTAAGTACATACCAAATTGCAAGTATCTATCTCAATTTTTTCGGGAGATAGAGCGTTTACAGACACACAGACACACACACAGACACACAGACGGACGGCAAAAAAATTTTTCTAAAAATATGTTTTTCGGAATCTCCAGTGTCTGAAACGTGTAAATCCGTCAAAAAAAAAAATTCGATTTTCAAAACGATTACAAGACTTACCCTATACTACGTATGATGGGTAAGTAAAAGGGATAGTTACTAAAAATTGAGATATTTGTAACACATGCATATGGCCCCTTGCATGTCACCCTTTTGGGTAACCGTTCTATTGAAGACTATTTATTCGACACTTTTCTGTTAGTCGGTCAATCACTCATAAAATACTCAAACAGTAATAAATATTTGGTTTATCTAATTATTTATATTATTATTGTTATTTATATTATTATTTATTTATATTATAATATTGTACTGTTATTGAAACTACACATGTATTCAAAGTTTCAGCTCAATCGAATAATTAAAAGTGGTTTAAAATTGACTTACAAGATTTGAATTAAACATACTTACATACACTGTAAGTTAATATAACTTAATGATTGCTCAAGTTTCCAATACTTTAGGAATGACACTTTGATTTTAAAAAATGCTTATTGCTTAATAATGCATAATACTGTGCACCAAGATAAAATTTGTAAACAAGATGGCGCTTATTTTCAAACAACGATAGATTAAATCGTGTCACAAACACGTGACATATGTCCAATAAACTCAGAATAGCCACGACGTGCAGATTTAATCGAGACTAGAATTTGCCACGACTAGAATTTACAGTAAACTAGTGCAACCATTGAAACTCCCTCAAACCAACTGCCTTCTTTACGGTCGTAGTTTATCGACACCTCGGATTTTTCCGACAAAATTTGTACGGATCTCGACAAAAGAGACATGCAGCTACCAGTATACGCGGTCTTGTTAAATTTCGAGATAATCGGAAAAATGAATTTTGTCCACCTATAGATCTTCAAAACGCCGCACCCTGCGCCGCCAAGAAAATGTCGCTGTCATACTCCATTCAGATTTCTGAAATCAGATGTTGGTTATTCTAGCAAAATTTCAGTATACGTTTTATTAAAATTAATATTATAGATATAGATATAGATATAGATAGATAGATATAGATATACATAAATTTTAATTCAGAAAAGGAATTTTGCCGGCAACTTGTGCAATAAATAAATAAATAAATAAATAAAAGTTTTTTAAGTTCTTAAAGTTGATGGAGTAACAAAATGAGAAAAACAGATGTTTTTTCTCTTTTACTTTTGCATTTGTCAATGCAGTAAATTCTAGGAAAACGGAATCTATCTGTAACAGAATTTTCTCTTAAACATAGCAAATTCATGGTCCCTACGGAATGGGTACTGTAAAGACAAAAACCTCTCTAAAACGGAATTTGTTCCTGTCATTTGAAATTCTGCCTTAGCAGATTTTACTCTATTAAATAAACACAATAATTAATCTTATACAGTAAAAGCTGTGAAAGTCGAATCGCTCAGAACCAAACAAATTCCGTTTTAAAGAGGTTTCTGATTGTACAGTTATAGTTGTATTCTCTGAAATTTTTACGTTTAAGACAAGATTCCGTTATAAACAAGGTTCGTTTCCACAGGTTTTACTAAATAAAGTACAATGAAACCTGTAAAAGCAGAATCGATAGAGATCGAGAAAAATATTTCGATTTATGCAGATTTTCGTCGTAGCAGGTAGATTTCTACGATATCCCTATGGTAAAAAAACCATATATATTCTTTTCCAAATTTAAGTAAATCTCTATTTAAATTATTTTAGTAAATGGATCAAAAATCCCTTTTCTTCATTATCGCATTTAATACATATTCTCGGCATTTAAACACGCGACTATTTCTTTTCTCTGTTCAACGAAAATATATGTAGCCAAAATCATATCTATTTTTATCAACTTCTCTTTCCTGCCAGTTTTGCTTTAAAAGAAATAACACAATGTATAAAATGTTTCTTTCATGGTCAAATTCTCATCTTCCTAAAACTACCAGCTGCCCTTTCATAGAAGCCGCGGCGCCATAGTGCTCCATAACAAGCATTCTCAGGCCTGCTATTAAATAAAACAAAAAGAGTTTCAAAATGCCTTTCCAGTTTTTCCCATAACAATTTAACCGTCAAATTCAGAATCATTTCCATTTCAGCCAAAGTGTGCTGTATGCCAAATAATTATACCTTTCCTTATCAACCATTATGAACAGAACAATGTGAATATTCTAACGGTTCTAATAACCCATTCAAAAATTCACGCCTCTACACTCGAAAACGCTTGGCGAGATTCGTAGCTGGTGTGTGTGTGTGTGTGCATCATTTATCACACACTTCTGCTCTAGCGCTCATCATAAAAAATGTGGTTATAGACAGGTTCACTGTCTATATGCAAACTAAAAGAATTTGTGCAAAACTAGATGCAATCTAAAACAATTTGTGGTATCCTGAAAAAGCGGAACTTTTGGGGCCTCGCGTGACGCGCAGCAGGGGTCACGCGGGCCACGTCTTGGGACTCCTGAAAACCGGAACACCTGGCATCACTATTTACAAGCGCTTGTCGAGATGGCTCATTTGGAAGATTAAAGCCAAGGGTTCCGTTGTTCGAGTCCGGGCTTATAGACGTTTCTAGTCATTCGGCAAAAGTACTACTCGATATGTGGTAATAGTACTCACGCTTTCCGAGGCTGGATCCAGGGGCGCAGATTTCGGAGAGCAGCTGCTTGACGCCCCCCATCACGATGGGGCTGGTGGCCTGGTAGATGGGTGAGTCGAGGCAGCGGTCCAAGCACGAAAGACCCTCGGCCGTTCTCCTGAAAAAACAGACATAGCAGAAATGTGTTACAATAGCATTCGTTAAACATAAAAATAAACCTGTAACATTCTCAATTTTGTATGCCGATATTTTTAGATTCTGGCATTATTATTTCACAACTTGACATTCGTTTAAAAGTCGCTTTAAAATTTCTTTAGTCTTTTTTTTTCCTAATTTTTAATCTAGTTCCATTGCTGTTTCACTTTTAAACTTTATTCTCATTATTAACCTCATCCAATATTTATTCGTATCTGTTACAATGAAGTGCCTGCCAGTCGAAAATTACTATTCCGTTAGCCAATTGTAACCAAGAATAAAAATATTAAACAAAATAAGAATAAGTACCATTTTTATGGAAATTGTATTAAGACAACATATAAATAAAAAATCCTAAACAAAACACAGATGGGAAAATAAAATTGTAAATGTCTTTCAGAATTTTTGGAAAAGTACCCAATGATGTTTTATAGATAGTGTCATTTAACAAATTAAAGCGAAATTTACCAAGAACTTACTTGGCAAAATATTTCTAAAATTTTTACAACATAATATTTTTCTTCTGAAAAGAATTTAAAAACATCACTCCATTCCCGAACAAAAATTAACTCATTTTACGGGATTTCTTAAAAACATTTGATGAAATGTAAATTTTGGGCGAAAAAAATACACACACACAACCCGATTTTTTTGTAAGTCATTATTTCATGCTCCATCAGTCCAATAAAAATTATAACGACTCTATATATTTTTACTTTCTTCTCTCTTTATAAGAAGAAAGTATTGGATTCATGAAAATTTTCGACTTCCGGTTTTCGACGGATTGACACGTCTTAGAAGGTCCTGAACACGATTGGACTATTTCTAGAAAATGTGTGTATGTGACAAAAAATTTGTGGGTGCTCTATCTCAAGAACGAATGCTCGGAATTGAATAAAACTTTAGATTCAGTGAGTCCCTGATAGAAATGGGTTTGAGTGTATGCGAAACGTGTGTGAGACAGAAGAAAGTTTTGGGATTGACATACGAAACAGGACAATGCATAGATAGTGAACATATTATCTAATAACTGCATATTACTCAAAAGAAAGGGAATAAATATAACGATATTTTTTGAAGCTGTTCTCACATCCAAAGGAGCTATTTTCTGAATTCATTTTTGTTCAGCAACACATGAAATGGGCAGGTGGTGATTATTCAGAAACTATATGCAATGGAATGCTGTTTTCCCTTTCTGGGTCAAGGCAGATGATCTTTCAGAAAACCCTGTCAAATGGGTAGTTTGGAACCGAATTCCCGGGCACGACAGCGCGGGAGAGGAGAAAAACCTGTCGTCACGTGATAACAATCACTTATATCTCGATAAGTAAGTAATATATATTTTAAAAAAAAAAAAAACACCTTCGATTACAAATTGTTTCCATAGTCAGGCCTGCAAGTATCATACTTTTGCGTTTAAAATTTGAGCCTACAATGCGCCAGAAAATCTTCGTGTTACACTGAGAGGATTTTTTTTTTTTTAGAACCGTTTTAACCACTTAACAGTTTAGCCCGAACGGCGCTCGGGCAAGAAGAGTTTGCTCGCTTCATTACTAAACATTTTTTGGATACCACCCTTTGTTAAATGTAATCTTCGCTTTATTAATAGGCAGGCATTTTTCTATTATATAAGGTAAATATTTAAGTATGGAAAAGGTGGTGTTTGCTCCTTATTTTCAGTTTATTGTGTCAAAAAAAAAACTGTTAAGGGAATTTTCACTTTGCTGACAGAGAAAGTGAACATCAATATATTGTGACATCATTCAAATGCCCCGCAGACGATTTTGCTTCATAGACTTTCATGTAACAGAATTATTTTGAGTGTCCCTGTAGAGGAACTTTAAATGCTACACGCTTCATCTTCAATACCAAACAAGCCTCAGTCCACTCTAAAAACGACATTTTCAAAACTGAGCAAAAAATACTCAAATAGGAGTAGACTCAAGTTTGAAACATGTCATTTCTGAAAACATGCACACACTCAAGAATACACACATCGTCCATGTTTCAAAACGGAGTAGGAACTGACCCAATCATTTTTGAGTATGTCCCTGTTTCGAAAATGAGTACGAAATGACCATTTCTAGTATTTCAGAATTGGGTTGTCCTATTTGAAACAGAATGAAAGCATCGATTGACTCAGATTTGAAAGTGTGTTTTTTCTCAATGTAAATATATCAATTGGATGTCAATCTCTATGGACGCGAGTACACTACAGTTCAGTTTGTCTGTCTGTCTGAACGGACAGACAGACAAACTGAATCCATAAATACTGTTCAGCTATGTTGGAAAGTATTAAAAATGATAAAAAAAATGTCACTTCGCTGACAGAGAAAGTAAACGAATATTTCCGTCATCTTTTTTTTTTTTTGACAGTCTCGCAAGAGTGGAAACCAGGTTTTGGGGTTGAAAAGCAGCTAGCTCTATCCCTTACAAAAAGGGAGAAAAAGAATAATAAATCTCTGCGGTTATTTGACTCAATTATGTGTCATTATAAGAACTTCATGCTTGTGTGGAGAGAAAAAAAAAATAAGATTTTAAGTGTGAGAATGGAGAGCGTTGGCACAGCAGCTTCATGTCAAGAAAATAATAACACTCATTCTGCGATGGATGTACCAATCGCTTCAGCCAAGTGGAAAATTATACAACATCGTTATAGATGCGATCACGGTCCAAACTGGCTACTTTCCGTCCCATTCAAGAAGGAACTTTCATTCTTAATTTTTATTCAGGTATAAATAAACCGAATAGTGTTTTACAATTTCCTGTCAGAGTAAAGAAGTTTTCAGTCGAAATAGGTCGAAACGGGTCTTTTAAGGTGGTTCTCAAATGACCGGCTCAATAACGCCAAACTTTCTAACCCATGTTTGGATTCATTTTTTAACGCAAAAACATAAAATGGTCGAGGGAAACGATTTGGATTTGAAATGAGTTTTCAATTTTGTTTCATCGAGTTATAAGCGATTCGTGTCACGGGACGGCACGTTTCTCCAACTTCTCGTGCCGCGGCGTCATGAATTTGGTTCAAAGCGTCCACTTTGACCCGTATTTTCTGAAAGATCGTCTGCCTTGACCAAAAAATGGAAAAAGTGTTTCTGAATAAGAACACCTGCCAGTTCCCTTTTTAATCTTTTACCACCGATTTTTCAAAACAGAAATTTCCATCTAATTGAATTGTAGAAATGCTATAATTAAATAAGGCAAAGCTTACAATAAAAATTAACTTGTGGGAATAATCGAGGATTCTGAGCACATGAACAAAAATGAATCCAGAACTGTGTCAGAAAGTAGCTCTTTTGGTATTTGGATCAATCTCTGCTATGGAAATTAAGATTATACTCGGCTGTACGATATTAGTAAATAAAACAACCTTTTGATCACCAAAAAAATGCATACTAGTTTCGGTAACGTTCAGCATACCATCGTCAGTCCAAAGAATGATGGCTCATATATACATGTGTGTGCGTATGTATCTCTATGAAAGGAGAAAAAAAAAACCTTTTTAAAAATTCACAATTAAAATCAAATTTGAAAATTTAAAATGAAAATGAAAATGTCCTGCTCCTTTTTCTAACTTTTAAATATAATTTGCTCCAGTTAACTTTGTTTCTCTGCTCAATATGTTTTACTTTAAAGGCATTAAAAAGATAATAAAGTTCAAGTCCAAAGAACGAACGGGTGTCCTTTGCCTTATTCATTCACACGACTCTACATACCCACAAAAGGAAAATACTTCAGTGGTGATGAAAAGAGAAAAAGTATTAAACCCATTTCATATGCATATAATAACGGAGGAGCGGATTGGAGAGATAGGTATATTGACCGACTCTACTTATCTACAGGATCAATATGGCAGTATCTCTATTCTATTGCACTTCAACTACCGAACCTAGTATGCAATAGTTGGTAAACCTTTTGGTGATCAAAAAGTTAACTTCCAATCTCTCTTTCTACTTATCCATCCTAAACTAAGTAATATACTCACGCGCAGAAGATTTTGATGTCTCCCTCTTTGACGGGGTCGGGGTCCCTCAGCTTCACCAGGCACTCCTCGATGTTGCACTGCTTCTGCTGCTGTTGCTGACGCTGCTGCTGACGTTGTTGCAGCTGCTGTTGTTGTTGTTGCAGCTGCTGCTGCTGTTGCCTTTGGGCGAGAGCCACGCATAGTACACCTGTCGAAAGAAAAACAATCATCAATCCAAGATATCCGCAATTATTAAAGAACAACATTTCTGAGACAGCAAGAAACTGTTCAAGTCATGCAATTGGGAGAGTGTCAGAAGTAGAGGATGGGATTGTTTTTTCTCGAGCAAAGAAAAGTTATTTTACAAGATCCCATAAGATATATCTCTGTCCGACCTTAACCCCTTGGGGTCGAGCGACACGTATACGTGCATAAGGTGCTCAGAATCCTCGATTATTCCCACAAGTTAATTTTTATTGTAAGCTTTGCCTTATTTAATTATAGCATTTCTACAATTCAATTAGATGGAAATTTCTGTTTTGAAAAATCGGTGGTAAAAGATTAAAAATTCTGTAAAGGACGCTCGTCGCGAAGGGGTTAATACCACGCCATTGGACCCCTTTGACGCATCAACCCTTGATCAATCATGCAAGTATAGGATTGCAGAGGGTGCTATAGACAAGGGTGGCCATGCTTTGTCCTCGTTAGACTGATAAATTGTACAGGTTATTTTATTGAATAAACAGACAACAGCACTTGCAAGATAAAATATAATAACCCCCATTAAACTCGAAACCCTAGAAATATAAAAAATAGCGAACTATGAAAACCTGCATAAAAAATACCTTAATAAGAGAAGCTATAGAGATCAATACATCAAAAGTAGACGTTTGTAATGATAGGGTACATGCAATAATAGACTGTCGCTGGAAAAAGATGTCAGAAGAAGAAGGGAAATAAATGAGATTAGAGGGAATTCGTCAATCCCGAGTCAAATAAATAGCGAAGGGAAAGATGCCTGAAATGACAACTGATGATGCTCCAGCTGGGACGAAAACGTTTTTATAATGATGACAGTTTTTTAGAAACTTTTTAACATTTTTAATGATGAAGGACTGTTTTTTATGGAACTTTTACCATGCTTTGAGTGATGTCCGATTGTCAAGTTGGTCATGTGACGATCAAAGCAGTTGATGTTACATCATAGATTGTATAGATTCTTTTGTGGTTTTATAAACTAACTAGTTTGCTCTAAAAAAGTTTCCCATCATCCAAACCTTCTCCCACTCTCATGACTTTCAGATGAATCGTTTCTGCCCTCATGTTTAGTTTAGTCTGGAACATCTTTTATACGGTGGAAATCGCTTATACCATTTATTAGAAGAAGTTTTAAGGGGAGATTCTACTTCTTTGGACTGAAATTCACCTGATTTTTAGACTGGATTGTGTTCTATTTATTGACATTTCACTTTTATGTTTCGCTAGTACAAAATGGAAATTTTCAGAATAACATCTTGAAACATTTTAACATATTTAAAAAATATAAATTGGATGATAATAATTAAAATTTTAGGCTAATAAACGAATTACATTAACAAGAAAAATATCCCATTCCTCCCTCATGTGAGGGAGGGATGGGACGTGTTTTTAAAACTAAAATTCATATTTAATTTTCAAAAAATGTGGTGAAAAAAATGACAAAAACAGTGGGACATTTGCATTCCTAAGGTTTTTTGTAAATCACAACATTTTATTTTATCTTATATTATGCTTTGTAAAGTCCAAATCAAATGAAACATAGCCTTGTGCCCGACGATTGCCGCCAATTATTTTTTGGTGGATGTAGCTTTGCAATTATGTCTTCTTCATCAAGGATGGTACTTTTAAATACCTTTTTAAATAGTGTACTGCCATGTAAAAATAAAAGTTGGCAGCTTAATTATTTCAAAATAGTAATATTATATTTTAAAAAGCTAAAGAAATTGATATTATAGAAATAAATATAAATATAAATAGTTAATACTAATGGTTAACATTGATAAATAATGCATGAGTAAGAAAAGAAAAATTTGCACTGCTTTCATTTTGCAATGTACATTTGTTTTAAAAAAATCATGAAAGTAGTTAAAATACTTTTTAACTTGCAAAATAATAAGTTTTATTTGTTACACTATTCAATTCCAAAAGAAGATTGTCTTATAAATATTAAAAAATAGATGAAAAAATGTATGTAATTAATTACACATAATTATTTGGATAGATATATCATTTGAGAGGGATGGACATATCCTATCCCTACCTGCGTCATAGTGTCCTCCCCTCTTAGAGTAACATTTAAAAAAAAAAAGAGGCTTTTACAAAAAGCATGTGGATTTTAGTCTTAACTTAACTGATCATTCATAAAATATATAGTGTTGAGTTTACAAAACATTAAAAACAATTAAGTTAGCAACAAAGAATGAGATTGAAAATTTACATTCAAAATATTGTAAAATAGCACAAACTCATAGATGCTTGCAACTAAAAAGATTTTCAGCAACAAGTGATGACTTCATCTGGTGGAAGAGTCATAAATTAAAAATAAAGCTTATTTTAAGCATTGCTTTAAATGTCCCATCCCTCCCTAATCTCCCTATATTTAAATTTTTGCGTGTAAAAATAATGAATAGTTGAATACGCCTTTACCTGCTGGTGCACGTTGTGAACTTCCCATCGGGCGACTGTTTTTCCCCCGGTCATAAGCATCTGTAACAAATCGGGTCGCCCAACGATAAAAGGGCATTCGGTTCTCTGGAACATTTAGTTTTAAAAGTTATTTTTTGTTAAAAATGGCGGTTATTTGAACAAAAAAAATCATTGTTTCCCCCTTTTTTTTTTTTTTTTCCAAAATGGTTTCGAGACTCAATAAACTTCGAGTGTAGAGTTGTTTTCTGGTTGCTGCGGCGTTACGTTCAATGAGCAAAAATGATTGTAAGGAATATCACGAAACCGCTTCAGGGAAACAAGGGATAAAAAGGCAAATAATAATAATAATAATCGAAAATTTTGACCCAAAGAACTAGAACTTCCCTGTATGCAGGGGAGATGGGGGATGAATGGGACAAGGGATGGATGGGACGTTCTCAATATTTCAGGCAATAAACTTTTCTTTGCTTCCTATCCTCACAGATTTCACTACCATAGTGTGCTTCAGAACTAAAAGCAAGACCACATGGCTGTTTTCAGTTTCCTTCAAATTTGCATTTCCTGAAAATTCTGCTTAAAAGTAATTTCTTTTTACATTTGAAGTTACTTAAATATCTTATGCAATATAAACAATTAAGATATGTTGTAGTTTTTTATTTCAAGGCTCAATATTGGTAATTAAAATGAATGAATATTAACCATTGTGACAAAATAATTTTTGAGACAAAATGGCTGACAATTGAAAATAGGCATCATGGGGATGATTGGGACATTTAAGTGGGATGAATGGGATTGTCTCATTCATTCCTAGAGGATGCTGAAAAATACAGTGAAACTTCCATTTAACGAAGTCTTGTCGTTACACTTAAACAACTTCGTTATGAAGAAAATTCGTTAAATAGAAATCAACTTAAATTTATGAAACTTGTATACATATAACCCACATAAAATTAGAAGTACACATAAAATGGAAATATTTGAAAAATGTATTTCAATTCGGGCAGTCATTTTTTTATTCTATGAAGATATGAGAATAATTTAATTAAAATAATGTCTAAAAAAACAAAGAGAAGTAAACAAAAACCGATGCGTGCCTTTTCTTTTTTCATTAAAATGTGATTAAATGATTCAAATGTGTTTTTCATACAGGCCGTTGAAAGAAATTCATACATCCATCGCAACAGAGCAACCTCTCCGTATGAATGCTGTAAGTGGAATAAACTTCGTTATATAGAATAAGTTTTTCGTAATATGGAGATTAAATTGCATGTTAATGATGTGCAGAGTCAAGGTTCTGCAGAAAATTTCGTTAAGTAGAAAACTTCGTTAAATAGGGACTTCGTTAAAGGGAAGTTCCATTGTATATTTATTAGCTAAATAATATTATACAGTTTGATAAATTAATAATTTATGCTTCCGTTTATGGGCCTTTTAAGGCAAAGCTGAGATGAGTCCAATATGATTGGCTAACAAATAATTATTACAATTTACGATCTCTCAGCTTTTGCCCAGAAGGCATTTTTTTCAGCTTTTAGTCCTTAACATTGAATAAAGGGAGGAAAATATTCATCCCTGCTGTGGGGATGATTGGGACATTGTTTTTTAATTTCATAATATATTTCTGTATAATAATAATCTTGAATAAATATTGTGCATAAGATGTAGTCAAACACTTAATGTATGAAATGTGATATATAATACTGATAATAAATTAAATAAAATATTTAAAATAAACATTTTTGTGAAAATGTCCCATTCCTCCCCCATCTCCCCTACAGGCACACAAAGAAAAATAGACAGGCACCACCCCATTCTATTTAGAATAGACGAATAATAAAGGTACTCATTGCTCAGGAATTAATCTTTGGTACGTATTAAAATGAACGCACAGCTTTTTTTTTTTTTAACATAACTACACTCAATTTTTTTAAATATATACATTTAATCTACGTTAAAATGGACGCCCAGATACCCAGTTTCAAGCCTTCAGGATTATTGTTATTCAAAATTAATAAAATTGCATAAAAGTGACAAGATCTTTCAAAAAAATGGTTTGTTTGAGTTCCATTCAAATAGGTATAGATAACTTCAGTGGAAATGAGGTTCTAATATTAAATAAACACAAGAGATTCGTTCATCGTGAGTCATAGTATTCATAATTCATTTACATTGAATAGGTCACTGAGATTTAGAACGCACAGCCTCTATAAACTGAAAAAAATAAAATAAAATCTTACATCCATGAAATGGGGGAAAATGCAACCCATTCCACAGTTCAGGACTTTTGTTTTCTGTTTAAAAAATCCCTTCACATACTTTTAAAAAATATGGATCCAAGTATTTGAATTTCTAGGACTGTACATATATAACGTTATCACTTTAGGGGCGAGAAGGGGAAGGGGGTTGCCTTTTGATATCGTTATCATTTTTTATCCAACCAATTATTACTTTTCTTTGCGTCCAAATAATCTATTATCTTTTTTTTTTTAAATCTATTTTTATGAAAAGAGAAAGTTATTAATAAAGCCATTAAATGATTTTAAAATCATTTCATTCCAAAATAATATTCGGCATTCATGTGTTGGAGAAAACCAGGAACGAAATATGTTTGAAATGATAAAAGAAGGAATGTTCTGTTTTATTGATAAGAAGTTCTGCTTTCACCTCCTCCTATGCAACTGTTGAATGCATTCATTATGGGACATTAAGCTATTATTAAATACTTTTAAACAGTAACTATCTCTTTTAGATGTAAAGTTATTTCATAGTCTAAGAAGTTTCTTAAAGGGTTTTACAATCCTTTTAAAAATCAGTTTTAAAGAGAATTGGATTGTTATGGTTATCGGATTCTGAAACCTTGGCATGGGTCTATGTTGGTTAACATAAACTTGCCGTGGGATATGCCTTTGTCTATCCTCTCTTTCTGTTTCAAGTCCTTTTACAGAATGACTGGCAAACAGAACTCATATCTTTCTACCCTAGTTCGTGGCACAAGGATGCAGGGTCATCGAAAAAGGTTGGACAGATTTCAAAGAATTATAACTCAGTAAGTCATTGAAGTAAGTCAGTCAAAAAAAATAACGGAGTAAACGCAATTATTTTCTTTCCAAAGAACTCGGCCATTATCCGAGAATTGTTAGATGGAGCTGTTTTAAAAGTCATGCCATCCAGAATCGACGATCTGAAAATGCAAATCGCATTCGCCAATTTCTTCGATGATCCCGAAGTGGAAAGTTTCAAACTATGGGAGGTATAGTAAGAGAGGATCCACCCTGTACACGGATAGCCTAAGCAAAAAGTGAAAATGGCGAATGTGCTTTTGCAGATTCGTCTGAATGTCACGACTTTTAAAACAGCTCCATCTAACACATCTCGGATAATGGCCGAGTTCTTTGGAAAGAAAATAATTGCGTTCACACTCAATTTTTTTTACAGATCTGTCCAACTTTTTTCGATGACGCTGTATTTAAAAAAAATAAGAAGGGTGATTTTACAGATTTCTACGAGTGGTTGGCTATCCATATCCAATTGGCTATTTTAAGCAGATTTTCAAAGACATGGAAATCACGAAACGTTGTCAAGGGGGAGCATTTAGGATGAATAGTTATTTCCATGCAAAAAGAGATTTTTAAAGGACCATTTTAAAATGGGATTAACAATGTTCTACCGCGTATTTTCGGTATCGGGCTCCGATGACCACAAAATGTTCCGGACTCCGTAAAAAGAGCCCGAACTCATCTCTCGTATAGGAGCATTTACCTTATAATGTTGTTATTATAAGCAATTCGAATGAAATAATTTGAGTGCACAAAAGGACACATGTTTTCGGGGAGGAAAATGATGTAAATGTACAATTGAGAATAATTTTGACAAGATTTTGCTAGAAGGCTAGTTAAATTGGATTTGACATTAAAACTGTAGGACATAGTTTTAATTTGCACATTGTAAAAAAAAAAGTATTTTGACAGCTGTTTATTTATTTATTTTTGAAGTGAAAATGATAATGCCTTAGTGAAAATGATAATTTAACAATAAATTGTACTGGCAAATAACGGGATTTTTTAATGATACTATACACAAAGTAAAGACTGGCCAAGACGGAATGAAAAGGGATCCGAAACAATTGCGTTTTAGGCCACATGTTTACGTATAGGGCAGATAGAGTTGTACGGTATTCACGCTAAAAATGGTGTCGTTACAAACAGGTTCTATTTTTACGGATTTCACTATAATTTAATAATTAAGATTTCTATTTTTTTCCTTAAAATTTTGAATTTTTATTTAATTTTAAATTTTATATATTCCGAATAGTACTCGACACATTTAACCCCTTGGGGACGAGCGACACGTATACGTGACGCATAAGATGCTCAGAATCCTCGATTATTCCCACCAGTTATTTTTTAGTGTAAACTTTGCCTTATTTAATGACAGCATTTCTTCCATTCAATTAGGCGAAAATTTCTGTTTTGAAAAACCGGTGGTAAAAGATTAAAAAATCTGTAAAGGACGCTCGTCGCGAAGGGGTTAAGGGTGTTATTTATTTATTTGTAAAACTCGTACTTCACTTCATCAGGAGGTTTTTATGAATAAACCAAGTTTATTAAAACGAAAATCAAATGTGCAGAGGACACCATTGCGATGAAATACAGGTAAAATTAAAATGGGATAAGAATTAGAGCAGCGAGCCATAAAAAACGAATAAAAACTTGGTTATTTGGAATAATGTTTGTGTACATCAATGGATGACATTTTCTTCCCGAATGAACTTTGTCTCATACAAAATATTTTTATTATAACTTAAGAGGGTTCTCAAATGACCCTGCTCAACAACGCGAAACTTTCTGACACAATTTTTTATTTTTTATTTTACCCAATATATTTCATATTAGAGAAAATGTTAGTTATGTTGAAAGACGGAATCTAAGCACAAAATTACATTTTTCTTTTCATTTCACGAGCTCTAAATTCCAAATCATAAGTTATATTATAGTTGAGACTATTTCGAGAACGTCTTCGTGTACGTCCACGAGGTAATATATATATATATTTTTTACTTCATAGAAGCAGCCAATGTCAGAATTTCTTATTTTGTCAACTTGTTACTCTCAATGTATTTAACTCTCCGATGCAAATTTCCGAAAGGAAATTATTGGATTGGCAAACATATTTCTAGTTAATAAGTAATTCTTTCATTTTGTATTTGGGAAAGTATTTTATGGAACGTTTTGGTTCAAGTTTTAGGGTAGTTTGAATATTTCCAATACTATTCATTCAACCAGCTAAATATTCCTCAATACAACGCTGATTGTAAGGTGTCATCTTATTCGAGATAAACACAATCCAGAAGGAAAGGGAGCGTGTTTGAAAAAAATAATATTAAGTCACAAAAAATTATCCGTACTCACCAGCGAGCAAAATCACAGTTTTCATGTTAAACACCATCTTTTTTTTTTTTTTCCTTTAACTTTTATGTATAAAAAAAAGAGAGATCTTCGTGTTCTCGCGTTCGAACTGATTATAAGCGTTCGGTCCCGGTTTCGATTCCTTTCTATCCCGATGGGGGAAAAAGTCCGTCAACCTTGACTCCGTGACGTCACCGCAAACGCTCACTTTCATCTGGGCGGGGCTTCGTGTTTCCGAACGAGCCAATGGAAAACGCGAGTCACACTGACCTTAAAAAAAGGAAAAGTTTCGCTCTTCCTAGTTTCACTTTTTTCGCCGCGCTCCGATGACGGACAACTTCGGTTTCGGTTTTCTGCGGTTTTTCCTTTTTTTCTCAGAGCAGGAGCGGAAAAAAAGAAGCGTTTTCGGTCTATTTTCGGCTGACCAGTGAGTGGACGGCGATGACGTCATCTCCAAACGAAAGACAATCCGACCGAATCCGTTATTCGGACCGTAAACAAACAAGTAATATATAAAAAAAAATTCTTAGAGTCTATTTCTACCTAGGTCAACAAAGAAAAATTTTATTTTAGTTACTTAGAAATTAAATTGAATGAATGAATTAATATTTGAAAAAACTGTATTAACATCAAGTGTCATGCACTACCAGTTTAAAAAAATGTATTTGAGCTTGAGTGGATGAATAAAAAGTATTTTATGAACGATTGAAAATTTGAAAATATAAAACTAAAATTAATTAATTTAATTTAATTAATGATTTAAATTTAATTAAAAACATAAGTTGGAAATTGTACGTCAAACGTGACAAACGAGGTCCGTTCGTACTATAGCTAGTTATATAAATATTCAGATCTTGATGGTTTTGAATTCCGTGAAATGAATTCTATCGTCTGCAGATTCATTTCTGTCCTAAAATAAGTATCTCGGTCGCTTGACGATTCAACCTCGGAAGCTCCTATAATAACAAGAAAGCACCGATTTTTATATAAATATAAAACTAAAATTAATTAATTAAATTTAATGAATGAATTAATATTTGAAAAAATTGTATTAACATACAGTGTCATCCACTGCAAGTTTAAAAAAATGTATTTGAATTTGAGTGGATGAATCAAAAGTATTTTATGAACGATTGAAAATTGGAACAAGATATATAAATATAGAAAGAGAGTGTGAACTAATAGTAGGAATTGAAAAACATTGAAAAAATCCTCTTTAATGAAAAGCTATGCGTTGCTGACGACTGGGATTTTCGCTAATCGTTGGCACAGATTAATCTCGGAAAATAAAACATTTGAAGTTACTGAAAAAATTAATAGCTTGAAAAGTGTTTGTCAGAAAATTGTTAGACAAACTGCGTTAGAAAGGTAAAAAAAATTTTTTTTTCTTGATACAAATTTCAAATCCACTGATTATGCCATTTTTCAAATATTGAATTTCAAAAATTATCAAATTTCACAATGGAGTACCATAGCGAAAACTTCACGCGTAAAAAATAACGATAACAGCAATGTGTCAGCACGAGTCACAAATTATAGTAACCATATTATTCTGTTAAAATACAAAAGTGAATTATGTCACAAGTTCAAGATTTTTATTTATTTCTCGACAAATACTAGATGTGCCATTTCTTTTTAGTTGTGAATAATATAGGTTAATTTACGTTATTGAAAAATGTAGCTGTAAAACATATAAATCAATGGAAAATGGTAAGTAATAAATTGTAAACGTAATAATAAACCGTATTAAAAAAAACATAACTTAGTGAAATAAGTATCCGTTTTTATGTTATTTTAGGATATTCCAGGTAAAGGTACAGATTACTTTAAAATACAAGTTTAAATTCACCGATATAGTTCGTTTGATTCAAGGCTCTTTTGGAAAAACCGACCAGCGCAGCGGACGTAGTCTGCTAGTAAAGAAATAAAATGCAATTCAAAGCATCTTCTGAGGCGACGTGTCTTTTAACCCATTTAGCTTAAGACTGTTCTCAAATCCCAAGGAGCTACTTTAATATGACACATTTCTGAAATCATTTTTGTTTCGAAAAGCATAGAATGGACATTTGTTCTTATTGAGAAACAACGTCATCGAAATGAGTTTTCCATTTTTTTTTTTTTGTCGAAGCAGATCTTTCAGAAAAGACTGTCCAAATCGGCGTTTTGAATCGAATTCCACATGCGGCGGCACGAGAAAGGGAAAAAAACGTGTCGTTACGTGACACGAATCGCTTCTAACTCGATCAGTAATTTATTGATTAAAAAAATGGAAAACTCATTTCGATTCCAAATGGATGCCTTTGCGTTTCAAAATGAGTCCGAAAATTTCGCGTTCTTGAGCGGGGAATTTGAGAACCAATTTTGCTTAGCTTGATATTCATCGGATGTTCGTTGGCAGAATTTAATTGAGCGCCAAAGCGAACTTGTAAGTTCATCTGCCTTTTTACTTACTCTCGGTAATGTACTGCCAATCGTGGTTATTTTTGCTACTAGTTGTTTTATACAACAAGGCCAAATCCTATTGACTTCTTGTGCTGATTGGTCTGGTAACGAGACTATTTCTCCACAGATTATAATTAAGCGCCAAAGAACCTAGCAACACGACAGACAGCCTAAAAGGATGACGCAAAATCTGCATCCAGATGTAATGGGACGCCTACACTCATTAAAAAGTGCCTTAACCGACTTATACCCAGAGTCTTTTCGGGCAGAGCTGTCCCTGTGATAACCTCAACCAAGCTCTTTGTTCCCTACCGAAAATTTACTGTAAATGCCATTAACTACTTGAAAAGCCTAAAATATATATTAAACGTAAGTTAGTTTGAAGATGGCCCTCATCATTTAAGTCACCTTAAATCACATAGATGTAATCTTCCTTATCTTTTTCATTATTCTACTTGCAACAAATATTTCCGACTCTTAAAAAGCTTATTATTCAGTCCTATTTGAACGGAAATTTTAGACATTAGTTTTCATTTTGCTAGTAAATTCCCTAAATATTTGACATTAAAGCCGACGGCTGCCTGTGGACCGCCATGGGCTTTTACCTAAGTCACGTCAGCTGCGGGTATATAGAAATAAACACCAATTTCATTTCTCCTTCCCTGTTGTCCAATAAACAGTCTTTTTCCGAGGACCTATACCTGCAGAGGCTGGGCTGTTGACACTCTCGGAAAACGCCCACTTCAGCTCGTGACCACCGATGTGTGTGGGAAGAAATGAAGGTGTCATTTAATGTAATTAAGACTAATTAAAAATATCATTTAATAAATAGGATTAAATGCGGTCAATAAATATTAAACTCTTTGAAATAGAACATTTTTAAATTTGTTTGAGCGCCGTTTTCGGATTTTTGTATTTCAACTTTTTTGCCACGTTGATAGGAAAACTGAAAATGCCCTAGGCACAGAAACTTGCTAGTCGAAATTTATTTATTTATTTATATTTATTTATTTATTTTTGCCACGGAGAATCATTGAGCGTCTTCTCTTCCTCTTCACTGCGATATCTTTGAAAGAATCAAAACTTCATTTCTTTGAGTTGGATGTGGTGATTGAAGACTTTCGTTAAGGTGGTTCTCAAATGACCTGCTCAACAACTCGAAATTTTCTGAACACTCATTTTTAAAAGCATAAATGGCAAGGCGTGACTAGCGAAGTGATTTGGAATCGAAATGAGTTTTCCATTTTTTGATCCATAGATTACTTATCGAAGCGATTCGACACGTTTTCCTCCTTCCTCGCTCTGCGGTGTCGGAAATTCGGTTCAAAACTCCGACTTGGAAAGAAAGATCTTCTGCCTTGATCCAAAAATGGAAAACGTGTTTCGATGACAAAGTTTCTGATTAATAACACCGTTCCATTTCGTGCGTTTCGGAACTAAAATGAATTAACAAAATAGGTCGTAAAGTAGCCTGTTTGGATTTGAAAACAGCCTTAAGAAATGGGACATTTAAGAAAAAATGATGGGACACCGGGACACTTACTTCATAGTAAATTAATTTTAGAAAACAACTTAATAAACTTATAAAACTTATTGTTTGCCAGCTTACCCATGAGAGGATTTCGCACTTCACTCTCCTATTTTTTAGTTGCAAAAATTGAGGATTACAAATATCTCCAAACAACACCAGTCTCACGGATTCCACCAAAGTTACAATAAGAAGTTGCAGTCACGTGCGAGGAATAAAAAAAATTAACTGTCGTATTTTAACTGGGTTAGAGGATGACGTCATCCGTTTCGGACAAATAAAAATAAATGGAATACATATAAAATACAATTTAATCTAATAATAATATGTATTAGGTTATGGAGAAAAATCGTTTGCGGTTTAATTAAATAATGTTTCACTATTTTAAACGCATTGAAATTTACGTATATCACTAAGGTGCATTACAAGAGGCTTACTACAGAATAGCGTGTGTATAGCAGTCATCGTTCATGGACAGGGACACACAAAAGAATTCTCTACTGTCTGTTAACAGTGATTCCTGGAAGTGCGTTTTAAGTTGCTGAACGCGATTTTAAATTGAACTCACTTTTTGTCTGTTACTCGGTGTGTATAAATTCTGTAGATCCTGTACAGGGAAGTACAAAAGTTCGCGAACACATTTCCGTTTGTTGACAAAAACTCCAAAAGGAGAATTTAAAACTGTGCTGCGCGTTTCCTAACTGAACTAAAATTGAGCATCCTATGTAGTCTATATACAAATCTATAGATCCTATACAGGGCTGTATTCGGATATTTTTCCGAATATTGTATAGGTTGGAAATTCCTGAAACGACGTTTTTAAATAGGTTATGCGTTTTCCAAATTGTTTACTTAGATGTTATCTTTCAGCTTATGAAACGGTCATGATTTGTAAAATTATTTTGGAAGCGTTGGAAAGTGTTACATAATCTATGCTTGACGCATGATTTTTCGTTCTTCTTTATAATCATTGTCGAGCTCGATATAATGTGGTTATTTTATTTTCTGGCAAAAGTGATTGGAGAAAAGCCTTTCATTGCATATGTGAAAACAATAGCGATTGGATTTTTAATAAACACGTTTTAACGACATGTGCGTGTACTATGTCAGAAGCCGGTTCAAAAACCTTTCGAACGATACTTCATTCGTTGTCGTGCGTTTTGTAAATGCATAGAAAAAGGGGTATTGACCACTAAGGTAATAGACATTATGATTTTTCTTCTCTTCAAAGTTTTCAAGTGAAATAGAGAAAGAAATCGATACCGAGGTACATTAATACGGTTCACGGATCGCATTTAGATCCGATCTTTTCTATTTATTTCTATTTATTTACGTGAACGCTTCGGAAAGAATAGAAATGCGAGAGAGATCCCCACGTGTCGATAGGCATCCACACGCCGCGTATTGAATATTTTGAATGACTCACTGCACACACTCAATGCAGGGCGGGTATGCCTTCCTTGAAAATGGGGATTCGTTTTGAATCGGGTGGCTTTGAACTGCATCCACAACAACAAAACGGGTTGCGTTCGAAGCAACAATTAGGTATCGAATGGTGTCGATGTCGTTTTGAGAGGTAAGGAAGGGATATAAAGTTCAATAGGGTTGTGTCTATTGGACATCCGGAGATATCGAACCTCGGCAGTAGAAATAATTTTGCTTACTCTTAGTCCTGTTTATAAGGAAAGGGCAGCTGACGAAAAAGACAGGTTTCCTCACTGCGTCCTACGTGGACCGCTTGGGTCACGTGATGCACTCTGCGTGACACAGTTGCAGGAAAAGCACGAACGTAGGTGCACGAGAGCATCACGTGACTCTTAAAGTCCGAATGGAATCGAATGCGAAACGTAGGGTTCCAACCTGTCGGGATCCGTCTTTATGCCTCCTTACTGTACACGAGCCATCAGGTGATCGGAATGGTCTCGATTTATAAGTCTGCGATCGCCATGACGATTGCTAACGCAAAAGTGCAGTAGATTTGTAAACATTGTAAAAATGGGACCTTTACATTTGCATTTTAAGTATTTAAAATTCACAATTAATAATAATTACTTTCATATTCACTCAATCCTTAATGAACATTTTCGCAGCTGTCAAAGAGTTTTGACTTTTACAAATTTAATTTGCGCATTTATACTTTCTTAATGAATCCATTGTTTGGAAACTTTATTCCTTTTTGCACTTGGGATATTCGTAAAACAATGGAAATTAGAAGCAAATCTGTTATTCGTACCCAAATGAAGCAAACAAAACCAACCGGTTCCAATAGAAGTGTTGGAATTTTAGGTAACTTAGATTCATTAAGTAAATTATTATTATTTTCTTTTTTTATTAATCAGTTTGTTATTTTTATAACATTTATTCCTTCTGTAATAAACGCACCGAGGCTAACGAAAGAGGCAGCCTGTCACACTGTGTTAGACGTTCGTCCCTTTTTGAACTGCCTGAGTCACGTGATGCTGTTTTCGTGAGACTGCATTCGTGCTTTTCCAGCACCCGCGTCATGAAGAGGGGGCATCACGCGACTCAGGCGGTGCAAAGAGAGACGAGCACAGTGTGACAGCCTAGCCTCGTAAACACACATGCTTACGTAATCTGTCGGTTGTAACTCAACATGATGCTGTACTTCAACATTCCTAATAAAATATTGCTGATCTGAGAATGTTGAGAAACTCACCTCTGTCCATTTTCAACAAGCTTGTGACATCCTTCCCAATTGTTCTTCCTTTCTAGTGTAGACTGTAGTGAAAAGAATGGCTTCTTTGTTGCGAAGGAACGCAATGCAATGGGCCGCTAATCGGGTGTTTTATTTGTTTTAATTTTAGGTATTCTATTTTCAGAGGTAGCGTCGAAAATGTACCGCAAAAATATGTGCCCCCCCCCCCCCTCTATTTCCGAATCTACTGAAACTAAAATGATGAAAAAATTACAGTTAGTAGGAACTTATTTAAACCTTGCAGGAAAACTATAGTGATTTTTCTAGGTAACATAGTTTTTGAGAAAAACGCATTTTTTTTTTTTGTTAAACACAAACTTTACTTTTCGGGCAGTCATCGGGGGAGTGGATGGGCGCTCGAGGTATCTAGCGACACAGAATCATCCATCAAGGATAGTGGATAACGATTTTCGAAAAAAAGTGTCGGTCATTAGCCGAGATATTAATTAAGTTACTTAAAATATATATATATATATATCGTGTAGGATGGTTTGAAAGATCTCATAACATCGAACTCAAAAATATATTTGTTTTAATTTTAGATAATTATATTTTCAGAAATAGTCAAAAGTATACTGGAAAAATAGGTCCCCCACCTCCTCCTATTTTCGAATCTACTGAAATTAAAATTATGAAAAAATTAGGGGCTGTAGGAGTTTATTAATGAATAAGCTAAAATGTACGGAACCTTTGAGTACGAGTTATATTCGCATTGGATCGATTTATTTTTCTTTTCATGCAGGTCGAAATCCGAATTTCCAAAATAAAGACCCGGGATTTTTTTTTTTAGATGAAAAGGGAAAACTTATATTTTAATAAGAACTGGAAAAACTCGTGGATTTGTTCGCGTAATTCTTGAAATATGCCAAGTGGAAATATGCCTATTTTTATTAGAGGAAATTATACTGCTACAGATAATTAAAAAATTACTATCTAAGCCACATTTTGAATAACTTCATTCTTATGCCTTAAATGAATGAGAAGAGCTAAAATGAATTCCAAATAAATGGTCATTTAGAATGTACAGGGTGATCAGAAAATGAGTATACATTTGAAAAATTAATAATTCACGGAATAATGTAGGTAGAAAGGTAAAAATTGGCACACATGCTTGGAATGACATGGGGTTTTATTGTAACCACACACAAAAAAATGGTTTCAAAAAAAAGGCCGACAGATGGCACTGAACAGCAAAACGTCAGTGACTCTGCCTGATAATCGTGTATAAAAGAAGCTGTAATGAGAGAGAAAATCAGATGCACCAGCAATCGCAGCATGTTGACGTTACCAGAAAAAGGCAATGTTAGTGAAGCTCTATACTATAAAATGGGGAATCTATGCCGCGATCGACCGACATCAATAGGCATGCTAAAAGACAACATCCAACGCCAATTTCTCACCATAACTACAGATATGCTGCACAGTGCAGTGTACAACATTGTCCCTCGGCTCCAGCTATTGTTGCGGGATGACGGTGGACATGTTGAGCATTCGTTCTGAAGAACATCGTCTTTGCTTTGTCATAATTTGTTTTGCTAATTGTTGCTTTTCTTATCACACGAAGCGCCATCTGTCTGCCATTTTATGGACTTTTTTGTGGATACAATAAAACCCCATGTCATTCCAAACATGTGTGTCAATTTTTACCTCTCTACCTACATTATTCCGTGAATTATTAATTTTTCAAATGTATACTCATTTTCTGATCACTCTGTATTTTGAGGGTTTGACGCTCATTTAATTTTTCATTTGAAATTTTCAATTCTTTAGAAACAGTTCTTAGCGAGCATTTATATCTTAAAAGTAACCCACCATGCCAAATTCCAAGCTTCTATAACAATTGTATTACAGAAATCGCAATTTTAGAATGTTTTTTCTATCCCTAATAATTTCAGATAAGTCATAATTTAGAAGGTTTTTAGAACGATTCCTGCTCATTTCCTCCTTTTTAAATTTTGAATTTTTTTAGAAACCGTTTTTATAGCGAGCACTGAAATCTTAAAAATAACTACATACCCAATTTCAAGTTTCTAGCCCAGCAGCATCGCAAAAGTCGCAATTTTAGAACGTCTTTTTAATTTCAAATTTTGTAAAAGCTGTTCTGTGCGAAAATTTACGTCTTAAACATAACAGACATGTCAAATTTTAAGTTTCTATCCCTAACAATTCTGAATCAACCGTAATTTAGGACGTTTTCCGGTTGAAAATTTCTATTTTTAAATGAACTGTTTATACGGTGCATCTGGATCTTAAAAGTAATACCACTATACTAAATTTCAAGTTTCTAACCCGACTCAATCGTAATTTAGAACGTTTTCCGTTCATTTCACCTTTTCAATGAACTTGGTTTGTCTGCCGTCTGTCTGTCTGTCCGTGCTCTAAGTCGCGTCAATAGATTCGGAGAGTCATACCATTGATATAGGTCCGTTCCATGACGGTCTATGGGAAAAATCCTTTGCGGTTCATTTTAATGCCGTTACACAATTTCAAACATATTGTAATTGACATATATCACTGAGGTGCACCACAACAGGCTTACTATAGAATAGGGTATGCAGGGTCTTTTGAAAGTCCCTTTACAGGGACTTTCAAAAGAATTCCGTTACATGACGGTCTTATGGAGAAAAAATGATTGCGGTTTATTTTAATATGGTTTCCCTATTTCAAACCTATTGAAATTGATAAATATGACTAAGGTGCATGACAAGAGGGTTGCCATAGAATAGTGTGTGTATAGCGTTCATCGTTCATTGACACGGACATACGCAAAAAAATTCTCTACTGTCTATTAACAATAATGGATGGAAGTGTGTTTACAGTTGCTGAACGCGTTTTTAAATTGAACTCACTTTTTGTCTATTACTGGGTGTGTATACATTCTGTAGATCCTATACAGGGAAGCACAAAAGTTCTCGAGTCCATTTCCGTTTATGGACGGAAGAAGGGAATTTCAAGTTGTACTACGCGTTAACTAACTGAAATGAAATTGAGCATTCTATGTAGTATATATACAAATCTATAGATCCTATACAGGGCTGCACAAAAGAGTTCGGATATTTTTCCGAAGAGTGTTGGTCATTCCTGAAATTGGGTTTTTAAATAGGTTACGCGTTTTTCAAATTGTTTACTTAGATATCATCTTTCACCTTATCAAGTGGTAAAGATTTGTAAAATTATTTTGGAAGTGTTGGAAAGTGGTACATAATCTATGCTTGGCCGCATTATTTTTCGTTCTTATTAACTTTTAAATTTCAAATTTTTTAGAAAACTGTTCTGGGCGAGCATTTGCGTTTCTAGAAGTAACAACCATGCCAAATTTCAAGTTTCTAACCTTAACATTTCCAAATAAATAGTAATTTAGAAAGATATTACAACATTTTCCGCTCATTTCTCCCTTTCAAATTTCTACTTTAATTTTTTTTTTTTTTTTTTTTTTTTTACTTTTCTTAGCGAGCATTTACATCTTGAAAGTAATCACCGTGCCAAATTCCAGACTTCCATACCAACTGTATATATCCTATAAATCGAAATTGTAAAGCTTTTTTACTGCGGCACTGTTTTAAATTTCGAATTTTTAGAAAACTGTTCTGGGCGAGCATTTGCGTCTTATAAGTATAGCAGCCATATCAAATTTCAAGTTTCTATCCTTAACAATTCCATAGAAATCGTAAATTAGAACATAGAAGCTTGGTAATTTTGAAGTTAATTGCGAGGAGATTTCGTTATGAGATGATGTTGATGTTTTAAAATTGTAATATTAATACAGGATAAAAACATGAATTATATATATTCTTAACTTGATTGTTAGATGTAAAATATGAATATTATATTTGAATTAAATTCGATAAAAAATGTTTGCTTGTTTAAGAAAAGCGATTTTTTTTCCAACTATTATATATTTTTTAAATGTGTTCGCTTAGAATATATTTTCAGTGCGAGTACTTTTTATTACTTTAAAAACTAAATTGCGAATAATTTTAAAGGAATGAGAAAAATATTATTTTCTTTTTATTTGAAAGCATTATTTTTGTATGTTGCTTTTTTGAGTAAAATAGATTTTTTTTTCACTTAATTTAACTATTATATATATATTTTAATCTTCTTGTTTAGAATATATTTTAAGTGCGAATATTTTCTTATAACTTTATAAAATAAATTGCAAATAATTTTAAAAGAATGGGAAAATTATTACTTTTTTTAATTCGAAAGTACTATTTTTTTTTTTTTTTTTTTTTTTTTTTTTAATAAACTCGAAATTTTAATTTATTAAATTTTTAGTTTTTCTGTGCAACAACATGTCAGTTTTTTAAACATTGAAAATAAATATGCAGCAGATAAGATAACGGAATATCTCCGTTATCCCCTTTCGTCTCCGTCCGTTCCGTTGTTTTCAGGAAATATGAGGAAATTTTCTGTTTTTTAACGGAAAATACCCTTTTGTCGCAAAAAAGGACTTTTTCTGTGAAATTCAGGAAAAAAATACCCGTGAATTTCAGATTTTTTTTAACAGTGTAAACCCCAAATTATGTCTGTTCTAAGCCGCCATTTTGAGAATTTCCACATGATCCGTTCAAACTGCTAATCTAGCAAGCGCCCGCTGGTCAAACCGGCAAGACGCCGGACTCGAGGCATTATCACCCCTGGTTCAAAACCCAATGTCGACCAAAAGCTGTTCTTTACGTATGACACATAGTACATACTCCCGCAAAGTCGACAGATGGCAGCACCAAGTGAGATGTCAAGATTTTTTTAAACCGAGTTTATCTAAAACGGAAAATGTCCTTTTCTGTCAGTTCTACGAGGAATATTTCCGTGATTTCTGAGAGCGTTAACGGGAAGTTACCGCTTCTGCAAACGGCGATTTTCCTTCTTTTATTTTTCAAAACGGAAAATCTACTAACGGAACGGAAAAAGTCCGGCAACTTCGCTGCCAGTACTTTTACCGTGAATTTACGGATTTATTTTTAACAGTGCATTTTTAGAACGCTTTTCGCGCATTTCAAACTTTTACATTTCAATTTTTTTTTTTAAACTGTACTTTTTTTTTTTAATTGTACTGAACATTTACATCTTAAAAGTAGCAGCCATGTCAAATTTCAAATTTCTATCCTTAACAATTCCCTAAAAATTCGAAATTTCGGACGTTTTTAGAACGCTTTTCCCTCCTTTTATGTCTAATTGAATCTGAAGTTGGATGAAAATCCGTGAATGAGTTCTCGAAATAGGGCTATCTTGAGAATCGTGAATCATGCAGCGCCACCTGTTGGGCGATTGACACCAAAAACTAAACAGCACCCATTTATGGGATGATCTAACTGAATAGGAAGTTTTATGAAATTCCGTAAAGGAGTTCTTGAGATAGAGCGCCTACAAAATTTTTGTCCCAGACAGACGGACTATTTTCTAAAAACAGTGTTCAGGACTTCTAAGATGTATAAAGTTGAAAATCTTCATGAGTCCAATACTTTCTTCTTGTAAAGATAGAAGAAAGTAAAGTAAAGAAAAAAATCCCTGTCGGCTCGGCCTACAGGCACAGGTAGATTTCGAAGACGCAGACCGTGGGGCGGGGGCGCCTGTTTGTTGGGAATTGCGGAAGAAATTACCTTTTTGCCATGATGCGGCAGTTGAGCAGCAGTTACTTCAAAACCTAACTTGTTTGCAGGCGGAGCCGGCAGGAATTTATTTATTTATTTATTTTATTTTTTGAAGTGAAAACTTCTTTAGACGCGTTGGGCATTTTTTGAGATGGGAAAAAACCATTGAATTCGCGACACCGTCACCGTTACTGTTACCGACACCAAATTAAATTATGTTGCCAATTCATACAATGAAGCGAAAGTATCAAAAGTAAATAGTTCACGTGCAGAAAATGAAATGTTTCAAAACGTTGAAAGAATACTATGAATAAAAATAATTCAGAAAATTATTTCAGGATAAATTGAGCACGCGCGGTGAAAACAGATAAAAGTGACTCAACTCGCGAGACCAAATCAAAAGATGAAAATGAAATAACAAAACACTTAAAATATTATAATTTAACGAGCACGAGAAAAGAAATAGACGGAAGTAATATAAAAAGTAAAAATTTAAATAAGGAAATATTTCACGAAAGTTTTAAGAAACGTGGTTACTGATACGGAAATGAAGTGAAATCATTTTATGGAAAAGAAAAGTTTGTTGATAGAAATTATAGGTACCACACTCAGTACGCGCAGTATGAAGATAGAAAAAAGCATAATGTTCACGAATACCGTAAACAAGACAGGCAGCAAACAAGTCATAATTTTTGGAGTGATAGGAAGCGGGAACCTTATTTTGCAGATAAATGTTATTACAAAGGATATGAAACTACATCTCATGGAAGAAATGATGAATGTATTGAGAGTTGTTAAAATTGTGGATGAAAATTCATAAGTTTCATTGGTATTCATTTCAAAGAATACCAATTAATTAAATTTCATATTTTATATATTTGTAAATTTACGTTTTAAGCAACAGATTGCAATTTTTGTATGTAAAATAATATGCATTATTTTTCATGTCCAATAGTGCATTAAATGAAAATTGTAATATAATTTTTGTAGTAGTAGTTTATAATAATGAATAAAAAAAAACACTTCATTTAAAAGTATTTCCTGCACAATAAAACATTTCCTGACGATTCAAAAAATACACAAGTTTTCACTTCTGTCGGCACTCCCGGAGTGCCATTGTGTTTTTTTTTTTTTTTTTTTTTTGCTATAAGGGTCGGTCCTATACAAAACTTGTCAATATAAAAGTTTTAGATAATATTGAGAGGATTTATAATAAATTTAAGCGGATTGGATATCTTTTGAATGGACGAAATTGTGAATTTTTTTCTTTTTAAACCCCCCTTTTTCCCCCCTTGGGACCAATTTTAATGCTATCAAAAATCTGTCCTACATACATTTTTCGACCCTTTTCCTACAAGTGATAATAACTTTAAACGGATTTGATACGTATCGTAAATAAGCAGTTATGGGTTTTTACTGTTTTCACAAAAAGCCCCCCCACCCCCTCCGGTTTGATTTGGGCCATTCACGAACTTGACCGAGATTTTACGCCCCTTGATTTTATGTATCAGTTTTGAAGAGATCTGTGCAGAATTGTTGCAGTTAACGTGTCCATAAAAAAGTGACATAGATAGATAGATAGATAAAGTTTTGAAATGAGTTTTGGGTTCTGGGAGTCATAATCGGCGTAGATGTGCAAAAATGTTTCAAAAATTCCAACTTAGGTGAGAATGTAATAGGTAGTATTTCTTACGAAATCTACCTAAAAATACGCGTCGAATTGGAAGTAAGCTCCTCCTTTTTCGGTTAAAAATGGAGAGGAAAGTGTCGAATGAGATAATCATCGAATTTTCCATCGCAGCATTCCTTATAAGCTTTTAATCTCCCGATGATAATCTGAGAGAGAGAGAGAAATGCACTCCAAACATCTCTCCACACACTTCCTTTTACTTCTCCATTTCCTCTCTTTAAATCTGTCTTGAGCCGAACAGCAACACCTTCCGCGATTAAAAAATGTTATCCGATTCGTGTTTTAAAATGAAGAGATGTTATGGACGGGGATAAAAACGTCTCCGAAACTTTCTCAATTTAAGAGTCAAACGACAGAACGAAACGCAAAGCAAATACACACACACGCAAGGAAGGAAAAAGTTTCCGGTATAGAGACGTACTGCAAAATGGAACATGTTATAGTCGGACAAGGTTAAAACGCTCACGCTTAATACGCGGGTTTTTAGGTGCGTTCGTAATTGAATGAAAATCGAATCAAAACTTAAAACAATTCAAATAAATTCTGCATTTTAGTTGAATATTTTTATCTATTAATGAGTAGGCTTTTAAGGTTTTAATTAATTTACTGAAGACATTTTCAAAATTTTATGATTTTCAGCGTGACAGTAGGTATTCAGCTGTAAGTACACAAAATTTCAAGTCTCTAACTTATACAGTTTCTGAGAACCGACTCTGTGACGGACAGACAGAAAAGCGAGACGAATAGGGTTTCGTGAGATGAACGGAACCCCCAAAAGATATTCATAAAAGTTTTCTTCATTCTATTCAATCCTATCATACGTACTAATTAATTCAATGATATCGCATGATAGGTCATGATTCTGGGTTTCCATAGTGATAACGTCCTATTTAAGAGGGAGTCCTATTTCTGCATGTCTGACTTAAAAACCGAATTTCTATACTAAAATGGTTTCATGATTTTTTGGAGAGATGTTTCCGGAGAAAGAGAGATTAAATGGAAAAAGAGTCTCAATAAGTTCTGAAATTTTCAAAGCTAGGCTTAAGTTTCCCTCTGGAATTTTCAGTCCATGTCAACAAAAGGTAAAATGTTGCCAACTTAAAATGTACTTATTTTATTACGGGAAGCTATGAATGCTGAACCTTGAAGCTATGACTGCGGATTTTTACGATAATTTAATAAAAATGGAACTGGTTTGGAAAAGTTCGGAACATTATTACCTGTGATTTAAAATTGCGGTATTCTCTATATAAAACAGCAATTAAACGCTACGGGTGAAGCTAAAAATGTTAAAATTGTCAAATGTAATTAGAGCCTTACCCCTCTCCCTCCCTGCATAAATATAACAAATAATCTGTTAAATAAAGTTTTTTGTATTAAAATCTCTATCATAATAATGTATGTCATGTAAAAAGAAAACCTTAAACCCCCATGAAGAAAATTATCATGAATCAAAACGTGCCTGGAAAAATGTTTCAAACGTTTTCTGTGTAATTTGTCGTGTGCAGGTGGTGCTACATTAACATGGCTGTACACCGGTAACTGGCAGATGGCGCTACGTTAACATGACTGTACGCCGGTAACTGGCAGATGGCGCTACATTAACATAGTTGTACGCCGGTAACTACATTCGATATTAACACTATTTCGTTAGAAGTCCTTAGCTTTGCATCGCTTACTCTGGTTTATTTAATTACTTCTGTGAAGGCTCTGTACAACCAACCCAAGAACGAAAAACGTATTTTTGATGAGAGTTATTTGTAGAATTTAATTAATATTTCAGTAAATAATTAAAATATTACACTTCTGAGTCTCAAGTGCATCAGGAGAGGGTTTGGACTACCTAAATCTAAATTTTCAGGCTTCTAGGTGGGCTCGATTTTCCTAGCCATCGCCAACAGACACAGAGCGAAACTATTTTATTAGTAAAGATATAGATATAGGCTCAAGTTAGAGAAACGATAAAATGTGTCTGGCAAGAATAGTATTTATTCTGAAAATGCAATTTTTCAGACCACTTATCGGCTACTATCTTCGCGAAAACTTGCATTGATCATTATACAATGTTCTTTTCCCACCTCTTTTTTCTTATTGTTTCTTTTTAATAATAATTGTAAAACGCCTAAATTACGCCAGAGCTGTTGGTTTTAATTATTTTCGTTTTCGAAAGGCGGAGTTATATCATTGACGTATGAGTATTTAACTTGAAATGTTTACTTATTATTTGAATGATCTGGTTTTCTGTATAACTCGTTGCAATCCGGAATTCTTAAGAGTACTGCAACTGCGATTGAAATTAACCCTGTTGATTTCGGGAACTAAAAGTTCTTCGAAACAATCTGATTATTTAGAAATGCAAGAGAACCTGATAACTTAATTCTTTAAATGAAACTGAAAACACCAGTGCTCCCTTAATGAATAGGAAATATAATAATGCATTATTCTTGAAATCTGGATTTCCATTCATGGGCGATGAAGAAGTTTGAATACTATGTAAGGGAAGAGAGGGGTGGTGGGTGTTAATGATAAATAGGAGGTACTCAGAAATGAAAAGCCTGAGCAAGGGGTACGTGAAAGAAAAAAAGGTTGGGAAGCGCTGCATTATAAGATCAAAACTCATTTGTGATCGCCCATTCGGCAATTATGTTCGTTGAATCTCCCATTAGCAGGATTTAAAATTTTAACAAAATTCTAACAGTATTTTCAGCGGAAAAAAAAAAAAAAAAAAAGATGGCTCATTTTTCTATATTTTTGGAATGTTCCATTACAGATCGTTTATTTCCAACAAAGCACTTGAATTCAATAAAATTTTCCTAGACAAAAATAAATTGATATTTTTACTAATAAATGACCTGACATCCTGACAACCACTAGAACAAGTGTGGTATATTACAAATAAAACTATATAACTTTTCACAAGTGGCATAAAAATCTCCTTTGCTATTTGTAGGCTTACAGGTACACAATTTTATATTAAGATGGATCTATCAGCTTACACGCAATTTTATATTATACATATTTTTTCCGCAATCTGATAAATTATTCTATAAAATTTTTCCATTTAGTAATGCCCCGTATATAACCCCTGCTTATGAAAATAATTCTTATTCTTAAAATAGTCCTTCACTATCCATATAAGTTAATGCGGCTTTATAATTGTAAAGCCATTTTATCCTAATCCACGTAATACTATTTATTCTGTTTTACTCTATTCTGAAAATGGCGCTTATTTTAAAACCCTTTTTTACTAAAATATTAATATCCCCATCATTTTCCGTATTTAAAATCACTCTAAATTCTTTAAATACGATATAAAATCTCCTAAATTATTTCATCTTTAAAAACCCTATTTCTGTAAATCCTTTCTTATATTAAAAGTCTTATTATGTTTCAATATTTAAATATTTTTCACTTTTAATTTGTGTCCATTATTAAATTTCTTCCCTCGTATTCTAAAATATCATCTGCAGTCAAGGAATATATTTTATACCTATTCTCGAAGCTAAAATATTACTTCATTTTACCGCCTTTTTAAAGGCATCAGTTCTAACCAGAAAAATCATTTGGCGCCAATAACATCTAATCACTACGATATATCTACACCGGAAATTAGATTAATTCCATCTAATTTAGACTATGATTGGCTAAAACAGATCACATGTCGCGTTTGTATCCTAACGCCTTAAAATCGCTTGCACTGCTCGGAGACACAGACATTTTACGGATTCTCTCGACTTCGAAGTTGTTTGACAAATAATTCTGGAGTCGTAGTGAGGAAGTCCCTGTAGTATTCTCGTAACCATGGAAGCTCAATGGCGTCTAATTTTAAAGAGCATTTCCCTCATATGCTTGATAGGTTGGATTATTAAAATAAAATAACTGAAGCGAAACCACTGTCTGCTTATTTCCTCTGATTTTCATTTCACGTCTACGAATATGTTTTCCGAATGGGAACGACTGCAATGACCTGTGCTATTAATCGGGTAACACTGCCTTGATCATTCCAAAACCTTTCAAAACGCCATATATATACACTATATTGCCAAAGGTGATTGGTCACTTGCGATTTTAGACGTTTTGTTAACTAGCTAGAAAAATACATGAGGAATTAACCTGAAACTGCAGATGTTTAAACAGTATAGTATAGGTTATATATTTCCGCGAAGATTTTTTCACAAAACCCCATAGGGGACTGTCAACAAATTGAAAAATAACGAATATATTTTGGATAACCCTGTAAAAACTAATGCAGCAAAGGCGTTCAAACTCGAGATTATTAATAAGTGGCTTATTGTAATATACTGTGTTCATTTTTATGAGGATAGCATGTATACTCGTAGAGAAATCAGAGAAAATAAAGTAATCAGACGTAGTGTTTATGAATTAAAAATATACTAGATGGAACCCGTCAAAACGTGACGGAAAAAAATACTATAACAATATCAGTAAAATAAGCTTCTTTACTATTTAAGTAGGGCTTCGTATGAAACAGTCTTTCAAATATTTTATTTAAAAAAATCCCCCC
Source organism: Maratus michaelseni (assembly GCA_963931845.1). Classification (NCBI taxonomy): domain Eukaryota; kingdom Metazoa; phylum Arthropoda; class Arachnida; order Araneae; family Salticidae; genus Maratus; species Maratus michaelseni. The sequence continues at coordinate 2,921,708 of OZ007592.1, read as the reverse complement.
CCCCCCTCCCAGTGAAATGCTATTTCCGATGCAAACTCCAAATGAACACTCCGTAAACAAATGTGTAATGCAAATCAGTTTGACATTACCACCATATTCCCCACGAAAAAAAAAAAAAAAAAAAAAGGTCATGGAGCTATAAAGTATCATACAAATGGTCCTATCATAAAGTATCATACAAATAGTCCTATCATAAAGTATCATACAAATTTCCTACTTTCATCTCATATTCAGTAAATAAAATAACATAGTATAAGCACCCCCCCCCCCCCTGTGATAATGCAATCGAATGAGCTCCTATGCGCATATGTATTGCATCTGCCCATTTTAATGTTTTCAATTGTAATTTATTTGTATGGTTTCTTCTATCCCTTTACATAATCAGGATGATTATTCCTTTTCCATCACAGTCGGTCTCTTATACAGTTAAATATCCAATGGATCTTTAAAAAAAAATAATAAATAACAGTTCCTAGCATATTCTGATTCAACATATACATCAACGAATTCAACATATCAATTTTATGTTAATCATAAAATAAAAATAGTTTTTTTTTTCTTTTGACAGATTTTATATTAGCGCCAAAATACTCTATCTTATGGATAATCTGATGTTACGATTTATCAGGTTTTAATTATAATTTTTTTTCCATGAAGGTTAGGGATACCTATTTTCAATTGTTGCAACTTTCCAAAGGGCTATTTTACATTATTAAAACAAACGGATGGTCATTGTTGAGGTAGAATTGAAAAATATTTCATGCTTGAAAACTATTTAAAAAGTCGTTAAATTAAGCGGCAGATTTCAAATAAATTTCAATCGAAAGCTAATTTTTTTTTCTAATTGAGGATGTAAGAATTGAAATTGTAAAATGTAGTAAAAAAATTAAATTTATAGTATTTAGAAGTGATGTAAGCTCGATGAAAGCTAAAGCGATAGTGCCGTTTGTTGTCAACCGTTATACATTTCTAAATATTGCCACTATGTTTTGGTTGGTGTCCAAAAGTAGACTACCATTTTTTGACATCGAAAGAAAAATTCACAGTGAAAGAATAAGACTTTGCCGCTAATAAGGAACTGTTAAATGAACTTAACAAACCTACCAAAATAATTCCTATAAAATATTAGCCTTACATTGTTTATTCTAGCTAAAAATACAATCATTATTTCAAGTTTTTTCTTCCTGAAATTCTTTACTTTTCTGAATTTTTTTATTAAAAAAGGAAATCTTAATAATTTAAATCCTATAATTCCTATAACTTAATCCTATAATTTAAAAAAAGTAATTGGTAACATGTAATCAAGGTATGCAATCAAGATGAAGCAACCAATAAAGGCTCCAGTTATAATCTTTAAAATTAAAAATTGAAATATCAGTTAATATTACGCCATGTTGACACAATCATATAATTTTTTCTTTTTAGTTTTATAAATGTTAAAATGCATTTCAAGCTAAGCATAAAACGTCATTTTCACCGGTACAAACTTTTCACACGTGCATTTATGCTTAAGCACCATGCATACAAATAAAAATATATTTTGCATTTAATTGTAATGAAAAAAATGCCATCAACAAAGTTATAATGCTTAATGATAAAATGAACCCAGTGGACAATATTTCCGTGACGTCACAGTAAATATGAATTTTTATTTGCTTATAAAACACACGGATAAATATTTTTACCGAAATGCTTAAACATTTTAACTACTAGCCGCCACTGGCGACCAGTTTGGTCTCCCTTAAATGTATGTTAAACATTGCAACACGTTACATTTATTCATAATTTAATTTTCCCTTAATCCTTCGCCAAATCGGAAGATTCTAATAGACAAATCATGAACTTTTGCGATCATGGTAGCATTTCGCATATTTTTTGGGCACAAATGTCACATACGCACGTTGGCGCGATTTCCCCCCCCCCCTCACCCGCCAATTTGGCGAAAACTTTGTTATGGAAATTGTTGTTTATTTACTTTTATTTTTTATTTTAATTCTATAAATTATTTTTGATATGTATATCAATATTTATTTACAACAAACTATCATTTATTTATTTTTATTCTTTTTTTTTAATTATGAGTATTTTTGTTAGCCGGGAGCAGATGATAATTCGCCAAATATCGTTCCCATCACCGTCATTCATACTACAATTAATTTAATTTTAAATTATAAACCTGTCACTCATTTCATTTAAAATACTTAACTTTAATCTAAAATGCTTATATTACATAAATTTAAAATACTTCACACTTTTCATTTAAAAGAGAAAATAAATAAATAAATAAGAAATAATATCATAAATCAAAACATTTGATTTCAAAATCAAAGTATCATTTCTAATTTGTACACGCGATAAATAAAAGCTGTATTAGCGATTTTAAAAATGCTAAAAATCTGATTCATTAAATATTATTACATGAGTTCAATTTACGTCAAGAAAAGGTCCGAAAGTTGAGTTGTATAGCACATAATTATGGTAAACTTTGATTGTCTCACTGGTGCGAATTATTTTTTTGACGCGAGGCAGCGGTCCAAAAATTCATTCGCGGAGAACTTGCTTTGCGAATGATTACCTCCATGATTTAATATTTTAAATGTTCACGACGAATCAATCTTTTTTTTGTTTACTTTTATGAATAGAGAATTTGAACTGCGAATCTTTCGACTGAAGTTATTGCAGAATATATACATAATTGAACGCAAGTCATCTCTCAAATATTAATTTATTTTGAACGATCTTTCTTAAAATGTAACTTTTATGCAGTTTATTCGAAAAAATAATTTTTAATAAAAATGGCCGCTTGGCATATGAAAAAGCGATGCGGCATCCCGGAACTGTTGAGGACAGTCACATGACTTACAGTTTTATTATAGAGATATTTTAACTTACAAATTAAAAAATTCGGCCTAAAAGTCACGTGCTTTTAATATTTAATATTTATATTTTATGCTCGCAATCATTGAGTTCAGAAAATAAACACTGTACGTCGCAACAGATTGGCGGTTAATCCGATTGCCGACTTTATGACGTCATAAGCAGAAGTAAAATTTTAATTTAAGATTACGGCTAATTAATTAAATTTTCGAACAAACGAATGTACGATAACAAATCTGTGACCAAATACCTTTCATTTAAATAAAGAATGATGTAATTTGATGTAGTAGTTTGCTCTCACGGATTGTCGAAACAAAACGCTTAGCGTTTTAAATATATAGATATGTAGAATTAATTACGGACCTATGAATGGTTATTCATTGTATTATGTCAGCTGAAGCTGCAAACTGTTGGCCGATGACTGTTCCCAACATAAATAAAATGAGAAATTGCCTGGCTAGGATGTCGATCTGGGTAGCTTAGTGGCAGAGCGATTCAGCACGGTACGCTGAAGGCAGGTTCGAGTCCTGGCCCAGGTCAATTTTTCACTCATGTTGGTTTAGTGTATTTAATTATCTGATAAAATGTGACTTCTTATATTGTGTAAAGTATAAGAAACTTGCCAATGATTACAGTTTACCTGCGGCAGAGTGATGTCTACTGTGAATCACTTTCGATTTCGTTCGTTCTCATTTCTTCCGGGGCTAGATTCGATTCCGAAGGAAAAACGATACGCACAAAAGTGACACTATCATGGATTAATCCCCGTCCAGGAAAATAATGAATCACCCAAGAACATAAATAAATAAAATTTAGGAAAATGCAATTCGGAGCAATAGGTTATTCTGGTGTAATGTATCTTTTAAACAATTTTCACTTCAGGCTATTCTCTGCTTTCTGCAGCTTTCTGACACATTTTTGAATTCATTTTTGCTGGAAAACGCTGTAAATGGGCAGGGGATCTTATTCAGAAACTATGGGATCGAAAGACGTTTTCCATTCTTCGGTAAAGGCAAGAGATCTTTCAGCTAAGACTGCCAAAGTCGGTGTTTTGAACCGAATTCCCGACACTGCAACGGGAGAAAGGGAAAAATCTTGCCGCCACGTGAGTCAAATCGCTTATAACTTGATAAGTAATTTATTTATTTAAAAAATGGAAAACGCTATTCGATTCCATATCGCTTCCATAGTGATGTCTGCCCATTTTTGGCCTTTGCGTTTAAAAAAGGATCAGAAAATTTCGTGTTGTTGAGCAGGCAAATTTGAGAACCACCTTAACTAGATATTCATTTTATATTTAACATACAAGTGACAAATCTGTCCTTTCATTGACGGATTAAAGTTGAACGCCAAAAAGTACTGTATTTTAGAGTTCATCGGATCGTACGATTCATTGACTATTTTTCCCGTTTCAATTGGCTCTGGGAAATCCATTTCCAATTGCGGTGACTCTGCCACACATGTTCATTAGGGAGATAGATTTAAAAGAATTCATGCTTGAAAATTATTTAAAATGGTCGTAAAAAGTTACTCAATTGAGCAACAATACATATTAAAAAAAAAAAACTCTTTCAACATTTTCAAACACATTCCATTCGAAAGTACCTATTTTGTTTATTTTACGATGATGCCAAAGCAATAGTGCCGATCGTTGTCACTCTCGTCATACATTTCTGAGACAGCAACCATTTTCTGACGACGACGCCAAAGTCCATTGTGAAACAAATCAAATTTTGTCACTAACAAAATTAGATATATATAAATGCACAATCCGCTCTCAAAAGAGCGATTTTTTTTCTATTTTTCAAAATTGTCCTAAAAATGACATATCCTAAGGACAAAATGCTTCTATTCATACAATTTTTTTATTTTTTTTACAAACTAACTATACGAAGTATACAAAATGCAATGGTATCTTTAAAAAGTTACAAATAAAGTCGCATCCTCATAATAACGATTTATATAAAATGCTGCACTATGTCATTTTATCTACAGTGCTGTTCTAAAACAACACATCCATAAGTTGCTATTCATGTTACTTGCATACATCAAAAAAAAAAAAATATTTTTTTTTTGCTCACCAAGAAACAAGGGCTTTTGATAATTCACTATATGTCCATTTTATCCACTTTCCTATCGGTTTTGAGAGACAGGATAAATAAAGACATAATCGGCAGTACGATCCACGTCTTTGTCGTCCTCTTTGGATGTAACAAAGCTCATTTTCTTCTTAGCCGTGCTTAGGCTGCACGTCTTGAGTGTGAAATATGTTTCTCAGCAGCTTTTGCCTTCGCTTCTTCATAATATTAGGACTGCTAGTCAGAACTTTTGCACCTTCATGCTTCCTCTTTTTAAAGGATGGTCCAACCCAAGGAAGTGATCAAGTTGTCTGATCAATGAAGAGGATGAACTTGAAGATGCTGCTAGTTGAAAAGATACACACGACTTCGGAGTATCGGAGACAGGTGTTGTCGGCTCTGGAATTGTAGGAGGTGACATTGAAAGTGCAAAAATGGACGGATTAGGTCTCGATAGGCTGTTATCTGTCGAACTTGTGTTGCTTTCCTTATTTTCCTGTGGACTTTTTGTCACAACTGAAGCACGGAAAACAGGATCGGGAAAGATATCTAGCGGCATGTCATTTTACCTACAATCACCCTATATTGTATATGCAGAGGCAGTATTCGAGATCACATGCATTTATAAATTTCCGCCTATAGTCTGGATTTACGTGAAACAATATGAATTTACGTGATTCGTTGATCTACCAGCTCCATATAGATCACTGAGGTGCACTAAGAGGCTTACTATAGAATAGGGTGTGTATAGCACTTACATTTGTTTTTAAAAGAATTCCGTTGCATTACCGTGTATGGAGAAAAATCGTTTGCGGCTTATTTTATTAATGTTTCACTCTTTCAAACCTATTGAAATTTATATAGGTCACTAAAGTACATGACAAGAGGCTTACTATAGAAGAGTGTGCATATAGCATTGATCGTTCCTTGACAGGGACACGCAAAAGAATTTAGACTCTCTGTTAACTATAATTGCTGGAAATGCGTTTTCAGTTGCGGAACGTGTTTTGAAATTAAACTCATTCTTTGTCTATGACTTGGTTTGCATAAATTCTATAGATCCTATACAGGGCAGCACAAACTTAACGTTTGTTGACGGAAATTCCAAAAGTGGAATTTTAAATTGAGTTACGCGTTTCCTAACTGAACCAAAATTTAGCATTCTATATAGTATCTATACAAATCTATAGATCCTATACAGGGCTGCACAAAAGAGTTCGGATATATTTCCGAATAGTGCTGGTCATTCCTGAAATTACGTTTTTAAAAATTTTACGCGTTTTCCAAATTTTTTTTTACATAACATCTTTCACCTTATTAAACGGTAAAGGTTTGTAAAAATATTTTAGAAGTGTTCGAAAGTATTACATGATTTATGCTGGACGCATCATTTTTCGTTCTTGTTCTTTCTTGCTTTTGTTTAATATTTAGAAATTCACTCTCCATACCTCTCTTGAAAACCTCTGGGCATTTTGAAAATGTCCCACGCTGCGCCTCTCCACCTTGTTACGCCACTGGGAAAAGACGGCACTCTTGTCTTTCTATTATTATAAATAAAGATTGGATTTTCTTCCTCTACGGAACGAAAATTCCGGTTTGAAGGCCTACACCCCACCCGCTCTTCCGAGTTTGAAAAGTAGGCCGTTTCTATTTCGATGGAAGTATTGTAGCGTTTTAAAATCTGGGTCCAGTTTTCCACTTTCGCTTTTATTCCGATGACGAGTTATTTTTGAAATGCATTTCTTGATCCGACGCGAGTCAAAAGGGTCATTTTCATTCTTTTTCGTGATTTTTTTTTTTTTTTTTTTTTAACTGGCGTACAACTTCCTCGATGTCGTTTAGCGACTCCCTACACTGTAAAAGAACAAGAACGAAAAATCATGCTTCCAGCATGGATGATGACACACTTTTCAACCCATTCAAAATAGTGTAACAAGACGTCAAAGTTTCAAGCAGTTTGGAAAAAGCATCAAACATTTTGAAACACAATTTCGGCCATGACACTCTAGAGTCGGAAAAATGTCCGATTTCTTTTATGCAGCCCTTTATACGATCTATAGACTTTTATATATATTACCTAGTATGCTAAAGTTGAATTCAGTTAGAAAACGCCTAGCAATGTTGAAAATTTCTCTTCAGCCATTTTCGCCAGTAAAGGAAATGTAGACTCGAAATCTTTTCTGGAGCCCCGTATATAGGAACTATAGAATTTATACAAACTATTAAGTTATATGCAAACTGACGGAGAAACCTTTTTTACCATTATCGAAAGATGAAAATGTATATTAAAATATGAAGACTGATATAACAATTTATTAAGATAGAAAATTAATTATGCTACCGACGGTTCCCATAACAAAGATTATGAAAGACTGAAAAAAGAATATCCCAGTATTAAAAACGATAATATAACAATTTCTAAAAATATAATAATAAATAAAAGATCACTAAAAAAGAAATAATGAATGCGATAAAAGAAAATACTCAATTTATTGAGAAACTCAATTCTACAAATTATAGTACATGGAAGTTCAAGATGCAGATGTTCCTGATTAAAGAGGAACTCGACCATATTATAGCACAAGATCCACCGGATCCACCCGACCCCGCATGGAACAAAAAGGATCGAAAGACTAGGGCTCTAATAAACTTAAGCATCGATGATATTCAAATCGTAAATGTAAAAAACTTAGATACTGCCAAATTAACATGGGAAGCTCTGAAAAACATACATGAGAGAAGCAATTTATCCAGTAAGCGGAAGTTATACAGTACTAAATTAGCGGAGGGTGGAAACATGATCACGCATATCACTAATATCTTGCAAATTATAGATAAACTTAATGCCATTGGAGAAAATATTAGCGATTCACATATTTCCGCGCTATTTCTGTGTTCTCTTCCCCCCAGTTACAATACTTTGATAACTGCGTTGGAGGCGAGACCGGAAAATGAGCTCACCCCTGATTTTATCACAAACAAATTAACGGACGAATATAATCATAGACATGAAATGTCAGAACAATCACATAGCGGATATAACAACAACGAGAGAGCATTTAAAACAAATAGGAGATATACACACACTGAAAATAGATGAGAACAAAAATATTGCAACAACTGTAAAATGAAAAATCATTCCACTTACGAATGCTGGCACTACAAGAGCAGAAACACGGTACAATCCGGAAATCCTCGTAATAATCAAAACAAAAATAAAAAGAATTTCTCATCTTCATTATGTTATGAAAAGACCGAAACTCGTAGAGAAAATAAAATTCCAAACGAAAGAAAGTACGCAAATGATCAGACGCAAGATAAAGCATTAATCACCGAAAAAGTAGGCAAAAATAACTGGATTCTCGATTCAGGATCTACCTCGCACATTTGTAACGATAAAAGCCTATTTAGTAAATTTATTGATTATAATAAAACTTCAGTAACGATCGCGAATGGTAATAAACTGACAGCGTTAGGTTCAGGAGAAGTTTTTATAAAAACATCAACCCCCGAAGGAAAAGAAAAACTAACGAAATTACGCGAAGTACTTTATGTCCCAGACTTAGAGTCGAACCTAATTTCGGTTAGTAAAGCCGCTAAAAACGGGTGTAAACTAATCTTCGACGATAATAAATGCGATTTGATCTTTGATGAAGAAATATATATTAGGGCGAAAAATGAGAAAAATTTATACATTATTGAGGAAATGGACGATGTGGAAGCACCACAAAATTATGTAAACATAACGTATAACCGTGACAGCAAACGATGCATAGATCTCTGGCATCGCAGACTCGGTCACAGAGATTATGACGCGATTAAATCTATAATAACAAATCAACTTGCGGACGGAATAAAGATAGGAAATTGTAAACATAAAAATAAAACATGCGTAACTTGTATCGAAACTAAATTAACTAACATGCCGTATCCTAAATCAGCAACAAACCGAGCTACTAATATTGTGGATTTGATCCAAATTGACGTATGTGGTCCTCTAGACACACCGACTTTAGGCGGAAAAATTTATTTTATGACTCTTATTGATGATTATTCCCGATATACTACGATATATTTATTATCTAAAAAGAGCGAAGTTGCTGAAAAGATAAAAGAGTATATAACGATGATATACAATCAGTTCGGTAAAAAACCTAAGGAAATTAGATCGGATAACGGTCGTGAATATGTAAATCAAGAGATAGATGAATACTTAAAACAGAACGGAATTTTACACCAATTGACTGTCCCGCATAATCCGAACCAGAATGGAGTTGCGGAGAGAAAAAATAAAAGTTTATTAGATATGACTAGAAGTATGCTATCACAAGCAAAATTAAGCAAACATTTTTGGGGTGAAGCCATAAACACCGCAACATGCTTACAAAATCGACTCCCAACTAAAGCAAATAACAATAGAACACCTTACGAATTATGGAAAGGAATTAAACCGAATTTAAAACACTTAAGAACATTCGGTTGTAAAGCGCTATTTTACGTCGATAATGTAAATAGAGGAAAACTTGACAACAGGGCTCAAACCGGAACGTTCGTAGGCTATGACACACGATCGACTGGTTATAGGATTCACACACAAGGAAAACAAATTAAAATAGCGAGAACGGTGAAATTTCTTGAAAATGAAAATGTACACTCAGAAAACATTGAGGAGATACAAAACACCACAAAAACATCCGATGATAATCTTTTACCTAATAACACGAAATATCGACAAGCCACAGGCACATTACTTTACATATCAACAATCACGTGTCCTGACATATCTGCCGCAGTCAACATACTATGTCGTAGAAACGAAACACCACGCCAAAAGGACTGGCCAGCAGTGAAAATAATCATTTCATACCTTAAAACTACAGAAAATTTGAATTTAACTCTTAGCGCAAACAGCAAGCCCATCCTAACAGCATACGACGATGCAGACTAGGCTGGTGACTTGAAAACACGTAAATCAACGTCAGGAAATCTATTCATTGCTAGGAAAATCACCGATTTACTGGATTACAAAAAGGCAAAATTGCATTGCACTTTCGTCAGCCGAAGCTGAATACGTTTCAGCTAGCAACGCAGCACAAGAATTAAGTTGGATAACAAACTTGCTTAGCGACCTCAACATTCCACAAAAACTACCAATCACGATATTTGAGGATAATATGTCCTGTATAAAAATGACTGAAAATGATAAAGATACTAAGCGATTCAAGCATATCGACATACGTTTCCACAACATCAAACTGATGAAAGAAGAAGGAAAAATTGATTTACAATACTGCCTAAGTGAAGAAATGACAGCCGACACTCTCACGAAACCCACTCCCAAACCCGTGTACGAAAAACACCGTAAGAAACTGAACCTTCAACCATATCCCACACAGGAGATTACGGGGGAGTGACGGAGAAACCTTTTTATGCCGTTAATAATCTCCACGTGTCGTGAACGAACGAAAGAACACTTAGAACATGTTAAAAACCAGACCCCAATTAACTGTAAGTACTTCAAGTGATAACCGCAGCTGCAAACCAAACCATAGTGAATAAAACCAGAGACTGTCGAAACTGATCAGCTGAGAAATTCTGCAGACCTCCCTACTTCAACCTACAGCTGATGCCCCGCGCTAGAACTCAATAACAATCTCTCAGAATCTAAAATGTCGTCGAACAGTTAAGACGCCCTTGTAAATATCCCAAATAAAATGTAGAATTGGAGCACTTTTATGCAGTCTCCAAAACGCGATTTAAATGTGTATATAAAGCCAAGAATTACAATAATAATATTATATTCAAAGAAAAATGGATCTACTTCTTACTTCACGCAATATTACTTTCTTCTAATAATGTTGTTTATTACTCCCATACAGCGACACTTCAATGAATCAAAAGGATAAATATCAGTGCATTATTGTGGATATTACTTTGCGCAAAAGCAGTTCTCAGGTAAGCTGAACAAACCTTTTTTACCATTATCGAAAGATGAAAATGTATATTAAAATATGAAGACAATGAATAACAATTTATTAAGATAGAAAATTAATTATGCTACCGACGGTTCCCATAACACAAACTAATCGTATGTGTCAATCCCAAAACGTTCTTCTATATCTCACACAGGTTTCGCATACACTAAAAACTAATCAGCACCCATTTATATATCACGGTCTAACTGAATCTAAAGTTTTATTCAATTCCGTGCATTCGTTCTTGAGATTGGACTATAATCGTGTCAATCCTAGCAGCGCCACCTGTTGGGAGATTTAGACCAAAACCTAATCCACAACAACTTATGTCAACGTCTAACGGAACCTGAAATTGGATGAAATTCCGTGCATTAGTTCTTGAGATAGAGCTATTGCGGTAATCTCGAAAAATGCTGCCTAGCAGCGACACCTGCTGGGCGATTTTCACCCAAAACGAATCAGCTCCCATTTATATCAGGGACTCACTCAATTAAAGTTTTATTAAATTTCGTGCATTTGTTCTTGAGATAGAAGACCCACAACATTTTTGTCACATACACACAGACATTTTCTAAAAACAGTCCAGTCGTGTTCAGGACCTTCTAAAAACGTATAAATTCGTCGAAAACAGGAAGTCGAAAATGTTCATGAATCCAATACTTTCTTCTTGTAAAAGTAGAAGAAAATACAGGGTGTTTCACAAAGGACACCTAACTTTAAAAATCAATAACCCGGAAACGGTGATAGATAGAAACATGAAACCAGTGGTATGTTTGTTAAAAAAATCGTAAGAATCTTATACGTAAATCTCAAAATTTAGTCTAAAATAGCACCGATAGATGGCGCTGAGAGCGTTAAGAATCCTTCTAAAGAGAGTTCAGAAGCATAGAAAGACGAGTCGTCAAAGATTTCGTAGAGTGAAAATAATTCCGAAACTGGTGTATACCGTGAAGGAACGTGTGTACCACCGATTAAATCAGAGTTCTACTGCCACAAGGAGAAGTTTTCAAATGCCATTTCAAGTCGCAAAAGACCCAGATGGAAAAACAATTCGTGAGCTTTTCAAAAAAAATCAACAGACAGGTAACGTGGCCGATGCGAATTATTTTCACAATACGAAAATAGCGGTCAGATTTAATTGGCGAAATCTTCGACGGCTAGTCTTTCTATGCTTCTGAACTCTCTTTAGAAGGATTCTTAACGCTCTCAGCGCCATCTATCGGTGCTATTTTTAACTAAATTTTGAGATTTACGTATAACATTCTTACGATTTTTTTAACAAACATACCACTGGTTTCATTTTTCTATCCATCACCGTTTCCGGGTTATTGATTTTTAAAGTTAGGAGTCTTTGTTGAAACACCCTGTAAAAATGAGTTGCTTTTAAAAACAGGTACCAAACCTGAACATGCACGTCCATCCATTATTGTTCATATAAGGCAGTACTGCAAACGAATTATTCGTGTGTCAATGAACGATGAATGCTATGTACACTCTATTCGATATCCATTTCAAAAAAGGAATGAATGAATGTTTGAAAATCATTCAAATACACTGCGAATGATGTAAACTGTAATAGAACGAAATTATTTTGAGCGTCTCTGTAAGCGATACACGCTTCATTTCCAATGCCTAAACCTCAATCCGTGTGTGACAAACCGAATTCCTAAACACTTTCTTTGTTGAAAAGGATAACTTTGGTAGGTATTAACTTTGCCCTTTAATTTTTGTTACAGAAGAAAGTTTTGTGATGGTATTGGTTTATTTTCCAAAATATTATAGGGATGTGGAATACATTAGTTTAGTGTAATCTTTATAGAAATTTAATTTGGTTTAATAAATCACACAGATATATTTTTAAAAATATACTTTTTTTATTTGTAGAGCTTTAGAATTGTGATTTTCTTTTACTGGAAATAAAATCTGAGTATAAGTAACTGTGCTTTATGAATGTACGCTTGTAGGATAATGTTGCTTCAGAAATATCGGCATGTTTTGCAGAAATTCAGTCGGGCCGGGAAGTGTCCATTATGTTTTTGTACGGACCGGGCCTGAAAATGTCGGCGAGTGCAGACCTCTAACCAATATATCTAAGTTAGTTTCAATGTTTTTTAGCACTTTCCAACCTAGTTGAAAAGTGCTTATGACTTCGGTTTGTCTGTCCGTCTGCCGTCTGTCCGTCTGGCCGTCTGCCGTCTGGCCGTCTGCCGTCTGTCCGTGCTCTAACTCCCGTAAATATGCTCGGATTGCTCTGCAATTTTTATATGTTATTGTCGTTATCTATAGCATGTTCCCTATTTCAACGGAAGTGTGTAGCACTTATACTTTTTTTACAGGGACACTCAAAAGAATTCCGTTACATTGCGGTCTATGGGGAAAAATCATTTGCGGTTTATTTAAATAATGTTTCACTATTTTAAACACATTGTAATTTATATATATTACTAAGGTGCATTAGAAGAAGCTTAATATGGAACAGGGTGTGCATAGCACTTATAGTTACTTTACAGGGACAGTAAAAATAATTCCGTTACATTACGTCTATGGAGAAAAATCGTCTGCGGTTTATTTAAATAATGTTTCACTATTTTAAACGCATTGAAATTTATATAGATCACTAAGGTGCATTACAAGAGGCTTACTACGGAATATTGTGTGTATAGCAGTCATCGTTCATTTACAGGGACACGCAAAAGAATTCTCTACTGTCTGTTAACAATAATTCCTGGAAGTGCGTTTTAAGTTATTGAACGCGATTTTAATTTTAACTGGCTTTTTGTCTATTACGTGGTGTGTATAAATTCTGTAGATCCTATACAGGGCAGCACAAAAGTTCGCGAACACATTTCTGTTTATTGACAAACTCCAGACGGAGAATTTTAAACTGTGCTACGCGTTTCCTAAGTGAACTAAAATTATCATCCTATGTAGTATATATACAAATCTATAGATCCGATACAGGGCTGAATAAAAGTATTCGGATATTTTTCCGAATATTGTATATGTTGGAAATTCCTGAAATTATGTTTTTAAATATGTTATGCGTTTTCTAAATTGTTTACTTAGATGTTAGCTTTTAGCTTATTAAACGGTATGATTTGTAAAATTATTTTGGAAGCGTTGGAAAGTGCTATATAATCTATGCTTGACGCATGATTTTTCGTTCTTGTTTAAATGCTTCTTTCAGCCAGTGTCCCATAGCTACTGAATATAGGTTTCTTTAATAAGTTTCAAAACATTCTTTACTGAATTTCAACTGATCTTAGATATAAAGAAACAAGCAGTCTTATGCCCAGTCAGTCTTTTTTACATAATTCTGAAATGTGTCGGGCATCAAAGCTTAAAAATTTTTAAAAATTGAGCCTTTATGTGACTTTGAGAAGGTCGATCGAAGTCATTTCCTCTAGAAAAGATTTTGTATGAAAGCTTTGTATATTTTTCGTCCTACCGCTGTAAAATTCTGAGAAAAATCCGAACAACCTTTTTACTAATATTGTAATGTGATTACGTTCTTCCTATAGTAATTCTCCGAAGGATTCGTTGTTTCTTTGGGCGTTTTATTACAATATTCAGTTCGCCCATTGAGACATACGAATGTGTCTCACTCTACCCACCCCTACATATGTCTGGTTGTCGGCAACTTTCAAGTTCTCATCCCTTACGATCATCTTCGCTCACCTCCCGTAAAGCTGACATCAAGCCGTCCATAGTGATACTTGTAATGAGAGTAAAAAATTCAGGTGGTACGGCAATTACCTATAGGTGCAAAGTAATAAATAATAGAGATTCGGACTCAAAATTTGAGGTGTTTGTTGCGAAAAGTGAGAAAAACTGGAGTTGGAACATATGCTATTCAGGGGATAAAAGGAAGAAAAAAACAATGATAACTTTATATAAACCAGAAGTAGGACAAAAAACGAAATTTCGAAGTAAATTGTACAGCTTCCATTATAAAAAAAAACATAGGCTTAAAAGTAAGTGATAAAGATGTAAAAGGTGTGGCCATCTACAGCATTTGTTTATTGTTTTTGTTGATATTCTCAAACACAAATTCGGTTTTTTACTGACATATTTACAAAATTATTATTATTCATATACATATAAGAATACAAGATCATTAGTGTAGTCTGGGTTTTAAGCGTCCAGAGCAATTCAAAAATTTGAGCTCCCACCCTAGAGACTACTGTTTCTTATACTGTAATTTTTAACACAAAGTCGTTTTGGAGCGCCTAAAAAATTTAGCGCACTGGAGAATTTTTGAGATCCTGCAAGAATTCCACTTAAAATAACTCCACTTTTCAAACAACCCACTTAAATTTTTGGTTCGGTTCCACCTAGAGTTTTGTGCGGTTCGGGTTGTCTCGATCCGAACCCGAAAATTCCATCGGAAGTAAAACCGAAACCAGACAGCCGAAACCGAAATGAAAAAAAATTAATCCATATTTTAATAGAATTATAAAATGTAGTCTACAATTATACTTCTAATATCAATTTGATATTTTATATAGAGAAATAAACATATAGTATATGCTCATTAATATTCAAGTACTGTAAAACATTTAAATAACAGACACCTCGCGTCGCCGAATTGTCTCTTATCCGGAGATGTACGCTATTCAGAGGTAAAAATAGGCAAATATTTGTGTTGGGGAGTGACCGTATCGAGGTCTTACTGTGCATGCTATTGCTTCTGAAATGCTGACAAATTCCACGGTTTCGAGGTGTTCGCTATGCAGAGGTTTTACTATATAAAAGGTTTAAAAAGTATTGGGTAAGATCGAAAAGGGTTTCTTCTTTTTAGGTAGGTTTCGTAAGAAATACCACCTATTACATTCTCCCCTAAGTTGGAATTTCTGAAAAATATTTGCAGATCTTACGCCGATCATGACTCCCAGAACCCAAAACCACCTCCAAGTCAAAACTTTATCTATCTATCTATCTATGTCACTTTTTTATGGACACGATAACTTCCATAATTCTGCACACATCTCTTCCAAACGGATACATAAAATCAAGGAATATAAAATCTCGGTCAAGTTCGGGAATGGGCAAAATTGAACCGGGGCGGGGGCTTTTTGTGAAAACAGTAAAAACCCATAACTGCTTATTTACGATACGTATCAAATCCGTTTAAAGTTATTATGACTTCTAGGAAAAGGGCCGAAAATGGATGTAGGACAGATTTTTGATAGTATTAAAAATGGCCCCAACAGGGGAAAAAAAAGGGGTTTTAGAAGGAAAAAATTCATAACTTCGTCCTTTCACAAGATATCCAATCGGCTTGAATTTATTATAAATCCTCTTAATATTATCTAAAACTTTTATAATGACAAGTTTTTATTGGACCAACCATTACAGCAAAAAAACTTATAAACAAAAGAATCCCTGCCTGCTCCGCCTACAGACAAGGTAGATTTCGAAGTGGGCGGTTCCAACTGCCGCATCATGGCAAAAAGGTCATTTCTTCCGCAATTCCCAACAAACAGGCGCCCCACGGTCTGCGTCTTCGAAATCTACCTGTACTTGTAGGCCGAGCCGTCAGGGATTTATTTCTCTAAATAAAGCTTTCCGCTTTTTAGGAGCGTCTGTTAAGAAAATTTTACTGATACGGCACACTTCGTTATGAAACCTGTCGATTTCGTTTTAGTAGGATTTAAAACGAATCTCTCCTTCAGTTCTGAGGAGGAAATAGCTAAGACCTGAAATTCGCTAAAGTGGGCATATTTAAATCTGGTTTTAAATGCCGAAAATACCCATCCTCGACTCCATTAGTTAATACAAAAGCCGTCAAACACGAGCGAATACTTTAATAAGAAAAACAACGCAGCGTGGACGCTTTTTTCTTTTCCTTCTTTCAGACCTTTTTTTAGAGGATGAAATCTGTTTTAATGAGAGGTAGGTCTTTTTCTTTCCACAGTCAGTTTCATAGAAGACAAGAAAAACAAGTTGGAAATGGTACGTCAAACGTGACGAATGAGGTGCGTTCGTACTATAGCTAGTCATGTAAATATTTAGATCTTGATGATTTTTAATTCTGTGAAATGAATTCTATCGTCTGCAGATTCATTTCTGTCATAAAATAAGTATCTCGCTCGCTCGACGACTAAACCTAGGAAGCTCCTCCGATTTCTTTTTTTAAAAATTCAAATTTCTTAATGAATATTTTCATTAATATCGTCTAAAGTTTTGATTCTATTTTCCTAAAATTGGAAATGTCTCGACAAAATTCTGCAAAGATTCTGTAGCTTAAATTTCAAACCATTCGCTTGGGTAGTTTTTGCGTTGTTCTACACTGAGACGGTCGGACCAGATGACGACAGTAGGTGCTACGTATTTATACATACTATTTTTATACGTACTATATTTATACGTAAATATTTTTACGCACCTAAAAAAGTGCCCAGTTAAACTGAAGGCATCGAGCTCACAGGCTATTCACACTCATTCTATATTATATACTCTTATTTCAAAGAATAATGCCCCCGAAAAGATAAAGGAATCGACAATAAATTAAAGGCAGGATTAGCCACCCGTTCCCCCCTTTACACTTAACCCATGAACCCCCAAAACGAATCAAGGAAGCGCCTTATCACAATGAACCTATATACAAAATTTGAAGCAAATCGGATCATTCTGCATGAAAAACCCATCTATCTAAATTAAGGGCGAGGATTAGCCCCCTTCCCCTTTATACTTAACCCCTGTACCCCCAAAATGAATCAGGGAAGCGCCTTATCCCAATGAACCTATATACAAAATTTGAAACAAATCGGATCATTCTGCATGAAAAACCCATCTATCTAAATTAAGGGCGAGGATTAGCCACCGCCACCCCCCCTTTATACTTAACCAATGAACCCCCAAAACAAATCAGGGAAGCGCCTAGCCTAGTCGGAATGAACCTACAGTCCCTGGTCAAATTATAAGACGCAGTTGTTTTTATTATAATTTATTAAATATCCGGAAAGATACATGAGGAATTATCCTGAAACTTCAGGAGTGTAAACAACATGATAAACGTGATATATTTCCGCGAAGATTTTTTCCCGAAACCCCATAAGGGGCCGTCAACAAATTGAATAAAAACGAATATCTTTTGGATAACCCTGTAAAAACTAATATTGCAAAAAGCATTCAAAGTGTAGATTATGATTAAGTGGCTTATTGTAATAATTTGGGTTCATTTTTATGAAGATAGCATGTATACTCGAAGAGAAATTCAGGTTTTTATAAAAACAGTCCCAAATTTTACCAAGTTTTTTGCTTATAATTTTCAGTTTTTAATATAAAAACAAGTTATTTTCAGAAAATATGACAAACAAAATTATACACAATACCCTGCAATCAGAATTTTAAAAAAATAATAATTGTATGAAAAATGAGTAGGCTTACTAAATATTGTTTCCCTGCGCAAGCGCGAATTCAATCAAAATATACTGTGCATAATATATTAGCTAAATGTATAGACCAACTTTTATGAAAGTCTCAAAAACATAGCTTGAAAATTCTGATAGTAATCGTCGATAGAATAAGCTCGAATTTCGCTGTTCCCAAAAGGAAGCAAAAAGATGAGGGGTTGTATCAAATATAGAATGAGAGACACTTCATTCTTATTATGTCTACTTTCATAAGCTAGTATATTTGGATACAACCCCTCATCTTTTTGCTTCCTTTTGGGAACAGCGAAATTCGAGCTTATTCTATCGACGATTACTATCAGAATTTTCAAGCTATGTTTTTGAGACTTTCATAAAAGTTGGTCTATACATTTAGCTAATATATTATGCACAGTATATTTTGATTAAATTCGCGCATGCGCAGTGAAACGATATTTAGTAAACCTGCTCATTTTTCATACAATTTTTATTATTATTTAATTCTGATTGCAGGGTATTGTGTATAATTTTGTTTGTCATATTTTCTGAAAATAAATTGTTTTTATATTAAAAACTCTGCAAATTATAAGCAAAAAACTTGGTAAAATTTGGGACTGTTTTTATAAAAACGTGAATTTCTCTTCGAGTATACATGCTATCTTCATAAAAATGAACCCAAATTATTACAATAAGCCACTTAATCATAATCTACAGTTTGAATGCTTTTTGCAATATTAGTTTTTACAGGGTTTTCCAAAAGATATTAGTTTTTCTTCAATTTGTTGACGGCCCCTTATGGTTTTTCGGGAAAAAATTTTCGCGGAAATATATGACGTTTATCATGTTGTTTACACTCCTGAAGTTTCAGGATAATTCCTCATGTATCTTTCCAGATATTTAATAAATTATAATAAAAAACAACTGCGTCTAATAATTTGGCCAGGGACTGTATATACAAAAATTGAAGCAAATCGGATCTTTCTATCAACAGTTATCGCGTTACGTACATACAGAAACTACGGTCACATTAACTCTCTGCCTTTGATAGCCCATGAAGCTAAAAAGAAAATTTAGGTGCTTTTTAAGTCGACAGTAGAATTTGAAAACTACATGTTTACACGTTTAATGGATTCACTTGAAATTTGGCATAGTTGTTAAGAGCAGGCTAGCTACACACTGATGGAAGTTGCCAAGAATTGTAAAAGTGAATTGAATGTAGAAGAAGAAAAATATATTTTTGTAACGATGGTTTGTTTTTTCTAAAAAATGAGCTGTCTATTTCCCTAAGCACTTAAATTTCAAACCTGGAATGAAACGTTTCATGTTAATATTTATTTATTATTTGTATAGAGGATATATACAGTATAAATTTCATAATCGAGTTCGAGCCCGTCTGATCTCTATATTTGCGAATACAGACACTCCATGACTGAAAATTTTTACGTTTCCGCCGAAACAAATATCGTGCGAAATAGAAATCCTGTCGGATGAGACGGAAACCTCTAAAGGGAAATAGTTTCCCGGTTCCTAGCGATTTTGTTTTTACCGCTTTTACTAAACATTGTTGCGTAAAACTTATTAAAATGGAATCCTGTTTTAAACGTAAAAATTCCATAGTCTCTATACCGAAGATACAATGTCATTATAACTGCTCAAACGTAAACATTCCATAGTCTCTAAGAAAGATACAATGTAATTATAATATAACTGCTCAAACGCAAACCTCTCTAAAACGGAATTTTGTTTCGGTTTCGGTCCCTAGCTATTCCACTTTTGCAGATTTTACTGTATAAGATGAATGAGTTTATGGAGTAACAGTTAAACCTTTCGTGACGGACCGAACGAGGTTCATACTATGAAAATTGGGTCCAAGGGCTTTCTAATGATATATCACAGGATGGGTGTCGGAAAAAGTTTTAAAAGTCCCTCCGGGTGCAAATTGGGGGGAGAGGGAACAGTAAGTATATAAAAACACACATTTTAAGTATCAAGCGTTGTGAAATGAAACATTTTAGAAACGTGAGGTTTCTCTTTTCTTTCTTTTGCATTGAACCAGACAGGAACGCGTGGTTGGGTAAATATATTATATGTAGAATGCTTAAATTTAGTTCAGTTAGGAAACGCAATAAACGATGAAAACGGAAGGGATATTTTGTGCTACCCACACCAAAAAAAAAATAGATAAATTCAAAAAACGCGTACCGCTACAGAAAAAGCATTTTCAGTCATTATTGTTAACAGACAATATTTTAACCAAATTCTTTTGTGCGTCCCTGTCCATAACCGATGAATGCTATACACACAGTATTCTATAGTAAGGCTCTTGTAGTGCACTTCAGTGATATATATCCATTTCAATATGTTTGAAATATAGTATAACATCATTAAAATAATCCACAAAGACCCATAGACCGTAATGTAATGAAATTATTTTGAGCGTCCCTGTTAAGTAACTGCAAGCACTTCATTTTCAATACCGAGCATGCCATAGTGAGCATCCATAATATACAGGACCCATTTTCCAAAAAATTGTGTTTATTAAAGTACATGAACCATCTTTATACCCATGAAAAGAGGACGTTTCAAAGTTTTTTTTTAAGACATTCAATGTGTCCACCGTCAAACATCTACGCGATAGCCACACTCATACAACTGACAGTGAAACGACCTCTACCGGCCGCCTCTGGAACCATCACCGCTTTGAAAGCCGTGCACTCAGTAACAGCAGATACGCTTTCTCGTGTGTGGGACGCTATCGCGTAGATGTTTGACGATGGACACATTGAATGTCTTAAAAAAAAACTGTGAAACGTCCTCTTTTCATGGGTATAAAGATGGTTCATTTTGGATTGGTATTTTAATAAATACAATTTTTTGAAAATGGGTCCATCATTTAGAATAACCCTGTATATCAATTGCCTGACAATCCGAGTATTTTTACGAGAGTTAGAGCACGGACAGACCGAATTCATAAACACTTTTCAATTATGTTGGAAAGTGTCTAAAAGTAAGTTCGATCCCCTCTCATACCTATTTGTGAACAGCACAAATGGGTCAGTTTGGGTTTGCGAACAGTCAATCCCCATCCGTGTCTCAATTAGCTTAACCCGTCAAAGACCAGCGAATACATTAATAAGGAAAACACAATCCTTTCTTTTCCTTCTTAGAAAAAAAAGAATGATCCGTGCAAAATTTAGAAGATCAAATCTCTTTTAATTAGCTAATTCTTTTCTCTACTTCAAACTGTGCAAGTCGTTAAAAAATAGATCCCCCTTTTTTTTTAAGCCAAGGAAATACAGTTGCACAGAAAATAGCCATAGTTGACCCAATAACGCATCGACTATAGAGTAGCTGGATGCCTCGCTGTAGCAGAAACGATATACAATAAAACCTCCTAAGATGGAATTTAGGGGAAAATACGTTTTAGACAGAGTATCCTTTTCGTCGGAACGAGAGAGGATTCCATTCTAGACGTCAGAGATTTTACTGTTATATTTAGATTTGTATAATAATACTATAGCGGAACCATTAAAATACAACAATAACAATGACGGAGCTTTGTGCATTCTCGACCCGAAATCGATAACAATTAGAAACAAGAACGTTACTTTGACTCAACCATAGTAAAATTTCTCACCTTTATAAATGAGCCAGGATTTTATTCGAATTGCAATGCATTTAATAAGTAGTTTACACATGTTTTATTTTCTATTTTATATTATGCATATCCATGATGGGTAAGTATTGCGGTGGCTCCCAACGACTAGTTTATTTGCTTATAAAAAGGAAGTACACGTGCATAAATTTATCTTTTGCAAATAAAATACGTCCGAAAAGCCACGTGTCTTAATATGTTTCATCGTTTCTCTTTTCTCTGCAACAATTGGAGTTTTTTTTAAATTTTTTATCAATGAATCTCAAAAAATGAATGACTCACTGCACAGCCATCTAACCAACAATGTACATGTACCAAAATGTATTAATATCTTACATTATAACAAATGTACATTGTTGGTTAGATAACAAAGTTACATTGATGGTTAGATGGAGTGATCCTGCCCGGAATGGTTACCAACACTTCACTGTAAAAAACATTTCCTGAAAAAAACGGAAATTGTACTGGCAATCGAGCAGCCAGTACTATTTCCGTATTTTAACAGGGAAAAAATATCCGTAAATTCCAGGAAATTTTCCGTGATTTCTGAAATATCCGTTTTTAAATTTCCGTTTTATAACAGATATATTCCGTATTTTTTAGAAATTTTTATACTGTTAAAACAAACAGTATAGGATAAAAAAAAAAGGTTACTTTGCAAAGAAAAACCTTATAAAGGACAGATATACTGCACTGTTAAAAATTTGCAGCAAACTGTCCAGTCATTTGACCGTTTTTGTTTAAAACGGTTATATAACCGTAATTTAACTATATTCTGACCGTATTATTGCTCATTTTATGGTCAGAATATAGCTAAATTACGGTTATGTAACCGTTTTCTAGAAAAACGGTCAAATGACTGGACAGTTTGCTGCAAATTTTTAACAGTGTGCTTTATTTTTTTTTTTAATATCATTTCTGAGTGAGTTTTGTGTAAATAACCACCCATTGCCTCGATGAGAATCGAACCCGCAATCTTTCGCTTACTGAACCGGAGGTCTCGACCACGACGCTAAGACTTGATATTCCAGTTTCTCAAATGTTGCAACGTATTTCAGTCCCTTTTTATAATGCAAATACTTGAAGGTTCCATGGATTTTTTTCAAGAGTTCGAGCGTTTTTAATATTTTCTTTTCATAGTTTTTCTTTATTATTTGATGCCTTATAACAAATAAACCAGATAAATTTTTAACTTATTATGTATTATAGGCGTAAAACATTTTATTAAGAGACATTGTATTAAGAGTCATTGTATGATTGCATCCTTTTGTAATAGTACAACATTTTCTTTTTTTTTGAACATATACTTTTTAAAATTATTTGACTGATGATCTATTTATCAATTCCAATAAAAACAATAATTATCTGAAGGAGACATATTTATTACATGCTATTAAAATAACTTTTCGTTATCTCTTATTTTAAAAAACTTACGTAAATAAACAATTTTATAATAAATTAAGTTATTATATTTGAGCTATGCTGATAACTTTTGTGTACGGTTCTGTCAAACTGAATAGTTTAATAATATTAAAACAAAAAATTGATTTTTAAAGAGAATTTCGAAATTAATGATCTTGTGATAGGTAAGTTTAAATTTGAACTTATTGATTTAGTTTAAATTAATTTAGTTCAATTTATTAAAAAATTATAAGCTAAAGAAAAAAATTATACAGTTAATAAAATTATAACCTTAATTTTTATAAAAGTAAAGAAAAAATATTAACTATTTTTATAAATTTAAGGAAAAAATTATAAACGTTGTAAAATTATAATTTATAAAATAATAAATTTTAGTTTAATTCATAAATTTATAAGCCAAATCAGTTTAGTTTAATTCAGTTTACATAGCGATAACTTGCAGAGATATTATGTAAGGAAACCTTTAAATAACCCAATATTGCCTCACGTTAGAAAAGTTAAAATAAAATTTAAAAAATTAGTGGGAAAAAAGTCCTAATTTTGAAGCACTATCAATAAAAATAAAAAATAGATTAAAAAAAATTTCAATTTCTAAATATTTCATTAAAAAATATAAATATTACTATTATTTTTACAAAAAATTACTGTCCAGACATGGCCCCGGTTAGAATGGGCCAGCATGTTGAGCCGGGTCAGGCCTGGATCCTTGAAGAACTCTAGTAAATACAACAATCTTAATTCCCATTTCAAACAAGGCGATTTCTGTACGCATAAACCTCTAAAAGTTATTTACGGAAATTGTACTGTTTTGAAAGAAATACGGACAATTTACGGAAAACTTTCTGCATATTTACGGATTTGAAATCTCCTTTACGGAACTAATCTCATTTACGGAAATTGTACTGTTGTTTTGGAAAAATGAAACTTCTCCGTGAAATTTTACGAAAAATCTCTTGTATTTTCACGGATTTTTTTTTTTTTTTTTTTTTTTTTTTTAGAGTGTTGTATTTTATTAAAAGCAGACTGTGTTATACATTTTCCATCTTAATTTTATTTAGTAATACTAAGATATATTTGTAGATCATAAATAAATTTATATACAGAGCTATGCAAAAAAATGGATGTATTGTCGTGTAAGATTGGTAATTTTTCATTAAATATTAGCTTAATATTTGGTGTAAGTAGTTCATGAACACTTAATATTTTTTAGATGCTACAAATAAAACGCATGTCTAGTATATAGTGGTATAAAAAAAGATTTTTATATAAATAAATAAATATATATATAGATATGTATTAATCCATTTTGAAATGTCTGATGTCGTATAAGTCACGCATGGATGCATTTTTATTAAAACTTAAGTTTGAGACTGTTCTGGGAACTCTTTTTACTTCTCATCCCCGCGAAAGTATAATTTATCTTTGACTGAGATGCGTTTTTGATGACATTGGAAATTGGATTGTTCAGAAAATAGGTTAAAATGAATCATGAATCACTTTTACAGGTAAATAAGACGAATCACCTCTATGGTTTTCCACGCATGATTGTCAATTGTGGATACGTGGTTCCACAACAACATTAGCTTTGATCGATATAAATGTTACACCCTCAGAATTGGACAGGTGGAACAAAAAAGCCAACGTCATTCTCACGCAATTTAGTATTATTATTTATCTTATGTTTTTTGTCGTTTATATTTTGGGAATGTTTACGACGCCATTGACTAAAAGTCAATTTTGATTAATTTGAAGATTTTTAAACATAACTTAAATTTTTTATAAGCTTTACTTTTGATATTTTTTATTATTTTTTATTATTATTATTTTTTTTTTATTTTTTTTTTTTTTTGTTGTTGTTAACTTATAATTTTCATAAACTTATAATTTTGTAAACTTTTATTTAATTATAATGAATAGAGGAATTAATTATTTATTTTGTTAACTTTAAATTTTTATTATTTTAAATTTAAAATAAATAATATTCTAAAAGGTTTTATTATTTATAATAATTGAATGAAACATTCGTAGCGTAATTGGTAGAAGGCGATCTGTTTTTTCATTAATTTTCGGTTTCACAAACGCTCAATAACACTGAATAAACCTAGACAAACCTTTAAATACACTTTCAGAGGTATGAAGTCATGACATAAAATAACATACAAATCATTGTGTCTTGATTTCATTTTGTCAACCACAAGACTATTAAACACTATCTTCTAAAATAAGTTCGAACTATGTATGGCAGGACCAAGAATTAAATCGGTCTTAAAAATTTCCATCAAACATTTCTTATAATGTTTAAATCCGTAATGTGTTTCGTATATATATATATATATTTGTTAAATTGCATGAAATTTAAAATCTTTCATTTTACTAATATGCATATTTCCATTCAATAGGTGAATCTTTTTGCAATAGTTAAAATTTTTATTTTGTGTTAAGTTATATAAAAACATAAATTCTAACTGTTCGCTTAAAAGTTCTACTAAATGATAAACTAATAAATACACACACATACATTTTGTAAGTTACTTCCACACGGAAACTCCACTCTTTATAACACATATACCTTCTTTTGCTTTTTTAACTTTTTATAAACTTTATTTTGTTAAACTTTATTTTGTTAAATTTTATTTTACTTTATTTTTTTTCAACTTTTACTTTATAACTTTTTTTTGTTGTTGTTTACTTTTATTTTAAAACTATATTTTTGTTAACTTTGATAAGTTTTAATTTAATTAACTTCTAAATTTTTTAACCCGTTTTTTTTTCTTTCAAACGTGAATATTTTTATTTCAATAAAATTTTTGTAATAGATGAATTTTTTTTAATTGGATTACATAACTTCACTTAAAAGTTCTACTAAATTATAAACTAAAAAATTCACTCATAGACACTTTGCAAAAATAAACATACATAACTTAATCAAGCACATTTTATTTTTAGGTCTTAAACAATTCATTACATTTTTCATAGTTTCAACAATTCATCATAGTTTGCTCATTAATCTTACATAAAAAGTGCTCACTAACATTATAAACTCCGTTTCGAAACGTTGAAGTTACATAATCGAAATATACGAGAATTAACAAAGCTTCCCCTAATTGATTAATTTTTTCCCTATTATTAAATGCGAAACAGGAGTGAAGGCTTTTACTCGAATGTCGTAGTGCACATCCATGACATTCATATAATCGGTTAAGTATTGATAACATATTATTCTCGATACACGTGTTAAGTTTATACTTTAACACCTGTTCATTTTCTGTACATATATTACTAACCAACATTTCTTTTTAATTAGAGATGGTAAAAGTTTTGTATACATATGTTGTAAAAGTGCACTATTTAAATGAGAGGTACATTCTTTTAATTTTTCCAGTTGATGTCAATATAAGAAGTCAATATAAGAATAATTCTTTAAATTTTTAATTCGCATCGTAGAATTTTGATTTAACACTACAATCATGTTATTAGAAACAAAGGACGTACTTTTGTATCTTAAATTAAATGCAATGAGTTTATATTGAAACTCAAACCAGCTAAGGAATATCCATATTAACCACGCGGTTTGTCGGGATTTCTTCATTCTCATAGGTATTTGAATTTTCCATGGGTTTTTCTAAACGTAGACGTTTTGAAGGTGAAAGTACTTCTTTGTGAGATCTTTTCTGCATATTAATGACATAAAATATTTTTAATCAGTATTCCACTAACTGGTGTAATCTCGATAAAAGTCAATAGTAAACTGGTTGTATTCCGTGAAAACATTTACTTATCTAGATTAAAAGCAGCCACAGTTATAGTTAATCATTTAAATTACATAAAGGTTAAAGATCAAATGTTTACTTATTATCTATAATAAATACAGTGACGGTTTAAGTTAAACAATTTCTTAACTATGTTAAATATTGTAATGTTAACTGTGGGGTGGAAATTATCAAAACATGCAATGTCATTGTTTAAAAGGAGAGAAAAATTAAACTTTCTTATCAAAAAATAAGTTTAATACCTATTCAAATAAAAATAATAATTTTTTCTTAAAAAGAGATTTCATTTAACCAAAAAGTGTTAACTTTAAAGACTACAATTTAAAAAAATTTACCTACTCATAAATATAAGTTCACTTTTTTTTCTAGAAAATAAAACTTCAAAGATTGATTTCATAAATAAATAAAAATAAAAAAAATAAATAGACATGTGAAATAAAAACAGATATGTGATATAAAAACAAATACTTATTAAATAAATACATTTCTATGTTAATTTATAAATATATTGTTTAAATGGTTAATTTAAAAGTCCATATTCATAGTTTCAAAACATAAATGAGTATAATTACATGAACATTGCTTGAATAGGTTTTTTACAAATTCAGTCACATTGAAATTTAGCAGTACACTCTCATTACACCAATTATATTTTCTACGCAAACTATAACTATCACACTCGTGTTTCATATTAATTGGTTCTTCGATTGAACATTGATAGCAATCAAACACGCGAGAAACGGATGACTTTAACTCGTCATCGAGACATGTTAACCCTTTAAGACCTGAAGAGTTTTGGTAGAAATTAAAAGCATATAAAAATTCTATTTGATTGAAAAGAAATGTTTAAAAAAAATTACGTTGTCAAGTTATGTCAAGGGGGGTCTACACAATTGTGTGGTACAGGCTAAGCTTTAAATCACAGGGAAAGAGGAAATTGTTTTTTTTTCTTAGGATTACCTACACAATTGTGTAGGCTCGGTCTTAAAGGGTTATGAAGTAGTTCAAAGTCTCTTCGATTGTGAGGTGGGTACATTTACATTTGTTTAAGTTTTCTAAAACCGAAACAGGAATAAGCTTAGTTAAAAGCGTCTCAATGAGACATTCGATAATTTTAAAGCCATTTTTCACTAGTTTCAAATATTGATCTTTTGTAAGCAGTAAAAAGCAGACTTTAAGCAAAATCCAAACTTTTTCGATTTGAATAATTTTTGCAGTATGCATGATTCCTTATTTACATAAGCAATTAGTAAGCCATTATTACATACGAATGTATCTTTTTCAACAAAATTAAATTTATCCAATCTCGATTCAAATTTGTCGAATGTTGCACATGATAATGTAATGCCTTCATTTGTGAGGGTAAGTTTACGACCGTTCTTTTCAAATTCTTCATATTTCTGTATGTGAACATAAAGCTCATAGTTCTTATTCATTTGTACTTCAGAAATCATTTCCTCGCCTAAATTCCAATGAGCAGGAGTAAAAACATCGAAAAATTTAAATATTTTACTAAACTGAGTGATGTCTGAAATTTCATATTTCGAACTGTTTCCCAAGAAAAGTTGATCAGATGGGTTAAGTTCTTTAGGTGAAAGATGAATTTTTCTATGTTTCACTAAGTCAGATCTATTATTAAATGTTTCAAAACAATCGTCACATTTACAGTGACTGGGTGACTGTCTACTTTTCCTTTGTTTTGGCTTGGAAGTGTTATGAATTTTCCCATGCTTTAATAAATCACTCTTTTGTGAAAATACTTCGCCACATAGATTACAATTATGAATCATAGGGGTCTTTGAATGAATCTTCATATGATTTAATAAATGATACTTTCTAGCAAATGTTTTTTCACAGACACATGCAAGAGATATTTTCTCCAGATGACATTTCATGTGAAACGTTAAGTTAACCTTTCGGGGAAAAGCTTTGTTGCAAGTAGAACACACAAAGGGTAACTTCTGTTTCTTTAATCCTGATGAGGTGGGTTTCACTTCACAATTCGAAACGGGTTCTTCTTTAGGCTGTATTAAAAATTCCATGTCATGGTCATTTAATCCTGGTGATGAGGGTTCACTCTTCACGTTAGACATATCATTAACACTTAACAAAGCAGAATCCATGACTCGTTCCGTAATCACTTAAATGTAAACTAACTTAAAACGAAAAAGTCCTTCCGGCCTGTACCGGGAGGAAAAGGTAGCTTTCCTATATCTCCGTTTTAAAATTTTAGCTAATGTTACACGAAAACAGCAAGTTAAAATGCAAAGAAACGTTTACAAAAGATTCGTTAATACTGAATTTGAACAAGAAATTCGCCAAATTATTGAGCAATAGCCAAATTGGCTTCATTTATGAAGACTTATTTTGGTTGCCAAATTTGGCGATATTTCGCCAATTTTGTCGCCAATGTCGCCAATGGCGCTAACGGATATGAATATATAGTTTTATGCGTATGATTGGGAAAATTATTACAACAATGAAAGAAAATAATTTGCGAGTAATCGCGTTAATGCGCTGTTTTGTTTCAAAATGTCAGCCACCCTAGAATTTCAAACTGCTCTATCGCAGCCATTTTTTAAGATAGATGTAAACCAAAAAATGCTCTGGAATCCTTGTATCAATGCCTAACACGTAATTAAAAAATAAATTTGAATTTTTAACTTTTTTGTATATTTATTTTAGTTTTAAATTTTTAAATGGCCGCCATCTTGAAACAAAATGGCGGACCAAGCTGGCCAACAAACTCGGTCGGGACATTGGTTAGCTTAATACACGAACCCGTTTATAGCGAACCCACATTTAACGAGATTCAGCATTTAGCGAGGAAAATGGAGTCTTTTGCTTGGTATAATGTTTATAAATATATTGAAATATACTCTTTTAGCGAGCAGAATTTTGTACTTTCCTCGGATTTAACGAGGGAAATAACTATGGAAGCATGAAAGAATTGCAGAAATAATGATTTTAAAAAAAGTAAAACATACAGTTTCCCTAGAATTTCCTAATCCTCTTGTAAAGGAAAAATAAGCATTCTTTAAAGTTATCCAACAACAGGTGCAATCATCAGAGACAGGTATTGATTCTTGGAAAAGAGGGGGTGTGAACTGGACGCCAGTCCTGTTGTCCTTTTCCAAGGAGGGTACGGGAAAGAATGAAAGAATCTTAACTCATAAAGAATGAGATTCCAAATCACTTGGTGCTTTACCGCGGTTAAAGTTGGTGGACACATGGGAGGGGGGATAGTGACGGCGTCAAGTGACGTCGTTCATGACGACTCCTCCTTTCAATGGCTTGATCTAATCTAAATCTGGTGTAATTACTAGTTTATGAACTACGTGTAAGAAAAAAATATTTTTGGCTTGTGCCTTTTCTTGAGAGCGTGTTTTTTATTCTGCTGTTTAAAATGTCGAAAAGAAAAGTTCTATCCGTAAGAGAAAAATGGAAATTATAAAACTCTTGGTGAAAAAAATGTTGCAATATGTAAGCAGTATGGACTTTCTTCTTCAAATGTGCCAACTCTTTTGAAAAACAAGGTGTCCTTAATGAAAGCAGATGAAGCGAATGTGACCGATTCCAAACGGTTGAAGAAGTGTGAAAAAGAGGACTTGGATGAAGCGCTGTTAAAATGGTTTGTTCAGCAACGGAATTCCTGTTTACCGATAACTGGGCCCATCATCCAAGCGGAAAAATTTGCAGCTCAGCTAGATTACCCAGAGTTTTCTTGCTCTAATGGATGGCTACATCGTTTCAAGCAACGTCATAACATCTGTGCAGGAAAAATCATCGGCGAAGCCTCCAGTGTGAACGACAAGGATGCGAAAGACTGATTAGATTGCACATGGAAAGATGTACGTGAAAATTATGCTGACGATAACATCTACAATGCTGATGAGGCCGGCGTCTTTTACAATCTAACTCCTTATCAAACGACGAAGTTTAAAGGTGAAAAATGTGTGGGCGGTAAGTTGCTAAAAAATCGCTTAACTGTGTTAATGTGTTGCAACATGTCAGGCAAAGACAAGAAAAAACTTTTTATCGTTGGTAAATCTGCAAATCCAAGATGCTTTAAAGGTGTAAAAAGTCTCCCAGTGACTTACAAATCGAACAAAAAGGCATGGATGACTTCTGAATTATTTTTATCTCATTTGCACGTGTGGGATAAGGTGCTTCAAAAGCAGAAAAGATAGATTGCACTCATCATTGATAATTGTTCGGCTCACCCGCAGATCAACAATTTAAACAATATAAGTAAAACTTGTTTAACTCAACCTCAGTGTTACAGCCTCTCGATCAAGGAGTTATAAAGATCAGGATCTTAAAATGTCTGTTCTTGACGCTGTACACCTGATGACAGATGCTTGGGGAAGTGGGACTCAATCTTGTATACAGGAAAGATGGATGGATTGACAGAAATGATGGTGACTTCGAAGATGAAGATGACTTGCCACCCTCAATCTGGTTGCAACAAAATAACATTGAGTTTTAAACATCGATGAGTACAATAACGTTGATGACGGTGTCTTAAAACCGGGCTTACTGAGGATATCGTCGTGGAAGTGGTAAAACCCCAAGAGCAGGAAGATGCAAGTGATAGTGACTCGGAAGAAGAAACTGTCCTTAAAACGCCGACACGTGATTGTGCTGAAGAATCATTACAAAATCTAGAACAGTTTTTTGAAGCAATGAAAAATACTGATGATGCAACATTTAATGCATTAAGTGTTTTAAGACGAAAATTGAATAAAACGAAATTTTGTAAACGCAAACAATCAACTTTAGATGAATATTTTTCCAATTCTCAATAAACATTACCGAGCAGTAATTCAAGTAAAGTTGTTTTTTATGTACATGCTATTAGTTATTAACTTGTATTCGGATTTAGCGAGCATTTTTCTGTGTCCCGAGCTCCTCGTTAAATGCGGGTCCTACTGTATATATATATATATATATATATATGGATATATCTATATGTATAAATCAACATTTGAACGGAGGGTGGTTTTGGGATCTGGCGGTCATGATCGGTGAAAATATATCGAAATTTTCCGGAACTGCTTTCCTCCAAACGGCTGCAATAGGTAGCTTTATACTTTTTTGTATTGAAAGCTACCTAAAACACAACCTTTCACAGCCGTAACAGGAAACAATACAATCATATTAACTCGTTTCTTGGAAGTTCATAAAATGATAGAGGGCGCTTGTTTAAAAATATTAACATTTTATTGGTTTAAAAAGTCACGTGATTATTTTATCATACTCGGTTATAAGTTCAATAGTCAGTTAGTTCTTACAACATTGATTCAGAAAGGATTAGATATCAGAAGTTCGTATAATTGTAAGTAAAAAAATTCTCGTATTTAATGTTTTTATAAATAATATTTTACTGGTCGAATCACTTGTGTATCAGAAGTTCATATGTTTGTAAGTTAAAATTTCTTATTAATCTCGAATTTAGTGCTTTTATAAATAATATTTTACTGATCGAATCACTTATGTGTTATAAATCTAACTAGAAAAAGTGAATATTTCAAATAAGTCATGTTAGAAAATACTAGATTCGATTATCTTTTTTTTTTAATGTTGGTTGTATAAAGTCAATCGTTTATCATTTTTTAACATTTGTTATTATTTTTGAACAGTTGTTATTATTATTTGAACAGTTTTTATTATTTTTGATCATTTGTTTAGTTGTTATTATATTTTTGAACAGTTGTTCTTATTATTTTTTTAATACTTTTATTTTTTTTCTGTGCTTTTTTTCCAAACACACGAAAATTTCAAAATTGTAGTTTACAATTCTAAAATAAACTTTTAATGAAAGCAGTCTGTTACAAGATAATCACAAAAAGTTAACATTATCTTTCAAAAATAAACCCTCATGTCACAATATGATTGAAACTGAACAGGCAAAATTAAAAATCACGTTATTCCAAACACAAATATCGGTACCGCGATACCTCTCTTTAAACACTTAAAATCTCGAAAAAAAAAAAAAAAAAAATATATATATATATATATATATATAATTAAGCCCCCCTCAAAAAATAAACCCCCTTAAAAAAAAGTTAGCCGCCTCTTCAAAAATAAGCTCCCTCACTTTTAGACCCTCCTCTTATAGCAGACTTCAATCTGACATTTAAATTTGATCCTAAAAAAAAATTAAGCCCCCTCAAAAAACAAGCCCCCCTCTTAAAAAAGGTTAGACGCCTCTTCAAAAATAAGCTCCCTCACTTTTAGACCCTCCTCCTATAGTACACCCTTACGACCCCTTCTACGTTTTAAAGTGTTATTTTCACATCGTACACTCTAAAATTGGAAGGAATGAGAAGTTGACTCTTTGGAAGAGTGAGAGGCATTTTCACTCTTTTAGGAGTGAATTTTATAAATATGCACTCTTTAAAGAGTGGAACTTTCCACTCTCTAGAAAAGAGTGAAATATCTCACTCCGTTGTCGAGAGTGATTGTTCACTCCGTTGACAAGAGTGAGATATTTCACTCCGTTGAAGAGTGAGGAAAAACAGTTTTTTCCAATAAAATCACAAGATGGCGCCAGCTGACGGATGAGAATCCGAGTAATCTCCGTTATCGAAACGAAACATCTAAAATGAAATCCTTTATATATAGTAGCACGATTTTAAAAAAAAACTGAAAAAGGCATTTAAATAATAAATGAATCGATAGAATTATGGACAGGAAATATATTTTATGCTTTACAAATTGCAGGATTTGCCAATGCTAAGAAAAGTGCAGGGAAAACAAATATTTGAAGTAAATTTATGCTTAGCTGCAACACAATTTTGCTTCTATTTTATAAATAGAAATTTAATATCTCTGAATGCTAATTATTTTCCTCTTTATTTAAATAACCTATTCTACATATTTTATATCATTTCTAACCTCTTTATGAATATAAACAAAATATAACTATACAGATTAAATTTTCTGTTATTTTTAGCACGTTTGAAATTAAACATAAGAGAAATGAAATACGTTGCATTTAATCACTGATTTTATAACATTTATTATAGAAAAAAAAAAAAAAGAGTATAAATGTGTCGGAAATAATCTTAGGAAAAATTTAACAGCTATAATTTAAGAAAAAAAAAAAAACGTTTTTTACCCTGACTAAAATTTCCCCCCTAAAAATTAGTTTTGAAAAGTAAATTTGGGGGCCCCTTTGTATTTCAGTGAGTAAACTTCGGCTTCACGGGCCTATTTGGTAAACAGGCCCTGGGCCTCGGACAATCTTAATCGGGCTCTAATTATAGAAACATTATTAGCAAGAAAAAAATGAATGAATAAATAAATAACTGCTTTGTTGTAACGGAATTTTTGTCATAGCGGAAATGTACTGACGGGTGTTCGCACATTTTTTAGACGATTTCGGCGTTGTTGTTTTTAACGTTTAAAATATGAATATTGCTTTCTGAAATAATCTGTATGATAATCTTGTTTCTTGATTCTAATTCTGCATAATGCTTTCGATGGATGTTTTCGATGTAAGATAAATTTGCGATAGTCATAAATCCTTACTTGAAACTTCGTTTTCCGCCTTGAAATGGGCTCTTTTTTTCCCTGTTTTTTTTTTTCATCTGATATTTTTTTACTATGTATATGTACTGATTTTTGGAATAGCACTTTCCAATCAATTGTTATGTTTATTTCGCACTAAAAAGTTTTTATATTATGCGCTTTGCAATCATTTTAGACTGTGGAATTAGCATACTTCTGTTCGGAAGAAGAAAAAAAAAAAAACGCAAACGCATCTTCCCATTCACAGCTTTTTTAGCATGCGCAATCTTGAAATAAGAATAAATTTGAAAGTATCAGACGATAATATAAATTACACATAATAAGTTGTTGTCAGAATTTTTTCCTCTAAAAGAATTCCATCTTTTTAAATAATTTATCAAATTTGTCTAAAAAATGTGCGAACAGTCTCTGTATTATATGATACAAAAAGAAGGTTTCAGTTTCTTATTTACACAGTTGAGAAACACCGTAGATATTTATGATTTCTACACAAATTTAATAAGTGTGTTCGAATATCACAAAAGAAACAAATCTAAAATAATGTAATAAGAGCTTTTTAAATTGTAAACGGCTGTAGCAACCTGTAGGTACCAGTTCTCGTCCGAGCGCAGAAGTCAAACAGCAGCGAGCTCGGTTACTAGTTGGGAGGGTGACCGCCTACGAACAAGCGTGTGTAAAAAATGAGTTTCTCTTTTTTATTCAAGAATTTTAGTCACTCTTGAAAGAGTGACTATTTACTCCTATCAGGGGTGAAAAAACTCACTCCTGAAAGAGTGAGTATTCACTCTTTCAGGGAGTCAAGAATTTCACTTTTTCCTAGATTGAATAGTCACTCTAAAGAGGTTGGGCAAATTTTGACTCTGCGATAGAGTGAATATCCACTCCTCCGGAGTGAATAGTCACTCTTTCCTATTTAGAGTGTACTATAGTATGATTTCACTCCCTCCCTCCACCACATCATTGCTCCTCCTGAGGTTGAACTCTCATTTCCCCTCTACTTATGGATATGGGGTTTCTCCAAATTCTGTAATTATTTATCAATCGACCAAATTTTTAAAGTATAGTGTGAAATTAGGCATATTTTAGCTGTGTTCGGTAGCGCATATTTGCATAGCAAAAAAAAAATTTTTTTTTAAATTATTAGATCAAATAAGCATAATTTGAACCAGAAAATGAATTTAATAAATCAAATTAAATAAGACACATTTTATTAAATGCTTCGTTGATGAAAAGAAATTTTAAGTATTTTTTCGAAAAACAAGATAAAATAATCTATGTATAATAACTTTGAAACTTAGCGTGAATATATCTTTAATATGGCTGTGTTTGTACGTACAAATTTATCTTGTGCAATGGTATTATCTATTTTTTTTTTATGTGGCCCGCGGCTTTGTATATAAAGCTTAATTCGGCCCGCAGCGCTAAACGAGTTTGACATGCCTGCTATACAGGGTTGCACAAAATAATTCGACTACTCTTTTGACACTGGAAGGTAATTTCGAAAATTGTATTTTTTCAATGTGTTATTATGTTTTCTAAACTGTTTACTTGCATATCTTCTTTCACCTTATTGAACGGTGAAGTTTCGTTACCGTATATTCTGGCTGTGTTGGAGAGTGTTTCATAATCTGTGCTTGACGCATGATTTTTCGTTGTTGTTTTATTTAGCACTCAAACTATTTCTAAAATACAGACTTAATTTTATTTGAAATGTTAAAATCTTACGCAGTTTCGCTAAGATTTTAAACACATGAAATTCTAAATTGGGCATAGATTTTAGAAATATTTTGACAACTAAGAAAACATCCTAAGAAAAGACCAAAGGAAACAGAAGTTTAAAATATTAATTTCCCAAGGTGATATTTTAAATATACGAGGAGCGAGCGGATTTCGGATGTCGACTGACTCTGAGCATTGTTGAATATGGCGTTTACTGCTATTCCAGTAATGCTTTAAAAAGTGCTAAAAAAAAATTGAATCCGCGATAAATGTCGAACGATGCTGAACCCAGTCCTTAAACAATGTTTATGTCGTTGAGATCAACATTTGTCGTTCTACATTTATCGGATTCAATATTTTTAGCACTTTTTGGATAACACTATAATATCTTCAAGACGCTATAGCTTGTTGATAACGACAGTTCCACCTTAAAATGCGATTCTGACGAATTTTTTTCGATCTTGCGCTCCAGGTGTTGTAAATTTTAACGAAACAGCCCTATGCCCATAGTAAAAATTTGTAACACAATGCCAAATTAATAAAATAACAAATTGTGGATCTGCCATATTTTTCCTGAATTTATTTTCAATTTTTTCCCCTGTGGCTGTTTTCTGTCAGTAATGTGAAATGAGAACAAAAAATAAAATAAATAAACGTAAAATCTAATGTCCTGCAAGTTAAATGACAAAACTACCTTGTATCGCCAATGCTATTTTTGACGTTCTATTTACTAAATACAGTATATCGCTGCGATATAAAATTGAATTTCCAATTTTAAATGCACTCCGTGACTGAAGAAGTTTGAAAACATCTGATCTATAACGTACCTTTTATGAGAAACTTATAGCGTTGAAATACACCTTAAAAAAGTCTGTTTCTTTCTTTCATAACTTTCAATTTTATTTCAGTATCTTTTTTTTATATATAAACTCAAACATTTTTTTCATATGAAAAAATTCACAATTAGGCCAAAATTAGCCTGTTTAGTACACTTTGCGCGCAATTAGGACGATGTGCGCCCAATTAGCTTGTTTGGCACATTTTGTGCACAATTCTGTCAGTTTGTGCAAAATTAGCCTGTTTAGCAGACTTTGCGCACAACTAGGCCGGTATTCGCCTGTTTAACGCACTTGGTGCGCAGTTAGCCTGTGTAGCCCATTTTGTGCACAATTAGGGCCTTATTAGCCTGTTTGCCACACTTGGTGCACAAGTAGCCTATTTAGCGCACTTTGTACACACAAATAGGCTAGTATTAATGTATTTTTGCACATTTGGTGAACAAATAGCCTGTTCAAACACACTTTTGGTATGCTCAATTAGCCTGTTTATCCCACTTTGTGCACAATCAGGCACAGGCTAATGAGGTTTTTGAGTGTTAGGGATAAGTATACCACTTACTTAAAGTTAGATTGCAGAACCTGATTTCCGTTTCAGATAAACTTCCATCCTCTTTGCCAATGATAGGATTCATTTTTCGTTCAGGATTTCGTTGTACACAGGCTCCATTTTCATAAGTTTTCTGTATTTTTTGTTTGTATTGCTATAAAGAATCCAAAGGGGCCTGTCACTAGGGACATGCGGTCTCCGAGACTGGACTAAGCCTACTGAAATTTTTGGATGAAGAAATCACCTCATTTTAGGCGGGTAAAGACCTCGGCGCAAAAGTTTCTTTGGAAACTGATTTTTTTTTTAGAAGCTTGTCAAAGTTTTTCACCTTTCCCAGTTGCGAGTTCATTTGTAAAAAGATAGTTCTATCATTAGCTGCACGCATTTCTTTTCGGGATTTAAAAAGCGAGAGTAGATACTGTATCAGTCAAATTGCATGATCTTTTATTTTTTTTTTCTTTCCTCTGCCTTTTTCAGTGAAAGTTCACAATTTGCCCTCTGCTTTTGTCAGTTTCAGATACACGGAAGTCTGTATTTTAAACGCAATTTACGAAAATAGGTATAGTATAGCGTGATGGGAAACCTGTAGATCAGAAGGGCGATCGCTCGGAGCCACTCGGTTTATTTCACGACAAGCCGTTCATCACACAGGGGAAAAGAAAATGAATAAAACACCTGTGTACGAAAAATGCATGAAACTGAAATATATATATGTCGTAGGCTAATTGAGAAATCCGGCACTTTGCAAAGAGCTTAGGGCCTAGGCCTGTATACCTCCAATTAGCCTGTATACAGGCTAATTGGAGAATTCTCTTCCTTTTTCCAATTAGCTTGGTACTTTTCAGGCTTATTGATCATAAATCCTATAAATATTTGAAAACTATATGAATTTACACTGAAAATTAAAAAAAATAATAAATCTGTTAATTAGTTTTTAAGAATATTTTACAATGTTCCATCCGTTCAAATTTTATTTCTACATTTTATTATTATTATAATTATCTCAATTATGTCAAAAACTTTCGTCTGACTTCTTATCCAGGTTATTCTCTTTCTGTCTCTTCTGGTAATGCCTAGTATACCATCTTTCCCTACTTCGCTGTGTTGTTTGTAATCTTTGTACCACCATGTTAGCGTCCATGTTTCTTCTCCATAAGTGAGTGCAGGCAAAACACATTGGTTAAACACCTTCCTTTTCAAACAAAGAGGCATGTTACTCTTCAGAATAATATTGTTATTCCCAAAAGCACTCTATCCATTTCTTATTCTTCTATTGATTTCATTCATGACACTGTTGTCCGATGATATTTCCTGTCCAAGATACACATAACTTTGCACATCTTTAATCTCAATTTTGTTGTAGATTTGATTGTATATTTATTGATGCAAATGAATAAACACCTTATTGTTTTCCAAATTTATTTTTAATCCCAGATTAATGCTAGCTTCTGCCAAATCTTTTAGCCTATTTTCAAACTCTTCAGGGCTACTACTGAAAATTAAAATGTCATCATCAGCAAACCGGAGATGGCTTAAATATTCCCCATTTATTCTAATCCCTTTGTTTTCCCAATCCAGCTTCTTGAAAATATTTTCTAAGACAGCAGTAAAAAGCTTAGGGGAAAGGGTGTCTCCTTGTCTTACTCCTCTTCCAAGCTTGATCTTCGCTTTTCCTTTGTCCAAACGGATGGTGGCTGTTGCTTTCTTCTAAATCTTCTTTGTGATATTGATGTGAGGTTTGTCTACACTAATGTCCTCCAGAGAATCAACTACTGCAGATGTGTAGACCGAATCAAATATGTTTTTCATAATCAAGAAAGGTAAGGCAGAGAGGTAAATTATATTCTTTGTTTTTCTATGAGTTCCCTTACGGCTTGAATATGATCCATTGTGCTAAATCCACTTGCAATTTTTCGTAGACTGCTTGTTCCAGAGGTTGAGCTGAGTCCAGAGATAATTCAAGTTTTGTCGTTAAAACTTTGGTGAAAATTTTATAAATCACTGACAGTAAGCTGATTGGACGCTAGTTTTTAAGGTTTTCCTTCTCCTGTTTCTTGTACAGTAGCACCATTACAGCATTATTCTAATCTTCTTATGCATCTGATTTCTCGAGACATTTGGAAAACAGTAAGGCTAGCATTTTTGCAAATTTTTCTCCTGTTTCTCTCATGACATCAATTATAATTCCATGTTCGCCAGGACATTTAACTTTTTTCATGCATCTCATGGCTTGTACAACTTCATCTGTCATCACTGGGATTATCTCTTCAGTTTCTGTTATGTTTACTCGTGGATCACGTAGGTTGTTTTCCCTTTGATCTTCACATTTATATAGATCATTATATAATTTTTCGACAATATGTAACATTTCATTATTGATTTTGGGGATTGTTCCATCCTCTTCAGTGAAAAGTACCTTTTCTTCCAACACACGGTTTGCGCTTAGCTGATTTTAAACTTTTGTTATCTTCTAGAACTTTCTTGACAAGATCACAGATAATTTTCTGATATCTTCTGTTACACATTTTCTTATCGTTTTTGATTTAGGATAGTTTTTCTTCATTTTAAATTTTCTGTGCTTCTTCATCAATCTTCTTGTTCTTTGTCTTCTTGTTTGTCTGCTTTACTTGTGCTTCACCAGCTATCGCCCTTGCAATTTCTCGTAGAGTATTGGTTATTTTCTTGTTCACTACTGCAACTTGCTCTTCTAAAATTGATTGAAGTTCTTGGAAATTATTTTTAAGTTCCATATTAAATTCTTCTTTACGTTTCTGGAGATTTATAATATCGACTGATTTCTTTGAGTGTAGCAAAAGTTTCATTCTTTCCACTTTAGTATTTAAAAGCCAACCTGTGTATTGAAGTTATTGAGAACGCTGCAATCCTGAGTAAGATGCTTTTTAGTTCGTGTAGTCGATTTCACTTGTTGAGTCAATTGCACTATACGCCATATGCCTTTTCTTTGCGGCTTTTACTTGAAAAATGAATTCATGATATACATCTGTTCACATTCTGCAAACTCAATCAATCAGTTTCCTCTTTCATTACGCATCCCATATCCATGATTTCCTCCTGAGAACTCACCTTCCCTTTTTTTTCTCAACTCTAGCATTCCAGTCTCAAATTATTAGTTTATGTAGCATTTTCCCTTTTGATGCACTGAAGCTACTTCTTCATAGAAATCCTCAATTTCTTCATCAGTATAGCTAATTGTTGGTCCATAAACTTGGGTAATTAGCAGCTTGTATCTTCTTGACGCAACTCTATCTGATGCACTATCATATTCTACGATGTGATTCGTCCACCTTCTTTGAATCCGAAATCCTACGCCACTTATTTTGCCATCTTCTTTACCTCTGTAGTACAATACACGTCCATTGGCAAGATCAATCTTCTCTTCACCTTTTCTTCTTACTTCGCATAATCCTAGGATGTACCAGTTGATTCTCTCTTCTTCAAGTTCCTGTAAACAATTTTCCGAAGATAGGGATCGTCCATCATACGTAGCCAAGGTCATCAACTTATGGCAGCCAAGCAAGGTCATGAACTTATGGTAGCCAAGCCGAGCCCGGTGATTCTTAGCACCCTCTTCCAGCGTGGGCTTCCATTTACGCTGGACAAGCGTGCTGGAGGAAGCCCATCCGCGTTCTTTCCCCATGCAGTAGGCAAGAGTACTCGCAGGCTACACCGGTGGAAGGTGCGGATTGGACATTAAGTCTCTGCTCCCAGTCGATTCCTTTTTGTCCTCCTCGGAGGCATTAAAAGGGTCTTCTCCTAGTTAACAAGCAGAGGCTATTAAACAGCCCTATTATTATATATATTAACTATTATATATACTTAAAACTACTTGTTTGTCTATTTCACACTCCAAAACATTCTAAGAAAGTGTGTCCTTCAATGTGTGTGTCTCTGTCCGTGACACACATTTTGTGGGCGCTCTCACTCACGAACAACTGCGTGGAATAGGATGAAATTCCATATGAAGTTTTATCCTTACGTGAGCTGAATTGTTTTTTTGTTGCAAGATCATGCCGAAATTCAATGATTTGTCCGAAAAATGCGAACGTAATTGTTGGTGGGCTAGTTAAATAAATATAGTATTAGACTAATATTGAAGGTTTTGTGTTGGCCTCAGCATACTCGTTTTAATTGGGGTCCTAATTTGTTTTCCGTTTTTAAGACGGGTTTCGTTTTCACAGGTTTTATTGCAATAAATAATAAGAAGTAACTTGCCGCGAGATAGTAATGACTCCTCTATAGTCTGTCATACCCGGAATCTCAAATGACCGGAAAGAGATTCCTCTTAACAGGTATGGGGGATCATGAATATTTTCCACTTATGACAAGATTCCGTTATAGAGAGGTACCTTTTTTTAGGACTTACTGTTGTATTTTTATGCTCTTATTTAGAAACCGCTGTTCCTCTGTTTGCGACAGCAACACTACCCGCGGGTCACGTGTTTGACATGCCTGACCAGGAGGTGCATCAGTCCAGGATAAGCTCAATGCAGGCCTGTCCAATCCAATCTTTCAATAAGCAGGGACGCACCTTAACGGTTGGCCAAAAAATAAAGGGCGCACATGATTCGGGATCCTTAACTGTATAACAGAGACACACGCACACACGTATTATCGGTATTACCAATTTATAGCGCTTTTAGGTAGCTTTCATTACAAAAAGCTACCTATTGCAGCCGTTCGGAGGAAAGCAATTCCAAAAAATGTCGGTATATTTTCACCGAGCATGATCCCCAGACTCCAAACCACCCTCCGTTCAAATGTTGATTTATGTATATATATCTGGCATATGTAATGCTGCAACTCTCTTATTTATGAACCGATTCGGGTGTGACTGAGTATCTGTATAGGACATACCAAGGTCTCGACCGAGTTCGTTGGCCAGCTTCATCCGCCATCTTGTTTCAAAAAGGCAACCAGTTTAAAAAAAATAAATTATTTAAAATTCAAAAAGATGTAGAAAAAATTTATAAATTGAAAAAAATATATTTCTGTTAAGTGTTAGAACGTGATACAAGGATTTTGGAATATTTTTTTGTTTTGGCTATATCTTTAAAAATGTTTCTGTTAAGTGTTAGAACATCATATAAGGATTTTGGAATATTTTTTGTTTTGGCTATATCTTTTTTTTTTGTTTTTTGAGACCGGCGACCAGGCCCCTACCTGCCAGGTTTCCCTAGCTTAAACGGGTTTAGTGCCTGGTACCGGGGCGCGTAGCGCCACTGAAGAGATGCCGCGTAGCGGCTGGCCGTTGCTGACAGGACGGCTATGTGGAGGACTTAGTTTTGTTTCCATTTTGTTTTGCTGCTAATTGATGTTATTCTTTTTATATGGACCTGTCATCGTTATGCGAGTTGGTCTCGTAATTTAGAGCCTTGATCAGGTGACGAGACCTCTTAAAAAATGGCCGAGATATGGCAGTTTGAAATTCTAGAGTGAGTGAGATTTTGAAACCATCTGATATCTGTTATGCTGTAACTCTCGTACGTATGAACCGATATGAATGTGACTGATCATGTATACAGAACATACCATGATCTCGATTCTCCACCCAGTTCGTTGGCCAGCTTCGTATGCCATCGTGTTTCAAAATGGTAGCAAGTTAAATTTGTTAATTTTATTAAAAAAATTTCAGAAAGATGTATAAAAAAATTATAAATTGAAAAAGTTGTTTCCGTTACGTGTTGATCGTTATACAAGTATTCTAGAACATTTTTTGTTTTGGCTTTATCTTAAAAACATGGCTGAGATAGGGCAAATGATTCAATTTTCATATCAATCGTCAATTTTCATATGAAGTTGAAAATGAACAAATTCATGATCCGGAAAAGAAATTTCAATTTTAATGTCCTCTTTAATCAAGTCACATTGTCGACAAAGGAGTGTTTTTATCAGATGAAAACATTTAATTTAACATTTGGTTTTCTTTTCACCTAACGCTGATCCATAATATGCCTGATGCTGATTTATTAACTAGTCGGATGGGCCAATCCCAAAACATTCTTCTATTTGATACATGTTAATACTTCAAAGTTAGCTATCACAGTGCCAATAAAATCAATATTGTTTGTTATTCGGTTGTACGCCAGCAGCTTGCGAATTGTCCGATTATTTGGATGCAAAACACCCTTCGCTATACGAGCAGCCGAATAACAACACAACTGCGAAAAATCGAGAAAATACCATAAATATCGCTATCACAGATCCCCCTTTTGACGGAATATTCCCAAATTCAACTAGAACCTGTTGTCCGTAGCCAAAAACACATCAATGGAATTTGGTTCAATTCTATTTATAATTTCATACACTTTTAGA
Source organism: Maratus michaelseni (assembly GCA_963931845.1). NCBI lineage: Eukaryota > Metazoa > Arthropoda > Arachnida > Araneae > Salticidae > Maratus > Maratus michaelseni. The sequence continues at coordinate 2,877,581 of OZ007592.1, read as the reverse complement.
AGATACAATAATGAAAATGTAACAAAAATTCCTATCACAGAGCCCTCTTCCGGCGGAATATCCCGAAATTCATCTGGGACCTGCTGGCCATACCCAAAAACATATGAATGATTTGGTTCATTCCTATACATAACTTACACTTTCCGATCATAGAAAGAGGAGACACAGACGTACACCTAGAGATGAGTTAGGGCTCTGTTTTCGAAGCCCGGGCCCACCCGAGCCCGAAGCATTTTGTGTCATTAGAGCCCGAGCCCGCCTGAGCCCGATAGCAAAAAAATGGCATAATATTTAAAAATTGTCTTAAAAGTAATATCTCATTTTTAAAAACTTCGTACGTGAAATTAACTGTTCATCCCGTGCGCATAATTAATTTTATGGAAATTTACATTCTATCTTATCAAAAGAGAATTTTGGTATCAAATAAAAATATACTTCCTTAAAAGGATGTAGATATTTTTCTCTCCCAACAAGCATATCTGATCACAAACGAAAATCTAGCAACAAATATTATTGGAGCATCTTCGCATTGGCTCCATACCACCCAGTCGTCAGTCGCGTCGCAAATATCGTAAATTTTCTTTTAAAGTAACATTCTAATATTAGAAAAGAAAAATAAGATTCCTGTTTCCCCTTATCTTCATTCTGATCAAAATAACATTAAATTTACGTGAAATAGAATATGTAATTTTTTAGGGGGAAAAGTTAATTTTTATTTTTCTATATGAGAATAAATAAAATTGTCAGTTTCAGAAAGAATGAGCCCGAGCCCGTTCGGGCCCGAAGGCTGGTATAAAAATTGAGCCCGAGCCCGTGTCGGGCCCGAGTTCGGGCTGAGCCCGTCTCATCTCTAGGACACACAAACACACAGACTAAAAGAAATTTGGTAAAAACATATATTTCGGGATCACTGACCCCTAAAATGTGTAAAACCGTCGAAAATCGGAAGTCGAAATTTTTTTTCGATTAGAATACTTTCTTCTGTTATAGATAAAAGAAAGTAAATAAGTGCAATGACCTACAAATTTTGATAGATAACGTAAATTCTTTAGAATTATTCACAGAATAGAAAAGTTTATGTCGCACAATTCCAAGTGATGTAAATTCTCCATTGCAAACATTATAATAATTGTTTAGCCATATATTTTAGCCAAATATTGTAATTGCATTGAGAATTTTACTCACTTTTACTGTAACCGTTCCTTCAGAAGAACGCTTTTTTTCAAAGTTAAAACTTAAAAATGCTTATTTAAGATCAACTATGCTTGATGAACATCTCACCTGCTTTCGCTTTTATTCCGATTCAAAACGATTTGGCCAATTCTATAAATTTTTCAGAATTAATAGATAACATTGCTGCCAAAAAGGACACGAAAAATTGCGTTATGATGAATAAATAGCTTATTTAGTACATTCCACCTGTTTCATTAATAAAAGGTGTTTTACAAATTCTGCTTTGAAATTATTTTATTTCGATATTGACTGTTCGGGTGTTTGCTGTTTCGGAAAAAAAGTTTAGTTTATAGATTATCTTGCTATGTGTGTGCTACCATCGTGCTATGGGAAATGGTTTAAAATAAATTTTGAAATAAATGTATTATATTATTTTACTTACTATTTATGATACTTAAAACCTAGATATTCAGGTGAACTCATATTTATTTTGAACATTTCAGGAGATAATGAAAGTAACCATTATGATTATTATGAATACTGATGTGCATGGGGAATTTGATTTTTTTTTTTAAGTATAAAATTTTTTATGATGTATTTTCTACAGCTTGTTGTTTTAACGAGTGCGTGCTAATTCACCAATTCACCTTTGTTATATGTTTTGTACAATCTGTACTGTATTTAATGCGCTTTTTCGTTAGCCTCGGTTTCTTGCTATCCAACAGTAATTTAACCAACAGTGACGTCAGCTGCCCTTTCCTCGAGGCTAACGAAAAAGAAAGGCTACCGCGGTGCTTTACGCGTATCTTTTTTTACAGACCGCAGGAGTCACGTGATACTCGAATGCACCAATGCAAGTGTACGAAAAGAGCATCACGTCACTCTAGCGGTCTGTAAAAAAAGATAAGTGGAATGCACCGCGGTAGCCTGTCCTTTTTCGTAAGCCTCGCCTTTCCTTATAAAATTTCTCAGGAAAATGCATAATATCAGGAAAGAATCTCCACTGCGTCCAGTTATATATTTAGATGAAACTTGGGTGAATCAAAATCAGTCTCAAAGAATCATGTATGGCATGATTCTAAAAATTATCTGTATCTTCTAGAGTTGTACGATGTCACGCAGAAGTATAAGTATTATCTTTTTTCGCATTTTTATTCATTTTGATTAAAATTTAGAAATTTCAAATGATGTTTGACACACAGTAACAATGCTAACGCGATGAAAGAAACAGTGGCATGGCTGCCTGCGATCTACAAATCTGTACATAGGTACAGATATGTAAATCGCAGGTAGCCATGGCAGTGGTATTGTAATTCACTAGTAGACCTCCAGAGGGCGAGCATGTTGTTACAAACGTGAATTGAATGACGTATTTGTGGATCCGCCAATTTGTCTGATCAATTTGTATTCGGGCCATTCTACCAGATTACCTTTGTAAATTTATTGTAATACATTTTATTTATGATTATGTTTTTATCATGGTGCTTAAATATGTTGTACCCTTTTGTAAGAGTTGTAATAGTTACCAACATATTCTTGGGCTGGTACAAAAAGCTAATTATTACATGCAAAATAATTCAAAAGGTCTGTAAGCAGTGTTAACTTTTAATCACGTTGCTGACGGCGAGCTACAGAACAGAATGACAACAGTGTAAAAAGGTAGATTTGAGTTGTCGCTTGTTTGATATAAGGGTTGAGTTGTAACTCATCACAACACTTTCTCCACAAGCCGCAACTTACATATTAATAACTTAAATATTAATTGGATTAAATGGAACTAGTCATAACAAAAGACAAAGTTCTTTGAACCTGACACATGCCAGAGGTTTCGCCCTAATGTCAGCTAGCTGCATCTTCCGGGGAACATGTTTAATATGCAGTTCACCGTTAATGATTGTTTTCCGAACAAAATTGTGACGCACATCAACATGTTTAGACCTTTTATGGAAGTCTAGACTGAGCTTAACAGAGCTGACATTATCCACCAATAGGGAAGGCGTTTCTAAAGGTGTTATGTCACTTAACAAGCTCTTCAGACAAATTAGCTCTTTTGCACTCTCACATGCAGCAACATACTCTGCCTCTGTTGTAGATAACACGACTCTCCTTTGTTTCTGGCTCATCCATGAAATGGCACCTCCTGAAAATTTAGACATCATTCCAGTCCTTGAGCATCTTGTTTTCATATCCCCTGCATAATCAGCTTCACTATATTCTTCAAGATCATTGGCATGATATTTTGCTTTATACGACCCAACAACAAGGCCATCATTTACAGTAACCATAAAAAGTTTCTTTTTATCTCTATGTCTGATAAACAAACAAGGATCAAACCCCATCTTATGTTCCTTCATAAAGTTTACAAAACACTGATTCCAAAAACGAGGGGCTTATTTAAGTCCATATAAACTTTTGTGTACTAGATAGACTCTCCCACTATTATCATTAAAACCTTCTGGCTGTGTCCTGAAGTATTCCATATAAAAACGCAGTCTTTACATCAAACTGTTTTAAGTCCAGTTGTTCTTTTGCAGTTACAGCCAAAATGGATCTTACAGTCTCGTATCTTGCGATAGGGCTGAATGTCTCATCAAAGTCAATACCAGCTTTTTGGGCATATCCCTTCGCTACAAGACGTGCTCGGCAACGCTCCACAGTGCCATCAGGATTAAATTTCTTCTTCTCCACCCATTGACATTTGAAGACTTTGGAACCTTTCAACCAATTCCCACGTTTTGTTTTCATGCAAGGCAGACATTTCCTCTTTCATGGCATTAAGCCACAAGTCACTTTCACTTAAGGAAAGAGATTCAGTGTATGTAAAAGGATTTTCGGATTTTTCTACAGCAGCTACATTTGCAAGAAGAAATTCTCTAGACTTCATCCATCTAGGCATGTTTCAGATTTTCAAAACTTTGGTTATTTTCTGATTTGATGTCTTCATTTCTGAATTTCTTCACACTTCTCGGAAGTTACTTCTGATTTCAAAACTAAGTGTTTTTAAATATTCTAATTCTTTATTTAAAAGGATAAATCAGTATTTTCAACTTGCATAATAAAATAAGTACTGATAAATTTCAATAATAAACTGGCAAAATAGAATTTTTTCTCCTTCAAAAACATAATACTCTTGATTTAAAAAATAACAACAATTTTTGGAATTTTTCTTTTATATCATTCACTTGACAAAAATATAACATTAAAAAAATAATTATTTAATTGAAATTTTAATATACAGGGTGATTATAATTAAAGTTTCACTTTCAAAAGGCTGTAAAGAAGTGGTCAAAATGACCTGATATTTCATTTGAGTATACGTGAAGCAATCGGAATTTGTTTTGCGAAAGAAAAAAGTTCAAAAGTGGAACGATAGAAGACGCTGTACTCGTCATAAAATGCTCATTTAAAGACGTGACATGCGCACCGAACATTATACTTGTGATAAAAAGGCGGGAAACATACAGTTCCTGTTATTCTGCGTCTAAGAAGGTAGTCATAACTCTATCATTGAAAGATGAAGCTTCTTTACAAGAACGGTGACTTTGCATGGAAGAAATTCAGGATATAAAGGGTTTAAGAAACGACTCTGGCCCAATGACTGCATTTGGTATGAAGAAGATGATTGATAAAAACGTGAAATGCGGCAGAAGGGGGAAAGAAATCGACGTCAGTGGAGCATGTGGCTACAGCATTGCAGTTAGGGACGCTTTGGGAATATGCAGTGCACGGGGAATTTCCCGAACTTCAGACGTCAGCAAGGTTCGTAAAATTTTACAAAACATCCTGCAATACAAAATTACGCATGTTCGGGAGTTGCTTCCTGCTGACCTGCCAAAACGAGAAGCTTTCTCCCTGCAATTTCTTGCTCGAATGGAAGCGGACAATGCAGGGCCATGGATCATTTTGTGGACAGACGAAGCCCCTTTCCATATCCGAGGTTCTGTCAATACTCAAAATTGCAGAATATAGGCAAGTTCCAAATGCAACCATTGATTCTTCATTCTGAAAAGGTCACCGTGCGGTGCGGGTTTACGGCAACATACATCGTTGGCCCTTTCTTTTTCGAAGAGCTTGGTCCTTCGGGTCCTGTCACCTGTGCAGTCGATGGGACACGTTATGAGTCTGTTTTCCGCAACCAGCTCATTCCAGCACTGCAATAGCACAATTTTAATGCAAGATGGCACTCCTCCGCACATTGCAATACCAGTGAGGCAGCTATTAAATCTGCATTTTGGAAATGACAGAATTATCAGTCGCCATTTCCCAACATCCTGGCCGCCACGATCACCTGACCTGAACTCTTGCGATTTCTGGCTATGTGGTTACCCAAAACATGGCGTGTACGGGGGTCCAATTGCGAACTTAGGTGAACTGAAAACACGCATTGCACAACACATTCACAATATCACCCCTGAAACACTTCGATCTGTTGAGGAACATGCTGTTTTACGCTTTCAACTCATCGGAGAAAACGGCGGACAGAATATTGAATATTTCTTAAGCAAGTCATACCGACTTCATTTCCTTGATGGTTTCATCAGTTTTTGCTTTTTCTACTGTTTTTGGTCTAGGGACAATTAAAAACCAATTTTTTCCTATCCGCTGTGGCACCAGCTTGTCGTGGCGGATAGGCTTTGAACAAAGAGTGCCACAACAGCATGTCACATCTTTTAATTAGCATCTTATGACGAGTACAGTGCCATCTATCGGTCAACATTTAAACTTTTTTTTTCTTCCGCAAAACAAATTCTCGTTGCTTCACGTATACCCAGATGAAATATCAGGTCATTCTGACCAGTGGTTCTTTTTTACAGCCTTTCGAAAGTGCACCCTGTATATTTTCATCTTTAATAGTATAACAAGAGGTGGTATATAGGGTACAGGGTGGTCCTAAAGGTCTTTCCCTGATTACAAAAAATTATTACGAAATAACAATTGAATGTCAAATTTTTATTAGTCCAGTAGAAATAGCGCAAAAAAGGGCCTTGCCTTACAAAAATTCGGGTAGTTCTGATTTTTGGGTATGCTGTAAAGGTTGAACCTCTAATAAAAAAACCAAGTTTTCGACCTTCTAGACCTTGTGCGTTTTTCACAATATTGAAAAAAACAATATTTTTTGACAATTTATTTTTATTTTTCCTAAATAACTCAATTTTAGTGCATTTTACAGAAAAAGCACTTTCACCATTTTGTAGAGCATAAAATTCTCTACAACATGCAGTATTCGGATTTGTAAATTGTCCAAATAGGGGGTAAGATACGGAGCCGGGAAAATAGGGTAAAATTTGCAAAAATCCACTAAAGACGTTAGTTTTATCTTAATAACCTACTACTTTTCGTGCGTTTTAGAGACGAAAGCACTTTCACCATTTTGTAGAGCATAAAATTCTCCACAACATGCAGTATTCATGTTTGTAAATTGTCCAAATAGGGGGTAAGATACGGAGCCGCGAAAAGGGTTAAATTTGGAAAAAATGTAAAAATCTACAAATTACGTTAGTTTTTGCTTAATAACCCACTTTTAGTGCATTTTAGAAACAAAATTGTCATGATCAACTTTTTAGAGCATAAGATAGTTCATAGTTTTATTTATTACAGGTTGACCCTCTAATAAAAAAAACAAGTTTTCGATCTTCTAGAACTTGTGCGTTTTTCACAATATTGGAAAAAACAATATTTTTCGGCACTTTTTTTTATTTTTCTTAAATAACTCAATTTTTGTGCATTTTACAGAAAAAACACTTTCACCATTTTGTAGAGCATAAAATTCTCTACAACATGCAGTATTCGGATTTGTAAATTGTCCAAATAGGGGGTAAGATACGGAGCCGGGAAAATAGTGTTTTACATTTTTTCCAAATTTAACCCTATTTTCAGGGCTCCATATCTTACCCCCTATTTGGACAATTTACAAACATTAATACTGCATGTTGTAGAGAATTTTATGTTCTACAAAATGGTGACTGTGCTTTTTTCTGTAAAATGCATTTAAATTGAGTTATTTAAGAAAAATCGAAAAAAGTGCCGAAAAATATTGGTTTTTTCAATATTGTGAAAAACGCACAAGGTCTAGAAGGTCGAAAACTTGTTTTTTTTTTATTAGAGGGTCAACCTTTACAACATACCCAAAAATCAGAACTACCCGAATTTTTGTAAGGTAAAATGCTATTTCTACATAGAAAAGTCAGTTTTTTTTCCTGGAAGATTAATCGGACAGGATGGACCAACACCCTCACCGCTATTACTCCCCTAGATGTTTTCTTTTGGGGGTGAGTAAAAGATATTGAAGGTTATGCTGTGGTCTAGTGTGAGAGCCCAAAACACGTGGCGAGAAATGGCTTGACATTCTTCGAGCTACATCGACATTTACTGACGTATTAAAAACTTCATAAATGTGACTGTCTGTTTTTGCATGCTTGAAACACAATACCATTATTTTTTACAAGAAATCTTTTCCTTGTTTAGTGGCAGTAAATAAAATAAAGTATTCTTTTTTAATAATAGCCCCAAATAAAACCAGCCACGAGCCGCCACTGCTCTTTACAATATATTGAAACAAGCATATGCCTAATTATATTAGTTTTTCTGCAATAAATTATCGTAATCAGGGAAAGACATTATAACCACTCTATACATTGAAACAATATCCCGAGTCTCATAATCAAAAATGTTGAAATAGTATGCCATATGAAGCGTAAATACATTGTACCTCAATAGTAAATGAAATAATAAAAATAAGTTAAATATACTATCTTTAATACTATCTTTAATTGGATAATATACTATTTGTATATTATCCAATTTAAAATTGATAATTTATTCAAATTTATTAAGTTGTAGAATTCTATGCAAAACACAGAATATTTGTAACAACACTAACAACATCAAAATAAAACTTGAATAGAAGACTTATTGACAAAATAAGTTGAAGGTAGATTTAGCTTAATAATGTTTATTAGTAGTTCTGAGGGAAGTGCCTTTGGAACAACATCTTGGAAGATTTTATGGGATTTTTATCCCTACGGTATTTTTGCATGTTACATGGTGGGAGGCCAATTTACCAACTCTAACTGATGAGACAGTTTCTCTAGCAGTAAAGTCAAAAGTACACTGTTAAAAATATCGTGAAAAATTACCTCTTTTTTTAAAGGCCTTTGGTCTATTTTCTGACCAATGAGAATGCTGCATAAACGCCCTTGGAGCGTTCTCATTGGTCAGAAAATGGAGAGCCTTTAAAAACAGAGGTAATTTTTCACGATATTTTTAACAGTGTACATTGTTTGGTGGGCTTAGATGCTTTACACTCACGCTAAAAAAAAAAAAAAAATTAATCGGTTAAAAAAAAGAAAAAAGTCGCCAAATTTAGGGGATTTTTTCCTTTAATGGCAACCTAGTCATTGTATTAAGTTATTCGTTTGGCGCAGTCTTGGAAATCGCGCCAACCAAACAGTCGCCAATCTTTTGTTTACATTTTAGCGTGAGTGTAACACATCTGTTCCGTTTGGTGTTGTCATCTGGTGGCTGTTTCGACAAACAATACACTCTCTCTAACAGTAATCGGTCCAGCACTGGCGTTGATCGGCCGTTCTGTCGTGACATCAAAACTCAGCTTTTAGGCATTATTTGCAGGATGTGTTGGTTAGACAAGTTCTATAATGAAAGGGCATGTTTACAAACAAACACTCCCGTCAATAAATCTCCTCCTCTTCCAAACAATCGGACAAACTCGTCCCTGTTTGTACACCAATCAAATCATTTTTTGCCCCGAGGCTAACGAAAAAGAAAGGTTACCGCGGTGCTTTACGCATATCTTTTTTTACAGACCGCGAGAGTCACGTTATGCTCGAATGCACCAATGGAGGTGTACGAAAAGAGCATCACTTCACTCTAGCGGTCTGTAAAAAAATATAAGTGGAATGCACCGCGGTAGCCTGTCTTTTTCGTTAGGCACGCTTTTGCCCTGAGTGACGTCAGCTGATCTTTCTTTATTAGATGAGTGATAATAGGGTGCGTCTATATCAGAGTACGGGATATAACATTTGATTGGTTCAGCCGATTTTGGATTAAAAAGAACCACCAAGCACCTTGGCTAGCATGCCATTATTGCCAAATTAATATTTCTTAACTTGTCTCACTCGTCTAGGCAAGTATCAGTATGTTCTGGAATTTAGGTTTGCCATAATTTGGACAAAATGTCTGTCTGAGCCGCGACCTACGTTATACACGGCCGATGCATGACGTTTAAAACGTCACATGTATTGGATCCGAGGCTAACGGAAAAGACAGGCTACCGCGGTGCATTTCATTTATCTTTTTTTACAGACCGCTAGAGTGACGTGATGCTCTTTTCGAACACCTGCATTGGTGCATTCGAGCATCACGTGACTCCGGCGGTCTGTAAAAAAAGATACGCGCAAAGCACCGCGGTAGCCTTTCTTTTTCGTTAGCCTCGTATTGGATCATTTTTTTCACGGCAATTGGTGCAAAACGGAGGGCGCGTCGCTTTGCACCAATCGCTATGTAAAAAGGATCCACTCCATGTGACGTTTTAAACGTCACGCACCGGCCGTATATAACGCAGGTCGCGTCTGAGCACAGTCTGAGCATGCGCCATGTGTGTACATCGCCACTTTCCTATAGTGACACCCTAATGTGCACAAGGCTATGATGCTTTACACTCACGCACAGATTTTTTTTAATCGGTTAAAAAAAGGAAAAAAAGTCGTCAAAGTGTTTTTCTTTTATAGAAACCCGGCTGTTATGCTTGTAATTAGTTATTGCTGTTGAAATTTGTTATTGTAACCTTTGTTTGCATAGATGTTAAGGGAAATGATTGCGCATGTCTGTATTACGTGATTGATGATGAAATCAAATATGATTGGTTGTACAAGATTGCACGTGATTGGTTATAGAGACGCGTATTATGGAAACCGTATGTGAGAAAAAGAAAAATTTGCATAATTGTTGAGTTAATGATTGGTTTTTAATTGCCATATGATATATTACGTAGTGACTACTGGGGTTGTTTTAGTTGAACTTAGAATCTGTCATTCTTGCTGTGATTGCATAGTCGACTTAATGTCAGCTTTGCTGTGATTGTTAGTGAGGTGGGGTTGTTATTGACGAGTGTTAAAATGTGCCAATGGATATTATTTTTCGAAAGTAACAGGTAAGTTTTTTTTTATCTAATAGTTTGTTTGATATTAGAATTTTATCTATCGAATGATTACTCTGATATAGTAGGGCATTTTAAAAGATTGAAATGACGTAATGATTTTAACTAAAAGTTCGTGCAAAATTAGAAATTAAATTATTGAATGATTATTCTGATTGTAGCAGTCCACTTTAAAAGAATGAAATGACATAGGTAACATATATTGTCCATTAAATTTATGTTGTAAAAAATGTATTTTTGCTTTATGTTAATTGTTATCTAAAAATACGCTTTCTGTGTTTTCTAATACGGCGTTATTTATTAATGTTGTGTTTTTCGTGAAATTAGAATTTAAAAAATCAAATGTTTACTCTGATGCACTTTAAAAGATTGAAATTACGCAAGGATTTTATCTAAAAATTTATGTGAAAGTAGAATTTGAATTATCGAATGACTAATCTGATATAGTAGTGTAGTTTAAGATTGAAATGACGTAGGTAACATTTTTCATTAAATTTATGTTGTAAAAAAGGTATTTGTGCTTTAATTTGATTGTTGTGTAAAAATAAGCTTTCCTGTGTTTTCTAATATGTTGTTATATATAAATGTTATGCTTGCCATGATTCCAAGATGGCGACGGAAAATAGTAGCTTGGCGCAGGCTTTTAAACGTGCCAATCAAAGTCACCAAACATCGGTGAGTGAGTGTAAGGCATCTGTTCCGTACACAAGAGTAATACAAGAGTGCCAACATACGGGATATAAAATATGATGGGCTGAGAAGATTTGTGACAAAACCAAATCGCAAAGGAACCTTGGCGAGTCTGACATAAGCGCCAAACTAATGTTTATTAACTCGTCTTGTTCGTCTAATCCATCATGATAATTTTCATGAAAATTAATAATATTTCGATTAAAGAGGGCATTGCTTTCAATTAAAGTAAGTACTTATTTACAGTATATATGTGCATTTTTAACAATATTAACAATGTTAATCATTATCTATTAAAATGTGTTTACTTTGTCGCTGCTAAATACTTGGTTGAATATTTGTATCTGATAATTACATATTTCATTTATTTTGCCATATATGTAGTTTTTTTTATAATCACCAATAAAAATCACCAGTGGTAGTTTACTATTATTAGAAAATATTTATATATTTTTTTAGTTATGTGCGATTGAAAAGATATAATTTTGTTTCGGTTTATGTTTAAATATTTTGAATAAATTGATTTAAATTCATAGCAGTATTAAAAATATTTGCAGAAATCGTGCTAAGTCTTTACAAAGAATCGCACTGAAAAATACGAAAGCTATCATAGAGAACAAATATGAAATTATTTATGCACAACTTTCTATTGATATGCATGAAAAGAAAGGAAATTTTTAACTAAAAAGTGTTACATTTACAACTAAAGCAAATTCATATTGAATACAAAAATTGTTGCGTGAGGCGTTAATAAATAAACAGTGCAAAAGTAATACAATATTTTTCACATCGAAAGCTTCGCAAAGCTGTGGGATTAAGCCTACTCCTGCAACAAGGACTTAATAGATAATGATTAATATTCATAAAAATGCACATATATACTGTAAATAAGCACTTACCTTAATTGAAAGCAATCCAACCTTTAATCTAAATACTATTAATTCCCATTAGAATACAAAAACATTTCGATTCCGAAGCACGTTGTCGCTGGAAGGCACGGTACATAGGTTACTTTCCTTATACTGCAGTATAAGGAAGGGAAGGGCAGAGGCCGATCCACAAATACGTCATTCAATCTAGTGTTGCCAGTCCTGAGGCAGTGTAGGTAGTGTTGGTTGGATAGCAAGAGAAACTTGTCCGTTCTACGTGACTTCTACTATACACGTGAGATGGAGCGAATTGATTGGTCTACGTTAAGCAGGCCTGTGATATGATTGGACTACGTCGGTATGACGATTTCTGCAATGGTCGCTACGACAAAAATGTAGTGTTATACCCTGTTCACATCGGACATTTAAGATATCTTAGACCGCTATTTTTGAGGTGGTACCCTCCCGGAATTGAATACCTGTCTACACCGCAAAATTCCTCTAAAATAACTCACTGAACATCACCGTGTCCGAGAACTGAACAAACATAGAATGTGCGCATGCGCATATGTTTAAAATGAGCTCGCGCCGCCTAGAGCCCACGGGGGTCGCCGGCACGCGTTTCGACAAGGCTACACTAGATACCGGGCTGGCTCATTCATTATCATGACGTCACAAAAGGTGGCTGGCCGCGACCAGCGATTGGTGCAAAGCGACGAGCCCGTCGTTTTGTGCCAATCGCTGTATGTCTTTCATTTTGTCGTTTCGCTTTGTACCAATCGCTGGTCGCGGCCAGCCACCATTTGTGACGTCATGATAATGAATGAGCAAGCCCGGTATCTAGTGTAGCCCTGGTTTCGACCATCGCGCCCAAGTCTCTAAGGGACTTATATCGCAACAGAAGCTTTGTCTCGCTTCGGCGCTGCGATCAGCCTGGGGCCGCTCCCCACTGCGGACCCCCAAGCCAATTTACCAAGATATGTTAAAGGCAACTTCAACAGCCAATCAGAGTAAGTGGTTCTGGCTGTATCTAGCAATAAAAAGTTCGAACTCACTAAGTGAGTTTCTGGAACTCGCTCAGTGAATTCGGCCGTCTAAGATAACTGAACTTTCCGATCTGAACGTAGTAGTTGGTTGGTTGGTTTGGCCCAAAGGACCCGGTTTTACAGCTTTTTATTTATATACAGCTGACATGATCCATATAACTGTGAAACTAGTCTCCTAATTTTGAACCAATTCCAGATGAGAGACCTGTATCTGGTTTGGCACCCCCAGAGGTAATGCTTACATAGAACTTGGAGGACATTAGAGCCACGAACAGATTTAACGTGCACCAGCTCCCATTAACGTACATGGTCCCACAGCAGAGGCAGACGAGAGAGGTTGCACCCTCCCAAGAAGTGACTTCGGTCAGGGATACACTACATACCAGGCTTGCTCATTCATTATGATGACGTCACAAAAGGTGGCTGACTAGGAGGAACGACATACAGCGATTGGCACAAAACGATGGGCGCGTTGCTTTGGACCAATCGCTGGTCGCGGTCAGCCACCATTTGTGACGTTTTGAGAGTGAATGAGCAAGCCCGGTATCTAGTGTTGCCTTGCTTCGGTCGATGCTACTTGGCTTTCGGTGATCTTACGAGAACCGAGCTTTAACGTCCGCGCCACTGCGGGACCAAACGTAGTATTAGATTGATTGACGGATGTTTTTTTTTTGCAAACATGCCCTTTCCTTATAGAGGTGCCCTAGTCTCACCTAGGGTGCCTCTATAAGAGAGTAACACATATGAACAGTTCGCATGCACAGAATAATTTTTTGTCCAAACTATGGCAAACCAATACTCCAGAACTTGGTGATACTACAGTGCCTAGAATACATAGTATGGAAACCAACTATCCCAGTAAAGCTTTAAAAAATGCTAAAAAGTTGTAGCCGTTAGATGTGCAACGATGCTTTACGATAATAGAGCGATCGCAGCGACATCTGCTAGCTCTTTCAACATAAACATCGTATTGAAAAAATTTAGTAAATATCATATGTATTTTGATCAGTTGTCAGTTGATAATCAAGCAATTTTAGGGAATTTTAACTATTAAAATTACATCGGAACAATCACATTATTGATATTATAAAGTTATGTTAGCTTTAAATATTTGTAAAATATTTTCGTGCATTTTAATTATTTGTCCATTTAAATGACAGGGCTTTGTTTACTCAAGTATAGTCTTATGATAAATGTGCTATTTTAATCGCTTCAGAGCGTAGGAAGCCAGGCCGGCGGTGTTCGACTCCCACCAGCTCCATTGCACGCACTTTGTGGAACTCGCGGATGTAACTCTTGGTGTTGTAAATTTCCTTTTACTTTCTCGTCAAGATTTATGTAATTGTTGAAGTCATGTATGTGTTTCTGTGAATAAAAAAAATGTATATGGATCATTCGAGACGAACAGCCTCATCCTTCAAAGTTTTTTCAATTTCATTCTTATACAATGTTTATGTTCAAAAGAGCTAGCAGATGTCGCTGCGATCAACCTCTTATCGTTTAGCATCGTTGTACATTGATCGGATTCAATTTTTCCAGTACTATTTTGTAGCCGGTTTCCACACTATTTATTCTAGGCGCTGTAGTTAAGGTTCCACTAATCGCTTGCGAGCGTAGGAGAGGGTGCCAGGTTCGATAGTCAATGAACTTAGTGTTTGTTTGTTTATTTTATTGAGAACATACATCTGACATGTGCGCTTGACATCAAGTGCCCGCTTATAAGCAGGACAACACTAGATACCCTGCTCATTACCTAGAATTGCTCATTCATTCGAGGCTAACGAAAAAGACAGGCTACCGCGGTGCATTCCACTTATCTTTTTTTACAGACCGCTAGAGTGACGTGATGCTCTTTTCGTACACCTGAATTGGTGGATTCAAGCATCACGTGACTCTCGCGGTCTGTAAAAAAAGATACGCGTTAAGCACCGCGGTAGCCTTTCTTTTTCGTTAGCCTCGCATTCATTCTCATGACGTTACAAATAGTGACTGGCCGCGACCAGCGATTGGTACAAAGTGAGGCTATGAAGTCATGCACTCACGCACAGTTTTTTTTAATCTGTTATAAAAAGGAAAAAAGTCGCCAAATTTAGGAGATTTTTTTTCCTTTAATGGCAACTTAGCTATTGTATTAAGTTCTTGGTTTGGCGCGGGCTTGAAAATCACGCCAACCAAAAAGTCACCAAACATCGCTGCGTGACTGTAAAGCATCTGTTCCCAAAGCGACACGCCCATCGTTTTGTGCCAATCGCTGTATGTCTTTCGTCGCGGCCAGCCACCATTTGTGACATCATGCTAATGAATGAGCAAGCCCGGTATCTAGTGTTGCCTTGTTATAAGTCATCGTCAATATACAAGAACGAGATAGCCACAAGGAAATTTACAACACCAGACAATTACAACCAGAAGTTCCACAAAGAGTGTACAATGGAGCTGACGGGAGTCGAACCTGCCGACCTGACTCCTACGCTCTTAAGCGATTAGCAGAATAGTGTCTTAACCAATTGGCCATGGAGGCCCCGTGAGCTTGCTGTCTATTCAATATCCCCCAAGGTTCACCGGTGGAATACTTTCTCCTTGACAACCAAGAAAATACTTATCACCTGTCACTGCTCAGTATTTCCTTCTGTCTAGCCAATCGCGGCCTTCGGGATACATGGTCGGTACATGACTTTTAAAACGTCACTCGGAGTGAATTATCTTTACACGGCGATTGCCACAAAACGATGGGCTCGCCTAGGGCTCCTTTAGTACAGGCTGAATCATCAAGCATTTTGATGCCCACTTACCGTTTGTTGCCCATTGATGCCTATGAGGCGAGAAATGCTGAGTTAAAAATGGACGGTTGTTTCGCATAAAATTGTTCTAATCTGTCAAGGAGTGGATTTAGAATATTTAAAATCCATATGAATGAAGAAAGGCGGAATAATTTGTCTATAAATGCTAGAAGAATTGATCAGGATTGAAGAATTTCGCCAAATGCCGCGCAGACCAGATCACTTGTATACAATAAACCGGTTCTTCGAGCCCGATATAGTATATTGTACCAGACATTTCTCATGGGTGAGAAAATCCTAATTGTTAAAGAGAGAGGAAAAATCTTATTCACCCCTATGTCTAAAAAGTTCACCTTATTTATTTTTTGGTTGGGTGGAAAGGGTGGGGGGGAGGGGGGTATTTAGATGGTTGAATTAATTTACTGTTGTTAAGTGAAGAAAAGGGACTTTCTTTAATCAAATTTTAAAGATTTTTCACTGTACACTTTGAATTCTGCACGCGCGCGCGGCGGGGGTCGTGATTGAAATGATTATATATTTATTATTTGAAAAAAATAACAAACACATAGACTTTTATTTAGTTATTTATTTATTTTTTAAAGATTTTGAATTTTATTAGCGGCCGAAAGGAGGGTGGAGGGGGGGGTGGCAATTTGTTTATTAATTTTTTGGAGGGAAGCGGTAATTTTGACGATTCATTATTTATTTACTGTTATAAAATTACAAATAGTTCAGAAAAAATTAAAAATGAAGAGTAGTAAGATAGTGGGGGTTCACCGGCAGAAGGCGCAGCCCGCAGCTGAGCAACCGAGCAACCGATAGTGCATTGTTCAGAATCAACCCTCTTTTTCTCACTGTAATCTTTTCATCTCATTTTGTTGGTACATCTGATATTTTGTAGAAAGTTTTGTGTGTATAAGAATATGTTTTAAAAAGCAAGTATATTATATATTTATTATAAATAGTTCTATGCGTGTCTATGTGTGTGTATGTATATATATGTGTGTGTGTGTGTATGTGGGTATGTATGTGTGTGTGTGTGTGTGTGCGACAAATAGTTCTATGTGTGTGTATGTATGACTGTCTGTCTGTTTAAAACTATGTTTATATGTAGTTGCGTATGTTTATGCATAAAGTTTATGATAATTTAAAATATATATAACTTAATTTTATGTTAAAAAAAAGATTTAAAAATTGAAACTTAATTTAAAAAAAAATAAATAAAAAATAAAAAGGTAAATCAAAAAAAATAATAAGAAAAAAATAAATAAAATAAAATTTTTAGAAAAAGATTTTAAAAAAAATTTATTTGAAACTTAACTTAAAAAAATATATATCAAAGTTTAAAAAATAAAAAAAGTAAAGTTAAAAAAAAAATAAAACATCTTAAGAAAAAGGTTAAGAAAAAAAAAGAAGTAACAAAAGTTTTAAGAAATTCACAAGTTAACAAAAATGTTATAAATCTTTCACTATTATTACTTTAACGTATTTCATAACTTATAAAAATATTGTACTAACCTTTTGACACACGGTTAACGCTTTAGATTGATTCAAAAAGCATTTTGTAATATTTTTCAGCTAGGTAACCGGTTTTTATAACATGGTAAACCGTTTTGAAAAGTGTAAACGTCATAAGACTATGTGTGTATGTGCAGAGGTAGAACTATATATCTATATCATTCATAAACTAGAAAAAAATTAGAAAAAATATTAAAAACATGTAAAAATATAATGTATAATAATAATAAAAAAAAAAAAACCTTTAGAAAATTACAAAGCAGTTAAAAAAAAAAAGTTTAAAACTGTATATGGTAAAAAAAAAATACATATATGTTTGCATATGTGGGTGATTGTACGTATGGGTAGATTACATTTCAATAAAGTTCACATACGTTAGCATTCTACGAGAAATGTTTGGGTAGAAGTTTTAAAAAGTACACATATTTAAAATTAACATTAAAAAAAAATACAGAAACGTTTTATTTACCGTAGAGTATTTACATCACGATTCAACATTTTTCTTGATAATCACAATCTTGATCAATTTCATAATATCCATCTGCTGAGCTAGTTATTCCATCGTCTAGCAAGTAACGCTTATCATCAAAAGGACTTAAGCTAATTTTATTCTGAGCTAATGTATATAAGTTGTAAGATTCCTCATCGATCCATGTCTGCATGTCCATGCTTGTTTTTAGTTGTCGCAGGTATTCTTTAAACCTTCATATCTGTTTCCCTATCAAACCTATCTTTATATCTGTTTCCTATCAAACAATTTGTGTAGACATACCTTGTACATCGATGAAATCGCCTAAACTGTACATACAAAAATTATATTAAACTAATATATTTCTTTAATAGTTTAAAATATATATGTATGATTGCACTAAAAAGTCTCAACCATATCTAACGCATGCTAACAAGTACATCTAAAACCCCACAAAAATATTCATGATTCTTCTTTATGTAGATTCTTTGACATAGAACAGTTTAAAATGAGTACACATACATAAAATTTGCGATTTTTATTGAAACAAAACAATTTTTAGAAAGGATATATTTACATATATCTACAGATCAATTTTGCGTAATTAAAAAAAATATATGTAAATTCTCAGCTTTTAAGCCTTGATTAGTTTCTCACTGATCATAGGGTAAACTAATAGATATTTCATCTATAAAGTATATATTTGATCATCAAAAGGACTTCGTATAATTTTCTTTTAAGGTAATATTTATAAGTTACGCATATCTAAGACGATTCGTGTTTGCTACTACATACTTGTTTTAGTTGCTGTAGGCATTCTTTAAAAAAAAAAAAAAAAAAAAAATCCATATCTGATTTTCTGTTGGACAATCTATGTTTACACCTCTTTTGCTAATTTATTTTATGCTTATATCAATAGCAAAGAATACATTTTTAATTACAATATAAGAAGTCAGTGTCAGTTTCGTCTCTAAGTTTGTGGTAATTATATAAATCTACACGTTTCTTTATTAATTGAAAATGCATATATGCATGATTGTATTAAAAAATCCTAACCATATCGAACATATACTAAAAGCGCAATTGAAATTTCATAAGTATATACATAAATATTTTATTAAACCAATTTTTACCACCTAATAGTTTTAACATATATAAGTTATTTTTGTTGGCAACCTGCCCTCCTCTTTTATATCGTAAATTGATAATACAAAAATCTCATATACATACACATGCCCATTAAGACATCTTTTACACTTATTTGATATCTAAATGTTTTAATTATGTAAAAGTGATTTTATTTAAAATGTCTACCTATTTCTTTCAAATATTAAATATAATACCTAATAATTTCATCATATTCATATACACAATTCTATTAAATCAAAATTCATCATCAGCTAAAAGTATTGAATTTGTATAAATATTCTGATTAATACCCCCACTCAAATTTAACAAACGCTTAAAATATTCTCATTACTACATATGATTTTCTTTAAAATCACAATACTTAATATTCTATATATTACAGTCTTAATTACATACCTTCAAAATTCAAACAAACAAATATTAAAAAGATGAATAAATAAATCCTTAAACTATTTTTTTAAATAAAATCATTACTATATTTTCTGTTTTGTAGAATTGGTTTATTTCAAACATTCAAATTCAAATTTTAAAAACTCGTTTTAAATTTCCGTAATTTTATAATAAAAGTAGTTATGTAAATCTTCCCAGTAAAATGTCTAATCTTATAACGGTTAAAGTAAACATACAATTTAAAAGTACCCTGTAAAAGTAGTATAGAAAATAAGTTTAATATATTTTCTTTTTATAAAATTATTAATATAATGCCGGATTAATGTGTATTTTGATAAATACAGTATATTGTTGAAAAAAAAATCTTATCTTGAAATTATCTATCGTTTTTTTTAATATAGTAATACATATTTATAATTCAGCTAACCTTTTCTTCTAAATCAATATTCATAATTACATTTTTTAAAAATAGACTTATGTCATCTTAAATCAAGTAAAATAGATATTTTACTATATATATATATTACAGTCGAAAACTTTTTTTAATACCATTTTACCATGAAGAATATAAAAAATATTTATACAATTAAAAATTTTAAAAACTTAGACAGAAATGAAAACCAAATTGGTGTTCAAATATTTTATTAAAACCAGATTGTAGTTTAGGTGTTCTAGACTTTACATTAGATAAAAACATTTCTTCCGTTTCACACTCATCGTATATACATAGGATGTTGGGTACGCATATGTTGTTTCAGTTCATAATTTCGTCCCAACAGTTTATGACAAACACTACAACTAGGTCGAAAATTTTGATGTGACCTTACATGTCGCTGGAAGTTACACTTTTGAAATATCTGACCACAATCATTACACTGAAATGTAGACAACGCTCCACTATCATGAGCTTCCAAATGTCTTTTTAAATTCGATTTTCTCCCAAAGGCTCTTTGACATATATCACATATATACGGCTTTATATTTAAGTGAATCTTAACGTGTTGATGCAAATTAAAATATGTTGAAAAAACTTTGCCACAGGTGGGGCAAACATGCTTCTTTTCCACATTCGTAGGGGTCACAGTCTTTAAAGAAACATCCTCTTCAACTTGTTGATTAAAATTGAAAGTACTTTGAGATATAGTGTCTTTTTCTGTAAAAACTTCAGGGACTTCAACATGCTGTAATAATCCAACAATATCATGTGTTTTTAAATGTCTTTTTAAATTCGAATTTCTCCCAAAGGCTCTTGGACATATATCACATATATACGGCTTTATATTTAAGTGAATCTTCTTAACATGTTGATGCAAATTATCCTTACGTGTAAAAGCTTGATCACATTCATCACACTTAAATGTAGACTGTCCATCAGTATTATGGGTTTCTAAAATAAACTCAAACTTGTTTAAAATACATTAAAAAATAAATCTAACTTTAAACTATCATCAAACTCCAGAAAAATTACTTTCAATTAGAAATATTTTAAAATAATTAAAACTTTTAAAACCGTTCATAGGGGGCGCTGCTGTGAAAAAATCATTTCGAAACTTGTAAAAAATTAATCCAAAACTTATTTAAAACACTTTTACAAAAAAATTGACCAAAATACCGATAAACATCAAGTAGATAATAAATAAGGTGCGTCGCAAGTGGAGTGAAGGTTATAGGAAGTGGCAAGTGTGGACATCGGATGTAGCAGGTGCGGATAACAGACATGCTGGAACAGGAAGTGGGGCTTGTTTAGACAGGAGTGATCCCGGAAGTAAGACCGGAAATACGACAGGAAGTCGAAGCTGGAACTTCCGGCTTCCACTTCCATCGCGTTTCCGGTCTTACTTCCGGAATCACTTCCTGTCTAAACATGCCCATACTTCCTGTCCCAACATGTCTGTTATCCCCACTTGCTACATCCGGTATCCACACCTACCACTTCCAGTGACCTTCCTTCGACCTTGAGGTTGACTGCGCGAACTGCGCTGGCGCAGAACCGCTATTTATTATCTACTTGATGTTTATCGGTATTTTGGTCAATTTTTTTGTAAAAGTGTTTTAAATAAGTTTTGGATTAATTTTTTACAAGTTTCGAAATGATTTTTTCACAGCAGCGCCCCCTATGAACGGTTTTAAAAGTTTTAATTATTTTAAAATATTTCTAATTGAAAGTAATTTTTCTGGAGTTTGATGATAGTTTAAAGTTAGATTTATTTTTTAATGTATTTTAAACAAGTTTGAGTTTATTTTAGAAACCCATAATACTGATGGACAGTCTACATTTAAGTGTGATGAATGTGATCAAGCTTTTACACGTAAGGATAATTTGCATCAACATGTTAAGAAGATTCACTTAAATATAAAGCCGTATATATGTGATATATGTCAAAGAGCCTTTGGGAGAAAATCGAATTTAAAAAGACATTTGGAAGCTCATGATAGTGGAGCGTTGTCTACATTTCAGTGTAATGATTGTGGTCAGATATTTCAAAAGTGTAACTTCCAGCGACATGTAAGGTCACATCAAAATTTTCGACCTAGTTGTAGTGTTTGTCATAAACTGTTGGGACGAAATTATGAACTGAAACAACATATGCGTACCCAACATCCTATGTATATACGATGAGTGTGAAACGGAAGAAATGTTTTTATCTAATGTAAAGTCTAGAACACCTAAACTACAATCTGGTTTTAATAAAATATTTGAACACCAATTTGGTTTTCATTTCTGTCTAAGTTTTTAAAATTTTTAATTGTATACATATTTTTTATATTCTTCATGGTAAAATGGTATTAAAAAAAGTTTTCGACTGTAATATATATATATAGTAAAATATCTATTTTACTTGATTTAAGATGACATAAGTCTATTTTTAAAAAATGTAATTATGAATATTGATTTAGAAGAAAAGGTTAGCTGAATTATAAATATGTATTACTATATTAAAAAAAACGATAGATAATTTCAAGATAAGATTTTTTTTTTAACAATATACTGTATTTATCAAAATACACATTAATCCGGCATTATATTAATAATTTTATAAAAAGAAAATATATTAAACTTATTTTCTATACTACTTTTACAGGGTACTTTTAAATTGTATGTTTACTTTAACCGTTATAAGATTAGACATTTTACTGGGAAGATTTACATAACTACTTTTATTATAAAATTACGGAAATTTAAAACGAGTTTTTAAAATTTGAATTTGAATGTTTGAAATAAACCAATTCTACAAAACAGAAAATATAGTAATGATTTTATTTAAAAAAAAATAGTTTAAGGATTTATTTATTCATCTTTTTAATATTTGTTTGTTTGAATTTTGAAGGTATGTAATTAAGACTGTAATATATAGAATATTAAGTATTGTGATTTTAAAGAAAATCATATGTAGTAATGAGAATATTTTAAGCGTTTGTTAAATTTGAGTGGGGGTATTAATCAGAATATTTATACAAATTCAATACTTTTAGCTGATGATGAATTTTGATTTAATAGAATTGTGTATATGAATATGATGAAATTATTAGGTATTATATTTAATATTTGAAAGAAATAGGTAGACATTTTAAATAAAATCACTTTTACATAATTAAAACATTTAGATATCAAATAAGTGTAAAAGATGTCTTAATGGGCATGTGTATGTATATGAGATTTTTGTATTATCAATTTACGATATAAAAGAGGAGGGCAGGTTGCCAACAAAAATAACTTATATATGTTAAAACTATTAGGTGGTAAAAATTGGTTTAATAAAATATTTATGTATATACTTATGAAATTTCAATTGCGCTTTTAGTATATGTTCGATATGGTTAGGATTTTTTAATACAATCATGCATATATGCATTTTCAATTAATAAAGAAACGTGTAGATTTATATAATTACCACAAACTTAGAGACGAAACTGACACTGACTTCTTATATTGTAATTAAAAATGTATTCTTTCCTATTGATATAAGCATAAAATAAATTAGCAAAAGAGGTGTAAACATAGATTGTCCAACAGAAAATCAGATATGGATTTTTTTTTTTTTTTTTTTTTAAAGAATGCCTACAGCAACTAAAACAAGTATGTAGTAGCAAACACGAATCGTCTTAGATATGCGTAACTTATAAATATTACCTTAAAAGAAAATTATACGAAGTCCTTTTGATGATCAAATATATACTTTATAGATGAAATATCTATTAGTTTACCCTATGATCAGTGAGAAACTAATCAAGGCTTAAAAGCTGAGAATTTACATATATTTTTTTTTAATTACGCAAAATTGATCTGTAGATATATGTAAATATATCCTTTCTAAAAATTGTTTTGTTTCAATAAAAATCGCAAATTTTATGTATGTGTACTCATTTTAAACTGTTCTATGTCAAAGAATCTACATAAAGAAGAATCATGAATATTTTTGTGGGGTTTTAGATGTACTTGTTAGCATGCGTTAGATATGGTTGAGACTTTTTAGTGCAATCATACATATATATTTTAAACTATTAAAGAAATATATTAGTTTAATATAATTTTTGTATGTACAGTTTAGGCGATTTCATCGATGTACAAGGTATGTCTACACAAATTGTTTGATAGGAAACAGATATAAAGATAGGTTTGATAGGGAAACAGATATGAAGGTTTAAAGAATACCTGCGACAACTAAAAACAAGCATGGACATGCAGACATGGATCGATGAGGAATCTTACAACTTATATACATTAGCTCAGAATAAAATTAGCTTAAGTCCTTTTGATGATAAGCGTTACTTGCTAGACGATGGAATAACTAGCTCAGCAGATGGATATTATGAAATTGATCAAGATTGTGATTATCAAGAAAAATGTTGAATCGTGATGTAAATACTCTACGGTAAATAAAACGTTTCTGTATTTTTTTTTTAATGTTAATTTTAAATATGTGTACTTTTTAAAACTTCTACCCAAACATTTCTCGTAGAATGCTAACGTATGTGAACTTTATTGAAATGTAATCTACCCATACGTACAATCACCCACATATGCAAACATATATGTATTTTTTTTTTTACCATATACAGTTTTAAACTTTTTTTTTTTTACTGCTTTGTAATTTTCTAAAGGTTTTTTTTTTTTTTATTATTATTATACATTATATTTTTACATGTTTTTAATATTTTTTCTAATTTTTTTCTAGTTTATGAATGATATAGATATATAGTTCTACCTCTGCACATACACACATAGTCTTATGACGTTTACACTTTTCAAAACGGTTTACCATGTTATAAAAACCGGTTACCTAGCTGAAAAATATTACAAAATGCTTTTTGAATCAATCTAAAGCGTTAACCGTGTGTCAAAAGGTTAGTACAATATTTTTATAAGTTATGAAATACGTTAAAGTAATAATAGTGAAAGATTTATAACATTTTTGTTAACTTGTGAATTTCTTAAAACTTTTGTTACTTCTTTTTTTTTCTTAACCTTTTTCTTAAGATGTTTTATTTTTTTTTTAACTTTACTTTTTTTATTTTTTAAACTTTGATATATATTTTTTAAAGTTAAGTTTCAAATAAATTTTTTTTTAAATCTTTTTCTAAAAATTTTATTTTATTTATTTTTTTCTTATTATTTTTTTTGATTTACCTTTTTATTTTTTATTTATTTTTTTTTAAATTAAGTTTCAATTTTTAAATCTTTTTTTTTTTAACATAAAATTAAGTTATATATATTTTAAATTATCATAAACTTTATGCATAAACATACGCAACTACATATAAACATAGTTTTAAACAGACAGACAGTCATACATACACACACATAGAACTATTTGTCGCACACACACACACACACACATACATACCCACATACACACACACACACATATATATACATACACACACATAGACACGCATAGAACTATTTATAATAAATATATAATATACTTGCTTTTTAAAACATATTCTTATACACACAAAACTTTCTACAAAATATCAGATGTACCAACAAAATGAGATGAAAAGATTACAGTGAGAAAAAGAGGGTTGATTCTGAACAATGCACTATCGGTTGCTCGGTTGCTCAGCTGCGGGCTGCGCCTTCTGCCGGTGAACCCCCACTATCTTACTACTATGAAGCATTTTGTTTAAAGTGGTTCTCAAATTCCCTGCTCAAGAGCGCAAAACTTTGACATATTTTCTGACTCATTTTTAAACGAAAAGGAATAAAATTGGCAGAACTCACTAATGAAGCGATTTTCAATCGAATAGCGTTTTCTAGTTTTTGACAAATAAATTACTTATCGAGTAATAAGCGATTATTGTCACGTGACGACAAGCTTCTCTCTTTCTCGCGCTGCCGCGTTGGGATTTCGATTCAAACCGTCCACTTTGACAGTATTTTCTAAAAGATCTTAAGAACATCTGCTATTTTCATGCGTTTTAGAACAAAAATTAATTCAGAAATATGTCAGAAAGTAGTTTCTTTGGATTTGAGAACAGAGGGGAGGAGGTGAGATCGGTAGTTTCGAAAAGGGGGGATTTAAATAATTGATTATTTATTGCTGCAATAAAATAATAAATGAGTAGACAAAAAAAATAAGTTTTACAAATTTTAAACTTTTACGTACTGAGTTCGTTGAATTTTTTTGGATTGTAGGGATGTAGGGGGGGGGGGGGGAGGGAATTGAGAGAGATTGAGATATAACATTAAAAGAAAACAGAAATTATTCGAAACGCGGAAGATTCTCATTCTTCATCATTATTATTTTTTTAATAAGGACGATTAAATTGTAAAAACTGAATATCTAACATACGAAATTTCTTCCCTAGAATATCAGCATTTTAAGACTATTTTATTAATAACAAATTATATCGCAACTTACCTTCATACTGAAAGTAATAAAAATATAAGAGTCCAGTGCATGTGAATATATTTTTTCACATTAATTCAAATTTAGAATTAGTTAAATTTATATTGACATTCTTAATTAGCCATGTAAAGCAAAGCAATAAATGTTAATTGATGAAAATGAATTTTTAATTTTAATATATTATTATACAAAAGCATAATTACATGTTTTTACTTTTTAATGTATGGCGCTATTAAATATCTTAGCTATTTATTCTTATATTTTTGCTTGTGATTAAGTAACTAAATTCACTCGCCATCTACGCGATAAGACGCCAAGTCAGGCGTCCGCTTGAGCAACTAAATGGAGGCGTGAGTCAGCCCGGTATATAGGAGGCTTAGGTTCGCCACATTGAACCAAGGCTACACTAGATACCGGACTTGCTCATTCATTATCCTGATGTCACAAATGGTGGCTGGCCGTGACGAAAGACATACAGCGATTGGCACAAAACGATGGGCGCTTTGCTTTGTACCAATCGCTGGTCACAGCCAGCCACTATTTGTGACGTCATGAGAATGAATGAGCAAGCCCGGCATCTAGTGTTGCCCTGGTAAAACGTAAGTCGTTGTCAGTTCGCGACATATGTTATACACAGCCGGTGCATGACGTTTAAATCGTCGCATGGAGTGGATCATTTTTACATGGCGACTGGTGCAAAACAGTGGGCGCGCCGCGTTGCACCAATCACCGTGTAAAAATGATCCACACCACGTGACTTTTAAACGTCATGCACCGGCCGTGTATAACGTTGGTCGCGACTTGCTCATTCCTTCTCATGACCTCACAAATAGTGGCTGGCCGTGACCAGCGATTGGTACAAAACGACGCGCCCATCGTTTTGCCAATCGCTGTATGTCTTTCGTCACGGCCAGCCACCATTTGTGACATCATGATAAGGAATGAGCAAGCCTGGTATCTAGTGTAGCCTTGGTCGCGCCCATCGTTTTGTGCCAATCATCGTGTAGAGATTATCCATGCCGTGTGACGTTTTAAAAGTTATGACTCAGGTAGTGATCTGAATACGGCAGGGATCAGGCTTTATTTTCCTTTCTTTTTGAAACGAGATTGATCAATTAGATGTCCGTATTTCACGATAGTTTTGGAAAGAACGAAATTTTAATCAAAATGGAAGATTCAGATTGTTTGAAAATAGCGAAAAATTCACCTGGATCTTTTCTTGTACATTTTGAAAATAATGTCGTGTTTGGCTAGTGCGAAATCTTCGCAACTACCCCTGGCCTTAATTTCACGTTTTAATGAACTTTGAAACTGCAGCCGTAACTGTTTACACATGTATAAGATTGCTTTCTTGGATTTGGATTGTCCTCAGTTTAGTCTTTACGTCTGCGACGTAGGTGAGTATTTATAGTAATTCTCTTAATAAAACGTTTTACATTAACTTCGGAATTTCTAGATTTTTTTTTTTTTTTGTAACCTAATAATTGTGTAAATTATATTTATCGCGTTTTTATGAGTTGCTCTGATATTCTGAATATTCTAATTGTAAAAATTTTGTTGAAAATGAGCTATGAATGAAAAAATATGCAAAGGGGAGTTTAGAAAGCAAATAAAGTTACATTTTTATAAACAAATCATTAAAGGGGGTTCATTACTGGCAAATCTATCCTATATATTGTAGAACACTCGTTTTAGAACTAAAATTCATAAATATCTAAAGCGTTATTTATCGTTTAGATTTTTCTAAAATCTTTTCTAAAATCTGAAATCTACGTTCTAAATTGTAAATACATTAGTTATTATAAAAATAATTCTGCACGCTTATAACTGGATTTCTTAAGTAGTTTATATTTGTTGTACTTGTATGTTCTTTTATGAAATTTTACTGTGTACTTTGATGATTTACAATTCTGAATTTAACATTTCGTGTTTGTCTTTGCATAACGTAGAATCTTAAGCTCAAATACGCTCTCATTTCAAAAGCAATGTAGTAATGCTACTTGTTACCGGAAAACTGAATTTTGGTTAATTTTTTAACCTGCCGCGTAATCAAAGTTAATTAAATAGCTAATTGCTAAAGTATTGTCACTTTAATAGTGAAGTTGATTTCTGTTCTTCCTGTCCTACCCTACCTGCCACGCTTCATATTAACTTTTTTTTTTATTTCATAGTAATAAGTAAATTTTACTGGGGAAAATTAACGTTTAAGGTATCTCATTACGTTACACCCAGTTGTTTAGATATAGCAAAAGTTCCAAATTGGTAGTTTCATTTCAGTTAAAAGTTCTAAATACGTCTTGAAGTAAAATCAAGTACTTGAACATAAAAAAAAATTTCTACAAGTGGTTGCCATTTCTCCAACACTGAGATAAAGAATGCAAAAGTGAAATGTAAACTTCCATAGAAGATGAATTCCGTTAAAATTATAACTCATATTTTAGATACTTAACTGGTGTTTAAACGGATCGCAACATCACATAAATTGCAGGCTGTCTCAGTCTTTTATAGCTTTTAGTGTTCATAAACTGTTGACAGAAACTTGGTTATTAATGAATCTACTAGATTTGTAACTTTAAAGCAATATTGCCAGATTTGTTGCACCTAGTTCCTCCAACCTTTTTTTGACTGAAATTTTCGTTGACTTAAATACTCAAGGTTTGAGATTTAAAACTGCCTTTTCAAATGATTACTCTTTTGGATGTTTTAAAATGAAACCATTTTATTTGCTCAAGACCGCTAATTAAACCGTTTGCGGCTAGTCTTTATACAGAACTAAACCCTCGCCGGTTTTTTAAAATAAGTTTAATATTTAATTGCAGACATTCTAATGCAATTGTATAATTACTGCTTGGAATAATGGATTCGTAGCACCTATGCGTCCCGTATACGTGACTCTAGTCACGAAGGGTTTAAACTCGGCACGATACTGAACACTTGCATAAATATAAAACCAAACAGCGAAGCAAGATTTTATACTTGAAGTATTCGGTTCTTTACATGTGTTCCGCGACATGTGAATAAAATGCTGTTGAAAGCCTTGTTTGTCTTGCAATAATTGTTGCTTTAATGAATCAATCTCTCAAAATTAATCTTATTTCAAATTTTGAAAAATGGTAGAACTTGGTTTCTTCGAGTACCAAAACCAGCACAGATATGTGCATATTTATGAAAATGTAAAATTTTGATATGGAAACTTATGTATGTTTGAACCTTGGATTCTGGTTTTAAATTCATTAAGTCTCGAATACTGCAACATAGGTAAGTTTCTTGAATACCATCCTAATTAACGAATGTAACACTAAACAGCTGGGTATTCTAATAAAGGATAAAACTTGCGGGGAAAAATCTGTCTTTATAACTAAAGTAGGATTGTCAATTTTCTGACGTATGATCTTAAAATAAACTAATCCTGAAACAATTTTGTGTTTACGTCACATGATGGTATATGCGCCTAAATGGCAAACTAATACTAGTCTTGCTGTAAATTTGTTTACCCGAAGTGGTTTATTTTCTACAATAAAGTTAATATATTTGTGCTTAGAGGTGTTATTTATGTAGTTAAAAGTAACTTTCAATATGAATCTCTAATTTCTGTTCTTCACATTCGCGACAGCCGATAGGAGTTCATCTCCTGAATACAAAACGATAAATTTATTCGGCTATTGCCAAATTGAAGCGCATTACCGCTTCTCGAGAAAAGGAAATCTATGTCAGCAGTTTCATGATTTTGTAACGTGTACCTTGTACACGCACAATTCTAGTAAGTTTTGGTAAAAAATTTGGTATAAGGAACTTTTGAGACTCCTTATCGGCCAGATTGAACACCCCTTTTCACCTATTAACTTTAAATGCATCCTTCATCGGGAAAACTTTCTGTATACCCTACTTGAAGGGTGTTTATTTGGAAAGTATTTCTAAAAATTAAGTGTTAATCTTATTTCCAACTCGTCAGCTTCACTTTGATTTTCAACATTCTAAATTTCTTGTGGAAATAGGAAACCTTGAAGAGTATACAGAAGTTAACTTTAACAATATGTATGCATTTTTAAAGTTCATAGGTTTAACAAAGATTTGCAGTCTGACGAAGAGCCTTGGACGTTTGTACCGGGAATACAAATTTTAGCAGTCTTTAGAATGACATTCGTTGTAACATGGCCCCTTGAGTCTCTTTGCCACTGCAGCTACATGATCGGATTTTGCTTTGATGCAGATAATCCCTAGAAAATGTGTAAATTTATTAAATGCTCAAATACATAATTCTGACACTTTCACTGAATTTGTAATGAAAGGAAAACGGTTGAACGCAGTGGCCTAAATAAGGAAATCTTTAAACAATTTGTATAGTTATTTGGTTCATCATCTCATACTGCACCGTAGAATCGGAAATTGAATTAGCAATATTCCGAACAGGTTTACCATTACTAGGATGAGATTTAAAACAGCATTCAGAAATCTAGACTACGAGCCATTTTAAAACGGAATTTTACAGAGAAAGCAAATTAAAGCAATGCTATTTTTTAAATGTAGACGCAATATAAAAATAGTGAGACTATATATATATATATATATATATAATTTTTAATTATGAATTTATCCCGAAAATGTTTGTACGAAGACTTTCGTGGCGTATTTAGCCTCCTTCAGTTTTCACTTATCCTCGCCCAAATTTTCAGACTTAAGGCGACTCACTTGAAAAATCCGAACTCAGATATCTAGGGAGCGCCCCCTGTGTTTCTAAGAGCTACACACGGAATGGGCGGATATAATTTACGACTTTGAACAGTCTCCCACCCCAGGTCGGAAAGATCAAAGCGTTAACTGACCGGCACACATGTGACATTTTTGGCGCGTTATCGCTTAGATTATGCCTCATTTCTTGAACGGAACAAATTTGAAGGCGAATCAGAGAGGAAAAATGCAGTGCATATATAAGAGTCTCGCACGCGAGCCAGGCCGGCAGAATAAAGACAATTTTTTAACGGGCCGGGCCGATATAAAACATTAAACTGGCCAGCCAGGGTGATAAAAATATGAAGCGGGCCAACCAGCCCGACATAAAAAATTTAAAAGGATCAAACTAAGCTGATAAAATATGAATAATTTTCAATGGTCGTGGTTGGGAGGAGAATAAGTACAAATGTGCTGCATGAGCTGATGCTAGCTTAATATTATCAATACAGAAATATAACATGCACAGCGTAAAAATGGAAAGATAAAAGTATTAAATATTGTCTTTCCAAAGTATTCAGTATAAGTTTATCTCATAAAAGTAATTTATTATTACTAAACTATTTAGCTGATACTATTATAAACTAAAAATTTTAAATATGTAATTATAATATTGGTACTAAAACGGAAATTATCATAAAAATAATTGTTAATAGCAAAATTAAAAATTAGATCAAACAGAAAATAACATAGTGATAGCTAGCTAATCTAATCCCTTGCTTAATTTCTTTAAAAATAAATGAAAATGTAAAAAGGACAGATCGAAACATACTGAAGCTGGATATTCGGTATCCGGCCAAATTTTACATCCGTTGCATCTCTAATAGTGTATTGATGGTGCAAGTATCTTGGATGAATTCGTTAATCAAGTATTGATTTAACGCCCCTCTGTTGTCATCTAATGGAAAAACCGGCCCATTAGAGCAAATAAAATCAACGAATACTTTTTTTACTTTGAGTTGTCCGATTGCATGACTTTTTTCCCACATCTTGTTATTTTATTTTGTACTGAAAGAAGAATCAAATCTTCTTTTGGCGCCTTCTATCTACACTGGCGCCCGGAGCACAAGCTCCCCTTACTCCCCGCTAGTTTCGGCCCTGCCAGGACGTGCGAGCAAGTATTTTTTTTTTTTTTTTTTTTTTTTTTTTTTTTAAATAGTAATAGCAATAGTGAACATCTGGTAATGGAATCTTTTGAAATATATTTTAATAAATTATAGAGAAACATTTTCAAAAATGTACTGTTTTGTTATTATACAGCAACAAAAGTTATGATATTTTTAATCATCTTTTTCCTTTTGGTCTAAGCTACATTAATTTTTTTAATGTCTTTATTTGAATGTAATAGTCTAAGTGATCATTAATGTTACTCTTCTGTATTCCATATGGCTTGCAAACATATAGTAATATAAAATGTACTTTAAAAATTTTCCCATAAATATATATGCAGTATTCATTAAAAGAACCTTAAGTATATGTTAAGAAAAATCGAAATTTTTTGTAGAATCAGCGGGTTTGTATTTACCGGGCCTTGCTGGACCGTGAACTGCAAAATCATAAACGGATCGGGATAAACTTTTTGTTTTTACACCGGCTGGGCCGGGCCAAGCTAGCTTTCGTTCAGACATGGCCGAGCCCGTGTCTGGAAATTCTATCCCAGACAGACCTATAGTATAGATAGATAACCTGCCTCCGGGGGGGAATGAAATGGGTAAGAGATATTTTACGGCTTTCAATTAAACTTCCCGAAATCTCGAATACTCCATTTTAATTTGAATCATTACGAGGCAAAATTTAGAGAAAAAATCAATAACTGTGTATTACTTTATATGTTTTGTATAAAACGGAAAATAAACGCTCATTTTTTTTCCCAAACTGAAAGAAAAGAAACAAATAAAAAGAAAAACTAACACGGGAATTTTGTATATTATCCATTCCATATATTTGATACTTGCACATTTATGTTAATAATGTAGTAATCGTAAAACATGTATACATGTATATCTAAGTGTATATTTAGTTAAAAACTAACGAGATAACCAGAGCCGCACCATAGACTTTCCATAGCGTCCCATAATAAGCACAAAATCTTCAGCAAAGAGCAAGTCCTTCTTGATATAAACTAAAGCTATGGAGCAAAAAAGACAATTTTCGTTCGTCTTCACTTTACCTCAAATATGACCCCTCTTTTTTCTATTATTGAGATTGTCTTGGGTCTTGGGAATTTAGGGTGTAATTCGATACGATGCGTCACGGGAAAATAGTCACGTGATAAAAAGACCGTAAAGAAAGGAGGCAAAATTTCAGGGTCATCGAATGAGGTGTTTGTTTTGCTTTTATTAATTCTCTTAGTTTTACAGCATTTATGAAAGGTTTGCTAATAAATTGTAGTGTGTCTGTCTGTCTTTACGAAAAATAAATTATTATTCTAAAACAAGACAAGACACGAAAAATTTATGTTCGATTTTTTCAACACTTCTGATAATATTAACTTTTATATATTGATTTTATACTACTATTTTTAGCTTACTATTTTAATTACTCTTTTTTAAAACTTTTTAAAATGTGTTGCGGCCCGCCTAACGTCGCAAACATATGGCTGCGGCCCGCGAGAAAAAAAGGTTGAGTATGGCTGGTCTAACAGATTTTGAGATATGGTCTCCCCCCTCATTCTTCGCCCCAACCACATCCCTGGGTGAGATAAAGATCAAAATTTTAATTAAGAATGCTTTTATCTGCGCCTATGCTTAAAATGTTATCATTGTGCAAAATTTAATTTTAAAAGATCTGATAGATCTCGAAATATAGTCCCCCCCCCCCATTCCACTATCAAAATTTTAATAAAAAATTATTTTATCTGCGCCTATTCTAAAAAAGTATCATCTCGAAAATTCCTTTTTAAAAGTTCTGACAGACCTTGAGATATGGTACCACCCCCTCCCCCCCCCCCTACCCTTCGGGACTCAGGGATCAAAAATTTAACTAAGAACTATTTTATCCGGGAAAAATAATATTTTTTAAGCAGTAATAAGCATTTAATAAGAGCAATCAAAAGTTGTTCTTCTATATCTCAAAAATCAACCATCCCACTAAATTTAATTTTTAAACAATCTGATAGAATCCGAGATATCACCCCCCCCCCCCCCCCATCAAAGGATCAGATGAATAAAAATTTTAATTAAGGTGATTCTCAAATGACCTGCTCAAAAAAGCGAAATTTTCTGACAAATTTTCTGACTCATTTTTAGACTCTAAAGCATAAAATTGGCAGACCTGACAGTTGATACGATTTGGAATCGAAGTGAGTTTTCCATTTTTTGATAAATAATTTATCAAGTTATAAGCGATTCGTCTCACGTGACGACACGTTTTCTCCTTTCTCGTGCTGCGGTGTCGGAAATTCGGTTCAAAACGCCGACTTTGACATTTATTTCCTGAAGTATCTTCTATATTTACCAAAAACTGTAAAACGTCTTTCGATTACAAAATTTCTAAATAAAAACACTTGCCAATTTCATGCGTTTTCGAACAAAAATGAAAAAAAATATTTCATAAAGTTTGGATATGAAAACAGCCATGGATGCTCAATAAGTCTATCGTCTATTCAAACTACTTTGCCAAGACCCAAGACTGGAGCAAAAATACCTATATCGTTTGACTAAAGCTCAAAGTTTTCTTTTTTACAAAAATCACGCGCCTTCCAAATTATGGCAACCCCTGACCCTCCAACGTGACCCCTCTTTTGGGGAGAGCTAAGCAATCAATTAGGTCAGGTTGACAACTTGACAGGTCTGGAGTGTTCTTTGACGATAGCTTATTTTTAATTGTCAAATTACAGCGTTTTAATTAGAGTAAATTTTAAAAGTTGCCTAATTACATGAAAGAAAACAAAAAAACATTTTATGGTATAAGCTCAAAATTTTTATATCTTTTTTCAATCCAGAGTTACAAACTAGTAAAGTAAACGCTTTATACTTTTCGGGATTTTTTTTAACTTTAACATAAATTTTAAAATACTCAGAACTATTTTAAAAATATTTCAAACTTATGGCTGTATGGTGAGCTTTCGGATTTATATGCTGGAGAAAAAAAAAAGTCGAAATTTTTAAATTTGAATGAACAAAACGCAGAAGAAGTTTTTCCCATAGGATAACATGGGATTCCGCAATATTTCTTCCCCTCGAAGTAAGTCCCCTTAAGTGCGCTAGATTGAACTAGCCATCGCACACCCACAGAAACTTATTATAGATGGCTCTATTTCCAAATGTGCCCATAAGTGTTAAAATTGCATAATGGATTGAAGAGTAACAGGCGGGGAATTATAACACCCACATGCGACACTGAATGCTAAATTTCGATTATTAATTGTAGCTGTTTAGATCTTATTCTCTAATTTGGGCTTTACCGTAGTTAATTATGGAACTCCTAAATTTTAATTCATGAGTTCGATAGGCAACATAATGAAAGCTTTAGTAATTAAGGTAAGGGTTGTATAAAACTAGTCTAGGGCCTAGTTAAATGTTGCAAATTTTTTAATGAAATAAATGCCTTTAACACTAATAGATGAGTAACAATGTCTCTTTTTCAGGTTTGGATATTAAAGGTACATTAAAAATGCCAGGACGATCTACAAATAAGGACATTCCGGAAGCGCTAAAGACTTTTCCTGAAATGAGACGCAAGTTTTCAGAATTTCGAGCAGAAACAATGCCATATGATAGTTGTGAAGATCCTAATGCACCAATTTTAGCCTTTTCAGGAGATCATTTGAATATGATTTTTAATATACCCAAAGAAAGATTTCAAAAGATGGCTTTTGCTGCGATCAGACACTTGAAGGAGGGTGATTCGTATTTTAAACCACCTGAAAGTTAAGCATCAGTCTGGTAATCTCGAACATAATTCTTATTGATATATTAAAGTCCATCGGACCTGCGTGCTTGGCGTCGGTCAAGCGCCCGCTTATAAGTCATCGTCAATATATACAAGGACGAGATAGCACACACAAGGAAATTTACAACATACGGAAATACAGCTCCATAAAGAGTGTGCAATGGAGCCAGCGGGATTCAAACCCGCTCGCACCTACACTCGCAAGCGCTTAGCGGTGTGATACCTTGACCATTCAGCCACGGTATGCCCTCACTGGTTGGAGTTTCATTTTCGAGATTGTTTATATTATTTGGCATGAAATTTTGCTTTTTTAACACGTTCGCTACCGAGGACGTGTAACGGGTCACTCATTTGACATTCCATTTTTAATCCAAAATTACGAATTCACACCGGAAATTTCGAAAGCAGAATTTTTATTCTATGTAATCATGAAATCTCTACCACTAAATAGAGCAAATATTGTTATTAGTATTTTCTGATATGAATTCGTAATTTATGAATGAAATAAATTTTCCTTATATTTAACACGGTAATGAACGTGTTAAAACTGAGTTATGTCAAGGCGCCTATAACTGTGATATAAAATGTGATAAAGAGATTTTGTTCATTACGTATGTTTTTTATTATCGTGTGTGAAATGTTTGGCTTAATCGGTGATTTATTCTTTGTTTTTAATGTTACGTGAACAAAGTCACGAGTAAAAGCTAGTATGTGTATACCGGGTGAACCAAAAGTTCGTCAAAACTTTAAAAATTCATGAAAAAAGAAGACATTATGATAAAGAAGTGGGCTCACAAGGTAGTTGGATTTTTTTTTAGCAGCAAAAACAAATTTTAGTTAAAAATGTCACTGGTAGAGGGCGTTGACGACTCTAAACACAATGAACAGAACATCAGTACCGCTCCACCCATTTATTCTTGCAATAACAATTGCTCAACATGACCTCCAGAACACTGTACGACACAACTAAGGTGACTCACAACGCCCGTTACAACTGAATGCAACATTTCGGAATGAATTGCAGAAACCTCACGACAGATAGAATCTAATGGGATAATGATAGCATTCTGAAAGCGAATGAGAAATTCTCGGTCTTTCATCGCAGGATTAATTTGAGTCTCTCGCCCTCTACAAATGACTTTTTCCGACTCCCTTGTGAGCCCTTTCTTTATCCTAATGTCTTCTTTTTTTATGAATTTTTAAAGTTTTAATGAACTTCTGGTTTGACTTGAACTCGTCTAGGCCATTATCACAAAATTTTGGATGTGATTCTTCTATAAAAACACCCTAGTATCAGTCGTCTAATCGAAATCGTTGAAGCAAGTGAAATTCGGACTTACCATAGTTTGGACAAAAATTTCAGTCTGCGAATGCGGTTAATCGTAATGGCGCTATACACGGCCAGTTCATGACTTTTAAAACGTCACACGAAGTCACACCAATCTTTACACGGCGATTGGTACAAAGCTGTGCGCTCAATCGTCGTATAAAAATGATCCTCTCTGTGTGATGTTTCAAAAATCATGAATCGGCCGTGTATAACGTAGGTCGCGAATCGCATAAGTCGTTCTTCTCTGTATATTCACCCTAGAGTGCCCCTATAATAGAGTGTAAGCGCAGACCCTGCTTAGACACACGCGTTTGTCCAGACTATCGCAACCTTACATTCCTGAACGTCTCGCCAGGGCGACACTAGATACCGGGCTTGCTCATCCATTATCATGAAGTAGAGTTGCAAAAATCTGGTTTATTCCCCGATTTATTCCCAGGTTTAAACCGGGTTTTTGCAACGTTATAATGCCGTCACAAATGGTGGATGGCCGCGACCAAAGACATACAGAGATCGGCATAAAACGATGGGCACGACGCTTTGTAGCAATCGCTGGTCGTGGCCAGCCACTATTTGTGACGTCATGAGAATAAATCAGCATGCCGGGTATTTAGTAGAGTTGCAAAAATCCGGTTTATTTCCAATAGACCCGATTTATTCCCAAAAGACTCGGTTTATTCCCCAAAAACCCGGTTTATTCCCAAGTTTAAACCGTTTAAAATTATAACCAAATATTACCAGTTTAAAATTATAATATTGGTACTAAAACGGAAATTATCATAAAAATAATTGTTAATAGCAAAATTAAAAATTAGATCAAACAGAAAATAACATAGTGATAGCTAGCTAATCTAATCCCTTGCTTAATTTCTTTAAAAATAAATGAAAATGTAAAAAGGACAGATCGAAACATACTGAAGCTGGATATTCGGTATCCGGCCAAATTTTACATCCGTTGCATCTCTAATAGTGTATTGATGGTGCAAGTATCTTGGATGAATTCGTTAATCAAGTATTGATTTAACGCCCCTCTGTTGTCATCTAATGGAAAAACCGGCCCATTAGAGCAAATAAAATCAACGAATACTTTTTTTACTTTGAGTTGTCCGATTGCATGACTTTTTTCCCACATCTTGTTATTTTATTTTGTACTGAAAGAAGAATCAAATCTTCTTTTGGCGCCTTCTATCTACACTGGCGCCCGGAGCACAAGCTCCCCTTACTCCCCGCTAGTTTCGGCCCTGCCAGGACGTGCGAGCAAGTATTTTTTTTTTTTTTTAAATAGTAATAGCAATAGTGAACATCTGGTAATGGAATCTTTTGAAATATATTTTAATAAATTATAGAGAAACATTTTCAAAAATGTACTGTTTTGTTATTATACAGCAACAAAAGTTATGATATTTTTAATCATCTTTTTCCTTTTGGTCTAAGCTACATTAATTTTTTTAATGTCTTTATTTGAATGTAATAGTCTAAGTGATCATTAATGTTACTCTTCTGTATTCCATATGGCTTGCAAACATATAGTAATATAAAATGTACTTTAAAAATTTTCCCATAAATATATATGCAGTATTCATTAAAAGAACCTTAAGTATATGTTAAGAAAAATCGAAATTTTTTGTAGAATCAGCGGGTTTGTATTTACCGGGCCTTGCTGGACCGTGAACTGCAAAATC
Source organism: Maratus michaelseni (assembly GCA_963931845.1). Classification (NCBI taxonomy): domain Eukaryota; kingdom Metazoa; phylum Arthropoda; class Arachnida; order Araneae; family Salticidae; genus Maratus; species Maratus michaelseni. The sequence goes on along the minus strand of OZ007592.1, from coordinate 2,838,838 downwards.
ATAAACGGATCGGGATAAACTTTTTGTTTTTACACCGGCTGGGCCGGGCCAAGCTAGCTTTCGTTCAGACATGGCCGAGCCCGTGTCTGGAAATTCTATCCCAGACAGACCTATAGTATAGATAGATAACCTGCCTCCGGGGGGGAATGAAATGGGTAAGAGATATTTTACGGCTTTCAATTAAACTTCCCGAAATCTCGAATACTCCATTTTAATTTGAATCATTACGAGGCAAAATTTAGAGAAAAAATCAATAACTGTGTATTACTTTATATGTTTTGTATAAAACGGAAAATAAACGCTCATTTTTTTTCCCAAACTGAAAGAAAAGAAACAAATAAAAAGAAAAACTAACACGGGAATTTTGTATATTATCCATTCCATATATTTGATACTTGCACATTTATGTTAATAATGTAGTAATCGTAAAACATGTATACATGTATATCTAAGTGTATATTTAGTTAAAAACTAACGAGATAACCAGAGCCGCACCATAGACTTTCCATAGCGTCCCATAATAAGCACAAAATCTTCAGCAAAGAGCAAGTCCTTCTTGATATAAACTAAAGCTATGGAGCAAAAAAGACAATTTTCGTTCGTCTTCACTTTACCTCAAATATGACCCCTCTTTTTTCTATTATTGAGATTGTCTTGGGTCTTGGGAATTTAGGGTGTAATTCGATACGATGCGTCACGGGAAAATAGTCACGTGATAAAAAGACCGTAAAGAAAGGAGGCAAAATTTCAGGGTCATCGAATGAGGTGTTTGTTTTGCTTTTATTAATTCTCTTAGTTTTACAGCATTTATGAAAGGTTTGCTAATAAATTGTAGTGTGTCTGTCTGTCTTTACGAAAAATAAATTATTATTCTAAAACAAGACAAGACACGAAAAATTTATGTTCGATTTTTTCAACACTTCTGATAATATTAACTTTTATATATTGATTTTATACTACTATTTTTAGCTTACTATTTTAATTACTCTTTTTTAAAACTTTTTAAAATGTGTTGCGGCCCGCCTAACGTCGCAAACATATGGCTGCGGCCCGCGAGAAAAAAAGGTTGAGTATGGCTGGTCTAACAGATTTTGAGATATGGTCTCCCCCCTCATTCTTCGCCCCAACCACATCCCTGGGTGAGATAAAGATCAAAATTTTAATTAAGAATGCTTTTATCTGCGCCTATGCTTAAAATGTTATCATTGTGCAAAATTTAATTTTAAAAGATCTGATAGATCTCGAAATATAGTCCCCCCCCCCCATTCCACTATCAAAATTTTAATAAAAAATTATTTTATCTGCGCCTATTCTAAAAAAGTATCATCTCGAAAATTCCTTTTTAAAAGTTCTGACAGACCTTGAGATATGGTACCACCCCCTCCCCCCCCCCTACCCTTCGGGACTCAGGGATCAAAAATTTAACTAAGAACTATTTTATCCGGGAAAAATAATATTTTTTAAGCAGTAATAAGCATTTAATAAGAGCAATCAAAAGTTGTTCTTCTATATCTCAAAAATCAACCATCCCACTAAATTTAATTTTTAAACAATCTGATAGAATCCGAGATATCACCCCCCCCCCCCCCCCCCCCCATCAAAGGATCAGATGAATAAAAATTTTAATTAAGGTGATTCTCAAATGGCCTGCTCAAAAAAGCGAAATTTTCTGACAAATTTTCTGACTCATTTTTAGACTCTAAAGCATAAAATTGGCAGACCTGACAGTTGATACGATTTGGAATCGAAGTGAGTTTTCCATTTTTTGATAAATAATTTATCAAGTTATAAGCGATTCGTCTCACGTGACGACACGTTTTCTCCTTTCTCGTGCTGCGGTGTCGGAAATTCGGTTCAAAACGCCGACTTTGACATTATTTCCTGAAGTATCTTCTATATTTACCAAAAACTGTAAAACGTCTTTCGATTACAAAATTTCTAAATAAAAACACTTGCCAATTTCATGCGTTTTCGAACAAAAATGAAAAAAAATATTTCATAAAGTTTGGATATGAAAACAGCCATGGATGCTCAATAAGTCTATCGTCTATTCAAACTACTTTGCCAAGACCCAAGACTGGAGCAAAAATACCTATATCGTTTGACTAAAGCTCAAAGTTTTCTTTTTTACAAAAATCACGCGCCTTCCAAATTATGGCAACCCCTCACCCTCCAACGTGACCCCTCTTTTGGGGAGAGCTAAGCAATCAATTAGGTCAGGTTGACAACTTGACAGGTCTGGAGTGTTCTTTGACGATAGCTTATTTTTAATTGTCAAATTACAGCGTTTTAATTAGAGTAAATTTTAAAAGTTGCCTAATTACATGAAAGAAAACAAAAAAACATTTTATGGTATAAGCTCAAAATTTTTATATCTTTTTTCAATCCAGAGTTACAAACTAGTAAAGTAAACGCTTTATACTTTTCGGGATTTTTTTTAACTTTAACATAAATTTTAAAATACTCAGAACTATTTTAAAAATATTTCAAACTTATGGCTGTATGGTGAGCTTTCGGATTTATATGCTGGAGAAAAAAAAAGTCGAAATTTTTAAATTTGAATGAACAAAACGCAGAAGAAGTTTTTCCCATAGGATAACATGGGATTCCGCAATATTTCTTCCCCTCGAAGTAAGTCCCCTTAAGTGCGCTAGATTGAACTAGCCGTCGCACACCCACAGAAACTTATTATAGATGGCTCTATTTCCAAATGTGCCCATAAGTGTTAAAATTGCATAATGGATTGAAGAGTAACAGGCGGGGAATTATAACACCCACATGCGACACTGAATGCTAAATTTCGATTATTAATTGTAGCTGTTTAGATCTTATTCTCTAATTTGGGCTTTACCGTAGTTAATTATGGAACTCCTAAATTTTAATTCATGAGTTCGATAGGCAACATAATGAAAGCTTTAGTAATTAAGGTAAGGGTTGTATAAAACTAGTCTAGGGCCTAGTTAAATGTTGCAAATTTTTTAATGAAATAAATGCCTTTAACACTAATAGATGAGTAACAATGTCTCTTTTTCAGGTTTGGATATTAAAGGTACATTAAAAATGCCAGGACGATCTACAAATAAGGACATTCCGGAAGCGCTAAAGACTTTTCCTGAAATGAGACGCAAGTTTTCAGAATTTCGAGCAGAAACAATGCCATATGATAGTTGTGAAGATCCTAATGCACCAATTTTAGCCTTTTCAGGAGATCATTTGAATATGATTTTTAATATACCCAAAGAAAGATTTCAAAAGATGGCTTTTGCTGCGATCAGACACTTGAAGGAGGGTGATTCGTATTTTAAACCACCTGAAAGTTAAGCATCAGTCTGGTAATCTCGAACATAATTCTTATTGATATATTAAAGTCCATCGGACCTGCGTGCTTGGCGTCGGTCAAGCGCCCGCTTATAAGTCATCGTCAATATATACAAGGACGAGATAGCACACACAAGGAAATTTACAACATACGGAAATACAGCTCCATAAAGAGTGTGCAATGAAGCCAGCGGGATTCAAACCCGCTCGCACCTACACTCGCAAGCGCTTAGCGGTGTGATACCTTGACCATTCAGCCACGGTATGCCCTCACTGGTTGGAGTTTCATTTTCGAGATTGTTTATATTATTTGGCATGAAATTTTGCTTTTTTAACACGTTCGCTACCGAGGACGTGTAACGGGTCACTCATTTGACATTCCATTTTTAATCCAAAATTACGAATTCACACCGGAAATTTCGAAAGCAGAATTTTTATTCTATGTAATCATGGAATCTCTGCCACTAAATAGAGCAAATATTGTTATTAGTATTTTCTGGTATGAATTCGTAATTTATGAATGAAATAAATTTTCCTTATATTTAACACGGTAATGAACGTGTTAAAACTGAGTTATGTCAAGGCGCCTATAACTGTGATATAAAATGTGATAAAGAGATTTTGTTCATTACGTATGTTTTTTATTATCGTGTGTGAAATGTTTTGCTTAATCGGTGATTTATTCTTTGTTTTTAATGTTACGTGAACAAAGTCACGAGTAAAAGCTAGTATGTGTATACCGGGTGAACCAAAAGTTCGTCAAAACTTTAAAAATTCATGAAAAAAGAAGACATTATGATAAAGAAGTGGGCTCACAAGGTAGTTGGATTTTTTTTTAGCAGCAAAAACAAATTTTAGTTAAAAATGTCACTGGTAGAGGGCGTTGACGACTCGAAACACAATGAACAGAACATCAGTACCGCTCCACCCATTTATTCTTGCAATAACAATTGCTCAACATGACCTCCAGAACACTGTACGACACAACTAAGGTGACTCACAACGCCCGTTACAACTGAATGCAACATTTCGGAATGAATTGCAGAAACCTCACGACAGATAGAATCTAATGGGATAATGATAGCATTCTGAAAGCGAATGAGAAATTCTCGGTCTTTCATCGCAGGATTAATTTGAGTCTCTCGCCCTCTACAAATGACTTTTTCCGACTCCCTTGTGAGCCCTTTCTTTATCCTAATGTCTTCTTTTTTTATGAATTTTTAAAGTTTTAATGAACTTCTGGTTTGACTTGAACTCATCTAGGCCATTATCACAAAATTTTGGATGTGATTCTTCTATAAAAACACCCTAGTATCAGTCGTCTAATCGAAATCGTTGAAGCAAGTGAAATTCGGACTTACCATAGTTTGGGCAAAAATTTCAGTCTGCGAATGCGGTTAATCGTAATGGCGCTATACACGGCCAGTTCATGACTTTTAAAACGTCACACGAAGTCACACCAATCTTTACACGGCGATTGGTACAAAGCTGTGCGCTCAATCGTCGTATAAAAATGATCCTCTCTGTGTGATGTTTCAAAAATCATGAATCGGCCGTGTATAACGTAGGTCGCGAATCGCACAAGTCGTTCTTCTCTGTATATTCACCCTAGAGTGCCCCTATAATAGAGTGTAAGCGCAGACCCTGCTTAGACACACGCGTTTGTCCAGACTATCGCAACCTTACATTCCTGAACTTCTCGCCAGGGCGACACTAGATACCGGGCTTGCTCATCCATTATCATGAAGTAGAGTTGCAAAAATCTGGTTTATTCCCCGATTTATTCCCAGGTTTAAACCGGGTTTTTGCAACGTTATAATGCCGTCACAAATGGTGGATGGCGGCGACCAAAGACATACAGAGATCGGCATAAAACGATGGGCACGACGCTTTGTAGCAATCGCTGGTCGTGGCCAGCCACTATTTGTGACGTCATGAGAATAAATCAGCATGCCGGGTATTTATTAGAGTTGCAAAAATCCGGTTTATTTCCAATAGACCCGATTTATTCCCAAAAGACTCGGTTTATTCCCCAAAAACCCGGTTTATTCCCAAGTTTAAACCGGGTTTTTTCTAGCCTTTGCAACGCTAGTATCTAGTGTTGCCCTTGGTCGATTATATGAGTGTGTTAATTTAACTACCAATCAAATTTTATATCGTGTATGTCGTCACACTTATATCGAGGCACAGTAGCCCTCCGTTCTATATTAGAGCTCGGTGGTATAAGTCGCGACCGCATTTTCCCGAATTAATTTCATTTGTGTAAGTTGCTACATTTTACTAAACTTGATGTACTAACACAGAATATTCTTTATTTTGATTGAAATATTTCTTTAATTACCTAAATAGCAAAATATGTCGCGGTCTTATATTTTTGTAACAGACTGTAAAATGATTCTTTTGAAATTTCCGGTGGGAATTCGCAATTTTGGATTAAAAAGGAATGTGAAATAAATGATCAAGCGACGCCACACGTGTTAATGTTGTTGTTGTTAATGTTGTGTTAATGAATGTGTGACTAATGTTTTGCATAATGCAATGAAGACTGAATCAAAAGGAATCTGACAATATGTTTTGAGCAAGTTTTCATCTTAGAAGGCGTGTTATTTTACAGGGATCACTCAATTTTCCGCTTTACCCTTAACTGCTCTGATGAAAATTGTCACATAGATATTGAAAGCGGTCTCGCAAACGAACTCTGGGAACAAATAAGACTAAGTCTTAGGCTACAGTTTTTGGACTAAATTTTAACCAGAGCTCTACAAAGTTTGCTTTTGCTACAATTGATTTTTTTTTCATTTTTACAGTTTAAGTTATAATTTGCAGTTTAAGAATAGATACTGGTGAGATTTTGTTTCTTTTAGAGCTTAGTACTATATCTAGAAACCTGAATAGATTAAATTTAATTATGATAGACCTGTACATAAGGTTTGGTACACAATAACTGTATAATATAGTCTTTTATTTATATTTCGATCAAGCGGTTTCAGAGAAGGTATAAGACAATTTGTCACTGCAAAGGGTTAAATATTACGAATTAAGTTACATTTTCAGGAATCCATTCTTTTACTGCATTAGACTCAAATTGATTAGAAAATCTCTATTCTAACTCCCCTCCCTAAAAACTGGTTCAATGTAGTGCGCTTTTTTAACTTTGTCTATCATCTATATACAGTGAAAGAATTTTTAAAATCGGTTCAGTAGTCTATTTCTTACTAACAAACATCTGCTATTTTTTTAAAGCATCGGTATAACTTGAATCCCCATAAAAATTAAAATACCGTTAAGTAATAATTTGGAAGAAAATGGTTTAGTATATTTAAGCTTTATTTTTGTGTGGCGAAATGCACATTTAAGCAGTACTTCTTTTACCTAGTTGGCAATCTTACTTCTTTATCACTGACATTTTTAAGTTGTTTGTGGTATTTACGTTTTCTCTCATTGCTCAGAAAAGTTGTATATAAATATTGGGATGACAAATAGATTTATCTTCTCTTTGCATTTAAAAAAAAAAAGTTTAAGTACAAAAGAAACAATTATTCGTACGCATTTGATTTTTTAAAAATGATCCCTATTTCGAATTTAATGTTTCTAGACCGGCAGTTTCATAGAAATTGCACTAAAAATAAAACTATAGAACGTTCTCCCCCCGCCCCCTTTTAAGAACTTGAAATTATATTTTATAAAACCTTCGTTTGGTAAAATACCATCCTAATATTAACCTGCGTGTCAAATTAAAAATTTCTAGTCTCGATAGTTTCCGAGTAATCATGATTACGTTTCATTCTTTTAAATCTCTGATATTTCAACAGACTAATTTACCCTATAAAATTTCATGTTTTTAGTGTCGAAAAAAAAATTAAAGAAATCGAATTTTAAGTTTTTTTTCCTCTTGCACCTCCTTGAAGGAAGTTTAAAAAAATGAAATTTAACTTATTTTTTTGTGCATACTGTCTGCCTGATGGAAGATTTGGAATCAGTTCAGTAGTTCCAAAGTAATCGCTATTTTAAGGCCGGGATCCAGATAGAAGTTGCGCTGTTAGCGAGACGAGATTGACCAATCAGAAGCCTGCATTTTTGCGAAACATTCGCTGTTTATTAGTAAACAAATTTTGACAGGCGTCAAGGCGGAGCTTATTTCCGTAACTGCGAAAATTTCGCAAAAATGCTATACAGATGCTGTTATAAACTCCGCCTTTCGCAATAAGCTAAAAAATACACCTGGAGTGTACGTCAAACTGACGTGTTCAGTTTTTCTGATTCAATTTTCAAGTAATATTTGATTTTTAATAATTTATTTTAATTATTGTGGATAGATCAGTGCGCTGATAACTTTTTCACAGTGAAGAAGTTACAATTTTTTGATTAAAACTGATATATACAGTTTAATGCATAAAACGGTCATTTTTGTAATCGTTTAACATGTTTTCTCTGTAAATGTACTCTCTTTTTACAAGGCCGTGTAATTGTTTTCAGAAGCAAACCAGTAAAAAATAGATAAAAATAAATTAAAAATAAAAATATTTACTATCCAAAACTGATGATTCATCCCTTTCTTAGTAGAAATATTTCCCAGACGTATCACGCCACCAACCTAAAGCAACTGAAAGTTGTATCATCTCTCCAGGCTTATTTGAGCTCAGCAATTTTCTTCTTGAGTGACAGTTGAAGGAGGAGTTTAAAGTTAATTTTCGCAATTAACTTTTCTCGATCAGTAAAATAGAGAAAACTTCGCAGCTAGTTTTTCGCTATCTCGCATGAAATTCTGCGAGTACTCAGAGTTGCCGCAAACAGCGTAAGCGAAAAGTTCGCAGCGATATTTTCGCAATTTCGACTGAAACTTCTGAGAGAGTTTTGTATTTGATCGACGTTGCATTTGTAAGTTTCAGTGCAGGGCCGTGCGAAGAGGTGGGGGGGGCGGGCGAAGGCCTTTCGCCCCGGGCACGGAAATTGAGAAGGCGTGAAATTTATACAACCAACCACGGTTTAATTGATTTATTTATTAATTTTTTTAATCATCAATCATTTTCTGGGGAATTTCTTTTTCTCTTTTCATCATTCTTTTTTTGTTTTTTCTGTCGCAAAATAGCATGATCTCTCCAGCGAATAAGTGCAATTTTCTCTTATGTTATTTAGTTGTTTGCAATTTCTGAATTAAAGTTAAAACTTTTAAAATTCCAAAATAAACGCGAAATGTTTATTCAATAGAATTTATTTCTGTTTCTGTACTTTATCAGTTTTGTGTTACCTGTCACAAAAAGAAGGGGGGGGGGCGAAATTGAAACTTTGCCCCGAGCGCAGTTTTTTCTTCGCACGGTCCTGTTTCAGTGTAACAACTATAGCAGAATATTTTATTATTCGTCGATTACAACGACGTAAAGCCCGCATCTTATGGCGTTTAAAAGATCGGGCTAATCCTTTTAATCTCAGTGTAGTAGATTTTATAAACCGTTTCGGACTATCTAAAGAGGAAACCAGATTAATAATACGAGCATATCTTGTGTGTATATATGTGTGGTTATATATATATATATATATATATATATATATATATATATATATATATATATATATATATATATATATATATATGCAAATTTTATCTTAAAAACGGCTCTAACGATTTTGACGAAATTTTGTATCCTACCGTTTTGGGGCACCAGAAAACAACTGGGCTATGTCACATGTTCGAGAAAATTTGATTAGTGGGTCATTTTGGGTCACCACGGTTCAGAGTCAAGCTAATTGTATCTAAAAAACGGTTCAAACGATTTTGACTAAATTTTGTATCCTACCATTTTCGGGCACGAGAAGACTATTGGGCTGTGTCACATGTTCGAGAACTTTAGATTAGTGGGTCATTTTTGGGTTAACGCGGATCAAGTAAAATTTATCTAAAAAACAGCTCTAACGATTTTGATTAAATTTTGTATCCTACGAGTTTCGGGCACGAGAAAATCATTGGAATAGGTCACATGTCCGAGAAAATTAGATTAGTGGGTCATTTTTGGGTCACTGTGGGTCAAGCTAATTTTATCTTAAAAATGGCTCAGACTATTTAGACTAAATTTTGCAATCTATGATTTTCGCGCACGAGAAGACTGTTGGGCTAGGTTACATGTTCGAGAAAATTCAATTAGTGGGTCATTATGGTCATGGGTAAAGCTATTTTTATCTTAAAAACTGCTCAGAGGATTTGAACTTAGTTTTGTATCCTACAGTTTCAGGGAATGAGAAGATTATTGGGCTATGTCACATGTTCGAGAAATTTCGATTAGTGGGTCATTTTGGTCATGGGTCATAAAGGGTCAAGCTATTTTTATCTTAAAAATGGCTCAGAGGATTGGAACTAAATTTAGTATCCTACAGTTTGAGGGAACGAGAAGACTATTGGGCTAGGTCACATGTTCGAGAAATTTCAATTAGTGGGTCATTTTGGTCATGGGTCATTAATTTCATCTTAAAACGACTCAGTGGATTTGACCTACATTTAGTATCCTACAATTTCAGGGAACGAGAAGACTATTGGGCTTAGGTCACATGTTCGAGAAATTTCAATTAGTGGGTCATTTCGGTCATGGGTCATTATTTACAAGTTATTTTTATCTTAAAAACGACTCAGACGATATGAACTAAATTATGTATCCTACGGTTTTTGGTCACAAGAAAATCATTGGGGTAGGTCACATGCTTGAGAAAATCAGATTAGTGGGTCATTTTTGGGTCACTGTGGGGTCAAGCTAATTTTATCTGAAAAACAGCTCAGACTAAATTTATCAGCCTATGGTTTTCGGGCACGAGAAGACTGTTGGGCTAGGTCACATGTTCCAGAAAATTCGTTTAGTGGGTCATTATGGGTCAAGCTATTTTTATCTTAAAAACGGCTCAGAGAATTTGAACTAAAATTTGTATCTTACGGTTTTTGGGCAAGAGAAAATCATTGGGCTCGGTCACATGCTTGAGAAAATCCGATTAGTAGGTCATTTTTGAGTCACTGTGGGTCAAGCTAATTTTATATAAATAACGGCTCAGACTATGTTGATTAAATTTTATTTCCTACGAATTTCGGACACGAGAAGACAATTGGGCTTGGTCACATGTTAGAGAAAATTTGATTAGAGGGTCATTCGGGTCAAGGGTCATGATATATTTGAACTGTAAACTAATTTTGACCGAGCATAGCTCGGTCTTTCCTGTTCGCCGTATATTCTAATACAAGCAAATCATTTGTGTGTGAGTATATATATATATGCAAATTTTATTTTAAAAACGGCTCTAATGTTTTTGACGAAATTTTGTATCCTACCGTTTTGGGGCACCAGAAAACCATTGGGCTAGGTCACATGTTCGAGAAAATTTGATTAGTGGGTCATTTTGGGTCACCATGGGTAAGGGTCAAACTAATTCTATCTAAAAAAACGGTTCAAATGGTTTTGACTAAATCGTGTAACCTACCAATTTCGGGCACGAGAAAGCTATTGGGCTGGGTCACTTCTTCGAGAACTTTCGATTAGTGGGTTATTTTTGGGTCAATGCGGGTCAAGTTAATTTTATCTAAAAAACGGCTGCAACGATTTCGATTAAATTTTGTATCCTACGAGTTTCGGATACAAGAAATTCATTGGGCTAGGCCACATGTACGAGAAAATTCGATTAGTGGGTCATTTTGGTCATGGGTCATTATAGGTCAAGCTATTTTTATCTTAAAAACGGCTCAGGCGATTTGAACTAAATTTTGTATCCTACGGTTTTTGGGCATGAGAAAATCGTTGGGCTCGGTCACATGCTTGAGAAAATCCGATTAGTAGGTCATTTTTGAGTCACTGTGGGTCAAGCTAATTTTATATAAATAACGGCTCAGACTATGTTGACTAAATTTTATTTCCTACGAATTTCGGACACGAGAAGACAATTGGGCTTGGTCACATGTTAGAGAAAATTTGATTAGAGGGTCATTCGGGTCAAGGGTCATGATATATTTGAACTGTAAGATAATTTTGACCGAGCATAGCTCGGTCTTTACTGTTCGCCGTATATTCTAATACAAGCAAATCATTTGTGTGTGAGTATATATATATATGCAAATTTTATTTTAAAAACGGCTCTAATGTTTTTGACGAAATTTTGTATCCTACCGTTTTGGGGCACCAGAAAACCATTGGGCTAGGTCACATGTTCGAGAAAATTTGATTAGTGGGTCATTTTGGGACACCATGGGTAAGGGTCAAACTAATTCTATCTAAAAAAACGGTTCAAATGGTTTTGACTAAATCGTGTAACCTACCAATTTCGGGCACGAGAAAGCTATTGGGCTGGGTCACTTCTTCGAGAACTTTCGATTAGTGGGTTATTTTTGGGTCAACGCGGGTCAAGTTAATTTTATCTAAAAAACGGCTGCAACGATTTTGATTAAATTTTGTATCCTACGAGTTTCGGATACAAGAAATTCATTGGGCTAGGCCACATGTACGAGAAAATTCGATTAGTGGGTCATTTTGGTCATGGGTCATTATAGGTCAAGCTATTTTTATCTTAAAAACGGCTCAGGCGATTTGAACTAAATTTTGTATCCTACGGTTTTTGGGCATGAGAAAATCGTTGGGCTAGGTCACATGCTCGAGAAAATCCAATTAGTGGGTCATTTTTGGGTCAAGCTAATTTTATCTAAAAAACGGCTCAGACTATTTTGACTAAATTTTATATCCTACGCGTTTCGAGTACGAGAAGAAAATTGGGCTTGGTCACATGTTCGAGAAAATTTGATTAATGGGTCATTTTGGTCATGATATTTGAACTCAAAGCTAATTTTGATCGAGCATAGCTCGGTCTTCTCTGCTCGTTCGATATTTATTCTAGAATAGAATAACACTTTTTGCATACTTTTTTAATTTTTAAATAAGAAAAGAATAAACATAAATTTGTGTTAGAGATTTACATAAGTATTTATTTATGTCTTATGGCCTTGTATTTATTTAAAAAAAATAAACAAATAATTTTTAGATGAAAATAGTTATTTGGGTTTCTTAAAAAGCGTCTTAGGGTCAATTAAAAAGTAAAAACGGAACCATTATAAGATCACTCGTGTGTCTGTTTGTCACAGTCGTTTTTTTGGTAAACTGTGGAAAGTTCAAACTTGGAAAAGTTATACAGCCTATTGACCAGTGTTGAATTCAGAGGGTGGCCCGGGGGGGGGAATGTCCACCCCCGGAATATTTGAGATCTTACGCTTTTAATGGTTAAAAAGTGCAATTCCCCCCTAAATCTATATTGTACCCCCCCCCCCCCCCCCATTCCTGGAGTCACAGAAATCCCTCCTGCAGAAAAGTCTCTGAATTCAACACTGCTATTGACCCACATATTTTAAGATTATTAGCCATTCACAAATATGTTTAGGAAAATTTTAGGGGAAATAATTAAATTACTTGATTTTTTTTTAAATATTGTGTGAAAGATCACGTAACACCGAACTCAAAAACACATTTGTTTTAATTTTAGGTATTATATTTTCAGAGATATCGTCGAAAATGTACTGCAGAAATATGTCCCCCACCCCTCTATTTCCGAATCTACTGAAAATAAAATTGTGAAAAAATTAGGGGTAGTAGTAGTTTATTTGAACATTGCAGGAAAACTATAGCGATTTTCCTAGGTCAGATAGTTTTTGAGAAAAACGCATTTTTCCGTTACACACAAACTTTACTTTTTGGGCGGTCCGCAGGGAAGTTGAATGGCGCTCAAGGTACTTATCGATGCAGAATCATCCAAGGATAGTTGATAATGATTTTCAAAAAACAAATAAATAATTCGGTAATTAGCCGAGATATTAATTAAATTACTTGCCTTAAAAAAATTGGGGTAGTAGGAGTTTACTAATAAATAGTAATTAATAAATTCAATGTATGGAACACTTCGAGTGTGAGTTATACTCACACTTGATCGATTTATTTTTATGTATACTGTCTGTCACTACGATGAGAATCATAATATTTTCAAAAGTTTCACTTAAAATCTCAAAAACAGTTTAAAGAATATATAATTGAAAATATTATGCAGTGTCATAACTCTATACTTCATAACAATATAGAAATATCAATTAAAAAAAGTGATAGATCTTTATAAATTCATTTAAATCGTGAAAGAAGATGCGGCAATTACAGACAGTACAACATAAAGACCGTTATATCTTTTGACCTAATTAACATATTTAAATGTGATTTGCGTCATTTTACTCTAATGCCTGTACAGCAGTACTATTAACGCAGGGTCTGAAGGTGGAGTCCTGCACGAGTCGTCGGGTTGTGCCCGACTCAAACTTCGAAATTCTGCTTAAAGTCAACCCCAAACCCAAAGTGAAAAAAAATGAATCTATATTTTTAAATACAATTATGAAAATGTAGTTTATAATTATATCTCTAATATCAATTTTATTTATTTTTTTAAGAAAAATGAACACATATACACTCATTAATATCCATCTTATTAAAAAATGTTCAGGACTTTCTTTTGAAATACATCCATTGTATAAAACTTTCCCCTGAATCCGACCCGAAAGTATCAAAACAAAATCTGAAAAAGACCCACACACGGGACGTTTAAAGTGAACCTGACCCACATCGAAATAAATAGTGCAAACCTGAACCCCGGGTCGGGTCAGATTAGGGAAAATTGAGTAACTCGGGCCGTGCAATACTGTACCCAAATGACGGCCTTTGAAGGCTTTCTTAGTACCTCTTAGAATATTTTCAAATACTAGCTTTAAAAAATTTGTATATTTTTCAAAGTTATTTTGTTTTAAAATAATTAATATTTGTATACCTTTTTAAGACTTTCTAACATCAATAATAGTCAACTTAATAGAGCTGAAAAATGCTTACGACTTCCGTTTCCTGTCCGCACTCTAATTCCCATAAACACAGTCGGATTGCCATGTAATTTATATCTGTTATTGAGCTTTACTGTAGTATTATCTCTGTTGATAATGAAGTGTGCCGTATTTATAGTCCGTTTATAGGGACTAGAGTCCTACATCGGATCGGGTAACATGATTTTATTCGACCGAAGTTTATATGTCATACATTATTTGCAAAATTAAAGCATTTTTTCTTCAGCAAAAGAAAAGTTTTAATATATTCTCTATGCATATTTACATAGTTGTTAACAATTCTGCTTTTTTGTTTTACAGTCAAACCTCGTTAACATGAACATGCTTAATTACTTTTAAAATGAATTGTTTTCATAGTCCCCTATAAAAACGAGACAAAGATTTGATACTGATAACATGAACTACTGTTAACATGAACAAAATTTTGATTCCCCTTGAGGTTCATGTTAACGAGGTTCGACTGTATATCTTTTTTCTGAATAGTAATCTTTGCATTATTTAACCACAGAAATCTATTAAATAAGACGAAGATTACTATTTGGAAATAGTGGTGACAAAACACAGAAATAGTTTGGTAAATAAAATCCAATAAATGAACAGATATCAAAAATGTTTATAAGGGCAATTTTTAGGAAATCATACTTGAGAAGGATTTTTTTTTAAAAATTAAACCAGCAAAACATAGCATACAGTGATATGTTCCTGCGGCCTTCAGTGCACATTATTTATAAGTTCTAGTGAATTCTGGCTAGTATTTAAACATTCACTAAAAATAAAGAAGTACTGGAGCTGTACTGTGGCACAAATCAAGCATTGCTTGTAAGTAAATATATGAATTTAGGAGGATAGGAGACCCTGACAGAACACAGAACCCATTCTATCCTTCTAGATATGAATAGATCTTTTTCCCAGTTATTTCAGAGGAAAATAACGCTCCTTGTGCATAATGGACTTGACAAAATAAGGTAATACAGTAAAGCCAATGAAAATGGAATTTCTCTATAATGAAATCTTGTCTTAAGCGAAAAAATTTCTTGGTCCTAGTAAAAAGAAATATCATTTAGTTATAACTGATGGTGCACTTGGAAAGACGAAAACCTGCATGAAATGCAATTTTTTTTTCATAACAGGCTTCATGGAACTCTGTGATTCCATGTTAGCTTGTTTTATCTTCTTTTGAAAATATTATTAAATATTTTTTTTTCTGGGTCAGAACTAACCTTTTTTACATCTGAAGATAGATATTTTCGATATCTGCAGGCTTGTGAAAAGGAGTTGTATTAGCACTGAGAGTATGGGTTTAAAAAGTGTCTTAGGAAGTTTAGAAAATCCTCTTCAGTGTTAAATTAGAAATATTTCGAAAGTCTAAATTATTCTTCAGGCTTCATGGTTCTCACACAACTCATATTTTATGCCCTGAAATTTAAACATTTTCTTTCTCCTCTAGAGATGTAACCCATACGTTATATAAGGCATTTCAGTATAACGTTTATAAACTTTAAGAGGTGGTAAAGCACACTACAACAAATAATTTTTGTATAGAAAATCAAGATCACAATCGACTTATTCAGTTAAAACTACACTTCAATCTGAGTCAGGGTGTTTGATTATAACTTTAACAATAATGAAAATATTTTAATGATATTTATATCAGAATTAACTGGTTGTGTGCAAAATACGATGAAATAATAAAAAATGCTAAACGTGCAGAGTATATCAGTTCTGTCACTGTATGTAATGTCAACTTTAATCTTAAAAGTGGATTGTCTAATAACTGATTGGATGGAGATGGTGACCATTTTCAGCCCATCTTGTGATATTATTTCATTTAAGATGGCAGAAGTAGCAAAAACCTGAGCTAAATTAGGCGATCACTTTTCAGAATACAATTAAAATTATATGCAGAGCATCGACCGAATTACTGTGTACTTCTAGCACTTTTCCTGATTTTGTCATATCACAACTTATTAATCCTCTTGTAAATATAGTAAACATATTTTCATTATTATTAAAGTTATGACCAAAAATTCTGGGCTCAGATCGAAGCAAAGCACTATGTAATTTTGACTTAATGAGTCAATTGTGATGCTGGTTTCCTATAAATAAAATTATTTGGTTCATTGTACTCTACCATCTCTTAAAGCTTGTAAGTGTTATATTGAAACACTCTGTATAAAGTGTTTTGTCAAGAAGTTGCTAATTTTTTAAATCAGAGATTTTCTTTACCAAATTAAAGAATGATTTCTAATTTTTTTCTTTTGGAAGTTGGAAGATGAAACGGAAGATGAAAAGGGTGAAACATGCAAAATGAATAAGTAAAATGCTTATAAGTAAAATAGAACAAAAACATCAGTAAATAAAATTTAAATATCTATATATTTCAAACGCAAAGCGTTTTGTTTCGACAATCCGTGAGAACAAACTACTACATCAAATTACATTATTCTTTTTTTAAATGAAAGATATTTGGTCACAGATTTGTTATCGTACATTCGTTTGTTCGAAAATTTAATTAATTAGCCGTAATCTTAAATTAAAATTTTACTTCTGCTTATGACGTCATAAAGTCGGCAATCGGATTAACGCCCACTGTTGCGACGTACAGAGTTTATTTTCTGAACTCAATGATTGCGAGCATAAAAAATAAATATTAAATATTAAAAGCATGTGACTTTTTGGCCGAATTTTTTAATTTGTAAGTTAAAATATAGTTAAAATGTTTAAGTATTTCGGTAAAAATATTTATCCGTATGTTTTATAAGCAAATAAAAATTCATATTTACTGTGACGTCACGGAAATATTGTCCATTGGGTTCATTTTATCATTAAGCATTATAACTTTGTTGATGCCATTTTTTTCATTACAATTAAATGCAAAATATATTTTTATTTGTATGCATGGTGCTTAAGCATAAATGTATGTGTGAAAAGTTTGTACCGGTGAAAATGACGTTATACTTAGCTTGAAATGCATTTTAACACTGATAAAACTAAAAAGAAAAATTTATATGATTGTGTCAACATGGCGTAATATTAACTAATATTTCAATTTTTAATTTTAAAGATTAGAACTGGAGCCTTTATTGGATGCTTCATCTTGATTTCATACTATGATTACATGTAACCATTTACTTTTTTTAAATTATAGGATTAAGTTATAGGAATTATAGGATTTAAATGATTAAGATTTCCCTTTTTAATAAAAAAATTCACAAAAGTAAAGAATTTCAGGAAAAAATAAACTTGAAATAATGATTGTATTTTTAGCTAGAATAAACAATGTAAAGCCAATATTTTATAGGAATTATTTTGGTAGGTTTGTTATAAGTTCATTTAACTGTTCCTTATAAGCGGCAAAGTCTTATTTCTTTCACTGTGAATGTTTCTTTCGATGTCAAAAAATGGTAGTCTACTTTTGGACGCCAACCAAAACACAGTAGCAATATTTAGAAATGTATAACGGTTGTGACAACAAACGGCACTATCGCTTTAGCTTTCATCGCACTTACATCACTTCTAAATACTAAAAATTTAATTTTTTTACTACATTTTACAATTTTAATTCTTACATCCTCAATTAGAAAAAAAAAATTAGCTTTCGATTGAAATTTATTTGAAATCTGCGCTTAATTTAACGACTTTTTAAATAATTTTCAAGCATGAAATATTTTTCAATTCTATCTCAACAATGACCATCCGTTTGTTTTAATAATGTAAAATAGCCCCTTGGAAAGTTGCAACAATTGAAAATAGGTATCCCTAACCTTCATGAAAAGTGAAAAAAAAAATAATAAAAACCTGATAAATCATAAGATCAGATTATACATAAGATAGAGTATTTTGGCACTAATATAAAATCTGTCAAAAGAAAAGAAAAAACTATTTTTAGTTTATGATTAACATAAAATTGATATGTTGAATTTGTTGATGTATATGTTGAATCAGAATATGCTAGGAACTGTTATTTATTATTTTTTTAAAGATCCATAGGATATTTAACTGTATAAGAGACCGACTGTGATGGAAAAGGAATAATCATCCTGATTATGTAAAGGGATAGAAGAAACCATACAAATAAATTACAATTGAAAACATTAAAATTCTCCCTCATCTGCATATTAATTTATTATTTTTAACAAAAATTCTTCATTTTTACATAAAAATTGATTAGTTTAAAACAATGGATGCGTTTTAGAAGATATGGATTTGAAACAAACAATGATTAAAGAGGACATTTTAAAACTTTTAATTTAAACATTTTAAAACTTTTTTAACGTCGAATTTCAACGGTGCCTTTGGGCAGATGCAATACATATGCGCATAGGAGCTCATTCGATTGCATTATCACAGTGGGGGGGGGGGGGGGTTGCTTATACTATGTTCTTTTATTTACTGAATATGAGATGAAAGTAGGAAATTTGTATGATACTTTATGATAGGAATATTTTGTATAATACTTTATAGGTCCATGACCTTTTTTTTTTTTTTTTTTTATTTGTTGTGGGGAATATGGTGGTAATGTCAAACTGATTTGCATTACACATTTGTTTATGGAGTGTTCATTTGGAGTTTGCATTGGAAATAGCATTTCACTGGGGGGGGGGGGGAATTTTTAAAATAAAATATTTGAAAGACTGTTTCATATGAAGCCCTACTTAAATAATAAAGAAGCTTATTTTACTGATATTGTTATAGTATTTTTTTCAGTCACGTTTTGACGGGTTCCATCTAGTTTGTATTAAATTTCTAAATAAATTTTGTAGACAACACACATAAAAATGCAGGCACAATGCAATAATTCTCCTCGACACCAATAAAGATCAAGAAATGGAGAAATAATAGATAGAAAATTATCAAAGAGACCTTTGCAATTAAGCCAAAACTCTTTAATATCACCAGGGCATATTTTACATTAAATATAATCAAGATGTATTTTATGTTGAAATCATAACATGTTGCAATATTGTTTTTTAATTTAGCCAATTTTTAATGTTATAAGTGAATAGAATCAATCCACCAGGTTTCCAATATGAGAAATTTTGAAAATATAGATTTTAAAACAACTGTAAATAGCAATGAAAATGATAAATGAAAAATATATAGATGAAAAAACAACATTAAAACTCATGGTTATTTTGAAAGCAATAATAATAATAATAATATAAAAAAAAATAAAAGTTTTAAAAAGTTGTTGATAGGCTAAACATTTGTGGACTTAAAGTAAAAATATATTGGAGTGCAGGTTTCAAATAATATTTTGAACAATTAATATTACTTAAATTCTAAACAAAGTTTACTTAATACTCCAAAAAGCCCACCTTTTTCATTCAACTAAAACTTTTATTTTCAAATATCCTGAACATACTATACTTTTCTACAGCAGAATTTACACCAGGCAGTTTCATGAGGGTTCTGCATCCTGCCTGTTCTTTGGTTTTAAAAAAAATTCCTCCTTCTTGCCCCTCATTAAGCAAAAAAATAGTATCCTTTTCATCCTTCAATCCAAACATACTGACCTTATTGCTGTTTGTATAAAAAAATATATTCACCATTAAATATTCATTTTCTTGACTTAAAGATAATCTTAACTTTAATATTAAAAAACGGTTTAAAAATGAAAAAGATGTCTAAGAATCTGAAAAATGCCTTATATTATATATGTTATGGTCAATATATTGTTAATAATAACCATTTATTATTATGACTGGACAAAATGGCCAGTTATTATTAATAACATAACAACAGTTGTCGTTATTAATAACAACAGTTGTCGTTATTAATAATAACCAGTTATTATTAACAATGACCAGATTAATCATATTGACCGTGACATATATATATATATATATATATATATATATATATATATATATATATATATGGAAAACATCTGTTTCTCTAAAGCAGAGCAAAATTAAATACTGGTAATCTTTGTTATCACTGAATACCCACATTGGCTTGTTCATATTGCCATCGATATATTACGCTGTCATGATATGCTACATCATTACAAAGTATTAGAAACTTTGAGCTTCATCATAACTCTTATAACAAGAAACGTGTATTATATGTAACAAAATTTTTTAATAACAGATGGCAGATTTTCTTTTAAATTAATTTTCTGTGTCATTCAAAACAGTTATTCTTTTCTAATCTCACATACCAATTACAACAAAAATTACGTCTTGCTAAATATTTATTTACAATCTTAGTACATGCATACATACACAGGGGATAGTACTTTTTAATTTCAAATCTGCAGCAAAAAGACATAAATAGGATAAAGTAGAATTAATATGTGTACTATCCATAAATAAGAGTGTGAGAAAGACGAAAAGAAAAAATCAAAAATAGTATAGCCTATGTTAAACAGTCACCACTTGTTTCAAATAAAATAATTTTATCAAAGAAGTCTTCTACAGTACATGCAATGTCTCCATAAAATTGTATTTCGGTATAAATGGTTATTTGACATAGACTTTCTCTTCTTAATCTGGATATATTATCTAGAAGAAAATAAAAAATGATTTTTTAAAAGAAAAAATAAACTGAAAAGCAGAATTTTCTATAACTTATGAACATGAACACAAACACCAAATTATAAAAAAATATATGTGGATTATTATATGGAGACACCAATGTTTGTCTAAAATGAAGATTTCTGTTAATTTAAATGAACTGTTATCAGGTCCTGTTTTAGATTATTGATATTTCAGATCACCTTAAATCAGGATTTTAAAATCAAGGTTTTATTTATTTTTTAATAACACTCAAGCAAACCCACACAGGTATTTTTTTTTTTTTAAACCATTGGATTCTTAAAAAATCTTTGCAGTTTTTCAATAAAACCCAATGCATAAATTCAAATTTCAAAAATCATTCATTTCAATTCATTTGCATAATTCCAATTTGTGTATTCAAAACATATCATATGAAAGGAAACAGCTTAGACATACACAGCAAAAGACAATTTAGAAGTCCTAATCAGAATTTAACTTGGCAAACAATTTTCGATACTTTTATGTTAACCAGGAGCAAATCTTGACAAATAGCACTTTTTTTTTTTTTTTTCGCACCAGTAGCAGCTTTTATTTTTGGCAAGTTTAATTTAAAACATTGCTTTGATGTTGAAACAAAATGTTTTTATAAGTGGTACTTTTTTTTTTAATGAAAGGAGTGAAAGGCTCATATTTCAAATGTATGTAATATATGTACTATAAATGAAAGTTGTGTATTTTGAATGAAATCAATAGAAATTTTATATTTTAAATAAAATGAATGTAATATGAATAACAAAAAAGGAACAACATTTACCCGGTAACTCACCGTCAACTTCAACTCGGCAGTTAGGACTTAACTATCGGTTGATCCTGAAATCCAATTCTCCACTAACTCAATCAGAAGAAATGTGATCTAAAAACGATAGTCGAGTTGACTAACTGAACCTTAGTTTTGAGCTCGCATTAGTCGATGCGCGCATGTGCAGTTGAAGCAAAGATGGCAGTCGCTTTGAAGTTTATTTTGTAATCAACAGTACTTGTGATGCAATAAGCAAACGAAATGTTAATTAAAAAAAAAAAAAAATTAATGTGAAAGAATGTGTTACTTTTAATTCTTAGCCCTTTTAGAATATTTTAACTCTGTGAAGTCAAGATTATAATGATTTTTGACAAAGCTTTCAATATATATATATATATATATATATATATATATTGTTCTTGTTTTCTTTAATCAAGTAAACTAAAATATTAAAAGAAAAAGAATTACTGTAAAATTTTGTAAAAATGAGTGTCTTATGTCTGCGACAGTATTTCTAAACCATCAAATCAAAATGTTAGTTCGAATTTATTTGTAATTTTATTTATCTAAAAGTAAACGCCACAATTATGCTCTTTCAATATTCTGTTTTGTTTCGTTATTGAAAACTGATTCAAGGGAGGACAGAACTGATAAAGGCAATTGCTGCGTCATGTGATCCCTTCGGCCAATCAGATAAACACATTTCAACCTTCCATTGACTAACCGAGAGTCGAATAACCATGGCTTTGAAGTTAACGAAGAATTTGAAATATCAACTGGCGTTTGCGAACCTGGGGTTACTCAACTGAGAGTTGAAGGTTGGTGGAGAATTGACTGGTTAGTGATTTACTACCTGTACTTTGCAAACATAAAAGTACCTATTTTTCCTTAGAATTTTAACACCAAGGTTTGCAAAGTCTTGGACACTATGAGAAAAAAAATAATAATGACATGGTTTTTAACATATTATCCAAAATTATTTATTTCAATAAAATTGTATTTTATTAGAAAAACGGATTTTTTTTTTTTTAATTAGCCAAAAAGTAAGGTATTTTTATGTTAGCTGGGCACAGATGAAAAATTGCCAAATATTGTTCCAATTACTATCATTCATATCATATTACATTATTTAATTTCTAAATATAAATCCTTGACTCATTTCATTTAAAAATACATAAGTTACATACATTTATAATGCATATCTTGGAATTGTTACAACGAGGTACCCTCATTTCATTTAAAATATAAATAAGTATAAAAGTAAAAATAGATATTCATAAAAACATCCTTTTAAAAGCATTCAAAGTTATCTAAAAATTAATGCTTAATTTCACACTTGCAATTTGTGTTTAATTTTAAAAGTAATGTTTATTACAATCAATACATTAATTTGGCATGGGCTGCAAAGCTGCGATAATGGAAAATTCACTGTTTCAGTTACACTTGGCTTGTTAGAAGGTGCAAACTATGGATTTATTTAAATGGATTTATATTATATATAATTAAATATATATAATTTTTCATACATAACATATTTTTATCACAATTTCTTTACATGCACTTATTAATTAATTTATAAAAAGAAGAGAAAATATTCAAAGAATAATAATAAACAGATAATAATAATAAAAAAAAAGTCTGAAATTCAGGAGGGAAGGAGCCAATTGCTTCCAAAAAGACGCCTCTGTTTATTAACTATATGAAATTAATTTAAAGCAGCTATTTAGAAATTTTTTTTTCTCATTACAGTTCTTAGGTGTATTTTACAAAATAAACCTAATTACTTATCTTTTCAGTTCAATCAAATGCACTATGACCATTACTCACATGTACACTTTTAGTACTGAACCAGAGGGCCCGTGCGAAGATTTCGCACTGAAATCTAATATTTTTTAGGTACTTCTCTATTAACCCGTCGACCGCTTTTCATAACAAAAAACTACCGCCAAACTGTAAGATTAAACTCCAAAAATGCAGTCCCATTTACTTGATGTCAGAATCAATATGCGTGTTTGTTACATCATCTAGTGGTATTACATTCGACATTTGCGTGTATTTTTCATTATGTTTTACTGATTTAGTAGTTATTTTATTAATTAAAATAACAATTGTGTCCTTAAATTCTTATATTTTATTTATTTTTTGATATTCCAATGGCAACGTTCTCCCGTTTATTTGGCGATAGTTTTTTGTTATGAAAAATGGTCGACAGGATAATAGAGAAGTATCATTTTTTTATCAATATGTAATATTTATTAGATGCAGGTTTAAACTTCTAAGGAAAAAGCAAGGATAAAAATATCTGCAAACAATATTTAGTTGTTAGTCAAGCCAGAATATCATCTAATTTATTCCATCAAAGTTAGACTAAAAACTGATCCAAGATTGCTAAAGGCACGCGCGAGAAAAAAAAAATAACAATCGTATTTTGACTGCATTAGAGGATGACGTCCTCCGCTTCGGGAAAACCATGGGACTTAGAAATATAATTCTAAAAATTTCAATTTCAATTTCGCTTTTTAATCATAAGTATAAAATAAACCCGTGCGGTGTTTTTTATAATAATTGCTATGAGCATCATACAATGTGGTATTTTATTTTTTTTTGGCAACAATAATTTCAGGAAAACCTTTCATTTCTTTCATGAAAACAATGCCGATTTAATTTTTTAATTTCAGCAAATTTTAATCTAAAACATGTTTTAACAAATTGTTAAGTGGGCTATGTCAGAAGCCTGTTCTAAAACCTTTCATATGGTATCTCATTCGTTGTTCTGCGTTTCATATTTTCTGAGTAAAAGGGATGTTGACAGGAGCAATAATATATAAGGATAACAAATAATGAAATATTCTGGACACTGATTCTAAACCCCAAAAATAAATGAAATTTCATACATTCCTTAGTATATAAAATTTAAAGTTTTCTATTACTAAAGTTTTCTATACTAACAAAACAAAAAACATGCAATTTTTGCAAAATTAATAAAGGTATAATTAAGTAAGATCAGATCATATCTTACTCAGTAAAGCTTTCACTAAAAGTCAGTGTACCTATGAACATTAGTTTTTGTTTCCGAATTGGTTCTGATAAAAATTGTCAACAATAACTTAAATTATAAAACATGCAAGACAGTTATAAAAAAAAATATTAAGATTTTTTTTTTATAGGCCAAAAATTCAGGAGGTTGTCCATTACTAGCACATTTACTGTATAATAATTTTCAAGCATGATTTCTTTTTAAATTATCCGATTGCAGAAGATTAACATGTTTTTATTTGAAATAATGTAAATAGTTCAACATTTGTTTCCTGAAAATATTCCATAACAAAATGAAAACTTCACTAAAAAATAAACAAATAAAACACAAGTTTAACAGATGTGCAATTGAACTATGTGCTTAATCAATGAAATAATTAGAATAAAATAAGTTGCTTTAAATAGTGAAATCTTTTATTATTAGCTGCCGGTATGTGACTAATATGAAAGTAACACAGTTTTTAGCAAATGTAAAAACTTTACAATTTGATATTTTCCCTGTAAGCTTCTTTTTCGTCTAATTGGTATGGGCAATATAAAAAATATATAATAAATATAAAAAAATTATTAGTTTTCAATTAAGAATAATTTTTACCTATGTCCTGAACACCGGGTTGTATGTTCTGTAACCCGAGAAGAGTCTCCTGGTATTTTTAAAACATTACGATTTTTATATAATTCTTTTTCCTTTTTGCTGGTAAGGAGCATGTTTAAATACTACCAGATTGTGGTGTAAAAATAACTGTTCAGCTTTTTCAGGCCATAGTAAATTTTTCTAATAAATATTGTATCTGACTGTAAGTATTAAAATGCAAAAAAGTTTTAAAAAATCGGATTTTTAAAAATTAAAATAATATTTTTATGATAATTTCATGCTTTAAAATATTGAATGACTACCAAGAATTATAGGTTTCCAAAAACAATTTAACCTCTTTTTAGGGGATGGTGATATTAAAGAGAATGATATATACGTAATAGAGTGCACATATGGCCATCATGTTTGAGGATATTTAAACACTGACACAAGCAGTCATGATAAAGGCAGAAAGATGTTAAAAGACTGCCTTTACATTATAGTGGATTACAAATAAACATCTTGTGTACATTTTAAGCATTTATATGAGTTAAACAAGGATAAATCCAAAAATTTAATGTTTTTAATGGATAAAAACATTAAAATTTTGGTAAAAAACATAGGATTTTTTTTAAATGTTTATTTTTTTACATTTCTCAATAAACAAGAGTGCTTTTTAACACGAACCCTTAAGCGTTTATATGAGTTTAACATAAAAAAATGCTAAAAGTAATGTTTATAATAATAAAAACCTTAAAATTTCAATTTAAAACATTGAATTTTTTTTATATTTCTTTCTTTCTTTTTTAAATTTCGGGTATATGGTAGTGCATTTTAACACAAATGACATATAAAAACAAATTCTAGTACCAACAGCATTGAAGAAAAATTTTTAAATCATATTTTGTCTACAAGAAATAATTATTAAAGTCCAGAAATATAGCAAGGATCATTTCAGGCAAAATTTGGGTCCCTTTACAAAATTCCTTTTAATAAAACAAGACCTCTTCACAATAAAACAAGACCCCTTCACAAAATTCTTCTTAATAAAATAGGCCCCTTTCACAAAATTCCATTCCATAAAATCATTATCTTCATGAATTATTTTTATTTTGTTAGGTTTTAAAAAGTTTAATTTAAAAACAAAACAAGTTCACCACAAATGAAAACTTTAGCAGAAGGCAGTTTAATAATATAGGCTTGGTTCAACTTTGAGTTACAGGTTTCATCTTTCATTAGAAAATGTTATTTTTCACTAAAAGATAACAAATTTCACAAAAATAACTTTCACTTTTCACAAAATAGGGTTCATGAAAAAAAATCCTGTACCAACCCTCGTACAGGTAATACTTTTAATGAAATATTATATAAATAGGAGTTCAACTGACTAACTATACAAGAAAGACCATTTCAGTAATCACAGGGATAAGAATCTTAATACTATCAAAAGTATTTATGCTTTTTTAATATACTCTCCAAAAAATTTCATTGGACAATGTTAAATAGGCAATATTAAAATATTCTTCATGCCTATTCGTGTTTATTTCTATATACCCACAACTGATGTCACATGGAGAAAGTCCATTAAAGATTAATTTAAAAAAACAGTTTTCATATGCAAAAAAAAATCATAAGTTGAAAAATAAATGTTTAATGTTTTTAATCAAATAAATGTTTACCATGTATACTTAATTCTTTACATTATTTAACCTATTAATTAAACATAACAGAATGAAAAAACCTTTAAAATCCAAATTGAGTAACATAAATTAATATTTTAAGACATACCTTAGGAGTTATGAGTCACTGTCATGAAAATCAGAATAATAGATTTTAATACATGTATACTTACAATAGAGTATGATTTATAGAGCACATTACATATTACTTGATAAAAACCAGGTACATCAGGCATCAACAGACAAGAAGAAAAATTGGCCAGAGCAATGTCACTGAAGAATGTGATGTAAAAAATGATCAACATTCACTCGGTGACATAATTTTAGCCACAAGAGGTGATGGAGGACTTGTTGGGATCACAAGAATAAGATTCTGAAAAGAAAAGATAAATGTTTAAGACTCACCAGGCAAAGTTTTAAATATGTTTAGAAATAAAAGCTATGAATAAGGGCTGACTACCCACCCACCTACCCAAAAAAAAAATCCGAGTGAGGTTTAAAAAACAAAAAAACACTTACCCCCCCCCCCCCCCCCCCCAAAAAAAAAAAAAAAAAAAAAATCCACATATAAGTGGGCTTTTAGGTAGCTTTCAATACAAAAAAGTATAAAGCTACCTATTGCAGCCGTTCGGAGGAAAGCAATTCCGGAAAATTTCGATATATTTTCACCGATCATGACCCCCAGACCCCAAAACCACCCTCCGTCCAAATGTTGATTTATATATATAGATATATCCATATATATATATCTGACCTATGTCATACGATAACGCCCGTATTTATGAATCGATTTTGATGAAACTAATTGTGTGTATTAAGGTCACTAATGTCTCGACCGAGTTCATTGGCCAGCTTGGTCCGCCATATTGTTTCAAGATGGCGGCCACTTAAAGATTTAAATTAACTTAAAATCTAAAATAACTATACAAAAAAGTTAAAAATTCAAATTTATTTTTTAATTACGTGTTAGGCCTTGATACAAGGATTCCAGAGCTTTTTTTGGTTTACCTCTATCTTAAAAAATGGCTGAGATAGAGCAGTTTGAAATTCTAGGGTGGCTGACATTTTGAAACAAAACAGCACATTAACGCGATTACTCGCAAATTATTTTCTTTCATTGTTGTAATAATTTTCCCAATCATACGCATAAAACTATATATTCATATCCGTTAGCGCCAAAATTGGCGACATTTGGCGAAATATCGCGAAATTTGGCGATCAAAATAAGTCTTCATAAATGAAGCCAATTTGGCTATTGCTCAATAATTTGACGAATTTCTTAAGCTACCTTTTCCTCCCGGTACAGGCCGGAAGGACTTTTTTGGTTTTATAATAATTTTTTGGTACTTTTCGGTTAGCTGGGCGCCAGTGATATATATACATGTATATATATATACACATATCTACATTTACATATATATACATACACATATATATACAAATATGTATATACATATGTATTTATATATGCACATATATCATTGGCGCCCGGCTAACCGAAAAGTACCAATTTTTTTGCTTCACATTTTCCTGCACTGTGCCATTTATTTTTAATTACTACTTATTTCTTATGATTCTGTTAAACATGTAAGAAAATTCATTGATTGTAACATCTTTATCTCAACATAGAATCATTGATGTTCATTGGACTTTATGATTAGAAATCCCCATTAGATTATGTTATGATTAGAGGCATTCAATTAGGAAATTCAATAGCTAACTTTTAAACAATAAATTACTGTTTATGTATCATAATTATTATTTTCTGGTGATTTATTTATATACATTCATATATATATATATATATATATATATATATATATATATATATACCAGGTGAGTGTCCAAATGTCAAAAAATAAATAATAATTCAATGACTCAAAAAGTATGCTCAGTAACACTTTGCAGTTTTCACTAAAATGTTCAAAAAGACATGGGATATTTTAATAATGGAAGTTTTATTGCCAAAATATTCCCATTTTTGTTATTAGAGGGTACAACTTAAGATAACAGATACAATGAAAATAAGAAAATGATAAAGGAAGCATTTGTCATTTATACCTGTCTGAATAAGAAAACTTTTTCTTTAATTTAGACACTCTACATATAAGTTAATTGAAATATTAAATGCATCTCAACTGCAAAAATACATGATACATTATGAACATATTTTTATGCCCTATTAAAAAGAATGAATTATAAACTATAGTCATTTTTTCTATGCGGTAATAAAAAATCAAAAATACAAGTTCTTTGGATTATTTTAATTTGGTGAGGCTTGGGTTTTGAAGTGTTTTCAAATAATTTTTAATTTTTTATGCAAAGATGTCTAAAAACATAAATTTAATTCAATTTTTATCTTATTTATATATATATATATAATAGAATCATAACAAATAAGTAATAATACACAGTTGGTACCGTGAAAAACATGTGCTGCAAAAAACCCCAAAAAACTAAAAAAAAAAAAACCCTGAAAAATCCAATACATTTTTAAAAAACCTCACTCGGATTGGGTTTTTGTCAACCCTACTTTGAATACACACTAAAGAACTAATAAAAACCATGATGGATACAGAAATTGTGAAAAAAAGTTCCCTGATTTTCCTGACTATCTTTATCAGATTTCCCTGATTTCCATTTTTAACGATACACAAACAGTATTTTTTAATATATGCCACTTCCTTGTATGACACACTTATCCAGTATACTAATACCTCATTTGGAAGGTAAAACTAGCCTGCGCCGCAGGCGCCCACGGGGGTCGCATGCGTCACGAATACGACCATCGCGCCCAAGCCTCTAAAGGGCTTATAACGCTCCAGGGGCTTTGTCTCGCCCCGGCACTGCGATCGGCCTGGGGCCGCTCCCCACTGCGGACCCCCAGGTCATTTTACCAAGGTCGATGACATAGGTCGCCACGATAGTAACCCCCGACGACTTCGTTCGCGAAACCCCATAGGGGGAGACCGGCTCTTGCTTTACCACAACTCGAGGGGTGTGAAAAACTTACAAAGGTAGTCACGTTCCCTCTTGCAGTGGATTCATTTGGAAGGTAAAACAAATGAAAAACATAAAAATTGTACAATATTCATAAAGTTCTGGTTCACAGTTTCATAAAACCAAACTCAAAATTTAGTCCAACAACTTTATATAGTTGCCAATGAATGTATGGCAACCAGAAAATATCCTCATTTCCTGAAGAATGTTCAATTCTAAGACATATCTATATCTGACGGGTTAGCTAATTGGATTAAGCTGGTCACTCGGTCAGCTTATACAAATGCATCAAAAAATCTCAAAAATGGTTCATTGGTCAACATAAGCACTATCTACAGAAAATGAGGACATCTGATCACCTTAATTTGTGTTAAACACCAGAAACTCATATATCATGTGCTTTTTAAAAATATATAATAATTTTACTTTTCTTTATCACATACTATTATTGGCTTAAATATCACCTGTTTGTCAACGAATCAGTCTCATGTGAAAACAAATATTTTTGCATATAGACAAATTTTCCTGATTTTCAAGAAATTCCCTGATTTTTCCACATTGATAAACCTCCCTGATTTCCAGCATCTGTAGCCACCCTGAAAACACACCTTACAGGATAGTACACAAGCATTCATAATTTTTTTTAAATAATACATTTATTTTTTTTAAGTTATTAATTTTCTTCAATGAAGTAAATAAAACCTGAATAACTTAATCATTATGAATATTTTACAAATTCAATCTATAGTTTCCTTCTGTTTTCATCTTTAAGTAATCTAAAAAGTTATTTAAAAATATTATGCTACCAGCACGTGCAAGGTTTAAATAAAAAAATTATAGTAAACTTAGTTAACTTATAATGTAAGATTTAATACAGATAATTTAATACAGATTTAATAAAACAGCATCGGAATAAACAAAAAGTAACATAGCAAGTTTACTTACAGAACCACACTTTTTTTTTAGAGTTTTAAATGTAATTTCAGAAGTTTAATAATGTATTTATGCATACACAGGGAAAGGGAGAGAGGATTTTCAACAAGTCTCCAGCCAAGAATTTTTTTTTAATCAATCAGCCAGAGAGATGCAGCACTCAGTAAATTGTTGTGACAAAATTTATGCGAATACAAAAGTAATTCATCACTAAAATGCATTTTCATAATAATAATTTTGTGTAGAATAGAATTTAAATTTAGTACCATGTTTACATTGTGGCAATTGGAAGAGTAGCTCAAAATATGGCCAACAAATAAAAGTATATAAAAGTTTTTGGTAGTTTTTCTATAAATATTTACCATTAAGAAGTGTATAATATGCTAGATATTTTTTAAACGAACCAAATTAGATACATTCCTAATATAGACATTCCAATGCATCATATCATTATTCACAAGTAAATAAAACATACAAGTCTAAAATACACCATGTACTGTGAAACAGAGCAATTTAACAGAAAAAAAAAGGGAAAATTCTATAACTTAAGAAATATATATACAATATATAATTTAATCATTTATTATTTGGGTCTGGAACAATCTTTAGATTCTTTAAATAAAAAATGTACACCTGGTCTACAGTTAAATGTCCAGCAAGGACTTCTACTGAACTAATTAAATGATTACTTTTTGTGAAAACTAAGCAGCTACAGAGATCATCCCAACTAGACTATCTGACTTAATCAAAATATATTCCAATAAATAGGGAAATAATGACAATGCTTTGGATATTATAGAAACAGCATTTCCTTTTAAAGATATTTTTTCTTTCATATGGATTCAAGAAAGCATTAACTCTCTATATTATTTAAGGAAAATATCAATGTCATAAAAGTTTTAATTACAAATAACACAAAAACTTGAGATATATGTACATACATATGTAAATTTCTGTTTTGAATGCCAGGAACTAACAGATTTACTACATTAATTAAATTGACTGAAATGATAAAATTTTACTGCAAATAAGTTTTTTCTCAAAATATAGTCATTTAGAAATAATGAAAAGTACTTTAGAAATTTTGTAAGTTATGCGTGCTGAATTATGCATTAAAGCTTGTAAACAAAAAGTCATCACTCTGAGGCTAAAGGCAAGAATGAAAATAAAATTTTAAATATTAAACACGAAAAAATATTTAAAAAATATATAAAGCTATTCCCAAAACTTTCTGGAATGTGTTTGTGCAATTATAAGCACTATAAGATGTAGGCATAGCTGAATTTAAGAATAATAATAAAAAAATAAAAACAATTTTGCATATTGATTAGCAAAGCGAGATCGGTGTTTTGCTTTTACCCACTGCTGCTCAAATTGCTTTAATTCTCTTCATAGTAAACATATAGGGTGAGCACTCTCATTGATTAAAGAGCATAATTTATATTTTTATAATCGATTAACATTATAATTAAGAATTACAGAAATAATATAAAGACTGCAAATAAGTAACTTCATTAGTTAATAGCACTTAGCACAAATGATAGATATTATAGCAGCTCCTCTTGCCCTAACTGTCATCACATAAATCTAAACTTACACACATGTATGCTGATGTTGACCAAAGATATTATGAAATTAAATTACTTTTTTTTAGTTCATACATACACATTGAGTAAATATATAATAAGAATGACCTACAATCAACATTAACTTATCAAAATAATAAATATCAACATTATTACCCACACAGTCGGTATTATAGGTATTTAGTGGTTTGTATGGGAAAATTATTATTATATTTTTTTTTTGCTTCGCTTTTTATCCGTAACTGAATTATTTATTTGCTGTATATGAGTCCAAAAGTAGAAAACATTCTTTTAACTTATACTGTAGCTCTTGCTATAAAAGGAAAAAGCAAAACTTTTAGAGGAGATAACATTTTAAAAAGCAGAAATCCATTGAAACATATCCATGAATCTCCTCAACCTTGCAACTAATCAATACCTCACATTGATAGACAAGAATGCTTATAAATATATTTAATTTGAATACTTGAATGATATATTTTTAATTTTATGTTACATTTGTAAAATGAATACAAAAAGCTGCAAAAACAAATAATAATAAAATTATAAAAATGAAACAATATCACTTAAATTCTAGAATGCTGGCACATTTCTATGCAAGTAAGAGGAGAAATATGTTCTATTTTATTATTAAGAGGCTACTTCACTTAGGCGAAAACACCAACTCGCTCAAGTTAAACCTATAGGGAAAATAATTCATGATATCGCGTTCACATTTCAATATTTTTAAATGATTTTTTTTTTTGCATAGGACAGCTGAGGTCAATCTGTATGCACACTCTTTTATACTTTTTCGATTTTTGTTGCAGTTTTTTTTATTGAGGATACTTTCACTTTCGAAACCGGTTCCGAAAGTGAAAGTATCTTAATAAAAAAAAACTTGTAATCAAAATCGAAAAAGTACAAAGGAACGTGCAAAGAGATTAGAGATTGACCTCAGCTATCAAATGCAAAAAAAAAATCATTTAAAAGAATTGAAATGCGAATGAGATATCGTAAATTATTTCCGCTATAGGATTAACATTAGCGAGCGGGTATTTTCGACTGAGTGAAGTAGCCCCTTAAACATTTCAATTACAAATGAGAGAGCAAAATGTTTTGAAACCGATGATTAACATTAGTTTCATTATTTTCTATTATAAATAATCCCCCCCCCCCCCTCAAAATTTAAAACTAGTAGAACATCTACATAAAGGATCTGTGCTTTTATCAATTCACATTTTGTAAATGATTCAGAAATAATGATTGATACCTTTATAAGAACAAGCATACTTCATGATTTAAAAAATATATATCAGGCCACTGACTAGCATATGTAAATTACAGAGCAACTTTTTATGCAACTGATTTTATTATCTCCTAATGTCTACATTTTTATAAGTTCAAAAAACTGAAAATGCAACTACTAGGTATTTATTTTAACCCATAATCCCCGTCGTTTGGTCACAGGGACATCTTTATCTATACTTTACGATGGACAAAAACTCACGACCAGACCGCATAAAGTAAGTACGAGCAAGACAGCAAATGTTTTAGAAAACTGAAAAATCGACTCTTTGCAGTTTATCAACATCTCAGATCATTTCATTGATGTAAGATCAACATACAAAAGGTTAAAACCATTAATTACAGGAATTGTTAAAGATACAAATATTCATTTGGAAACATGAGTAAGTTATGCTGATTTTTCTAACAATATTGAGATTGACAGCATCGAAGCTTTTCATAATGAATTTTAACATACGAGAATTATGCAAGAAAATATTTTTTAATTATATTTCACACATTAGAGTAAAAAATATCAAAACGCAAACAGTAAATGAGAGCTAAATATAAGGAACAGATAATAGAAAAATAAATAACATGGTGAAATTTATACGGAAAGTATCTACTACACGCTTTTTCTATTTAGCACAGTAAAAAATGAAATCAAGCCCCAAATCTACTAGTGCAACATTTTAAATGTTAAAACATGTTATGAGTACAGTAATAAGTTAAAATATAGAAGCAGTACTTACTTCAGCTTTTAAAACTTTGCTTTAAATCAGCTCTTACTATATACAGTGTCTCACAAAAGTGATGGGACACTTGTGCTTTATAAAAAGAAACTGCAATAAAATAAATAAACAAACATGTGCAAAAATTTTTTGGGTGTGTTTCATATTTAAAGTTAGTAACAATTATTACATAACATACATTTTGTCAAAATATTAAAATATTAATTTAGTAAAAATACAATTGTTCAGAACGGAGCAAAAAATGGCTCACATAAGTGATGGGACACTTACTTTTCCATCAAATATTTATCCACAAATTTTACTTTTTAAAAGGTTTTAATATTTTGTTGGATTTCCTTTTACTTTTAAAACATGATTTAATCTTTTTGGGATGGATTCGACTATTTTTTTTGTGATTTCTGGAGTGATTTTACCCCATTCTTCTTGAAGCACCGATTTTAGTTGTTGTTTTGAAGAAATGGTGTGTTTGCGAATTCTTGATTCCAATTCTTGCCAAATATTCTCTATGGGATTTAAGTCTGGAGATTGTGGTGGTGTTTTTATTATTTCAGGACAGTTATATAGCAGCCAGAGTCTAACGTTCAGAGCAGTGTGCTTGGGGTCATTGTCCTGGTAGAATTTAAAATCGTTATGAAGGTTCAATTTTCGTGCTGAAGATTTCAAATTTTGCTTTAAAATATCAATATACTTGTACTGATCCATTATACTGTCAATAAAAACAAAATTACCAACTCCAGCGGACGACATACACCCCCATACCATAACTCCTCCTCCACCATGTTTTACTGTTGGTACCAAGTTCTGTTTGCGAAGTTCTTCCCTGGGTTTTCTCCACACCAAGATTCTACCGTCAGAACCAAATATATTAAATTTACTCTCATCAGCAAATATAACTTTATTCCAGTAATCAGAATTCTTATTTATGTTGGATTTTGCGAAAGCTAGTCTGAGTTTTCTATTCTTTTCACTTACGAAGAATTTTTTCCTGGCTACTCTACCGTGATATCCAGCAGATCGAATTACCCTTCTAATAGTTTCAGGATTAACAATTATTCCATATAATGCTTGTAAATCAGCAGCAACTTTTGAAGCACTAATTCTTGGATTTTTTTTAATATTTCGAACGATAATTCGCTTTATTCCATTGGATAGCTTTGATGGTCAGCCAGGTCTTCTTTTATCCTGAATCATATGATTCTTTTTATATCGTTTAATGATATTGAAAACTGTTGAACGACTCAAGTTAACTGTTTCAGCAGTTTTTCTAATAGATTTTCCACGTTCAATATGCAAATTAATAACTAATTTTCGAATTTCAGGCGAAGTTTCTTTTCGTTTAGCATTCATGACTACACAGAGCTAAAAAACACAAAAATTCCAAAACAAACTGGAGAGAAATACTGCAGACGATTTTATAAATTATTGCCAATTGCTTTTAAGTAAAAATAAAACCCCAAAAAATATTTTTATTGCTTATTTCAGGCGATTTTTGTTGCATATATAATGGTGTCCCATCACTTATGTGAGCTATTTTTTGCTCCGTTCTAAACATTTGTATTTTTATTAAATTAATATTTTAATATTTTGACAAAATCTATGTTATGTAATAATCTTTACTAAATTTAAGTATGAAACACACCCACAAAAAAAATGTGTACATGTTTTTTTAATTTATTTGATTAGTTTCCTTTTGTAAAGCACAAGTGTCCCATCACTTATGTGAGACACTGTATGTCATCACAGTATTGTTGCAAGGGGAATTTCCCCGATCGGACTTCAGATAAATAAAAACTATGTTTATCATTAATTCAGGTTTGTTAATTTTCTTAATAACATCGATTTGGTACAGTGAATCTAGCTTAATATAGTACAAACTTGTCTTCTTTCAACGCAAACATCAAACAATTCAAATGTTTTTCTTTTCCGTGTCTAGTTTCTATCGCTTGTACAAATCCCATTTCTTGGCATTTGATTGGTTCAAGCTACAGATCACGTGATTTCGCAAGTTATTTTCGCTCTTTGGGGATGGGCTGGACTTCAACTTTGATTTAACTTGGCGAAACCCCACCCACTGCGAACTGTTCGCAGTTTCGCAAACAGCGCAAAATCTATCTGGATCCCGGCCTAAGTTTTCCGCTCCTTTTACCCTTTTTAAATTTCGAAATTTCAGAAAGTTTTCTATTCGAAAATGACCGTTTTAAAAGTAAGAACCATGTCAAATTGCAATAATTTCAGATAAATCCTATTTTGGAATTCGTCTTTCGAAAATTTCGTCTTTCTCAATATTGTCACTAAAACAAGTTTAGAATGTATTTTGCTTCTGCAGCCTTTTAAATTTCGAAATTTTCAAAAGTTGTTCACTATGAGATTTTACGCAGTAAAAGTAACAGCCATGTCGAATGTCTAAATATTCCAAAAAAATGTCTAAGAATGTCCAATGTTTATCCTTAATAAATCATAGTTTTCATCATTTTCCGTTCATTTCAGTCTTTAAATTTCGAATTTTTTAGAAACAGTCTTTAGTGAGAATTTACATTCAAAATTTCTAGCTCACAGTATAAACGAAATTGCAATTTTAGAGCGTTTTTAAAAATTAGCTTGTGCGAGCATTTGCCTCTTCAAAGGAGCAGCCATGTTCAATTTAAAGTTCCTATCCCTAACAATTCCATAGAAATCGTAGTTTAAGAACGTTTCTAGAATGTTTTCCGCGCATTCTTAACTTTTTCAATTTAGATTTTTTTAGAAACTGCTCTTAGAGGACATTTTGTATCTTATAATTAACTTCAATCAAAAATCGCAATTTTAGAAAGCATTTTTCTCTCCCTCCTTTTTAAATTTCGATTTAAAAAAAACTGTTCTGTGCGAGCATTTATATCTTAAATGTAACAGCCAAAAACAAATTTAAAGTTTCTATATAGAAATCTCAATTTAGAACGTTTTTAGGATATTTTCAGCTTATTTCCCCCTTTTTAAAAATTTCGAATTTTGTAGAAACTGTTCTCATTTACATCTTACAAGTAACCATCATGCAAAATTTTCAACAAGTGTCGAAATTTTAGAAAAAAAAAATTCTTGTCCTGCACTTGTTTACATATCGAATTTTTTTAAGAATTTGTTTCGTTGCTAGTATTTACGTCATAATATTAAAGTTTATAGTCTTAACAGTTCCAAATTAATCGTAATATAGATTGTTTTTAGAAAATTTCCTCTCATTTTACCCTTTTTAAATTTCGAATTTTTTAGAAACCGTTCTTTCGGAACATTTACATCTTAAAAGTACTATTTAAATTCTTAGCTTAAACAATGTCACAGAAATCGGAATTTTAGAATCTTTATGTTCCTGCACCCTTTTACATTTCGAAATTTCCAGAGACTTCTGTGCAAGCATTTACGTTTTAAAAGTAACAGCCGTGTTACATTTTAAAGTTTCTATTCCTAACAATTCCTTAGAAATCGTAATTTAGAACGTTTTCCGCTGATTTCACCCTTTTTACGTTTTGAATTTTCTTATAAATCGTTCTTAGAGATCCATTTAAATCGTATAAGTAACCATCATGCCAAATTTCAAATTTCCCGCCCTCTTCAGTATGACAAAAGTAGCAATTTCAGAATTTTTTTTTTTTCCTAGAATATAGGAGCAGAAGTTGTGACCTTTTGAAATTTGTTCGGAGTTGCAGAGATTACTTTTCAAACGCACAAATGTTTTTTTATTTTTTAATAATATTAGTATAGATTAACAAAATATTTTTAATTATAGTGTAGGTTAAATACAGTCATTCCCTAATTACAAAATAACAGTTGAAACTATTCCTATAAAAGCTTTTTTTTTTTTGGGGGGGGGGGGGTGAATGTTAACTAGTCCATCAAAGTAAGCAGTGAATCAAAAGTTATTTTTAACGAAATGTATTCGATGAAAGAAAAAGCTCAATTCGTTTGTGGTTCCTAAAAATACGATAGCCTGTTATCTGTTCGGCGCAGTGGCGTATCCAGGGGGTGGGCTGATGGGGCTACAGCACCCCCCCCCCCGAAATTGTCATGAGTAAAATGAAAAAAGCTTTTTTCTTTCTTTTTTAGATAAATTTCTATTTTTTTTTTCTGTTATACAGCGGACCAGCCATTTTCGTTAGTCCTATATTAGTCCACATTGACATCACAGCATAAACAGTGTAAGGTGGCTGATAGGGTTTATACCCCCCCCCCCCTCCCGCCCCAAAATAGTCGAAAATCTCATGAAAAAAAGTGCTGTTTTCTCCTTTTTTCAGATAAATTTGTAATTTTTTTTTTTTTTTTTGTTATACAACAGACTACCCACTCTCTTCTTTTTAGCCCCATATTAGTTCACGTTGACATCAGAGCATATCTAAAAAGGAAAAGGGGGCTGATGGGGTTACAGCGCCCCCTCCCCAAATAGTTGAACATCTCAAGAAAATAGTGCTGTTTTTTTTTTTCTTTGAGATAAATTTGTATTTTTTTTTTTTTTTTTTTGTTATACAACAGACTATCCACTTTCTTCTTTTTAGTCCCATATTGGTCCACATTGACATCAGAGCATACCTAAAAAGGAAAAGGGAGCTGATGAAGTTACAGCCCCCCCCCCCCCCCCCATCCGAAATAGACTAAAATCTCATGAAAAAAGCGCCGTGTTTTCTTATTTGAGATAAATTTGTATTTTTTTTTGGTCACACAAAATACTCTTTTTTTTTAACCCTATATTAGTCCCCACTAACATCAGAGCATACCTAAAAAGGGGAAGGGGGGCTGTTTGTGTTACAGCCCCCTTTCCCGAAATAGTTGAACATCTCATGAAAATAGTGCTGTTTTTTTTTCTTTTTTGAGATAAATTTGTATTTTTTTTTTTTTTTTTTTTTTTTTTGTCAGAGAACAGACTATCCACTCTTCTTTTTAGTCCCATATTAGTCCACATTGCCACCAGAGCATACCTAAAAAGGAAAAGGTGGCTGATGGGGTTACAGCGCCCCCTCCCCAAATAGTTGAACATCTCAAGAAAATAGTGATGTTTTTTTTTTCTTCTTTGAGATAAATTTGTATTTTTTTTTTTTTGTCATGTAATAGACTATTAACTCTCTTCTTTTTAGTCCCATATTAGTCAACATTGACATCAGAGCATACTTAAAAAGGAAAAGGTGACTGATGGGGTTACAGCCCCCCCCCCCTCTCGAACAGTCTGAAATCTAAAAAAAGTGCTGACTTGTTCTTCTTTGAGATGAATTTGTAAATTTTTTTGGTTATACAACAGAATACCCACTCT
This sequence comes from Maratus michaelseni, assembly GCA_963931845.1. Taxonomy (NCBI): domain Eukaryota; kingdom Metazoa; phylum Arthropoda; class Arachnida; order Araneae; family Salticidae; genus Maratus; species Maratus michaelseni. Next base: position 2,799,244 of record OZ007592.1, on the reverse strand, counting down.
CTTCTTTTTAGCCGCCCCGCCCCGTATTAGATCACATTGACATCAGAGCGTACCTAAAAGGGGGAAGGGGGCTGATGGGGTTACGGGGCCCCCTCTTCCCAAAATAGTCTAACACCTCATGAAAATAATGCTGTTTTTTTCTTCTTTGAGATAAATTTGTATTTTTTTTTTTTTTTTTTTTTTGGTTATACAACAGACTACCCACTTTCTTCTCTTTGTAAGTGTTCTTGTTCTTTGTAAGTGTTTTCTTCTTTGAGATATATTTGTATTTTTATTTTTATTTTTTGTTATACAACAGACTACCCACTTTCTTCTCTTTACCCCCATATTAGTACACAAACTATTGAAAATCTTCAGCTATAGCTGCAGACACACTCCACCGCTTTTAGAGAAAACGGTTACTTTACTATATTATTGAGCATTTTCATTAGTCCAAATAGAGATATTCTATAAAAGCGGTGGAGTGACTATGCAGCAATAGAGGAAGATTTTTAACAGTTCAGTAACACCACAGCATATCGAAAGAGGAGGAAGGGGCTGATGGGGCACAGACCCCCACCTCCCACAATGATCAAAAATGGAATGAAAAAAGTGCCGATTTTTCTCTTTATGTTTGAGATAAAATGCTGGGGTTCGGCCCCGTACCCTCCCCCCCCCCCCCCCGTTTTTCTCTGCCTACGGCCTTATTGGAAAACATGATTTCTGCTTATAACGCAGTTCAACATGTTTCGTAAAACTCAGAACGTTATCGAAATTTAAGTCACCCCCCCCCCTCCCGAAATTAAATCCTGGATACGCCACTGGTTCGGCGGGATTTTATCCATTGTTGTGGATGCCACCGTAGAGCAAGGGTATGAAAAGTTTAAAGAAATGTGTAGCGTCATAGACATTGTAAGGAAGTAGCAGGCATATACATACGTTTAAATTTAGTAACGTAATTGGACTTGCTACAACCCCTTTTACGCAATTTGTACAATAGCTTTTGCACAATACATGTATGTGGGGTTTTTGGGTCGGTGTCTAGGGGAATGAAAATATTCAAACCATCAAAAAATTAATCTAAAAAAAAATGAAAGCTCTGAGTATTTTAATCGAAATGACATATTGTATAAATATGAAAACGACAGAGAACTGTTGATGATTCCCGTAAATATGCAAAAAGAAATAATACGCAATGTTCACAATAAAGGTCATTATGCGGTAGCAAAAACCGAAACAATTCTAAAAGAAAACTATTTTATACCCCAGTTAAGGAAGCAAATAGAAAATGTCAGATGTGCTACAGTTTCGTTTCGATCAGACGGATCGACGATGAAATATTCGACTGTGAAATTCTATGCCGGTCGGTGGAACCGCGCATTTAACTAATAATTAAGCCCGACAGACAATCATATACATTTGGAATGGATCCAAGTTTTTAAATTAATGTTGTAAATATTTTATATGATAATCAATACATTAAAAGTATAACGTTAAATTACTTTGAAAAACGTCTGGACTATTTTCATTCCCCTAGACTCCGATGCTAACCCCACATGTATGTAATAGGAGAAATACTTTATGTTCACCATGTACATTTAGGTATGTATTCGTATAAAATTATGAAATTGGGAGGGAAAACCACACTACACTTACCATCCGATGAGGATAGTGTCTAAGGGGCCGTTCACAAATGATGTCACGCTAGGAGGGGGGGGGGGTAAGAAGTGTGACATCACATATTTTGGTTAAAATAAAATCATTTAAAATCAGCAGATTAAGCGTGTATTCAAATCCAAACTGCTTATTTTGACACATTTCAGGGGCGTAGCTACCGTGGAGCAGTTGGAGCAAACGAATCCTAAGGGCGCAAAATTAGAAAAAGCAAAATCCGTATTTGTAAAAAAAAAAAAAAAATTCATTCTTAATCAGATATAGATGAATCAAATCAGACTATTTCTAGCTTGTTTTTAACCCCACTACTTCGATTTGAAACATGTTTTTATACTCCGTTACTAAAAGAAATTACTTCTATTTGCGAAGTTTTAATTCATGCCATACCACATCCTGAAGAATTTCTCCGTTTCAGAATGCCTGATTTTTTTTCTTTAACTTTGCCGTACACGGCAGTAGAAGATTTTCAAATCTTAAAGTAATCAAAACTTACTTTTACAGGGTTCATAATCATAACATACTTGTTTAGTTGTAGAATTCTGTATACTTAGGATTCTACACTAGTCACGCGACGACACTCGTAGGCTAATGTTAAACCAACGGTAGCGATCTTTACAAATTTCTCGTTTACATTTCAATATTTTTAAATGATTTTATTTGCATATGATATATGAGGTCAATGTGTAACCGGTTATCTTTACACTGTTTCGATTTTGGCTGCATTTTTTTCCCTAACACGTCAGCACACGCGCTGGGATAAAATCTTACCCCAGCTCACAACTATTACTTAAAAATGTGCGAAAATCGTTCGTGATCATTCTGAGCTTTATAGTACCTTTCAAGAAAAGAATTTACCTCCGGTTGTGAGATTTTCCATTCTTTTGTTATAAAAAGGAAATTAGTCTTTTCTCAAACTATTAAAGCTATTTTGATTTTTTTTTTTTCTTTGGCAGTAGCTAAAGTATCTATCCGCAAAATAAAAAGTTATTTTATCTATCTAGATTTTTGTCTGCGAAATACGGCAGTCATTTTTTTGAGGAGGGGGGGGGGGGGAAGAACGATAAATTTATTCGTCTATTGCCAAATTCAAGTGAAGCGTTTTACCGGTTCTCGAGAAAAAAAAATCGATGTCAGCAGTTTCAGGATTTTGTAACGTGTCGCCCTAGAGTCTTTACCTTGTACACGTACATTTCTATTGAGTTTTAGTAAAAAATTTGGTTAAATTTGGTATAAGGAACTTTTGAGACTCCTTATCGGCCAGATTGAACACCCCTTTTCACCTATTAACTTTAAATGCATCCTTCATCGGGAAAACTTTCTGTATACCCTACTTGAAGGGTGTTTATTTGGAAAGTATTTCTAAAAATTAAGTGTTAATTAATCTTATTTCCAACTCGTCAGCTTCACTTTGATTTTCAACATTCTAAATTTCTTGTGGAAATAGGAAACCTTGAAGAGTATACAGAAGTTAACTTTAACAATATGTATGCATTTTTAAAGTTCATAGGTTTAACAAAGATTTGCAGTCTGACGAAGAGCCTTGGACGTTTGTACCGGGAATACAAATTTTAGCAGTCTTTAGAATGACATTCGTTGTAACATGGCCCCTTGAGTCTCTTTGCCACTGCAGCTACATGATCGGATTTTGCTTTGATGCAGATAATCCCTAGAAAATTTATTAAATGCTCAAATACATAACTCTGACACTTTCGCTGAATTTGTAATGAAAGGAAAACGGTTGAACGCAGTGGCCTAAATAAGGAAATCTTAAAACAATTTGTACAGTTATTTGGTTCATAACGTACTTGATTCTGATGAAAAGCGTTAAACAATCGAAATAATCTGAATAAGATAAAATTGTCAGATTTGAATAGTGTGAAACCAATTTAGTTTTTTTAAATTTTAACCTACCCACGAAGGAAGGTTTTAATTTGAACAGTTTTAACTTGGAACTAATATTCAGTTATCGGTTCTGTTAGCTTAATTGCAGTTTCTTCCGACAAATAAGTTTAGTTGTCTCCATAGGATTTGGTTAATGTCTGGACTACTCTCGGCAAATTTAATGATATTCTTGACACTTTGAAGCGACACTATACATAATCAAATTTTTGAAGTGGGTTATTCTTCATTGCGTATGATCGCTCGTTAAAGGTTTCACTTTGGGCTCGAGTAGTTCGTTTACGTATTATGGCATTCATATTCCTATAAATCTCAGCCACAGTATTGGTGGTGGCAACGGTGCCTTCGCAAAGTGGGATAGGCAACGACTGATTTCATCGGCGCTACTAAATAGATTATTGATAGGGGAAACTCTTTTTTGCACCATGCTCCTCTGATCACTACTTTTGGATCCCGTTCAAAATAACTGTTTTAAGGAAGTTTTAATGCAAACAGAATGAAGTTTTAGATTTCTTTAACCCTCCATTACTCGCGCTTTTGTCACGTGATCACTAGCGGGTGTGTCCCAAGCCCCAAAGAATTATCACATTTTAAGTTGTAATGAATTATTTTGAAATTTACTGCTGTAAAAGAAAATTAAAATTAAAGTAGCGTAGTAGTTTGAAATTAAAGTAGCTTATTTCTCTAGAAAGATTGTATTATCTCTTTAAATTTGCTTAACTATCTTCAATTATATCATCCGATAGTTTAAATTTTTCAAACAAACGTTTTACAAGACTTAGTTACTCATTTACCGTGTGGTATAAGCGCTGTTACGTTCGAAGAATGAGTGCGGTTCAAGTGTGAGCAGCAATATTTGCGTTTTGTTAAATGCAATAACTTTATTACATGTCTGTTTAATCATTCACGGTAATTATAAAACTTCATATCTTAAATCATTTCACTTCGACATCTATGAAAACGCCAGGGATAAAGATTCTTGCATTTTTATAGTTCATTCTTAAATTTCTAAAAGTACTAAATCGGAGTTTCCTGAACTTTAATTTGACTTGTCACTTCAGAAATAAGTATACGGTATTTGTTGAAACTTTACTCAAATTCGCCAGAATATACTAGGCATGTATAAAAATTTTAACGCTTTTAAAAAATTTTCCACGCTCAACTCAAAATTTTGACACATTTTCAAACTCATTTTTAAAAGTAAACATGACACTTGCCGGCGTGATTATGAAGAACCCAAGTTTTTATTTTTCGTTAAGTTAATTAGAAATTGATATAAAATTTCGCAGTACGATCATTTAGTTTCCAGCGCTATCGCTTCGGGAAGTTCGGTTCAAAATGTCCAACTTCACAGCATTTTTTGAAATATATATTCTGCAAATAAAGCAAGAATTATCCATAGGTTCAATAACCCATTTAAAGCCGCCATTAGGGAATCATTGGAAATCAAAATTAGAAAAGATTGTATTTGTAATGATAACTTTTCTTTCAACATACCTAGTCTATGGGATACATTTTTAACCCCTTGTTAATTCATTGTTTTGTTTTTCGCTCTTTGGCAACAGAGAGCGCCCGCTTATTTTATTTAAATTTTTCCATACTGTTGATTTCAATTTTCTCGTGTCGAAAATTAAAAGATCAGTAGTCGTTTGTGTTGTTCCTTTTCCCCGATGATGGCTTTAAGTTTAAAGCCGAAACATGTAGGATTTTAGCTCTTTTATGAGTTTAAAACAATTTTTACACTGATTTTAGCAACTAATAAGCACAATTTGTGCAATTTGTGTTTTTAAAATATATTCTGCCTTTATCAAAAAATGGAGACAATACGGACATTATAAAGTTTCTGAATAAGAGAACCTGCCTGTTGGAAGCATTTAGGAACAAATGAATTTAAAAAATGCGTCTCAAAATAAGCTGTTTGGATTTGAATACACCCTTAAATGATGCTGTTAGGTGTCTCACCGAGCACTGCTTTAACTTTTCAGTTTAAATTGTAAACTAATTTGGAGCTCTAGCTACACAAATTAGCCCTATACATAGTTTAATTCAGAAACTGTATCCTATGAATTCGTCTAATCTTAATTTTCTGGTCAAGCGGTCTGGGAGAGTACACAGTAGTTAGTGGACAATTTGCCACCGCTGTTAAAGGTTAAGCAAAAAAAATTGGAAATTGATATTAACTCCCAACTTTTCTTCCCAAATGAAGAGTAGAAAGTTCCTTAAATTTGAACTATTCCGTAGCGTTTGCCATTTTACTGGGCAATTCAAATAGTTTTCATTCCTCTGGGACCGCTTAATCTAAATTAATAAAAGGCTCGATAAACTCTGAATACTGGTCCTGCTGTACTACATGACTTAAAATTAATCTATTCTGAAGCCTCCAGCGATAGTAGTAGGGCTCAAAACGAAAATTCACCAGGATCTGCAGTTAAACTGAAAGTTAAAATATCGGAGATGCCACTAACCGCAGTTAAGCGTTAAAGTAAAGCATTTTTAAATTTCTTTGCTCTATTTGTTGTGAATTGCCAATTTTTTTTACTCTGCTTATTTCACAAATTTCGGAAACTAAGGTCTAAACATAATACAAATCTCCTGTATATGTTGACCGAATAAAGTGTTCCAAATTTTTCTTATGCCGGGAAGTTTAACTTTGCTTGCCCATAAAAATCGAAATTTGACTGATTTACGTTTCAGACACTGGAGATTCCGAAAAACATTTTTAGAAACAAAATTGCCGTCTATCTCCCGAGCATATTGAGATAGACTTGAAATATGGTATGTACTTAGTATGTCATAATGGAAAGGAAAGCTTACTAATATTTCAGTAACCTCAATTATACGGAACTCTTGAAGTATTCGTTCTGATGAAAGGTATACAAAAAATTTCGAAATTTTAAGGAGAGATACAAACATAAATTTTGCATAAAGTCGATCGAATAATTAGTTTCCACTGCTCAAAAAAAATAAGGGGAGCAAGCAAATAAGAGAACCTTGCGAGACAGCCATGCATGGGTATAAAATGGAGAGTACACGTGTATCGGTGCGCAATACAGAAAATAAGACGCAAAAAAAATTGTAACGGAGCTTTAATTCTTTGAAAGGATGGAAATAACTTGAAAATAGGGTTTAAGGCAACAATTTGGTTACATGTAAATTACAAAAGTATTGATTATAAAAATTAAATAGAAACCGCCATTAGCTTCGACCCTTTGCTGACGCTCGGGCAACTAAATGATTCCATTGTGAAAATACGGCTTGGTATAAGTTCGACGCTTTGAACTGTTTCACACGTCAACTTCAATCTGAAATTGCTGCTTCTCAAATCGTTTTTGTAACGATGCAGTAATCGCAAAGTTAAATGTCAAAGTGCGCTGGATATGGTAAAATTCTCTATTGCAGATAGGTATGGTTGCGGCAGGTCACTGAATTCTTACTTGTCCTGGTGTTATTGCAGTGAAATATTACCGGCACTGGTAATATCTCTCATCCGCAAAAAAAGTGAAAACTTATTTCACAGTAGGGTCAAAATATTTATCTTTTTACTGCAACATAAAACTACAGCGCTTAGCTGTGCATGCATCTGTAAAAGCGAACGTAATACGGGTAAAATACTTAAGAATAAAGAAGAGGATAGAGTAAATTTATCCCCCCCTCCCCATACAATATGTTCCCTCTTCTGTGGTGGTGAAGGAAGGTATAGCGTAATCTAGTGGTTTTCCGGATAATGGCATTTTTTATTTAGCAAGACTCAGCCAAGCAACACTTAGTAGAATAATGCGCAAAATTTTTTGGAGTTGTCACCTTTTTATAGCGGGCGAGCGATATTGGCGCACCGTATACTCCTTGGAGTTTTTCCGTTAAACTACCTAAAATGAGTGCAACGATTGTCCGTTTCTCATGATTTCAGAAACTCATAATTCCCCCGCCCCGTTTATTGTCAAATTGCTGCTTTAGCTAAAGTTCCGTAACAATCCTTTTACTTACGCATACAAGGTTATAGGCAATACCTACGTTATATACAAGGCCGGTTCATGACATAAAATGTCACACTGCGTGGATAATCTTTACACGGCGAATGGTACAAAACGATGAGCGCGACGCTTTGTCTCAATAGCCGTGTAAACGTGATCCACTCTCCTTGTGACGCACAGTTGGGCGTTTTGAGGATCTAGGTGGACAAAATTATTGCGTTGAAGTTTAACTGGGTTTTCGAATGTATCGGTAATAAAATAACCAAACAGTGATAAATATTTGACTTATTTAATTATTTATATTATTATTATTATATTACTTATATTATTATTTTTTAAATTATAATATTGTATTCGAAGTTTCAGCTCAATCGGATCATTAAAAGTGGTGAAAATTGACTTGCAAGATTTGAATGAAACACTCAGACGCACACTTCGAGTTAATATAACTTAATGATTCGCAAACTTTCGCAGGAGCTGTTTTAACTTTACAAACGCACAGACATTTTGTAAAAACAGATTTTTCGGGATCACTGATCCCTAAAATGTGTAAATCCGTCGAAAACCGGAAGTTGAAAATTTTTTCGATTAGAATACTTTCTTCTATTATAGATAGAAGAAAGTAAATAAGTGCAATGACCTACAAATTTTGATGGATGACGTAAATTCTATAGAATTATTCACAGAACAAAAAAGTTAATGTCGCACAATTCCAAGTGATGTAAATTCTCCATTGGAAACATTATAATGATTGTTCAGCCATAGATTTCAGCCGAATATTGTAATTGCATTCAGAATTTTACTCACTTTTACTGTAACCGTTGCTTCAGAAAAACGCTCTTTTTCAAAGTTAAAACTTAAAGACTTATTTAAGATCAACTATGCTCTTATTCCGATTCAAAACGATTTGGCCAAATCTATAAATTTTTCAGACCTAATAGATAACATTGTTGATAAAAAGGACATTCCACCTGTTTCATTAATACAAGGTGTTTTACAAATTCTGCTTTGAAATTACTTTATTTTCGATTTGGACTGTTCGGGTGTTTAGTTTATAAATTATCTTGCTAGGCAAAAAAAATTTCATACCATCGTGCTAAGTATAAATCGTATAAATTTTAAAATAATTGTATTATATTATTTTACTTGCCATTTATGATACTAAAACCTGAATATTCAGGTGAACTCATATTTATTCTGAACATTTCATTGGATATGAAAGTAAACCATTATGATTATTATGAATACTGATGTGCATGGGGGATTTTTTTTTTTTTTGTTTTTAGTATAAAAATTTTTATGATGTATTTTCTACAGCTTTTTGTGTTAAAGAGTCTGTGCTAATTCACCAATTCACCCTTGTGATATGTTTTGTACAATCTGTACTGTATTTAATATTTTATATCAGTAAAAAAAAATCAGAAAAAAGGGCCGCCAAAATATATTATGCCCAGTGTCGCCAAAGTCCTAAGCACGGCCCTGCACAAGTACCTAAGCTTAGTGTGGCTTATGTAGTTAGCTACATAAGCATGTTGTGTATAACTTTGCTGTTAACTTATTTTAAAATTTAAAATAGAATGGAAATTAATATCTCAAGTTTATTAAATAACTTATTAAGTTAAATAAATAACTTATTTACTAAAGAAATTATTCTCACTAAAAGCCAATCTAAAAAAATCAACCTACCAACCAGCGGCTACTAAAGCAAAATTCCTTATTTTCATCTTTACCTGTGAGACCGTTAACAGCAGTTAAGGGTTAATTGGTTTTAACCTATAGAAGTTATTTTGTATATAAAAAATTGTTCTCATGTTATTGACTTTTAAAAGATCTCTTATTTTTTAAAAAGCTAGTTTAACCCTGCTAGTGCCATCGGGATCTCTTTTGATCCCATTTATTTTGGTTTTGAAATTTTCAACCAGATTGTTTCGAACCAGTAAAAAAAAGTAACTTAAACATAATGAATAAAAAATTAAATAGACACCTCGGAAGAAGTTTAATAGAATTAATTTAATTTCTGGTTCAAATCATCCAAAACTCTCATCATAAATTAAGACTTTGTACTAAGAAAGGAACTATTAGAAAGGAAGCCAAGAAAACCTTCAAAGGATGCCATGGCGCCCGCGGGCGCAGCATTGGATAGCCCTAGCTCTATGAGTCGAGCGTTGGCGCGTCCATCCAGAAGTCTTGGGCTCGACTCCGGGCCCGGACACTTTTTCATTTCATTCGGATTAATAATTCTTCGAGAAATGCATCGCATCACTGACCCATCGGACGTCTCACTCGGTAGGGTTTGTCGCTCGACTGCCACATTCAATTATACGTGTCTTTCTTGTTCATAAGTAGGACAACGCCCCCTCCTTTTTTGCCCACCAACGCTCATTGACAGTGATGCGAATCTTTTTTCCCTCTTTCTTTTTTTTTTTCCTCGTTTTTATTTTTATTTTTTCCTCCCACCGAAAATCACAAAACCACCGACCCCGCGAAAATACGGAATCAAACTGAAGTTCATCCGTCGAACGCGACCAAGTTATTTTCGAATTAAGACAGTTACGGTGACAGGTCGAGGGCTTTCAGAAACGACAGAAATTTTCGAACCAACAAGTGCCACAGAGAGATAGGCTCGAATCAATAGAGAGTAAAACCTGTCAAGACGGAATCCCTAAGACAGGAAAAAGATTACGTTTTATACATGTTTCCGATCTTAGTAGGTATTTTTGGATGCTATTTTCAACACTTTCCAATCTAGTTGAAAAGTGTTTGACTTCGGTTTGTCTGGCCGTGTATGGCCGTCTGCCGTCTGGCTCGGGTTGCCCTGCAATTTTTATATGTTATTGTCGTTATCTATAGCATGTTCCCTATTTCAACGGAAGTGTGTAGCACTTATAGCTTTTTTACAGGGACACTCAAAAGAATTCCGTTACATTACGGTCTATGGGGAAAAATCATTTGCGGTTTATTTAAATGTTTCACTATATCAAACACATCGTAATGGATATAGATCATTAAGGTGAGTAGTAGAGGAATGTATGTTGGCCGTCAGCAGACGCTGTGTGCGTGGTGGAGGTGGAACCGGAAGTGATCCTGGCAGTGGGAGCGGAAGTGGTGGAAGATAAGACAGGAAGTGAACCGGAAGTGTAAGAAGATAAGAGAGGAAGTGAATGTGATAAGGGGGAGGGCTTATTTTTAGGGGGTCTTCTAGGTAGGGGAGGGCTTATTTTTAGAGGGGCTTAATTTTTTTTTGTGAATGTGAGGGAAAAAGGGTGTCGCCCTCTATCGATGAGAAAAGGAAGTGTGAAAAAAAGTTTGAAAAAGAAGGTTATCTCTGAGATTCGAACCCGGGACTAAAATAGTACCATGGTTTGATCATTGTCGGTGGGTTTAATGATCAAGCCATGGAACTACAGCATTGAAAAGTGTTATAAGCTATTTGTGAAAAAATCACCTGATCGCGGGCGTGTTTAATTGTATCATGTGACTTTTTTAACCAATAAAATGCTAGTATTTTGAATCGAGCGCCCCCTACGTGAGAATGTTATTTTCTGAAAAAAGTGTTTGGTGTTTTATAGCAGTTTGTGAATGTTGTGAAAGGTTGTGACTTGTTTTGTTTAAAGTTGATATGAAACGAGTCATGCAGTCTTGTGAAGGTGATAAAACCATGTCACCTAAAGCAATTAAAAAGGCACCCTATTTTTGCAAGTCGTGTGACAAAACATTTCCTCGAAAAGTTAACTTAGTGTTTCACATGAAAAATCATTTAAAGGAAAAGTCTTTTCGCTGTGAGGTGTGTGATGAAGTTTTTTCGAGAAAGAGCGATTTACATATTCACAAAAAGATTCACAAATCGCCCAAACAATACAAGTGTAGTGATTGCCACGAGATATTTTCAAGAATGGCTGACTTATTGAAACATAAGAAGACACACAAGTCAGGAAAACAACATTCATGTGCAAAGTGTTGTGAAATATGTAATTGTGAATCGGATTTAGTACAACATTGTGATACTTTACATAAAGTTGTGAAATCACCCTATTCAAAAGATGAAAAAGTGAAGCATTTTAAAAGACAACATATGATGTGCGAAATATTTTTACTAAAACTATCTTCACGTCCAATGAGAGGAATCAAAAAGACTTTCGTTTGTTTTTTAAGTGTTCGACCGGATGTTTTAAACGAATTGCAAATGAAAAAGTCAATAAAATGGTATGCAGCTGTTAAAGTGGATGTCTATCGTGAAACACAGGATGCAGACTTAGAGAATGCAACGCCCTTTTTTATTTCCAAAAGTGAATTGGAATTAACAGACTAAAACATACATGTGCATGTTGAGAATGCCTTCTTAAAGTTGTACAACGGCTTTGAAGATTTCACAGAACGTGTGTTTAATTGGACATTACGAAAAATTTTGAAATTAGAATTGTATGCAGCTCAATATGACAGGCTTATTTGATATGTTATTTTAAATGAAAAATAAACTTATTTGATTATTTTAAAAGTGTTGTCTGTTTTTTTTTTTTATTTTTTTAACTCACACTGTTTTTACTAATGTTACATTTTTTTTGAATAACTTTGTTAATTTAAACATGAGAATTAATAATTAAAACTGGACTTACCTGAAAATTTTTCATAGTCTTTCACTGTGAATTTTTCAAATAAACAAGTCTTGATAGGTGCTTTAAATGCTGAATGGTTGTGAACATCACGTGATTTTTTTATCGTAGCTATGAGGTCACATCCTGTTACCGAATAGTATAAAACTGAATAGCACAAGCTTACTTTTCACTTTCTTTTATAATCTGAGTATTCTACCTTCGGTGTGTTCGCTTTTACAAACGTGTTATCAGCTTGTGACTCATCTGCTTGCCTGAACTTGTTTGCCACCACTTCCGGTTTGCTACACGCTTATCAGAGTGACTCATCTGCTTGCCCAGACTTGCCTGAACTTGTTTACCACCACTTCCGGTTTTCTGCAAACTTTCATCTTTACCTGTTTGGACTTGATTGTTAGAAAAATGAATGCTAAGCTATGCCCATCTAGACGATTTTTTCCTGGAAGCAGTTTAAACTATAAAATTTCGGCTATAACCCATTTTAGTCATACATTTAAATTTTTTGATGTTTTTTCTCCTGCATATTGGAACTTGGGCTTATCACCTTCCAAACGTGACTTGGAAGATCACACAATTGTTCATGTTAGAATGAATCAGAATTGTGAGTTGTATGTTCATATTGAGAAATTTATGACTTATGAATTTAGTGGAGGGGAACTTTTTCCTATTCATGAAGGAATTAAATTATCACTTGCAACTTTTGATCAATTTAGATTAAAAATGGATAAATTTAATTTTGTTTGTGAAAAAGATACCTTTGTGTCTAACAATGACCTGATGACGTTGTTTGTGAATCGAGATACCTGCATTTTACAACAGCTATCAAAAACAGAAGACTATGAGTTTTGTTTTAAACCTAATTCTATAACGATGACAAAAGAACAATTTCGTGAACTAGAGTAAAATTGTGATTCGATTACCGATTGTTTAATTGCAACTGTTTTAACGAAGGTGATTCCTGTTTATGTGTTAGAAAACTTACGTAGATGTTCGCACATGACAAACAAAAAGACTTTAGATTACTTCTTAACATGTTTTGATGATGAGGTGAAAGCCTCTGTGTCCCGCATGTTTGAATGTTATCGATGTTCTATTGGAGATGAAATTCAAGCGGATCATGAATGTGTGAGATATTCTTTACTTCAAAAATATAATTGGACAACAGATAGTGCACTGCTTAATTTTAATGTGAAGGAATTTTCACAACCTGAATAAGCAATGTACATGTCATTATAACCATTGCTTTTTTGAAAGTTTAAACGTTGATTTTTATCGCAACCATTTAGAGAACGAATTTTTAAAGTAACAGACCTAGTGTTTTACAAATAAAAATAAGAAGTTTTAAAATAAGGAACACTTACCCCTAATTACGTGCGTTCTTTATCCATGCATAGACTTGAATGATCTCTTTTTGACAGAGGGCACTACCATCGCCGCTAGAGGTGCTACTTGTTATCCGCTGTGCGTGACGTCGTTTCCGGTTTGTGATAAGAATTTTGTATAAATACACTCAACGTTTATTCAGTTGATGTTGCTCGTCTTATTTTCTGTACCTTGCTGTTAACCGCTCGCTTGATTAGTCGTGTTTGGACTTGCCTTGGTGACTCATCGTTTTCATGTTTAAACCTGCTATTTGAACTTGCTATTTGGATTTGCCTTGGTGACTCATCGTTTTCGTGTTTAAACCTGCTATTTGAACTTGATTGGTGACTCAGCAGTTTGGAGTTAACGTTTTATTATTGAGTAATACATCTTTGTTTAGACTGTTTCCTAATGTCTTCAGTGATTTTCAACGAAAACGGACTGAACGTCCAGTATTTCCCAGACTTTTTCACGAAAGAAGTGGCTGATTCTTATTTCAATGAGCTTAAAAACTTACCGTTTTTCACACCGACCTTATGTTTTCGTGGGAAAAGTATTAAACCTAAAAGACAAACCCTTGCATATGGCGATTCTGGATTAAGCTATAGCTTCAGCGGAACCACTATTCCCGGTCTTGCGTGGACACCCCTGATGCTTGAACTGAGAGATGCTGTTGAAAAGAAATTGGGCTGTGCTTACAACTATGTTTTGTTAAATTGTTATGTTGATGGAAAAAGTTATATTTTACATCATAAAGATAATGAAAGTCAACTCGATGCTACATTCCAATTGCTGCTTTAAATTTTGGAGCTTCACGAAATATTGAATTTAAAAGAGGGTGTGCCAACGACTACTATAAGTCTAAGTCATGGTTCTATGTATTCTACGCATCACCCGACCAATGTTCTGTTTTCACATGGTGTACCTGCAGGTCCCTCACAAAAAGAAATGAGAATAAGTTTAACGTTTCGTCGAATTCTACAACAACCTGAACTTCCACCTTTTGAAAAAAGCAAAAACGGTTGAAACCAATTTAGTTATTCCTGAAAATGATTGGTTGTCGCATCATATGAAACATTTAGATGAACATCACCCCTTGCTAGCTGAATTTCTGTTGGAATGCTTTTGTTCAGATTCAACTGGAAAATTTTAAATATTTGAAACTGCATATTCGAAATTTTAAAGAGACGGAAACATTTGAAAAGTATCCTACAAAACAAGGTGTTTTAATGAACATACCAACCTGGCAGAAATTTAGTGAAAAACTGTATCACTTTAAATTTTTTTCGAACGATGATTCATTTATAGCAAACAATCAGCTTTTAACAGCCTGTGTTGACTCGGATACATGCTTTTTACAACAGCTTTTTTCAAATGAAAATTCAGAATTTTACCTTTAAAACTTCTGGAATTAAATTATGGCAAGATCAAATTTTGAAGTTAATCGAATTTATCCCACAAATCAACGAAACTTTGATATTATTCTAACTCGTGTTATTCCAAATTGCATTAGACATCAGAGACCAGTATGTCATTCGCATTTACACTGAAAATGATGCGAGAGAATTTTTTAACATGTTTGAAACAAGTTTAAATAAAATGTTTATTTGTGAAGGTTGCAAACACAATTGTAATTCACCATTTGACCATGAATGTATAACAACCCCTATGTCTGAAAAGTGGATTTTGTTTAAAAATGTAGCAATGTTACATTTAAATACATTTGAATTGTCAAAAGTTGTATGTTTGCAATGCAGTTGTTTTTATGATGAAAATTTCTTTAAATCATTTAATTCTGAATTTTATGAAAAATTTCTTGAAAAACTGTTTGATTAAAATGTGAAATAAACTTTGTTTTGATTTTAAAATGATTGTTGTCTTTTTTTAGAATTTGACTTATTTAAAATGTTTTTTTTTATTATAGGAAAAGTACCACGTTGAATAATTGTGACTTGAAATGTTTTTTTTATCATAAGAAAATTCTAACTTACTTAGAATGATTATATAATTTTAAAAAAAAATGTTATAAGCAAAGTATGTTTAAAGATATAATACAGAAATTTCAAAGTTATCATATGCTTCGTATTCTAATAGAAATAATACTTGCTTTGTAAATCGCTAAGAATTATCTAAGTAAAAGCAAAACCATATGTTATCAAATTTTAGGTTGTCTAAGTAAATGATTAAGATAACATTAGTCTTTAACCATCTTAGACATGGGAAATCACGCAAATAATGATTCTATTTCCTGTTTTAACTGTGAACATTCGAGAAACTCACCATATGTTTGTTTAGATAACATTACTATTTTGCTAATTTTAAACACAGGAAAGAAGCTTGTTGATAAATACATGCCCGACTTCCTGTTTTTTAATTAGAATTAACCCTATGTTTCTTAATTTAACATTAGTCTTTAACCATGTTAAACACACAGGAAATTGACTTGATGATAAACACATGCGAAATATCACATGCCTGACTTCCTGTTTTTTAATTATAGAAACATTCGATAAGCTTCACCTATGTTTTTCAGTTAACACAGGAAATTGACTTGTTGATAAAACACGGACACATCCGGAATGTCTCACACTTCCCGTTTTTTAATTAGAAACATTTGATAAGCTACACATGTTTTTCAGATAACACAGGAAATTACCTTGATGATAAAACTCATATTACAAAGCGGAAATAAGGTTTCTTAAGAATATTCGAGAATCCTGGTTAGTGATGCAATCATGATATGTTCTAGAAAATACCATCGAATGATGACGTAATCAAGCTGATAAGAAATTGAGGGAGGGAGGCATGTTTAAATTTTATTGGTTGATAAGAATTGATAAGGGAAATGTTTCGACCAATGAAAAATATACGGGGAGTGTTTAAGCTTCCGGCCTAATTAGATAAATAAGAGCACACTTCATAATCTAGTTATTTTACCGGTCTTCGTGTTATCAAGTTCTTTTCTAGTGTGTTTCAGATATTTCACCGGTCTTCGTGTTATCAAGTTCTTTTCTAGCGTGTGTGTGTTTCAGAAAATATCAACAAAACATGGAATCGCCCAATGGATTTAAAAAAATTGAAGTAAGTTTTTGAAGTTTATTAATTTAATAGTGTTACTTTCTATTCGTATTTAAATGATTGTTAGTCTAAACGAACGTTTTTATTTAAGTAAATATATTCTAAAAGTTTGAATCGTAGCCTATTTTTCGTTAAAGTTTACAATACTTTGAAATGAATGAATGTGATAAAATTATAACATATATTTTTTATTTAATGCAGTATTACTTTCTATTCTTACTAGTCTAAATGCATGTTTAAGTAAATGTATTCTAAAAGTTTGAATGGTAGCCTATTTTTCGTTAAAGTTTACATTACTTTGAAATGAATGAATGTGATAAAATTATAACATATGTATTTTTTATTTAATGCAGTGTTACCTTCTATTCTTACTAGTCTAAACGAAAGTTTAAGTAAATGTATTCTAAAAGTTTGAATCGTAGCCTATTTTTCTTTTTTCGATAAAGTTTACAATACTTTGAAATGAATGAATGTGATAAAATTATAACATATTTTTTTTATTTAATGCAGTGTTACTTTCTATTCTTACTAGTCTAAATGCATGTTTAAGTAAATGTATTCTAAAAGTTTGAATCGTAACGTATTTTTCGATAAAGTTTTAAAAAAAAAATACTTTGGAATATATTCTAAAAGTTTTATTCGTTATGTATTTTTCGATAAAGTTTACAATACTTTGAAATGAATGAATGTGATAAAATTAAAACATATATATTTTTTATTTAATGCAGTGTTACTTTCTATTCTTACTAGTCTAAATGCATGTTTAAGTAAATGTATTCTAAAAGTTTGAATCGTTATGTATTTTTCGATAAAGTTTTAAAAAAAAATACTTTGAAATATATTCTAAAAGTTTTATTCATTATGTATTTTTCTTTTTTCGATAAAGTTTACAATACTTTGAAATGAATGAATGAATGTGATAAAATTATAACATATATATATATATATATATATATTTAATGTGTTAATTTGCAAGTACTTTGAAATATATTCTAAAAGTTTGAATCGTAACGTATTTTTCGTTTAAAGTTTACGTTACTTTGAAATGTATGAATGTGATAAAATTATAACATAGTTTGTTTTTATTTAATGCAGTGTTACTTTATATTCGTATTTAAATGATTGTTAGTCTAAACGAAAGTTTTTATTTAAGTAAATATATTCTAAAAGTTTGAATCATAGTGTATTTTTCGTTAAAGTTTACATTACTTTGAAATGAATGAATGTGATAAAATTATAACATAGTTTGTTTTTATTTAATGCAGTGTTACTTTCTATTCTTACTAGTCTAAACGAAAGTTTTTATTTAAGTAAATGTATTCTAAAAGTTTGAATCGTAGCCTATTTTTCTTTTTTCGATAAAGTTTACAATACTTTGAAATATATTCTAAAAGTTTGAATCGTAAACTTTTTTTAAGAATCGTTCAAGTTTACAATACTTTGAATTAAGCTTTTACTATAAAACACATCTAAATTTTTAGGTAGATGATAATACCTTAATTGAAATGGAAAACAGCAACCCTGAATGGGATCTATCTCAAGATATGTCGAAAACATCTTATCAACCAAACAATGAGGTATAGAAAAGTTTTTTAAAGTTTTAGTTTTAAAGTATATTTTTAATTTTTGGTTTAAAAAAATTATATATATATATAATTTTAGATTACTGCAGATATTATAAAGGAGATGCAGATTAGTGATCCGGATTGGGATTGTATGCAAAGCGAAACTAACAACAATTCATTGTGTGTTCAGGTAAAATAAGCTTTTTTCAAAAATTTATGATAAACTTAAAAAAATATATATATTGTAAAAATGTTTAGAATGTGTTTTCTTTTTGTTTAATTTTCAGAGTCTGACTTGTGAAGTGTGTCAAAAAACTTTTTCCAGAAAGGATTCATTAAAACGTCACAAATTCACTCATAACAAAGTAGCCCCGAAAATAAATGAGGGTGCTTCAACATCGGGTGTGCAGGCATCATCGAAACAGGTAGGCGAATTTGATTATTTTTGCAGGTTTTCGCGATTTTAATTGTTTTAGGTATGTTAAAAAAGTAATTAAAGTTTTTTGTTAGAAAAAAATTAAAATATACTTAATTTTTTTACGTATTATACACGTGCGATGTTTGTCAAGTCATTCTCTCATGGAAAGAGTTTAACACGACATAAAAAAGCTCACGAAGAGAATCAAAGGAAATTTAGCTGCTCTATTTGTCAAAAACAATTTTCACGAGAAGATAACTTGAAAAGTCATCTAAAATTACACGAAAATCCGTTATATAGCTGTAAGGATTGTGAGCGAAAATTCGCTACGAAATTTAATTTAATGCAACATGCAAGAACTGTGCATAGTGAAAATAATAATCTAACATGTATGAAAAAAGTTTCCCGATTCCCAAAAAATAATAGAACCACAAAAGAAGCACTTCATATGTTTAAGTCCATATACATCGAACCGGAAGAAGACTTGAAATTTGACATTTCTGTTTTTTTCGATTCTTCTCGCATTGAATTAGTTCACACTTTAGAAGATGTTCTTGAAGAATAAAGCGCCATTAAGTGGAGACTAATAATTAAAGTATTATTGGAAAAGACCTCACCCGAAGGTGACATCGAAGTCATTTCCACCTATTTTTGGTCGGACACGTATACTGATTATACGATTGACACAATTGAGGATAATCTTGCACAGGCACATCAAAAAATTTTAGCAAGCTTCGAAAAGTTTTTACAAAAGGGGTCTGGGTGGGTACTTCGTGAAGTTCAACACTTTGAACTTCAAACCGTAAAACATGCTCCTTTAAAAGGCAACAGTTAAATTCGTTTACCGAAAGACTTGCGTGGAAAGGATGCTGTTTTAAATATTCAAAATTTCGACGATGAAAAATGCATGTTATGGTGCCTTTTAGCTTCAAAAATGAACCTCCCTTATGATCAAAACCCTCATCGTGTTTCTAAATATGTAGATCATGAACATACGATTAATATGAAAGGAGTTACCTACCCAGTACCTTATCAACAAATACCCCTTATCGAATCACAAAACTATTTGAGGATCAATGTGTTTGGTTATGAAGAAGGCGAAATTTATATATTATACGTTTAAAAAAAAAACAAATGATGAGGTCATTAACTTACTTCTGATAGGCGATGGTGAAAAGTCACACTATTGCCTTATCAGAAATTTTTCAAGATTTATGGGGCATCGAAGCAAGCATTGTAGAACCTCATTTTATTGTTTTAACTGTCTTCATGCTTTTACACGACAAGACCTTTTAGATAAGCATGCACAATATTGCCAAAAACAAGCACCTCAAGTTGTTTATATGCCTGAAGAAGGAAAAAATATTTTAAATTTTACGGGCATTCACCTTCAAGCCCCCGTTCCATTTACAATCTATGCTGACTTTGAGTCGCTTATCGTACCATTACAAACAGCCCAACCTTCCAACATAACATCTTATAAAATGGATGTTGCCAAGCATGTGCCGTGCGGTTATGCCTGTGTCGTCGTCGGGTCCGACCAAAAAACTTAAAAATGTACACAAACACCCTCTAATCAAGAGGGTGTTTATGTTTATCGAGGTGAAGACGCGGTAGACCACTTCATCGATACATTAATAAACATAAAAGAAGAACATGGGGAAAAAACTCCTGACTCCTGACTGTAGAACCTATGAATTTAACGAAAGAAGAAAGTTTTCAACAAGCGAAAACATGTTCCATTTGTCGAAAACCATTGGGAAACAAAAGTACGGGATCACGATCATGTGACTTCAAAATACAGAGGAGCTGCCCATCCTTTTTGCAATCTACACTTTAAACAGTCAACAACCATACCCGTGGTTTTCCACAACTTAAAAAAATATGACGGGCACATTATAATGAGTAGGCTAGGCCGTTATAAAGACCACAAAATCGATGTGATCGCTTCAACGTTAGAACAATATATTACATTTAAAATTAAAAAACGGGGATCCAAAATAAGCTTGTCGTTTATCGATTCGTTTCTGTTTCTGGCAACGTCATTAGATAAGCTATCCAGTAATTTGCAACCTGACCAATTTCAAGTTCTGTATGAAAACTTTCCTGTTCAAACTTTGATATGATAAGAAAAAAAGGTATTTACCCTTATGAATATGTTGACAGTTTCAAAAAGTTTGAAGACACTTTTTACGTTTTTTTTTTTAGACACACTCATTACCCCCCAAATCTGCCTTTTATAGCACCCTTACTGAAGAACATATCACAGAAGAAGAATATGCACACGCACATAAAGTTTGGAAAGACTTTCAGATACAAAACCTCGGTCAGTATCACGATCTGCATGTCAAAACAGACGTGTTGTTGCTGGCCGATGTGTTTGAAAATTTCCGAAAATTATGTAATCAATATTACCAACTGGATCCAGCACATTTGGTCACACTTCCTAGTCTGTCGTGGCAGGCTTGCCTGAAGATGACCGATGTGAAATTGGAACTTTTAACGGACGTGGATATGCTTCTTTTTATAGAACAAGGTGTGCGCGGGGGTGTATCCCAGGTATCGCATAGGTTCGCCACAGCCAACAACACAGATTGCCCACACTTTAATCAACATGACGAAAAATCCCACCTGATTTACTTAGACGCCAATAACTTATATGGGTGGTCTATGTCGCAGTTTTTACCTTACGGAGGATTTCAATGGGGTAATCCCGAAGAATTTGATGAAATAAGAATTTTAAACATGAATGAAAAAAGCAGAATTGGATTCATCTTTGAAGTTGATTTGGAGTATCCTGAATCCCTTCACACACTCCACAACGAGTATCCACTGGCACCCGAAAGACTTATCGTACAAGAAAACATGTTATCGCCCTATGCGAAAAGTCTGATCAACAAGGGGTTCAAGGGTACTCCAAAACTAATTCCGAATATTTTCAATAAACATAAATATATTTGTCATTATAGAAATTTACAGCATATTTACAATTAGGATTAAAACTAACCAAAATCCATAAGGTAATGCAATTTAATCGGTCCCCTTGGCTCGAAAAATACATTACATTCAACACTGAAAAAAGAAAACAAGCAAAGACCAGTTTCGAGCGTGATTTTTTTTCAAGCTCTTAAATAACTCAATTTACGGTAAATGCATAGAAAATCTTAGAAAAAGACGAAATATTGAGCTAACCAATAATACAAGAAGAGGTGAAAAGTTGGTGGCCTCACCCAACTATAAAGGCTGTAAAATATTTGACGAGAATCTCGTGGGTGTAGAAAGACAAAAGAATAGTATCTTGATGAATCGACCCATTTACGTCGGTTTTACGATACTCGAGTTGTCAAAAACACTCATGTATGATTTTCACTATAACTTTATAAAAAAAAATTATAGTAGAAATCGTGCAGTTCTTCTTTTTACCGATACGGATTCTCTCATGTATCACATAAAGACGCAAGACCTACAAATTGATTTGGGGCTCCACAGCTCCAGATTTGATTTCTCTGATTATCCCAAAAGCCACCCACTTTATTCTTCCACGAATAAAAAAGTTTTGGGAAAATTTAAGGACGAATTGAATGGTGAAGCTGCCCATCAATTCGTAGGTCTTAAGTCCAAAATGTACAGCATAAAATCTGCACAAGAAAAAAACGAGCCAAGGGTTTTTCTACAAGAATTGTAAGAAAAAAAAACTTCGACATGAAGATTACGTTGCCTGTTTAAAAAACCAGACAAGTACTTATGAAGTACAAAAAAAGATTGACCAAAGACTGCATCAACTGTACACGGTACAATTCAACAAAAAATGTTTATCTGCGTTCGATGATAAACGTTATCTTTTATCGGACGGTATAACGAGCCTAGCCTACGGCCATTACAAGATTAAAGAAATTGAAAAAAACGATGAATGCTGAAAACTGTATATATATTTATTTTTCATCATGTTGTATATAATTAATTTTTCATTGCATATTCTATATATAAATTTATGGACGATGAACATATTTCGTTGCAAAAGTTGTATATATTTATTTTTCATGTTGTATATAATTAATCTATACAAAAAAAAAAAAAACTATGGACGATGAACATATTTCGTTGCAAAAAGTTGTATATATTCATTTTTTACTAATCAATACAAAAAGTATTGTTTGTTGTATGCGAATCGAAGGCAACAATGAGTGGTGTGGCGGCCATGCGACCCCTGCTTAGTTAGATAATACAACCTATTTAAAATTTTGTATAGGTTGGGGGGGCCTTTACCTATCACATACATCAAGCAAAACTTGTTTTTTTTTTATTTCTAGGTTCCGTGAAGCTGGATTTCCTCATAGACACTCTACATCTTTAGCGGAAGTCTCGCATCTGATTTCCCGTATGACACAACTCTCGCTTAAACATAATAATAATTAAACCCTTTTATTTCGTTACAGGTCTCTCGCAGATGACTGGTGTAAGAGGATAGGCAGATAAAAAAAAATTGTGGCGTTATAAATTGTTTTCATAACGGGTGGTTATGGTGGGTCCACAATTAAAAAAAAAAATTCCCTGTCAAGAAAGAATCTGATTAAAACCCTTTATTTTCCTGCAAAAATTAAGCCCCCCTACTCTTTCAGTGCACCTCTTCTAGAAGACTCCCTAAAAATAAGCCCTCCCCCTTATCACATTCACTTCCTCTCTTATCTTCTTACACTTCCGGTTCACTTCCTGTCTTATCTTCCTCCACTCCCACTGCCAGGATCACTTCCTCTCTTATCTTCCACCACTTCCGATCCCACTGCCAGGATCACTTCCGGTTCCACCTCCACCACGCACACAGCGCCTGCTGACGGCCAACATACATTCTTCTACTACTAAGGTGCATTACGAGAAGCTTAATATGGAATAGGGTGTGCATAGCACTTAGTTACTTTACAGAAAGAGTCAAAAGAATTCCGTTACATGACGTCTATGGAGAAAAATCGTTTGCGGTTTAATTAAACTAGTCGTTGGGGGCCACCGTAATACTTACCCATCATGGATATGCATAGTGTAAAATATTAAAATAAAAATGTGTAAACTACTTATAAAATGCATTGCAATTCAAATAAAATCGTGGCTTGATGACGTCATAAACTTTAAAGGCTCGATTACTGAATTGCTTGAAAGAGGTTTTCCTTATAACTCCAAAAATAATAATCCTATTAACTAGCGGTTTATTGTATCTGATTAAGCGTCCAATTTCTAATTAAAATATATCTGTGAAGTGAAATTTGGATGAAATACAGGGTCGTGAAAAATCAAAGAGTGTGGCAAATAGGATTCCAAATATCTCGACAACTCATTATCCGATTGACTTCATGCTTTATGCAAAATTTATGTTTTTTTATTGTCTTTTATATTCATTTCTTAAAATAACCAATTTCGAAAATTTTTATATACCTTTTACCAGAACGAATATTTCGAGAGTCCGAAAAAAATAGTTCCGGTTAATCGAGGTTATTGAAATGAAATAGGCTTCTTCCCATTATTACATACTAAGTACATACCAAATTGCAAATCTCTATCTCAATTTTTTCGGGAGATAGAGCGTTTACAGACACACAGACACAGACACACACGACAATTTTTTTTTCTAAAAATGTTTTTCGGAATCTCCAGTGTCTGAAACGTGTAAATCCGTCAAAAATTTTTTTTCGATTTTCAAACCCTATACTACGTATGATGGGTAAGTAATAATGTTTCACTATTTTAAACGCATTGAAATTTATTTGTATCACTAAGGTGCATGACAAGAAGCTTACTACAAAATCGTGTGTGTATAGGAGTCATCGTTTATTTACAGGGACAAAAGAATTCTCTACTGTCTGTTAACCATAATTCCTGGAAGTGCGTTTTAAGTTGCTGAACGCGATTTTAAATTGAACTCACTTTTTGTCTATTACTTGGTATCTATAAACTCTGTAGATCCTATACAGGGCAGCACAAAAGTTCGCAAAAACATTTCCGTTTATGGACAGAGACTCCAGAAGGAGAATTTTAAACCGTGCTACGCGTTTCCTAACTGAACTAAAATTGAGCATCCTATGTAGTCTATATACAAATCTATAGACAAGGCTGAATAAAAGTATTCGGATATTTTTCCGAATATTGTATAGGTTGGAAATTCCTGAAATGACGTTTTTAAATAGGTTATGCGTTTTCCAAATTTGTTACTTAGATGTTATCTTTCAGCTTATGAAACGGTCATGATTTGTATGATTTTTCGTTCTTGTTTTAATTGGAACCCTATTATTTTTCGTTTAAGACGGATTCCGTTTTCGTAGGTTTTAGTGCAAATACATAGTCATGAGGGATTGGAAAGTAACTCCGCTTTAGACAGGTCACCGTCTGCCCTATCCCGTTGTCGCGAATCCAATTGAATTCCTACTGACAGGAGATGTTTTCATAAATGTATCTTTCTAAGCTGTGTGAGAAAGATGTTTTTTGTTTTCGAAAATGTATTTTTCTAAGCTGTGTGAAAAAAATGTGGTTGTGGAGAAATGGTTTTGTAGAATGTTTTTTGTCGGCACGGAAGTCAAAGAATAAAAGATATTCGTTATGTTTTTTAAGAGGACTGTTTTTCACGTATTAAAGTATTATTTTCCTTTGCTTTAAAATGACGAAAGTATTAAAACAGGTAGTTTTAGTGTTTCGAAAATCGCTATGTATGTATTTGCGATACCCGTTGTCATCCGGATGTCAAATTCTAGTTACTTACAATTCCCCCGACATCTTGCTCCGTACTTTCAGTGTTGTTAGTTTTTGAATGTTTACAATTTTCAGATATTTTGAAGCGCCGCCACTAGAACTGAAATATTCCTTTCGTTTTTCAGTTATTTTAAAACATAATTTGTACTGGAAAGTTATGAAAAATGTATGTAGTTAATACACTGAGAAAAAAATCTGACCTTCTCAACTAGAATCTAAATTGTGGCTCTAGAAAAAATAGTTCCATGTCATCCCTATAAATTCTAGTTCCCTTGCCAGAGAGTTCTAAGTGTCTCCCATTAGAATTCAAGAGTGTGTTCCTATATTCTCGTGGTCAAACTTATTAAAAAATGTCTGCGTAGATGCGTAAACAAGACGCTACGTTTAGTTACTATAATGCTAGTTCATAAATCCATTCCAGGAATAAAGTGATAATTTCTCGCAATTTACACTATTCATTATCGTTTTGTCACCTAGAAAACAAGAGACTAGAAATTCTCGATCATTTCGACTATTCAGGTTAGTTGCTTACCCTATTCGCATAGCTCGAACTTCTATATTTCTAGTTTAGGGATTTAGAAACAGTCTAACTATTCATTCTAGTTGAAGGAGGTATATTTTTTTTTCTCAGTGTAAGACTGTGTAGAACGGACCGAGATATGTTTAGTTTGATCCGGGGTTTTCTGATAACAAATTTTAAACAATGCTAACCTCCTCCCAAAACTACATTCAGAAAATCCAATCGACTGTGCCTCAATTTATTAAATGCTGTTTTTGGTGGCTCCGGAGCTGCATTACGCTCCTTAACTGGGTTTCGAGATAATCCTGGTATAAGAAGGCGAAAAAAAATCCATAAGTGCCAAATTTTTTATGGAATTTTCTAAACGAAAACGCCATATGGATAGAGAAAAAGAAAATTAGGGTTAAATGTATTTTTCGGACTTAAAAGAGTCTCTCTTTTTTTTTTTTTTTTTTTTTCTCTTAAGTCAGTGGCGAGAACGAAAATGGCCATTGAAAAGATACATTTTACGCCCCATATCCGACAAGCTGCATTTCCCTTCCGGGTACATTTAAGAATAAAACGTTTTCGCCCTGTCATCCCGTTTCTTACTTATTACGCCATTATGTATAGTGTATAGTATACCTATTTTTCCGGAACACTCTTTCGGAGCTAATCAGACCGGGGAAGAAATTAGTGTGGAATCGATAAAAACACAACGGGGAGGCGACAAAAGCATTAAGAAATTAATTTAACTATCTGTGGTATGGGGGAAAAGATTTCGGGAAATGTTTCGGCATGTTGTAAAGAGAAAGATGCAATCTAGATACATTTTCCACTCCATTCTGAATGAGCAGAAATTATATTCAGTGTCATTTATACAGAACAAGTTCGAAATTATACTTTAAACGTGACAAATGACCGTACTATAACTAGTTTTACGATGTAAAAAAATCCTCTTTATTATTTCAGTGAAATGCATTCGATCGTTATGAGCATCCCCTTTTCTTATTACGTAGGCCACGTTTACAGATACGAATTTTTTTTTTTTTTTTTCACATCAGACAGCGCTGCCAAATTCACCCTAGAGAATGCTTTGCGAAGGATAACCTCCATGGTTTAATATTTCTATGACTCGGAATGAGTGAATCTCCTGTGTATTTATTTATTCTAATGGATTGAGATATTCGGCTGTTAAAAGCTCATTTCCACTGAATGGAACTCGCGTCTCTCAAACAAACCATTTTTTTTTCTAAAAATGTCCCCTTTTATGCCATTTTATTCGAAAAAAATAATTTTGAATAAAAATATCCGCCTGGCCTATGAAAAAAGTATTGTTTTTCTCAGTCTCATGAGTTGTGCTTTTATCATATAGATTACGTACGATAGAATTTAATAGAACAGAGAAAACTTGTATGAATATCTCTTAAGTTTTGATTAGATTTTCATAAAATTTGAAATGACTCTACTCATTTTACGTGAAGTGTTAAAATCGTACTCCAGTTTCGTTCATATTTTTACACATAAAATTATAAATTAAGTTTATGTTTTAGAAATAGTTCGGAAACTAAAAAAAAAAAGAGAGAGAGAGAGTCATATAAAAAATAAAATTAATTAATTAAATATATATGTCGTATTTCCAAGTTCGAATCCGGGATGAAAGGCAGTCGTGCTCGTTGATAAACAGGGTTAGCTCTGTGATAGGTTTCCCTTTTAGCTCGCATCAGGCGGCCGTGTGGTATCATCAACAACAACAAGAAAATTCAGTCCATTTTTTTAGTCTAAGAACAGTTTATTTCCAGTTAAAGACATTACTTCAGGGGGGAATGCTCGTTAGCCAACGCTAAACGAAAAAAAAAATCTCCAACGTTCCATTATTTTCTAGAATCCGTCCCGATTCCTTTAGCAAACACCAGCGTCAAAAAATTCTCTCCGAATCAGGAGGATCGTGTTTTTAAACTAGCTTGCGTAATAATACAGAATACGTCACGTAACCCACTTCTATCGAATCAAAAGGTCTCTTTAGGAACTCTATCAGTATTTCCGGTGGATTTATTTTGTCGTAAAATGACTTCCTTACCGCCAAAAACTTTCTACGCCCTTCCAGAATATTCCATAATCTCGTACCAGATGCCTGCCATATCAACAAACGAGCTTATCCGTTTTGAGGCTGTAGCTAAACTTCGAATTTAATACGTAATAAAAATAATAAGAAGAAAATGAATCTTTATAAAAGGGGGAAAAAAAAGAAAGAATTAAAGTTTTTCGGAAATATTTTAATAGACATTTGATATTTAATAATAGGATAACTTTATGAAATAAGGTTTTTTGAGCGGAATATTTTAAGAGGTACGATATTTTAGCATTTAAATAAAGAAGTTATAGCAATTTGACCACACGGGAATAATACTAATGAATTTTAATAATGGATTAAAATAAAGATGTTCTATTTAAAGAATAAATTAAAAAAGCTAACGCCATTTTTAGACTAACTACTTTCGAATAAATATTATTAAGTGGATTAGGAATAATTGGCTTTACATATGAATAGTAAAAGGCTATTTTAAGAATGAGAAATATTTTAATAAGCTGGGTTATATACCGAATATTATTGAATGGAAAAATTTTATAGAATAATTGCGGAAAAAAATTAAATTTTGTAATATATATATATATATATATATATATAAATTTATTGGAGATATAACGTATTTTATAAACACACGTTTCACATGAGGGAGGAGAAATTGAAATCTCACTGATGAAGAGAGTATTGTTAAGAACAGGGTTTCTTTGGCTTCCACTGATTTTCGGAAACGTTTCCGAGTCGATTTTATACTGCATTCATCCGTTTCCGAAAATCAGTGGAAGCCAAAGAAACCCTGTTCTTAACAATACTCCTTTAAGGCTCGAAAATAGATTGGTTTCTAAAGAGAAAGAACGCTTTTCGAAATCGTGGATAACTCGAAAAGGTTGTTATGTATATTTCGTTAGTGTTCCTATTATACTTTCCTAGACTAAGAAATTTCTTTTATTTATCTGATAAACCTGGTTTGTAAAGATGGAATTTTGTAATCGATTTTTCGCTCACTTCCCAGAAAGGCTAGAAATATAAAAATTACGTTCAATGGCAATACAACATTTCGATAGTTTATATAGCCGTTAGCCCCACCACAGGTAATAAAGTCCACCCATATTTCCATATACGAGTTGAAACAACTTCCCGATTGCCAGAATAGGCCCAAAGCGAATAATCATATGAACTTTTCATGCAAATTGTGAAGTTAAAAAAAATTCATTAGAAAATTGCAAAGTTCACAACTTTGTTCGCAAATTGCGTAGGTAACAAATTCATTCGCCAACTGCGATGTGCACAAATTCGTTCGCAAATTTTTATGTTCATTCGCGAGTGGCGAAATTTACAAATTCATTCACAAGTGGTTACAAAAATTGCTAACAAATTCGAATTTTTAACAAACTTCGCTATCATATTGGGAAGTTAACTTTTCAACTTCGCAATTTGCGAACAAACATCTAAACTTTTCATGGAATTCGTGAAGCTCGCAAAATTCGTCAGCAAATTGTGAAGATTACAAGTGAGTGCGCAAACTCCAAAGTGTTTCGTGGCAAATTGAAGTTCACAAATTTGTTCGCAAATTGCGAAGTTTCTGGGGGAGACATTATATGTACACATCTAATTGAGTGATCTTCCCTCCCGTAGGCTGTCACATTTATCAGCAAATTGTAAAATTCACAAAATTTTCCAGCAAATAATCCTAATTAATCGCAAGTTTAAAAATGTACAAAGTCGTCCGCAAATGGCAACAGGCACAAAGCCGTTTGCAAATTTCTACTTCCACAGATGTGTTCAGAAATTGCGAATTTCGCAAATAACGAAGCTTACAAATTCATTCGCAAATTGCAAAGTTCAAAGATTGCGAAGTTCAATTTTTTTTTACAAATTGCGAAGTGCACAAGTGCCTAATTTCACAAATTCATTAGCAAATTGCAAAGTCAAAAAAATTATTTAGCAAATTGCGAAGTGCACAAATTTGTTCGCAAATAGCAAAGTTTTCAAATTACAAAATTTGTTCGATAGTTGCGAAGTTCACAAAGTTTGTTAGCAAATTGCGAAGCTTACAAATTCGTTTGCCAATTGCCGATTTCACAAATTATATTCGTAAATTGCGAAGTTTAGAAACTCGCTCGCAAATTGCAACGTATACAAATTCGTTCGCAAATTGCGAAGTTCACAAATTTATTAGCAAATTCGAAAATTGCGAAGTTCGCAAATTCGTTCGTAAATTGAAACGTTCACAAAATTTATTCGCAAATTGCGAAGTTTGTAACTTCGTTCGCAAATTGCAAAGTGCACAATTTTGTTCGCAAGTCCGTAAAATTTATTATAGCAAATTCAAAATTGCGAAGTTCACTGCAAATATACGTTCGCAAACAATGCAATTTTTTTTTTTTCAGTTGCTAAAGTGATGCTGCTGTGAAACACACAGTGTGGAATTCGTGATTGGATAGGGTAAAAATTTAGATTTTTTTTTAAAACTATTTTATTCAAATATCGAAATGTTAATTTTTCATAAAATGTGCAAAACGTATTTGTCATTGTCATTTGCAGCTGCAAAACGCGCAATACCGAAGTCGCGTTAAGAGAAATGAACCTTCTCTAAGTGATAGTTGTTGTCTGATTTTTTTAGAAATTGATAAACTGATTTAAAAGTGCATACCAAAAATATTTCTATATAGTATTTAAAATTTTATATAGCATATTTGTTGTGTGTGGAAAAATTCAGTGTAGCTTAAACATTGATTTTTTTTTTTCCCCTGATTGATATTTCCTATGATTTATATTACGCTTTTATACTTTATTTTAAAATGCAAAAAGAAAGGAAGAATCCAGAAGAACCGAAAGCTCATTTGGGTTGAGTGAATTCATTGATGAAACTGTCATCATACAATGCGGTCTACGTAGGAAATCTTATGGATGTTGAGTCATAAAAACGCTCATTTTCTTGTTCTTTTTGTCCGAACTCTTTGAAATCTTTATGGGTTATCAATAAAACGGTTTTACAGCCCGTGTCAAAATTTCGTGAAAAAATAGTGTTATCGAGTTGTAAATGCAAGTGTATCAAACTCACAAAATGCAAGTTTCGAAGTAGTCCAGTTTTCTACGAAACGCTCAGCTAATCTGTTAAACTTTCAGTTTACAAGTGAAACATATTTTGTCTCATCATTTTTATTTTATGGAATTTTTATTAATAAATTCTTTATCTTGGATCTATTGAGTCATTTTTACATGGGAATAGGGAAATTTCCATAAAACCTCTGTTACAGATGTTTTACAACTGAAACAGTTTGATCGCGAAATCCAATTTCAAGGTGGTTCTTAAATTCCTTACTCAACAACGCGGAACTTTCTGACACATTTTTAAATGCAAATGCATCCTCACTAAAGGAAGCAATTTGAAATCGAAATGAGTTTTCCATTTTTTTTTTATACATAAATTACTTAACGAATGTTAAGCGATTCGTGTCACGTGACGGCACATTTTTTTCCGTCTTCTCGCTCTGTTGCCTCGGGAATTCGTTTCAAAACGTCGAATTTGACAGCATTTTCTGAAACATCTTGACCGGAAAATTACAGTTTCTGAGAACTCCTGCGTTTTTCCCAAATGCAGCCGTTTCCGAACAAAATTGAATAAAAAAAAAAAATGTGTCATAAGGCAGCCAGTTTGGATTTGAGAACAGCCTTAGGCCGTTTCAGAACACAGAGCCCCTCAATTCATAAAAATAGCTCTTGTCATTCTAATCCATTTTAATCGCCTCAAGACGTGCGAGCGAAACGCTTTACTATTTCTCTCAACATCTTTAACAGGCTGCGAAAAGAGGGGAAAAAAAAACGGAATTATTGTGAGGAAATCGAAGGTAAAAAAAGTAAATAAATAAAAGCGAGTTCGACCCATTTCCTCTTTCTTAACTTTCGTCTTCTTAAACTCTAAATATAAAACAAGGCGGTAGTGACCGTTTTATTGGGAAGGAAGTTTTTAAGAAAAAGAGAAAGTTCCACAACATGAATAACAACAGCGACGTTCGAGATTCATGGATTCAATAGAAACGGAACAAGAGAAAGTTGTTGTTGTTGGTGGTGGTCATACGCTACACCAGGGCTGTCCGAACGCGGCGCCTGCGAGCGTTAGGGCCTCCCTTTGATGTTTCTTTTGGCGCCCCTTCGAATGCTTCATTTTTCTTGATTTCTTTAAAAGAAAAATCACTCTTCGGACTTACGTTGCCTTAAAATAAGTAATATTTGTATGCTTTTTTTTATATAATTATTATTACAGGCGTTTGGATCCTTTTCCTACAAAAGTCCCCGAAATCCCCGCCCCCCCACTTCATCTCATAACTTTTGGAGAATGTAACGTTCTATTGACTTACGATAAGTTTTTGGTTCAATTTTTTAGATGAGCCAACTCCATCGTAGGGCGCCGATGAGAGTCGGTTCTATACAGATACAAAACTGAAAGATTGGACCTGTACAGACTTTCATTTTCTACACAGCTGTTGCAGAATCTCGGACGAAAGAGTCATGTTCCGATATTGAGTCTGTTTCAAATATTCGGGTCGGATGGTACAGAAGAAAAAAATTATAACTTTGTCCATTCACAAGATATCCAATCCGCTTAAATTTATTATAAATCCTCTTAAAAATCTACAACTTTTACTGACAAGTACTGACATTCATACTGACCACACTGACAAAAGTTTTTTATTGGACCAACCATTACAGCAAAAAAACTTAAAAACAAAAAATTTCTGCCGCCTCCGCCTACTTGACACGGGTAGATTTCGAAGTGGGCGGTTCCAACTGCCGCATCATGGCAAAAAATGTCATTTCTGCTGCAATTCCCAATAAACAAATGCCCCACGGTCTGCGTCTTCGAAATCTACCTGTGCCTGTAGGCCGAGCCGTCAGGTATTTTTTCATTTAAAAATATAATTTCATACAAAATTCGGTTAAAGATATAAAAATCTACAAACTTGAGGTTTTGTTTAAATTTAGTATCAGGGGGCTGGACAATGCCGGGAAAGTCAAAAAATACTCATCTAACCTTTCCTTACACTATTGAACTTTAAATATCTTAAATGTCAGAAATATTTTATCTTTAGTTCATAATAACAGAAATAAGACAGAACTAAATAATACTATTAACATTTTTTGTAATTTTTATTTCTCTCTTTCGAATAAGTCTTTCGTCCTATTTATGCCTTGTGTTTTGGCAACGTGTTTTATCGCCTGCGTTCTTTTTACGAGTTGCAGGATGGATTTGTTTCTGAGAAGTAGCCATGAGTAAATTGATATATGGATTGAGCTTTTATTATGTTACAGTGTTTTAAATTATAAGCATATCCAAACCAAATGTTTCAAATACTAACTGCATCCACTACTGCTTTTTCATTAGGACGTGGAGTTTCATCGTCTCACTTCTTACCCCTTCAACTCAAAAGCATGGCTGTCGTAGGTGGAATTTTTTTTTTCAATATTTGTACGGTCCCTTGAATTTTAATAGTACTAGTATTTTATAAAACTAGTCTTTGTCTTATTGAATCGCAGAAAAAGAAGGCATTTAGAAAATACTGGTATTTAAATTCAAGGGCTTATTTCTGGGGTATTTCTTAAGAGCCTGCACTAGTCACGGCAAGAAACGCTCAAGCTTAATGTTAAGTCTATGGGAAAGTTCTAGCGCGATTTCTCGCTCGCATTTAATATTTTTAAATGTTTTTTTGCACAGGATAGCTGAGGTCAGTCTCCAACGTTGTTAGATTTTACTTTTTCGATTTTTGTTGCAGTTTTTTATAAGCGGGTATTTTCAATTTTGGAACCGGTTGGAACCTGTTCTGAAAGTGAAAGTACCCTTATATAAAATAACTAGAACCAAAATCGAAAAAGTAAAAACTAACAACGTTGGAGACTGACCTCAGCTATCCTGTGAAAAAAAAAAAAAAAAAAAAAAAATATATATTAAAAAATATTAAAATGCGAGCGAGAAATCGCGCTAGAACTTCGTGACTGATGTTAGGCTCTTAACCCCAAAAACATACAATTTTACATCCTGGTCAATAATATGCCACAAGTATTAAAGAATTCTGTAAATGGCAGCTATCTTGGATGCCATGTTGAAAATCACCTCAAAAATGTGTGAGAAAAAAGTGGCGCTAAGATATTTGGAATCTACATGTCAAAACCTACAGAATAAATATATAGATATTGGCACGTCAATCCAGCTGGAGCCACATTGTATTACGTTTCAAACCCTACTTACGGGGTAAAACAAAAAAAAAAGGATTTATTTTAATTTCAACAATACTCAAATTTTGTAAAAGAGTCAGATTATCACTAGTCAAAATATCGTGTTTATGCATGAAAAGGTTTTGAATATACACTAATTCAAACTCGGAATGCTTTTGTTTGATTTTCAACGTGCTTAAAAGGTTACAAAACACCTTAAAGTAATATGGACGTACCGTTATACTATTTATTGAAATATCCTTCCACATTGCTGAAATTCATACGAACGCCATACCACTATATTTTTATATTCGATTCTAATCACTATTTAAAAAAAATTAATTTTGTAGAACATTTCTTTTGCAGATTTTGTCAACGTGTATGTGAAAACGTTGTGCGAGGTAGAATTAAAAAATAGTCGCCAGTGGCAACCCTGTATTTTCTAATGTGTCAGACTAAGTTTGGGTTGCTAAAGACCAACACTTTTAGTGGATCATTTTCTGTAGGATTTGGTAAAGAACAATTGAACACTATACTACCATCCCTGAAAAATTATCTATCTAACATCAAACTCCATCCACAGTACAACTTTTTAAAAAGGCTAAACTTTCATAATCGGGATCACCTGGTGACAGATTATTTCCCCCCCCCCGCCCCCATAATTCTAACTAATCAACGTAGAACCTCATCTAACTCATAGTGGATCATAGTCCGATCAAAATCCATTCAGCAGAACTCAAATTACAAGCGATTCCATTTACATTTTGTAGGCAGTAAAACCTCCGAATAAAGGACACTCCCACACAGCGGACACCTCTCTTTAGCGGACAGCTTTTCTATTCCCAACACCTACATATTTGTATATTTTTACCTCTGAATAGCGGACAAGTTCCATGCTTCCGAGGTGTCCGTTATTCGGAGGTTTTAGTAGACAGATAGGATTATGATGACTGCGAAGTCGATTGATTAATTCTAATATACATTTATAATGAAAGAAACGAAAGAAAAAAAAACTATGTAAAAAAGGCCTTACGAAAAGAAAAACTGTTGAATAATTTTAATAGGACTCCTAATTAAGATAACGGGCCATGCATTATACATTATTACTTTTTTAAATACACCGAACTTAGTTGTTTTGTACTGATAAATCAACAAATCAATGCACAAAGCACATGTTCACGTAAGACAAAAGGCTGTTCTCAAATCCAAACAGCATAGCTGCCAACTTTTACGCTTTTTTCCTACCACTAAAATTTTGTATAGTAAATTTTACCTTAATAAATCGCCGAAATCATGTGATTCAATAAGGCAAAATTTTCTATAAAAATTCAGTGGTAGCAAAAAAGCGTAAAAGTTGGCAGCTATGAAACAGGCTACTTTCTGTTCTGACATATATGGTAATTTGTGGATCAAAAAATGAATAACTCATTTCGATTCCATATCGCTTTCCAAGTTAGGCCTGCCTTTGTTTTTAAAAATGAGTCCAAAACTGTGTTAGAAAGTTTCGCGTTGTTGAGCAGGTCATTTGAGAACCCCCTTAACACATACAAAACAAAAATTTAATTTTAACTTTTTTTAGTTCCAACTAACCCGCAACTACTGCCACAAAAATTGTCGCCAAGCTTAAAAAAAAAAAACCCTACAAGGTTTCTACAGTGAAAAAGTACCCAATTCATTCCATTTAAAATGTAAAACCATTCACCCATTTCATTTAAAATACACATATTACCTGCATTTAAACTAAACATATCACATGCATTTAAAATACACGCCTTAAACCTGTTTCGTTTAAAATAAATATTAAAAAAAAATAATAACAAATAATTGCACAAACCAAAACATTTTATTTCAATATCAAAGCATTGTTTCTAATTAACGCATGCGGACAGAAAATATCAACTATTGGCGAGAAAAAAACTGCTATTGGTTAGACTTGCGCCCGGCTAACGTAAAAGTAGCAATGTAACATAACTTTAAATTATTAAAAATTAATAATTAAAAATTTTAATTTCGTAACTTTAAAAAAAAAAAAAGTAACTATTTTGACGTAAATTGTTTTTCGTACGATGCAGCAACATTTAGAACTCAACCTCTAAAACTAACCTTTTAGAAAATAGCTATTTGTCAGTGATAAGAAGGTATAAATTTCAAATCCAGTGAAAGAATTTATTAAAAACTAAATCTTTATTCGTCGTTTCATCTATCAAAATGCCTACCAGATGGCAGCACCACAAGTGAAGAACAATCCATTCGCAGAAAATAGACATCCTCTAAAAATAACTGTCCACAACAAACATTTCATAGAACTTAAAAAATTGTTGCCATAATATAACAAATTACCAGATGGACAAAGCGAATTTTTCTGAGACATTCAATTTTATATATAAGTGCATGAAATCGGCAGACAGACAGTGCTTTGGAGTTGAAGAGCGTTTATTGTTTTGTTCTCCTATAAATGTATTACATCGTAAGCTATCATAGAACGCTCTGTAATGACAAACTTCTAAAATCGGTACAAATCGCCCCATTTTGACACCTTTTACGAAAAGGTCCTTTGCATTTAGAGGAAAATGAGAAACGCTATTCGATTTCTTACCAACTGTACTGCGTGCACCTGCAAATTGCGTGCATTTCAGAATAAAAATGACTTCGTGAACGTGTCAGAAAGCAACGAAAATCGATTCGAACAGTCGTAAAATACCTTGACAGAATTTCCGGAAACATCCTTTAGACGGAACTCTATTTCATTTCTTCTATTTTTGACAATTTTTTTTGCATTTAGGAATGAAAACTTCTTGAATATATCAGAAAAGAGCCAGTTTTAATTTGCGAACATCCTTTCTTTCCCAAACCAATTTCATTCTTCATCTTGATGTTGTTCTTAATATTTATTGTCGTGTTCGGTTTTTTTACAATAAATGCTAACAGATGGCAGCATCACACTTCAACAAATATTGCATGTTTGTTTATAACAATTTCGGGATTATTTCACGTTGTTGAGCAATGAGAGAAAAAACATTTTGAACGTTTTTTAACGATTGTTTTATATCGATACCTATTTTATAGACTTGGATCTAGTTCATGCTGGCAAAGCAGACATTTTATTTGGCAACTGGTACCATTTTTTTCTTTCGATAAGATAGAGGTCTGCAAGAACCCGGCCAAATGAATGCAAATTTTCAAACGGGCCGGACCGATAGAAAATAATGAACGGGCCGGAGCGGGCCGATAAAAAAAATAAATGGCCAGCCATGCTGATAAAAAAATAAAGCGGGTCGACCGGCCCGCTATAACAAATTTAATAGGATCAAAGTAAGCTCATAAAATAGGAACGATTTTCAATGGACGTGGCTGGAACACGAGAATAAGTATAAATGGTGCTAGCTTGACAACATCTGTACAGAAATATAACAAGTCCAGCATCGAACAGTTACATCGTATCTGAGCCCGGGATTCATTATTTTAGCAGACTCGGGCAGGCCGGGATCAGGTACACACTTTATTCTACATACTTGGGTGGGTCGGGACTGGACTTAATTGTTCCAAGGACGTATCGAGCAAGCAATTTGTTTTCTCAAAATAGTAATTGCGATAGTGAACTTCTGTTAAACGGAATCTTGGAAATATACTTTAATAAATTATAGAGAAACATTTTCAAAAAAATATATATTTTTTAATTATACAGCAACAAAAGTTTTGATGGAAAACCATATTTTTACTTTTTATTTTAAACTACATTAATTTTCTTAATGTCTTTATTTGTCTAGTCTGTATTCTATGGCTTGTGAACATATAGTATGTAGTATGTAGTTGTGAACATATCTAAAATATACAGTAAAATATACAGTTATTAACAGAATCTTTATTGTACATTAAGAAAAATGGGAATTTTTTGTAGAAAATGGAGTCGGGTCGATCCGGGCCTGATTTCATTCATTTTTCCACGGACCGAGCCTGTTTTTACTGATTTTTCAACGGGCCAGTTGGGCCGTAAACTGCAAAATCATAAACGGGCCGGGCCAAAATAGCTTTCATTCGGGCTTGGAAATTCCGGCCCGTGCAAATCTCTGCTACACGGTCCCTGATTGACTCTTTTTAGAATCGCGCTGTTTTTTTTTTTGTTTTTTTTCTGTAAAAAAAAAAAAAAAAAAAAAAAAAAAAAAAAAAAATATATATATATATTTTTTTTATGTTGTGCTTTAAAGTTGTTACGCTGGATACTTTCCATACCTGGTGACACATATACACACTCCATACACATTCCATACCTGGTTCGCATACCTGGTGACACATTCCCCAAAATGCATAGTCGGGTGTTCTTACTTGGATACTCAGAAATCGAATAGCCTTTTTTTCTCTTTTTTATTTATTCTTAAACTTTCAGCAAGCGCGCTTTCTCAAATTTTGCGACAATTCAAATTTCTGAAATTTTGTTCTCGCAAATGACACCAAAATTAACATTCTCTTATCAGTACGGATACGCATCATTGCTCTTCTAGCATTGCATTTTTATGAGTGAAATTTATTAACTTACAGCTCTCTCTCTCATCGAATCTCAAATCCACTGGCTTTCTTGGCTGCCATGCTATATGACATTTTTTAATTCATTTTTGTTCGAAAAATACTGTCAAAGTCGACGTTTTGAACCGAATTTCTAACGCCGCAGATAGAGAATGGGGAAAAACGTGTCGTCACGTGACACGAATCGCTTATAACTCGATCAGTCATCTATTTATCCAAACAACGGAAAACTCATTTCGATTTCAAATCGCATACCTGGTCAGGACTGCCATTTGCGTTTAAAACTGAACCAGAAAATGCGTCAAAGTTCCGGTTTGTGGAGTAAGTCTTTTGAGAACCACCTTAATTTATTTCAAAACAATATTGTATTTAGAAAGAAGTATTTTAAATAGTTCATGCGAATTTTAAGTTACAAAAAAATTTCCAATGGTGAGGGGTAAAGCCCTATGAGCCCCTCCCCATTCTGCGCCCCTGATATGACCCCTTTCCCGCCCTATCGATAACATTGAACCGCGGGAAAATCCACAACCAGTGCAATGCGACCTGCAGTAAAAGGCGGGAAATTGTCGATTTGGCCGCGTGCCAAATTTGTAGCGCGAGCTTCAGCTTTCTGGCACCTTGCCAAATACGATAGAAGGAGCGAAGTGCTTTAGTAGAACCCCACCCCCATGCTTCCGCCCACGCTTTCTGTCGGGGATGCTTGACCTTTAACAGAAAAGCCCCCACTCGAAACCGATTTATTTTCAGTCGGTTTTCAATCGATAACCGAATTAAAGTGATTAAAGCCCCATCCAAAACTACTTGGAATTATATAAGGAAACTGTTTCAATTCAAGTTTAAGAAATAATAATAAATAAAATGCGAAGCTAATAAGTTGTGTTTTTTTTTTTTTTTTTTTTTTTTTTTTTTCTTTCAATGTGATGCTATTAATATTATTTCTATGAAGTTCGATTTTATGTTAATAAAATATTTTGAATGGGATTCGATTTCTATTCGAGATTTATGCTTCTTATAACCCAAAAGAGAATTTAACTACTGCTAAATAAAGTACTATTGAATATTAGTCTATTGTATTTTCATGAATCGAAATACACTAACGAAAATCTTTATTCTGTCAAAAATTGTTGGTTTTATTTTCATGTTATTTTAATTTCGTTTGTAAGGAAGGAAATGGGACACAGCTTAGAATTCGATCATCATACAGCTGGTGTTCCTTACCGTTTTCTGCCTAAACTTCTTGCGTCCCTAACAATTTAGCGGCACTCCCATGCGCTACACCAGGTATCCCTAATTTCAGAGTCTCCCAGACCCGTTCCACCTAACAACATTAGGGACTTCAAAAGTCCCGATTTTTTATAACGTGTAAACATTTGTTAGTCTGCATCGACTGGAACTCAATGCACTAAAACCTGGGAAGAGAATACCTGTCTATAACGAAAAATTGTTATAGTCCCTTCGAAAGAAATACTTCACAAATCTGCCTATCTAGACGAAAGCCTGGATAATTCTTTTGCGCTTTATAGCGATTTTGAATTCAGTGAAATCGGACCTGTTTAGTGTTTACAACGGAAATCTGATTTAGAAGTAAAACTTTCTGAGTCCGAGTGATTTTGCTTTCGCAGGTTTTACTCTGTGAGGTCGTTGTGTTTATTTAATTTAGTGAAACTTGCTAAGACAAAATCCCAAGGGATCGTAAAAAAAAAAAATCCGTTTTTAACTGTTTTCCGTCTTAGCAGGTATATTTGTGTGCGAGGCTTAATTTCTGACCCCCAAAAAAGTACCAGAGCGCTTGCATTGGTGTATTCCCGCCACTCTAATATTATTTGCAAAATTTTAAGCAATTTCCTCTTCAGCAAAATATTTTTTTTTTAATATCTATAATAAAATCTAATAAATGAAGATGGCAAAAATATTTAAATCAGGAGTGTAGAATTTTCAGAAACTTTAACAACTAAGAAAAGCACTAGCAAAATCACTCATCAAAGCAATCACTCGTCACTAGCAAAACAGAGTGCTGTTCGGGTGAATTCCGATCCCTATTTGAATATTCACTAAAATCAAATAAGTAAGTACCCCAAATTAAGCACTGTTTGTATGGCATTCTTACGAAAGGAACAATAAAAATTTTGACGTTTAAAACAGGACTCCATTATAGGCATGTTCCGTTTTAATAGGGTTGTCTCGTTGTCCCGCTTTTATTGTCTCCTTGTCCCGCTCTTTGCACTAGCTACGCCACTGACCGCGCCCTTGCTCATGATGCTAGAAGCTAAACCCCTTAACCACAGCTCGAGGTGAAAAGCGGTCGGAGCAGACGACACAGCCCTGCAGAAAAAAAGGAAAGTTGGCGCGTTGCCAAATCCTTTGTTCGGGGCGTGGATTGTTTTGGGAACAGAGTCGTTCCTGAGGGGTAGTGGGAACTTCATACACGGAAATACTATGAGCGCAGTGCTTCGAACCTGTGGAAAGGGAACCTTTGTATAACGGAAGCCCGTCTTAAGCGGAAATAAATGCAGGGTCCAGTTCCGACCTGTCCCGATTTTCAAGGCTTTTAAGACCCACCAAAAGTACCGATTTTTCTGGATGTAGTACCAATTCTTTTAAATTTCTTTTAGCACCACGCTTACCGTTAGACTGCAAACTTAATACAGTAAAACCTGTGAAGAGTGAATCTTGCCCAAACGGAATTTATTTTGTATTTTCCTTACAAATCTACCTGCCTAAAACGTTTCTGAGTGATTTTGTTTTCACAAGTTTTATCCTGTATATAAACGAAATCTGTTTATCACGGAATTCTGCTCTAATTTAAAAAATTTACGATGCAATTTTACCTACTACAATTTTACCTACTGCATTCGAATTCTGTTTTTACAGGATTGGAACTCTTACGCAAAATATCGAATCAAAAATCTTCCATAATAGCGCATTCATGAGCGACGAAATCGCTAAAATTGCTGAAATACGTGTCGAACTATTTTTTAGCTGTATTTTATGTAGTAACTATTGTTGCGCCTTTATTTTTATAACTGTATTTTTACCTAAAAAAACCCCCATTTAATTTCTGAAATCGCTGAAATACGTCCTTAACCCTTTTTTAGTAGATCGCGCTCCTACGTAAAACTACTCTAATGACCTAAATCTTTCGACACCCCCCCTTTAACACTCTTCGGGGGGGGGGGGGGTATTTTCAAAAATTATTTCTTATTGCTTGCCTATAACAGCTAAACCTGGACCACAGTAAATTCGTGCATTTTTTCTTAGATTAACTCTCACTTTTTTAGTATTTTTGTTATAGTTCAATGAAATTTTATCATAAAATTTTTGATAGTTTAACACTTTAATAATATCGTTGGGTGTTTCGTAATAACCGACAGGGATTCTAACTTTTTTAACTTCTTGTGCACCTATTTCAAATCCCGCAGCGTTTCTCGATCTTCCGATCTCCCATTCTATATTCTCTCCTATTACATATTCATAACTATTAGAATATTCGGTTATATTATTCCACATATGTGGGTAAATAAGTTCTGTTAAACCTACTTCCCACTCACCTTTTAAGTCTATAGGAGGGGAGAAATTTTATTCTCAGGGTAAAAATTCAACGAACTATCTGAAGGTAGTGTCACGTAGAAAGACATGATTCGAAATGATGTTGTTGAATCAACTACAAAAGTTTTTATAACGAAAATAAATTAGAGGAGGGAATCCATTGGTTAAATTTATTCGGATAACCTTTAAATTTCACTTTGTATTCCACATGTCCTTTTCGCATTCGCTTTTCTAAAACTCTTTCGATAGAATAATCCTCTTTCGGTATTCTTGAGCATAAAACGTCCCTTGGATGGGTTCGTCCATCAAATCTTTAATTCGATATACAGGAGAGTTTCTTGACACGCATTCAGTCACCACAAACAGTTCTTCTGTCCAATTTGTTTCATATCCTTTTTCAAAAGTCAGTTTTTGTTTTGAAACACGAACGGTGTCTCCTGTTTTAAATAAGCAGGACTTTCTTTCTGCATTCTGCATATCTCCATAGAGAGTAAACCAAACATCACTCTCGTTCTCGGCTGTAACTTCCGCAGGAGTTCTCTTAATACTTGAATGGTATGTGTGATTATAACTGTGCATAAGCGAATCTAACACATCAATAAACTTGTAAGTGATATGTGATGTGTGAAATATTTCCACATTCTAGTTTTTAAGGTGCGGTTAAATCGTTCCACCACGGAAGCTTTTGTATTATTATTCGTTGTAAAAAAACGAACTCCTTCTTGCTTTAAATAACTTTGAAAGCGACTGTTCATAAATTCCTTACCAGCATCTGTTTGCAAAGAATTGGGTTTTCTTGTTGAAAAAATAGGTTGGAAGGCATTCATAATATCTTCCCCACGTTTCGTTTTCAACGGAGTCGCCCATGCATATTTTGATAAAATATCTATGCATGTTAAAATGTAACGAAATCCATCATTATGTTTTTTCAAACTGTTTAAATCAACGAAATCAGCTTGCCATTGCTGATCGATCGAATATGCGATCACACGATTTGTTGGGAATTTTCTTCGCACCGGTTTGTGCAGTGTGTAGGAGTCGACTCCGCTTAACCATTTTTGTATGGTTTTCTTGGATACTTTGCCGCGAACAGCACGATGTAATGCATCGACACCGCCAAAATTTCCAACCACAGCTGGGTTTTTGTATGTTTCCTCCATAACAACACTGATGAGAATGTGAAAACATAGTTAGGGTGAAAAAGATAAATTTCATGTATAATTTAATTTCAATATAAAATCAAATGCGAACTTTTCACTTCCGGTTAAAATATAAATTAATGAAAAAATAACACACACCACGATGTATAAACACACAACACTTATAACTTCTTCCGTCGAAGTCATTTCGATAAATGATGCATCTTCCACATGACAATCCTTTAACTAAAAAAAAAATCTTGCTGGTTTACCTTTCCGAACCTGCCTAACCTTGTACAAAGCTGTCCGAACCTGTCTAACCTTGCCTGACCTTGCTTGTTTACCTGTCCGAACCTGTCTAATCTTGTACAAAGCTGTCTGACTGGATGACACATGTTAAATTTTTGCATCCCGCTCGCAGCAACGTGGTACTGCCATCCCCTCAGGGGAAAAGCTCTCGTCCAATCAGAGTGCCGATCGTAGCGCCCCCTAGGAAAATGATGATGTCGTCACCCATGTTCATCGGTACACTTCATATTTAAAAAAATTTAATTTGTAAAATTTAACATTTCATTTTTAAAACTTGAATTGCATCTCTGTGTTTGTGATTGCATCATACCTCTCTCTCTGCGCATGCGTCGTCAGTCGTAAGTCGCCAGCAAACATGACGTCATCAACCCCTCCCCCCCTCAGGAGGAACGGTACTGCCCTCCCCTCAGGTGAAATAGCCGCAGCCAATAAGAAAGCAGCATTCGTCTCGACCCATCACAACACCGATCGCAGCGCCCTCTAGGAGGATGATGACATCGCCCGTGCATAGTTCGGAAACCCCGTCAGTTGCTTCCTGGATTTCAAGACAGTAGGTGGTTTCTGCGACACTCTCCGTAAGTATACCTTTTTTCCAACGATCTAGCCGCTTTCATCTTCTTCACTTTCTCATTAACCCTCTCATTAACCTTCTCATTAACTTACTCATTAACCTTCTCATTAACCTTCTTATTAACCTTGTCATTAACCTTGTCACCTATCCATCACTCACCTGTCACCTATCCATCACCTTTAGGCCATGGCCGCCATCTTGAACCTCGAACCTCCTGATGGCGCAGAACGCCTATTATTCTTCTACTATCCTGACTTCAATCGTTTCAGCTGGGCGTGGATGAGCAGTCACCCAGTCAGGTGTTCTCTCTTTATATAATAGTATAGATAATAAAACCTGGTAAGACGGAATCGCGGACAGGAGATATATTTTGCTTTAAACAGGCTTTCGTCTTAGCAGGTAGGGTATTCCTTCCGTAGAGATAATGAAGTTTTAAAGTTTAAGACAGGATTCCGTTACAAACAGGTTCTGTTTTCGTAAGGTTTTTATGTCCCGCTTTTGACCAGCTACCT
Organism: Maratus michaelseni; assembly: GCA_963931845.1. Taxonomy (NCBI): domain Eukaryota; kingdom Metazoa; phylum Arthropoda; class Arachnida; order Araneae; family Salticidae; genus Maratus; species Maratus michaelseni. The sequence continues at coordinate 2,754,560 of OZ007592.1, read as the reverse complement.
GGCCAGACAGTAGGAATAGGGTCGAATTTGCGTGTCAAAATAGTCAGTCTGGACGGCTCAGCTGCGAACTCGACAAGCGCATCTCTTGAATAACACAACAACTCCATATGCAAATAATACTGGAATCTATGCTAATCTATTGGCAAACATTTGGCTATACATAATTATGTAAATACAAACTCATATTCCATCGCAGAATACTTTTCAATTCGGTCACCAGTGTCCTTGGAGGTCACTCTCTCTATTCCCTCATACCCGCTAAGACTAAAACTTGTCTGAAACGAAACTATTATTCGGTTCCTTAGGGCGATACCGTTTTCACAATAAAACAAGGGACCGGATAAAAATTTCGTTTTAGAGAAGTATTCGTCTTAGATTGTCCGCTAATGGAAAGATTTCTCTGCGACTGTAAAACTAGTTTTCCAGCACTAACACTGCAAACGCTGGGAAGAGAAAGTTTGTTTGTAGCAGGTGAAAAAAAAAAAAAAAAAGAAAACTGCCCAGTTAAACTGAGGGCATTGAGCTCACAGGCTATTCACACTAATTGTATATTATACTCTTATTTCAAAGAATTTGAAATATGCCCCTCGAAAAATAAAGAAATCAACAATATATTAAGGGGGTTCATGCCTCCGTTACCCCCCTCATAGTTAACTAATGAACCCCTTAAACTAATCAGGGAAGTCTCTAATTACAATGAATATATATACAAAATTTGAAGAAAATGGGATAATTCTGCATGAAAAACCCATTTATCTAAATTAAGGGGGGATTAGCCCCCCCTTTCCCCCTTTATACTTAACCAATGAACCCCCAAAACTATTCAGAGAAGCGCATTATCACAACCTACCTATATGAACCTATATACAAAATTTGAAGAAAATCGGATAGTTCTGCATGAAAAACTCATTTATCTAAATTAGGGGGGTATCCCCCCTTTCCCCCTTTATACTTAACCAATGAACCCTCAAAACTATTGACAGAAGCACATTATCAAAATGAACCTATATACAAAATTTGAAGAAAATCGGATAATTCTGCATGAAAAACTCATTTATCTAAATTAGGGGGGGGGGATCCCCCTCCTTTCTCCCTTTATACTTAACCAATGAACCCCCAAAACTATTGACAGAAGCACATTATCAAAATGAACCTATATACAAAATTTGAAGAAAATGGGATAATTCTGCATGAAAAACCCATTTATCTAAATTATGGGGGGTTAGCCCCCCGTTTCCCCCCTTTATGCTTAATCAATGAACCTTCAAAACTAATCAGGGAAGCGCCTTATCACAAGGAACCTATAAACAAAATTTAAAGTAAAACGGTTTGTTCTATCAAGAGTTATCGCGTTACGTACATACAATACATACATACGTAACGTACGTACGTACATACAGAACCGGCGGGCACATAAGCTCTCAGGCTTTGATAGCCTGTGAGCTAAAAAACGGAAAGTTCAATCCATTCTTCCTATTTTGAAGGAAAATCCCTTTCATATGATTATTTTCGACTATTTAATTGCATTTTCGTTTGTTTCAGCTCTGAAATATCTTGTACCGTCGTCGTCCAAAAGTGAAAGACCCGTGTTTTTTCGTGTCAGAGTCCACATGCTATATAATTAAGAAAAATAAAGGATCACTTATAAAAATAGAAAAAAATGCTCGGATGTTTCAGTTTCACTTAATACTATTGAACGCCTCTTTAGAAGTCTTCAATTTATCACGTTTCGGTGTTTTAATTTGGTTCTTAAATGACCCGTTCAACATCGAGAAACTTCAGGCCTGATTATGGAAGCTATTTGGAATCGAAACGAGTTTTCCATTTTTGGATCCATGAATTACTGATCGAGTTAGAAGCGATTCGTGTCACGTGACGACACGATTTTCCCCTTTCGTGTTCTGCAGGTTCGATAATTTGGTTCAAAACGCACTTTCTGAAAAATCCTTAGTAAAAAAAAAAATGGGAAACCCATTTCAATGACATAGTTTTTGAATACACCTGACCCTTTCATCCGTTTCCGAGTCAAAATGTAATCAGAAATGGGGCAGAAAGTAGCTCCTTTGGATTGGAGAACAGCCTTTAATAACAGCCGATTGAACGTCGCTTTAGAAGTCTTCAATTTGTCGATTTTCGATGTTTTAAGAATTTGAAACAGACTAAAGGAATGTCATCTCATGAGACGTACGAAACATTGAAACAATCTAAAAAATCAGGGGAAAAAATCATTGGGAGTTGAAAAATCAGGACTTTTTAACTCCTAAAAGTCGGGACACTATTTGAAACCCACACCCACTGGCTTTCAAATTTCAATTCGGTCTCGGTTCGAAAACCCTAGGAGAAAAAAAAAAAAATAGAGATCGGAGAACGTCCTTGTCTATAACATCGGCAACTCTTTGCTCCGATCTTCCTAATAATGAGCCTTTTTAATGAATCGAAATGAATTTCTCAAATGTCTGGCAACCTTCCAGACACTGCGGCGGCGGGAATCGATTTCACATTTTCACTATAAATAGACACACCATTTTACGATGCAGCCAGCCTCCTGCTCCTTTCATTTGAGAGAAAAAAGAAAAAGGCTTCCGTTTGGCGACGCTGCTCTATTTTAGATTTGACCTTATATATAAAAGATATATATACATACATTCATGCACGAATGAAAAAGAAGTAGGTCAGCATAAGGAGAATATTATGTAATAGTCATGTTTCTATTTATTGTGCAGGGTTATTGGATGATTTAAGTTTTTAAAAATGACGGGTATGACGATGCTCATCTATTCTCAGTATAGCTTTAACTATTTTAAATTGATATTTTCCTATATTTATAGATTAAAATAGGATGATCTAAATTATTTTCCTAATTAATTCTTCGTTTGTTTATTAAATCCTTTATTCAAAGATCTATTTCTTCTTTTATCGTAAAGCTCATTTTTTATACTCATAAGCTTGCTTGTGTGGTGTTCTTTCATTTGGGGAATGGAATAGACAGAGGTCCTTTATGCTTTGTTCAGAATTTTAACAAAATGCACATCTATCTAAATTGGCCTCTGCTGGTTCATGACTTAAAGTAATTTGCGGATACTAAAACCGCATATTCTCATCGCTCCCAGGCATTTTGTTGTTCTTTTCGCTCAGTTTATGGTGGGCCAATTCTGGTAACACGTCGTTCGAAATTGAATATCTAACCGCTGTGTCTTAACTCATTGTAACTCATAATGAAAAAGTCGACCTAAAAGCATCAACCTATTGAGTTAAGTTCATCGTTATGGCATTTTTAAATAAAGCTCTGTCCATGGAGCGACTTCTCCATGGCTTTCTGCACGCTCCTTTCTACTTTTTCGATTTTTGTTGCAGTTTTTTATTGAGGATACTTTCACTTTCGAAACCGGTTCCGAAAGTGAAAGTAAATTAATAAAAAAAACTTGTAATCAAAATCGAAAAAGTACAAAGGAGCGTGCGTAAAAATTAACCCCAGCTAATCAATGCAGAAAAAATCCTTTTAAAAATATTGAAATGCGAACGAGAAGATATCGTAAAATATTTCCCCCATAGGATTAACATGGGCGAGCGGGTGTTTTCGTCCGAGTGAAGTAGCCTCTTAAACGTACAAATTCCATGGCGCCGACGAAAGGAATGACCTGACCTGCCTAAAACGAAAATGTTTTCCTTCCGATTATCTTAGCTGATGTAATTGCATTAGCCAAATACATTGCATTAATTATTGCGATGTAATTGCATTAGTCAATACACGTCACAGGTCACTTTTAATTATCAAGACAGAAAATAATCTAACTGGTCAAAATATAAGACCACTCATGCAGTCTCCTATTTACAAGTCTTGTCTATCTTTCCCCCAATGAAAAACACTTTCCTGACAAATAAGTAAGATTTGTGTTAATATTCACTGATCAACAATAACAAAACATTTATATTAAGGAAACGCAAATAAAATACTGCCGCTGCTCAAATCCTCTCTTACTTCAGAGATTACGTCACATGACGTCTTCGCTTTTTTTTTACAGACCGTTGCCAACAGCATCATGATAATAACAATACAGTTATGAGGCAACGTAAATATTACGCAATATATTTTCCCACTTGCAACAGAACTTTTCTTTTCTGGTTTTTCCGGGGCTCAAAATTGGAAAGATAATTTTCATTCGTCTTCTATTTATTTAAAAAAAAAAAAAAAAAAAAAAAAAAAAAGAGCCGTTTCATGCAATGAGAACCCCGATCTTTCCAAAAATGTGATGATGTTCTCGTAAAGTAGATTAAAAATTTGAGAAAGATAATAACCTAACAGGCAAATATTTTATATTTGTCTAAAAAAAGAGCAGTTTCCTCGCGATAAAATGGACGATATGTATAATGTATAATTGTTTAAAAAGAGCGGTAAACACCCTCGCGATGAACCTCAAGTATACGTGCCGTACAGCGTGCGTACAATCTGTGACTATCAAAATTTTCGAATAGTTATTTTCACCTTATACAATTATATCGTCTGTGATTAAAGAAGGCATAAAGGGTCGGGTAAAAAAAAAAAAAAAAAAAAAAAGAAAATGCATACGGGATGCTTATCTTGGAGCAGTTAAGGCTCATTTTTGCGTGTTTCCCTTCTTACATTACGTTCTAAGCTTATGTAAGGTTTCTTTCCCTTTCTCTTTTTTTTTCTGTTACTGTTAAAATTGAAAAAAAAAAATGGCTAAACTTTATGAGATCCCATAGGGTTAGACAGTGTTCATCCCATCATGAAGTTGATTTATATGGCAAGCAATAATAAAAAGAGCTCTGGATCGATGGCAGCAGACGCTGACGCAGACGATCCTGCCGTGACCGACTTGGCAAGGGGCCAACACCGGAGAAGGACAGAGCAGCATCGTCTGCGAATTCCGAGGAGAGAATAGTGTAGATCTGACAGGGATCCTCTCAACTCTTCTGTCTCTCTCCTCCTGGATGGAGTCTGTTCTGCTTCTTTAAAATTGAAAAGTAGCAAGGTGGCTATTTACAGAGATTGAATAATGTCATCTTCCTTTTCACAGTGTTGCGTAATTTCATGCATTTATCAGGTCGCAACTACTGTTGTCAGTAGGGCTTCATTTGCGACGGTACTTCTCTGTTTTTTTTAAATATTTAAAAATTGGCGCCAGAATTCACCGGAACTCAATAAACAATGCGCCCCGGAGCCCAGTGCCATAACGCTTCCGAAAAACGAATCCTAAATTTCCTTTTCCTTTCCCTCCCATCTCTGATCTTTTGCCTTCTTTTGTATCAAAACACTTATAAGTGACGTAATGGGTCGCTCCCGTAAGAGATGGAGATGAAACGGGCTCGATTTTTATATCCGTCTTCGGGTTTGGGCAGGCTCAAGCTCTATCTGTCTTAAATTGAAAAGTTTATTTATGTCCATTTCAAATCATTTGACTGCTATTTTGATCAGAATAAAGAGTCTTTTAGGTAGATTTCGTAAGAAATACTACCTATTACATTCTCCCCTAAGTTGGATTTTTTGAAAAATTTTTGCACATCTACGCCGATCATGACTCCCAGAACCCAAACACCACCCCACAGTTCAAAACTTTATCTATCTATCTATCTATGTCATTTTTTTATGGACACGATAACTGCAACAATTCTGCACACATCTCTTCCAAACTGATACATAAAATCAAGGGGCATAAAATCTCGGTCAAGTTCGTTAATAGGCAAAATCGAACCAAGGGCGGGGGGCAAATGGGTTTTTTTTTTTTTCTGAAAACAGAAAAAAACCCATAATTTCTTAATTATTATACGTATCGAATCCGTTTGAAGTTATTATGACTTCTGGGAAAAGGGCCGAAAATTTATATATGACAGATTTTTGATAGCATTAAAAATGGCCCCAAGGAATGGGGGGAAAGGGGGGGGGGTTAGAAGAAAAAAATTCATAACTTCGTCCATTCCCAAGATATCAAATCTGCTTAAATTTGTTGTAAATCTCCTTACAATTATCTACAACTTTTATATTGACAAGTTTTTTATAGGACCAACTCTTATGGCAAAAAAAAAATTAAAAACAAAAAAATCTCTGCTAACTCCGCTTTCAAGCAGACGTGAAAACAGAAAAAACCCATAACTTCTTAATTTTTATACATATCGAATCCGTTTAAAGTTATCATTACTTCTAGGAAAAGGGCCAAAAATTTATGTAGGACAGATTTTTGATTTCATTAAAAATGCCCCTAAGGAGATGGGGGCGGGGAGAAAAATAGCGGTTTCAGAAGAAAAACATTCATAACTTCGGCAATTCTCAAGATATCCAATCCGCTTAAATTTATTATAAATCTTCTTAATATTATCTACATTTTTTATACTGACAAGTTTTTTATAGAACCAACTCTTACGGTAAAAAAAAAAATTAAAACAAAAAAATCCCTGCTGGCTCCGCCTACAGGCAGAGGTATATTTCGAAGTGGGTGGTCCCAACTACCACATCATGGCAAATAGGTCTTTCTTCTGCAATTCCCAATAAACAGGTGCCCCACGGTCTGCGTCTTCGAAATCTAACTGTGCCTGTAGGCCGAGCCGTCAGGGATTTTTTCTATTCTGGATAGCTGCGAACTATTCATTTTTTGTGTTAACCCTGAGCTTATTGAATCGCAGAATTCTACGATTCTTTCACATTAAGATTAAACAAAGGTTTCTATTTGGAAGTAGTAATTACTAAAAAGTGAAATAGTTCATAGCTAAGTATGCGCAGATAGATGTATTTAACATTTTTATTTTGCAATAATAAAAAACAAAAAAACAATGCTTTAAATTTTGAAAATAATGTATGAAATATAAATAGGCAGATTGTAGAGTACTGCATAATATTAGGGCTCCGGTGCTTTTTTTTCTTAGAAATTAAGCCCTGTTAGAATTAATCAATCGACTACGCAGTCATCAAAATCATATCTGTCTACTAAAACCTCCGAATAACGGACACCTTTGAAGCATGGAACTTGTCCGCTATTCAGAGGTAAAAATATACATATATAATATATATATATAATTAGTCTTTTTTTCTATTCTGCGAACTTTTGTGTTAACACTCTTTCCGAATCCTAATCCTTGAATTTTCAAAGCAAATTTGACGTTTTTGCGCATGCGTGAGATTAAATCTAAAACGTGTTTAATTTTAATGTACATTTGAACGAGATCAGCGTAGCTGAGTGGTCTATAAGGCGTTCGTTTCATCTCCGCAAAGAAAGTGCGCTCGAATTCCGCTTCCGACAGAAAGATTTCTGCATTACTTTTGGCTGCACTGTAAAAAAAACGGAAGGAAAAACTGCAAAAAAGGCTGTTAATATTTCACCTAGCAATCAAACACAGCTCTTTCGTTAATTTACAGTGATTACAGCTGTATAGATAGCGACATCTGTCGGCGTTGTTGTCAAACGAGGGGAATAAACACATTTAGGTCAGCGGCAGGTGCAGTCCAATAATGAAGTGATTCTACGAGAAATGAAAGTTGTAACAATTACACATGATAATGGAGTAAAAGTAAGTTTTATCTTTGTTTTCTTATATTATTCTTTTAATAATATCATATAAATTCTCTTATATATTTATACGATACTAATTTTGCTTTTAAACCACGTGTATATCACGGCAGGAACTTTCACGTCATTTGTCTAGAATAATATTTTGTTTTAAATCGTAAAAACAGATGATTTTGCTTAGTTAGGTTGTTTTTTACTTTACCTCAGTATGTTCTTCTAGAACTTTGTTATTATTACGTATAATTTGTGTTTAAGTATCACAGGGAAACTTTATGCAAGCATTTTTTTTTTTTTAAACAAGATCCCTGTTTTTAGCTATGCCTTATTACGCTATTATATATTTTTCAAAACTCCAGTTCATACGTTCGCATTCGAATATACTTTCTAAATCCCATAAATATTTTACCAGCTACAATTTTCGGTTCACTTTGGACAGTAATATAAGTATTTTTATTTATTTAATATATTTAGCCGATATTTCGAAGAGTGATTTATTTTCCATTTTCAAATCATTTATTATGAGTAATGTGGATGCACTATTTTATCAATTCCTAAAATATTCCTTGTTTGTTTACTGTCGCAGCAGTAATTTGCAGCAACTCGTTTAATGTTTTTGTCCATTATCTATTTTTTACGCTTAATTTTAAAGTTTTTATGTGAACAGATTTTTTTTATTATTATTTTATTCTACGTTTCTTGAACTCATAAGTGTTTTTTTCTCCCCGTGTTCATATTTCAATCAGACATGATATTTATGGAATTAAATGTAAACTTATAAAATTATCTTAGCATAAAATAAGTTTTTTATCAATATAAAGTTTCCATATCAGCAAGTTTGTGTACAATAAGGTCTTGTTATTAATTATATATGAATGATAGTTTAAATATCAGAAAGTTTTGCATGTTCGTGTTGAGGGGTGGAGGAAATAATGGCTACATTGAATAAACAAAAATATTTAAATAGATACAAAAAATAACCCTAAATTTGTTGGAGGAAAAAATATATATATATGCATGATTTAAATTAGTGGGTATTTTCAAATACAAACAAACGGTTAAACAAAGTCCTGTAAAGAAATACTGAATAATTAATTAAAAGCTAGATAAAGTAAAATCTTCCTTTGTTATGATTTATTGAAAAAACATTTTATCTCTATAGACAAATGACTAAAATTTTTGTGGGTGATATACTTGACCAAAAACCGAAATTTGTATCGTATATATGTATAACAGAATCTATTATATAATAATGATATTAAAATAATGATATGAGTAAACAAAAAGGTAATACTTAGTGCCCAAAGTCTTTGAAATATGTCTCAGGTTAAAATAAGAAAAAAAAAAAAAATACACGGAGAGGGAGGGAGGGGGGGGGTAAAATATCAACAACAAATGCTATAAGTTTTACAGTGATTCTGTTAAAATTGCATTAAAATTAACAGCAAAAACGGCTGTAAAATTAACAAATCTGCTGTAAAATAAAAAAACTGAACTGCTGTAAAATTAACCGCAAAAAATGCTGTGAATTTACAAAAGTGCTGTTTATCCATGAAAAACAAAACTGCTGTAAATTCACAGCAAAATATGCTGGCACCCATATTGCCAGCATTTTTTGCTGTAAAAATACTGTGATTTTTTTTTTACAGTGTGTCATTCATTTCAATGACTGTCACATTTTCAGGAAAAGAAGTTACGTATGTAATTTGTATTTTTTTTATTCGAATTTTGCTTTTGATTTAATTAAAGTTTAACACACAACACTATTTTTACAAATTAAATTTGCATTAAAAATATAATATAAATAAAAAAATATTTGTAAAAATACGTATTTAAAATTTTTTTTAATGACCAAGTCTATGACTTTAAGTAATGCTAGAAAAAAACTTTTAGTTTATAGTTTATGAAACGTTAAAATAAAATATAAAAATAGTAAAAATCATTATTTTGAAACGGAGAGGAGAGAGAAATTTGAAACAGACCTTCTGATGGAATCGGTAGTGCTGCCATCTATTGCCTAACACTGAAGGTATCCAAATGTACGTGAGAGAACAAAATGTTTTATTACGAGCACTTTTACCAGCCAATATTAATATTTTTTCGTGGATTTTTCAATAAAAAATATAAATTCATACAAAATCGGGTGAAAGGTATAAAATAATATAAATTTGTGGTTTATTTAAAGTTATTATTACGAGCCCGGGCAACGCCAGGCGGGTTAACTAGTAACTTATTTAAGGAAAGTTTTCTTTTCTGGTGAACTTGTTTTGTTTGGAAATGACACATTTTAAAACCCAACAAAATAAAAATAATGAATGGAGAGTTTTTATGGAATGGAATTTTGTGAAGGGTCACATTTTATTAAAGTAATTTTTCTGTAGGGCCCTGTTTTATTAAATGGATTTTTGTGAAAGGGCCCTAAACAGTCCCTAAATTTTGCCCGGATCGATCCCTGAATACTTTCTTCTTGTAAAGAGAGGGGAAAGTAAAAATATAAAAAATGAAAAAAAACGAGCCCTTTAAATTGAAATCTTTAATTAAATAGTTCGCAAGAACGCCCCCTTTCATCTAACGGTAATCGACGAAACGCGATATCGAAAATGATATTTCTCTGTGTAAAATGTCAGGGGCAAAGCGAGAGGGCGTGGGCGATTCTATTCTAAACCAGGAAATGGCGACTCGCTGACGCCCGCATTGTTTTACACACACGCTTATCATCCTTTCTCCCTTCGACGTGCCAACCACATGCGTGTCACTCAAAATACGTGTGCCGACCTTTAGCGCAATTTCTTTTCTCTTCTTTACTAGGAATTTTTCAATGAATGGAATTGCGTGGGAGAAAAATTCCGTCTTAGAGTGTATCGTACAGTAAAACCTGCTACGAAGAAATCGCAAGAAACCGCAAAAAAAAAAAAAAAACTTTTTAGGCTTAGACAAGTACAAAAAATTCATAAAAACAGAACCTGTCTATAACGGAAATTTTTCATATACCCGTCTAAAACGATACCCTATACCAAGTTATACCAGTTATACCAAGAAAAAGACTCTCTAAAATGCAATTCCGCTTTCCGACAAGCGTCTAGCCCCTTCGGCTACGATTTCAAAAAACGGATCGCTCGGCACGCATGCGTATTGGTCTTTACTTAGGCAGTTCCAACGAGAATCATTTTAATTTTTTTCCATTCTGCGGCAATTTTTTAAAATTCATAAAATAATTTCGAATTAAAACATTTACCCTAATATGACTAAATATTTTCTTTCGTGATTTCAATATTTTTAGAGTTTTTTCGCTTTTCAAGACAATTTTTTAACATTCTTAAAGAAATTCAATTTCAAACTTACTAAACTACACTTTTTTCCTCCGAATTTTTAGAATTTTTTCGCGTTTCAAAGCGAATTTTTAACATAAAAAAAAAAAGAATTAACATTTAAAAAATATATATCACTGGACACATAAAACTCGCTTTGCAGCAATCTCTTGAATGTACGAAATTCCTTCAAGCAGCAGCGGTTATTAAGCTATGTATGAGCGGTTCGCGCACATTAAGCGGAAAAAGAAAATCACTGGACACACATAACATGCTTTGCAGCAATCTCTGGAATGCACGAAATCCATTCAAGCAGCGGTCAATAACGCATCTATAAGCGGTGTCGCTGTGCACACATAAAAACAAATCAGTATCACTGGATGCAGCAAACGCACTGTGCAGTTATTTCTAAAAAGCACGAAACTTGCAAATATTCACATTACATAAATTGTTAATATTAGTACAAATTATATTATAGCCTATTTAAATATCGAAAAATAGACATTTTCCATTTTTCCCTTCAAATAAATTTTTATAACCCAATTTTGTATTTATTTCCATTTTGTTTCAAACTTTCCATCGCTTACATATTGAAAAATGGAAACTTTACATTTTTTCATTCAAATAATTTTTTATAACTCAAATAAATATTGAAAAATAAAACTTTCCATCTTTTCCAACTTTTCCCCGCTTGGATTCGAACTCAAGACCACAGACAGACCTGGAGAGAAATGACGTACCACAGAACTACACGCACTGATTTCGAAACCGTTTAGAACAGAATTTTAAAGTATCAGACAAGCACGCATGCGCGCAGAGCGATCCGTTTTTGAGATCGTAGCCAAGGAGTGCAGGGGCTTGTCGGGAAGAGACTTTCCACGTTCCTCCGGGAGTGGTGCCTATTATTCTCCTTGGTACCGGCCACATTGCATGGACAAGAACGTCTCGGCGTTCAGAAAGTCTTAGAGTTCTGAGCAATCACCCGGAGGCTCATCGCGAAGCCCACGTCACAGATTAAATATATTCCACCAGATAGGACACTTCCATAAGCTCAATGGTAACCGAATCGCAACTTCAGAGTCCCTAGTGACAACAGTCGCAAACGTTCCGGGCGTGTCGCCACAGGTAGGTATTACTTATCTTATTTGTATAGTATCTATCTTTTTTTTTATGTAAATATGTCGCCGCAGTTTGTTATTGTTTAAAACATCAAACATATTTTATTTTATCATACAAATACTTACAAATATACATATTTACACGAGTTTCTTACAGATTTACACCTTTTTCTTAATAATTTAAACTGAGAAACTGTCGTGTCGATATTAAATAAACAAAACTGCCAACAGGTACATGTGACCGTGACAATCTGACAGTTTATAGATCGCGCGCGTGTGCGTTAGTTCTTGACTGTGCTCAGTAGTGGCGCTTGTATCGCGCCGGTTCGGGTTTTCGCTCCACTGTCAAATCTGTATGACTATATTTAATCTGTGGCCCACGTTAGCCTGTTGCCTTAGCAAGGACGCGTGTCCATGAACATAGATCTAAAGAAGGACTTCTAACGAAATAGCCTTTCCAAGAAGAAAATCATTCCTGGAAAAACGTCTCAAATAGGTGGCGCATGGATAGGACCGCTTCTCCATACGTCACCAGTTCGTCTGCTTCTTCAAACCGTCTGTCGTCTGGTGGGTATCTGATATACAGTTTCGGTTTGATGTTGTAGGTGGCGCTGCTTTAGCAGAGATTCTTGCCGGCTGCGCAGAACCCTGCGCGGCGTAGCTGTGCATCTGCTATTTCGTTCCAAAGTCGCGACACGATATTAATACTATTTCGTTGGAAGTCCTTCTTTAGTTCTATGTGCATGGACGTGTCTATGCGGTCAAGGACAATGTCTCCGCACTTTCCCGGGCTTGTAAGCGGTACCTCCTTCTTCTTATCCATTGCCCAAAGGGCTACTCACTACCTATCCTAGGTTATGCTTTGGTAGAGCGGTGAATTTCGGGATTATAAGGCTCTAGCCCCGCACTCTTGTGGGTGTCCGGTTTACTTGAGGTGTGTTATTATCCAAGGTGTAACCCCGAATCACACAGTTTGTTCTTGGGATTAAGCGTTTGTGACGGCGGGGCATCCCGTTGTTCGGAGTGTAGGCAGACTGAAGCGCAGAGGCGGTGCTCCTCCTTGGCCTGTAACTCGTGTCATGGTGGCACCACACTGGCCCCCATACTAGTCCTGCCCGTCACGTTGCGCATAGGGGCTCTCAGAGCTTAGCCCTTTCGGCCCTGGCGGTCACAAATGTGTTCCTTACTTTTAAAATGCTTTAAACTATAAATAACGCCTTGCAGATACGTAAAAACCTCATAATCACATAGGTGCATTCTATATTTTGACTTTTTAGTGGACAGGTAGCGCCATCTAGCTTTGAAATAGTAAAAAGCAAGAAAGTTGACAAACGTTTTTAATTTTTTTGGACTTTAAGAAAAAAGTCAGGGCCGAAAGGGTTAGACTGGCGGGATGGCTTGTTCGGTTTACCTTCGAAATGTGTGGTATCTGAATCATTCCGAGTTTTGTGGAATTATTACTTCGTTCAATTTTGTTTTTAAGTTTACTCCTTTTTCGCTGTAAATTTTTGGGAATCATCTTATTCTCTTTGAACTTTAATTTTTACAGTTTTTATTTCTTCTTCCGATTCGTCCCTTACGAAAATAGTTCATAATTCTATAGGACTCTAAAGAATTCTATACAAGTTCTATAAAATAGCCATTCTATAGAATACTATTTCTATAGAGTTTTAAAGAGTTTTATAGAATACTTTTTGTATAGAAAATGTTTCTATAGAATTCTTAGAAGTTCTATAGAATTTTTTTTTTATAGAACAGTTTTTCTATAGGGTTCTATACATCTTATAGAATTAAATTCTATAGACTAATGATTCTATAGACTTCTTTTTTTTAATCAAAAAAAATATTTCTTGGTCTTTTAAAATTTATGTGTTTAGTACTTTATTTATAACTATGTATTAAAATTTAAAAATAATAATTAATTTGTAATACATCAGTTTAGTATAGAATTGTACTCCATAGATTTAATATATGATTGCATATATATATATATATATATATATATATATATATATATATATATATATATATATATATATATATGTATATGTATATATGTATGTATATATATATGTATGTAATTTAATTCAATTTTAATACATTATGATTAAACTGTCAATGTAATATAGTAGCGTAGCAATTTAAAAATTATGGAGGGGGGGGCTCCAATAGTTTCTAACTCAGTATGCTCAAATTAACTGCGAAATGAGAAAATCAAATAATGATAAAATGTCTCATTAATAAGTAATTATGTAGATTATTAATAATTAATTTCATTGATGAATTAATAATTAATTTTATTTATAATTAAAAGTGTGTGTGCGCATTATTTCAAAGTAAACATTAAGGAATAAATTAGATTTTATACAATTTTGTGAAATATGACAGCACTGTAGAAAAGACGCATCGAGAATGTTCGATTAATCACAGTAGACGGAAGGTGAACAGAGAACAGAACGTTCTCTGTAGGAGCTTCAGAATTTCTTGCATTGATTTTTATTTTTGGCACCATATGTGTGTTAGTTCCGGGACTTTTGGGCCGATGTGTTACTTGCCTTGTATATGAAAAACTGCGACAATGAGACAGATTACAACTAGTCGTATGTGCCAATCCCAAAAATTTTTTTCTATCGCAACCACTCAAAAGAATCAGCACCCATTTATATATCAAGGTCTAACTGAATCTAAAGTTTGATTAAATTCCGTGCATTAGTCCTTGACATATGACTATTGCTAAAATTGTGTAAATCCAGCAAAATGTAGCATAGCATCGCAGTAGTAGAAGAACAAGAGTTAGACTCCAGCAGGAGCCGTGAGCCGGAGCCGGAGCCGGAAGTAGCAGGTGTGGACACCGGAAGTTGTGCGGGCTGTGAAGGTCACCGGAAGTCGCAGGTGTGGATAACAAACATGTTGAGACAGGAAACCGGAAGGAATTTGGAGATAAGGACAGGATGAGACGTATTTTTTATGGGTTTTGAACAGGTTATTTCGTGACAGGGAAAATTTTTCTACACCAGATGTGCTAAATTCTCAAGGTTAGCGGAAGGGACAGGTGGTGATAACAGACATGTTTATACAGGAAGTGATTCCCTAAGTAAGGCCGGAAGGTAATTGGAGATAACGTTTGGATGTTCTACATTAGATGTGCTAACCTCGCAAGGTCATAGGAAATGACAGATGTTGATAATACACAGGTTGAAACAAGTATCTTTAGACAGGAAGTAATTCCGTAAGTAAGACCGGAAGGGATCAGGAAGTGAAATGTGATAAGACTTTCTGACTTTATAAAAGTTTAATATGAATTTTTTTTCTATAAAAAGGGTTTTAATTAGATTCTTTCTTGAGAGGGAAAAAAATTTAGTTTTTTTTTTTAATTTTATAAAAGTTTTTATGGTTGGTGGGAAATGTGATTTTAAGTGTTTAAAAGGGTGTGACATGTGTAAGATGTATCATTTGTAAACATGACTTCGAGAGAGGAAGTGTTGAGTGTTGTGTGTCTCTATATAACAATTTGCATTGTGTATTCGTTGATTTATGTGTTTACCGGTAGTGAAAAATTTAAAGTGGATTTTATACTGAATTTAAATGAAACGGGAAATTTATCTGTTTCGATATGACGCGATTTAATATTAACGTATCACGTAACAAAATTTTATGTTGTAATGAAGGCGATTTATCCGATTCCAAGTCACGCAGCAAGTTTTGGTAGTGTAAATGCCTTGTATCTTGCTGCCAAAGGCAAAGTCAAGAAGAAGACGATACAGAAATGGTTAAGCGGAGTCGACTCGTACACGCTTCACAAACCGGTTCGAAGACATTTTCCAACGAATCGAGTGATTGTGTATTCGATGGATCAACAATGGCAGACCGATCTGGTGGATCTCATCAGTTTACAAAAGTACAATCAAGGGTTTCGTTACCTACTGACGTGTATAGACATTCTCTCTAAATATGCGTGGGTGATTCCCTTAAAAACGAAACGGGGGGAAGAAGTTGTGAAAGCGTTTCAAACTATTTTTGTAACGAGAAAACCCAAGGCGCTTCAATCGGATGCTGGACAGGAATTTAAGAACCAGCTTTTGCAAAGATTATTAAAACAAGAAGGCATTCGATTTTTTACGACGCATAATAATACGAAAGCTTCAGTCGTTGAACGCTTTAACCGTACCTTGAAAACTAAAATGTGGAAATATTTTACCCACAACCATACTTATCGTTATATCGATGTGTTAGACTCATTAGTGGATAGTTATAACCATACCTATCATTCGAGCATCAAAAGAACCCCAGCAGAAGTAACACCCGAGAACGAAAGCGATGTCTGGTTTACTTTGTATGGAAACTTGGAAAATGTGAAAAGAAAACCTTGTGTGTTTCAACCGGGTGATGTGGTGCGAGTTTCGAAACAGAAACTGACCTTTGAAAAAGGATACGAAACCAATTGGACGGAAGAACTGTTTATAGTGACAGAGTGTGTCACAAGAGATCCTCCTGTCTATCGAATTAAGGATTTGATGGACGAACCCATCCAAGGCACCTTTTATCCCCAAGAACTTCAAAAAGTCCAAATGAAAGACACTTATACAATTGAAAAGATTTTAGAGAAACGTACCCGTAAAGGTCGAGTGGAATATCATGTGAAATATAAAGGGTATTCAAACAAATTTAATCAATGGATTCCCTCGTCTGATTTATCTTCCTTATAAGGGAGTGCAAGAAGGTTGAAAGCGCATTTAGCAACATGTCGTTCTACTTGACATTACCCTCGGACAGTTCTAGGAATTATTTTCCCGAGAATAAAATTTCACATTTTGTTACTCGATTACCCGCCCCTATCGAATTAAGAGGAGAATGGGAAGTGGGTCTTGTGGAATTTATTTACCCGCATACTTGGTATAATGTGAATAGTACGACCAATCTGATTGGATTTGACTTGAACGACGGAAAGACTATTGGTAGACGCATCCCCCCAGGATTTTACGAGACGGTACCGGATATTTTGAAAGCCATCTCTATTAAAGACATTGAAAAAAAGATTTCGTTCACCTATAATAACGTTACGAAGAGAGTGACTATCAACGTGCGAGAAAATGCTAAAGTGATTTTGGAAAACGGTCTGGCACAGATGTTGGGATTTGAACCGTCTGAAATTGAATCCTTAGATGGAAATGTAGAACAAACTGTTACGAGTTCGTATGTAGCAGATCCGTGTGCTCATTATAGAGTGTTAATGATTTATTCGGATATTGTGGAACCGCAAATTGTCGGTGATGTGTTAGCCCCCTTGTTACGAATCGTGAATGTAACTGGAAAAGACGGAGAAGTGATTTGTGCGACCTTTGATCGCCCGCATTATATGCCAATCAGTCGAAAATCATTCGACTCTTTAGAAATTGTTATAAGGACGCACCTGGGCGAATTAACGCCATTTGAGCGTGGGCGGTCGTACGTGAAACTTCACTTTCGACAAAAATATCTCTCGTGATGTTGGTTCCCTACCAGTGTTGTGCGAAATCTTTTGAAGATTATTATACACAACAGTTGGGGCATGGTTTAAACTATTACCAAGGCGCCCCTTTACAAAGAGGTTATGGATTCGGCGGATTGTTTCGGTCTCTTTTTCGTGCTGCGGTACCCCTTTTCAAGTCAGGGGCGAAAGCCGTAGGAAAACAATTGTTTCATACAGGTGTAGATGTACTCAACGACCTATCCCGAGGCGAGAACATTAAAATAGCTGCCAAACGACGATTTAAAGAAGCTGGAAAAAACTTAACAGATAAAGCGGCTACGAAAGTGAAAACGATGATTGGTTCCGGTCGCCAATATAAAAAGAGAAAGCGACCCGCTAAAGTAGTCACTCAACACAAAGTCAAGAGAGCGAAAGTACACGATATTTTCGGCTAAAGATGACTGGACTTATTCACCGAGATTCTCCTGCCTGTGCTAAATCGGAATTGGACCTCTTTTTAATCCCACCCACACAAACGGCTATTGAAAAAGGATATTATGTTGAATATCACCCTCTCGCTAATATTCGCGATGGGGGGCCTGTAGAATTTCTTATTTCAGGAACCGGTGAAGATTACTCGGATTTATCTGCTTCTTATATTCATGTGAAAGCGAAAATTGTGAAATCTGATGGAACGGATCTACCTGCGGGTGAACCGGTTGCCTTTATTAATAATTCTTTAGATTCAGTTTTTCAACAAGTGGATGTGAGTGCCAACGACCGTTGCATTTCCTCTTCTAATAATACCTATCCCTTTCGTGCATACCTCGAATCGTTAGTGAACTATAGTGAAGATGCTAAAAAAACTTTGTTGAGCTGCAAGTGTTTTTACAAAGACGAGAATTTAGCAACATCGGATCCCACTAGCAACGCAAACCCTGGACTTAAGAAACGCTATGAACTGACGCAAAACAGTAAAACGTTGGATATGATCGGTCCTTTACATTCTGATATTTTTCAACAAAATCGCCTATTACTGAATATGGTGGATATGAAAATTAAAATGACTCGAAGCAAACCCGAGTTTTGTTTGATGGTGAAGAAAGATGCCGCTCGACCCTTCCACGACTATAAAGTGATTTTAGAACATGCCTCTCTTTTCATTCGGAAAGTGAAAGTCAGTCCTGGTGTGTTATTGGGTCATGCCAAAGCCTTGGAAAAAACAACTGCGAAATATCCCATCGATCGAGTTCTATGCAAGACTTATTCCATATCGACCGGTAGTAAGTCGTTTATGCAAGATAATGTGTTTTTAGGAACCATGCCGAAACGTATTATTATTGGACTTTTAGATAACAGTGCTTATACAGGACAATATGATTTAAATCCCTTTTACTTTCACCATCACAACGTCAACTTTTTAAGTGTTTATGTGGACGGACAACCTGTACCGAGCAAGCCTTTAGAATTGGATTTCAAGAATAACAATTATATAAGAGCTTACCATCGCCTATTCTCTGGTTTTCATCAAGACGCTGGGAATTATTTAACACATGAAGACTTTGCTAACGGACATACCTTATACGTGTTTGATTTAAGTCCCGATTTATGTGACGGACCTCATTTAAATTTACAACAACAAGGCAATTTACGCATCGAAATTAAATTTGCCGAAGCCTTAGAAAAAACAACGACTGTGTTCATTTACGCTGAATTTGAAAACATTATCGAAATTAGTAAATCACGTCACGTGATATGCGACTTTCCCAACTAAATGAATTCACTGCAAATTGAGAAGATTCTTACAGAAGACCCTGTTACTCGAAATTATTTTTTGGGTGTGTTTCCAAGTGATCAACTCCCTACAAGAATCGAGAACTATCCTGCCTGTTTTATCTGCAATGTGGACGCGTCTACAGAACCCGGAAGCCATTGGGTAGCCTTTTTTATGTCTTTGTCTCATCGAGTTGAATTTTTCGATTCATACGGAAATAAGCCTACCTTTTTTCAAGGACCTATAGCGAACTATGTACAACGTTTTTCACGAGTCAAGTTTAATCCGCTTGTTTTACAAACCCACGTAACTGCCGTCTGCGGGCAATATTGTATCTTTTATCTTTTTTCTCGATGTAGAGGTAAAACTTTGAAACAATTTCTATCCTATTTTATCACAGAAGATCTGTCGAATGACCGACGAGTTTATAATTTTGTAGCCAAACGTTTTGGCATCTATGCTCCTTTTTATCAATAAATGTCTGTGTAAACTGTAAACCTCTGTGTCTGTGATTATTTAAAGTGTGTTCTAATGAGTGTCTGTTTATTAACGATGGAGTTTCCACGCTTTCAACATCCTTGTACGATGCTTTTATCGGGTCCCACTCGAGTCGGTAAAAGTTGGTTTTTACGTGATTTGTTAGCAGAAAGGACCCGTATGTTTAACCCGCCTCCCGACAAAGTCGTCTGGTTTTACGGAATTCATCAAAAGCTCTTTGACGAAATAGAAAATGTAACTTTTGTGGAAGGTTTCCCAGCAGATTATCGCAAGTATTTAGGGACCGATTCCCTTATTATTTTAGATGATTTAATGGCGGAATGCGGTGACGACGAACGACTCACCTATCTTTATACAAAGGGAAGTCACCATTTAAATATTAGTGTTTTATTTATCACGCAAAATTTGTTTCATAAAGGTAAAGAAATGAGAGGTGTTTCACTCAACAGCCAATATTTATTTCTGTTTAAAAATCGTCGTGACATGAGTCAAATTATTCATTTAGGTCGTCAGTTATACCCAAGTCAAAGTAAATTTTTTCAAGAAGTTTTTGAAGACGCCACTAAAAAACCGTTCTCATATTTACTCGTGGATTTAAGAAATGAAACGGATGAACACATGCGCTTAAGAACACAAATCTTACCCGGACAAACGCAGTATGTGTATACCCCGAAAAAGGGTTTAAAAAGAAAATCATTTACATCTTAATTCAGTTGCGATCATGACAGTGACGGAGAAACAACGTCGCGACTTGGAATTGATTCATACATGTCCAAAAGCTTTACGTAGACAACTTTTAAAAAAATTACCTTCTCGATCGGTAAAAGCTATCTGCGAATGTTTGTTGAATGTGTTGAACGGAAATATACCTTTATCCAAATATCAGAAAAAGACTTTAAAGAAATATAAAACTACACTTAGAAAAATTAGCATAAAGAAAGGTCCTCTGTTTCAAAAAAAGAAACTGATTATTCAAAACGGAGGCTTTTTAAATATTTTAATACCAGCTGCGTTGAGTGTGTTAACGGGACTTATCAATGGAGTTCGCCACTAAATATGCCCTCGTGCCAGAAGAAGAGTTGACTCGAAATGTGCCTACTAAAAAGCAAATGATAGAGTTTGATGCAGCCATGTCTAAAATACTCAACAGTGCACGACCCGATTATGAAAAAGTACAAATGTACTATGAACTGTTAAAACGGAAAATGAATTTACAAGAATTTAATGTTCCTTGGAGATCGAAGCCATTTGAGGAAGATGAACCTCACAAGACGGAACCTGAAGTGGAACCTGTTGAGACGAAACCTGTTAAGACGGAACCTGTTAAGACGGAACCTGTTAAGACGGAACATGATAAACTAGAATCCCCTCACAAGACAGAAACAACCCAAGAGACTGCTTACGACGAATTTGTGATAAATTCAGTACCCAAACACATGAAGAAACATGCTAGTAATTTACTCAAGTTTCTGAAATCAAGCAACATGAAATGGGACCCGGCTGGAAATATTATGTATAATGGAAACACCCTGGAAAATGCAAACTTGGCTGAACTGTTTCATCTTATTTTTAATGTTAGCAAGAAGCCACCTGTGAAACCACCAACAGAATTTTTAAGGGCTCTTCGTGAAATGGGAGTACCCTCCAACACGATTAAAAATAAATATTTATCATTAGAAGCCTTAAAGGACAAGCCTAAAAATGTATCCCCTCGAATGAATTTTGTAAAACCCAAAAATAGATCTGTTACGAAACCTAATGTATTACTCAAACCTACTTGGTCAACTTTATTTTAATAAAACTGAATTGAAATGTATCCCTTTGTGTGTTTTCTGTAACGAGTTTACATAAAAACAAATAAAATATGAAAATTCGACACTTACCCTTAAAAACACGTCCACTCTGGCTGTTGATCTTCACACAACTAACCTTACAACCTTATCTTTAGTAGGGGGCGCTGCCCGTCTTGTGGTGTATGACGTCATTTCCGGTTTGAGATAAAAATAAACTTTAAATACACTCGCACTGTTATTTTTCCTCGCTAGCAGTGGTCTGTTTATTGTTTAGACGTGTTGGGTGACGTCATTACGTATTGGTCTAAACTTGTCCAGACTTGTTTTTGTGTGGCACGTTAAATTAGGTGAGTCATTGTTTACTTTTCTTGTTTGGACATGTTTACAAATCCTTAGCATAGACTTACTAGAAAAGATTAGCTTAAACTTATTAAAAATAGATTTTAATTCTATTCTAATTTTGTCTCTTATATTTATATAGCTTTTTCATGGTGTAAATAGACCAAAATTTAACATATTTTTTAATTTAATCAGCTTCATTTTAAACACTATAAAAAATGAGTATTTATTACACTATGTTTAAAAAATAGATTTCTATTTAAATATTTTCTATTTGTAAAGTTATTTTCACAACATAAATAGGACAGAAAAAAAAATTCTAACACTCACGAAACAAGAAATTGTCTCAAAATATTAATTGTGTTTAAACTTTACAATGTTGTCAAAAAAAATGAAAAGTACAACCATTAAACAGAAACGAGCCTTTCTTCACAAATCGATAAGACTTATCTAAATAAAAGCAATTTGAAAAACCCTATGTGTTATCTGAACAAACATAGGGTGAGTTTCTCGAATGTTCGTAGTTAAAACAGGAAATAGATTCATTCATTATTTGCATGATTTTTCAAGAAGCTTATTTCCTTTCTTGACCTAAAATTAGATAACACATAGGGTTTTTCAAATTGCTTTTATTTAGATAAGTCTTATCGATTTGTGAAGAAAGGCTCGTTTCTGTTTAATGGTTGTACTTTTCATTTTTTTTGACAACATTGTAAAGTTTAAACACAATTAATATTTTGAGACAATTTCTTGTTTCGTGAGTGTTAGAATTTTTTTTTCTGTCCTATTTATGTTGTGAAAATAACTTTACAAATAGAAAATATTTAAATAGAAATCTATTTTTTAAACATAGTGTAATAAATACTCATTTTTTATAGTGTTTAAAATGAAGCTGATTAAATTAAAAAATATGTTAAATTTTGGTCTATTTACACCATGAAAAAGCTATATAAATATAAGAGACAAAATTAGAATAGAATTAAAATCTATTTTTAATAAGTTTAAGCTAATCTTTTCTAGTAAGTCTATGCTAAGGATTTGTAAACATGTCCAAACAAGAAAAGTAAACAATGACTCACCTAATTTAACGTGCCACACAAAAACAAGTCTGGACAAGTTTAGACCAATACGTAATGACGTCACCCAACACGTCTAAACAATAAACAGACCACTGCTAGCGAGGAAAAATAACAGTGCGAGTGTATTTAAAGTTTATTTTTATCTCAAACCGGAAATGACGTCATACACCACAAGACGGGCAGCGCCCCCTACTAAAGATAAGGTTGTAAGGTTAGTTGTGTGAAGATCAACAGCCAGAGTGGACGTGTTTTTAAGGGTAAGTGTCGAATTTTCATATTTTATTTGTTTTTATGTAAACTCGTTACAGAAAACACACAAAGGGATACATTTCAATTCAGTTTTATTAAAATAAAGTTGACCAAGTAGGTTTGAGTAATACATTAGGTTTCGTAACAGATCTATTTTTGGGTTTTACAAAATTCATTCGAGGGGATACATTTTTAGGCTTGTCCTTTAAGGCTTCTAATGATAAATATTTATTTTTAATCGTGTTGGAGGGTACTCCCATTTCACGAAGAGCCCTTAAAAATTCTGTTGGTGGTTTCACAGGTGGCTTCTTGCTAACATTAAAAATAAGATGAAACAGTTCAGCCAAGTTTGCATTTTCCAGGGTGTTTCCATTATACATAATATTTCCAGCCGGGTCCCATTTCATGTTGCTTGATTTCAGAAACTTGAGTAAATTACTAGCATGTTTCTTCATGTGTTTGGGTACTGAATTTATCACAAATTCGTCGTAAGCAGTCTCTTGGGTTGTTTCTGTCTTGTGAGGGGATTCTAGTTTATCATGTTCCGTCTTAACAGGCTCCGTCTTAACAGGTTCCGTCTTAACAGGTTTCGTCTCAACAGGTTCCACTTCAGGTTCCGTCTTGTGAGGTTCATCTTCCTCAAATGACTTCGATCTCCAAGGAACATTAAATTCTTGTAAATTCATTTTCCGTTTTAACAGTTCATAGTACATTTGTACTTTTTCATAATCGGGTCGTGCACTGTTGAGTATTTTAGACATGGCTGCATCAAACTCTGTCATTTGCTTTTTAGTAGGCACATTTCGAGTCAACTCTTCTTCTGGCACGAGGGCATATTTAGTGGCGAACTCCATTGATAAGTCCCGTTAACACACTCAACGCAGCTGGTATTAAAATATTTAAAAAGCCTCCGTTTTGAATAATCAGTTTCTTTTTTTGAAACAGAGGACCTTTCTTTATGCTAATTTTTCTAAGTGTAGTTTTATATTTCTTTAAAGTCTTTTTCTGATATTTGGATAAAGGTATATTTCCGTTCAACACATTCAACGAACATACGCAGATAGCTTTTACCGATCGAGAAGGTAATTTTTTTAAAAGTTGTCTACGTAAAGCTTTTGGACATGTATGAATCAATTCCAAGTCGCGACGTTGTTTCTCCGTCACTGTCATGATCGCAACTGAATTAAGATGTAAATGATTTTCTTTTTAAACCCTTTTTCGGGGTATACACATACTGCGTTTGTCCGGGTAAGATTTGTGTTCTTAAGCGCATGTGTTCATCCGTTTCATTTCTTAAATCCACGAGTAAATATGAGAACGGTTTTTTAGTGGCGTCTTCAAAAACTTCTTGAAAAAATTTACTTTGACTTGGGTATAACTGACGACCTAAATGAATAATTTGACTCATGTCACGACGATTTTTAAACAGAAATAAATATTGGCTGTTGAGTGAAACACCTCTCATTTCTTTACCTTTATGAAACAAATTTTGCGTGATAAATAAAACACTAATATTTAAATGGTGACTTCCCTTTGTATAAAGATAGGTGAGTCGTTCGTCGTCACCGCATTCCGCCATTAAATCATCTAAAATAATAAGGGAATCGGTCCCTAAATACTTGCGATAATCTGCTGGGAAACCTTCCACAAAAGTTACATTTTCTATTTCGTCAAAGAGCTTTTGATGAATTCCGTAAAACCAGACGACTTTGTCGGGAGGCGGGTTAAACATACGGGTCCTTTCTGCTAACAAATCACGTAAAAACCAACTTTTACCGACTCGAGTGGGACCCGATAAAAGCATCGTACAAGGATGTTGAAAGCGTGGAAACTCCATCGTTAATAAACAGACACTCATTAGAACACACTTTAAATAATCACAGACACAGAGGTTTACAGTTTACACAGACATTTATTGATAAAAAGGAGCATAGATGCCAAAACGTTTGGCTACAAAATTATAAACTCGTCGGTCATTCGACAGATCTTCTGTGATAAAATAGGATAGAAATTGTTTCAAAGTTTTACCTCTACATCGAGAAAAAAGATAAAAGATACAATATTGCCCGCAGACGGCAGTTACGTGGGTTTGTAAAACAAGCGGATTAAACTTGACTCGTGAAAAACGTTGTACATAGTTCGCTATAGGTCCTTGAAAAAAGGTAGGCTTATTTCCGTATGAATCGAAAAATTCAACTCGATGAGACAAAGACATAAAAAAGGCTACCCAATGGCTTCCGGGTTCTGTAGACGCGTCCACATTGCAGATAAAACAGGCAGGATAGTTCTCGATTCTTGTAGGGAGTTGATCACTTGGAAACACACCCAAAAAATAATTTCGAGTAACAGGGTCTTCTGTAAGAATCTTCTCAATTTGCAGTGAATTCATTTAGTTGGGAAAGTCGCATATCACGTGACGTGATTTACTAATTTCGATAATGTTTTCAAATTCAGCGTAAATGAACACAGTCGTTGTTTTTTCTAAGGCTTCGGCAAATTTAATTTCGATGCGTAAATTGCCTTGTTGTTGTAAATTTAAATGAGGTCCGTCACATAAATCGGGACTTAAATCAAACACGTATAAGGTATGTCCGTTAGCAAAGTCTTCATGTGTTAAATAATTCCCAGCGTCTTGATGAAAACCAGAGAATAGGCGATGGTAAGCTCTTATATAATTGTTATTCTTGAAATCCAATTCTAAAGGCTTGCTCGGTACAGGTTGTCCGTCCACATAAACACTTAAAAAGTTGACGTTGTGATGGTGAAAGTAAAAGGGATTTAAATCATATTGTCCTGTATAAGCACTGTTATCTAAAAGTCCAATAATAATACGTTTCGGCATGGTTCCTAAAAACACATTATCTTGCATAAACGACTTACTACCGGTCGATATGGAATAAGTCTTGCATAGAACTCGATCGATGGGATATTTCGCAGTTGTTTTTTCCAAGGCTTTGGCATGACCCAATAACACACCAGGACTGACTTTCACTTTCCGAATGAAAAGAGAGGCATGTTCTAAAATCACTTTATAGTCGTGGAAGGGTCGAGCGGCATCTTTCTTCACCATCAAACAAAACTCGGGTTTGCTTCGAGTCATTTTAATTTTCATATCCACCATATTCAGTAATAGGCGATTTTGTTGAAAAATATCAGAATGTAAAGGACCGATCATATCCAACGTTTTACTGTTTTGCGTCAGTTCATAGCGTTTCTTAAGTCCAGGGTTTGCGTTGCTAGTGGGATCCGATGTTGCTAAATTCTCGTCTTTGTAAAAACACTTGCAGCTCAACAAAGTTTTTTTAGCATCTTCACTATAGTTCACTAACGATTCGAGGTATGCACGAAAGGGATAGGTATTATTAGAAGAGGAAATGCAACGGTCGTTGGCACTCACATCCACTTGTTGAAAAACTGAATCTAAAGAATTATTAATAAAGGCAACCGGTTCACCCGCAGGTAGATCCGTTCCATCAGATTTCACAATTTTCGCTTTCACATGAATATAAGAAGCAGATAAATCCGAGTAATCTTCACCGGTTCCTGAAATAAGAAATTCTACAGGCCCCCCATCGCGAATATTAGCGAGAGGGTGATATTCAACATAATATCCTTTTTCAATAGCCGTTTGTGTGGGTGGGATTAAAAAGAGGTCCAATTCCGATTTAGCACAGGCAGGAGAATCTCGGTGAATAAGTCCAGTCATCTTTAGCCGAAAATATCGTGTACTTTCGCTCTCTTGACTTTGTGTTGAGTGACTACTTTAGCGGGTCGCTTTCTCTTTTTATATTGGCGACCGGAACCAATCATCGTTTTCACTTTCGTAGCCGCTTTATCTGTTAAGTTTTTTCCAGCTTCTTTAAATCGTCGTTTGGCAGCTATTTTAATGTTCTCGCCTCGGGATAGGTCGTTGAGTACATCTACACCTGTATGAAACAATTGTTTTCCTACGGCTTTCGCCCCTGACTTGAAAAGGGGTACCGCAGCACGAAAAAGAGACCGAAACAATCCGCCGAATCCATAACCTCTTTGTAAAGGGGCGCCTTGGTAATAGTTTAAACCATGCCCCAACTGTTGTGTATAATAATCTTCAAAAGATTTCGCACAACACTGGTAGGGAACCAACATCACGAGAGATATTTTTGTCGAAAGTGAAGTTTCACGTACGACCGCCCACGCTCAAATGGCGTTAATTCGCCCAGGTGCGTCCTTATAACAATTTCTAAAGAGTCGAATGATTTTCGACTGATTGGCATATAATGCGGGCGATCAAAGGTCGCACAAATCACTTCTCCGTCTTTTCCAGTTACATTCACGATTCGTAACAAGGGGGCTAACACATCACCGACAATTTGCGGTTCCACAATATCCGAATAAATCATTAACACTCTATAATGAGCACACGGATCTGCTACATACGAACTCGTAACAGTTTGTTCTACATTTCCATCTAAGGATTCAATTTCAGACGGTTCAAATCCCAACATCTGTGCCAGACCGTTTTCCAAAATCACTTTAGCATTTTCTCGCACGTTGATAGTCACTCTCTTCGTAACGTTATTATAGGTGAACGAAATCTTTTTTTCAATGTCTTTAATAGAGATGGCTTTCAAAATATCCGGTACCGTCTCGTAAAATCCTGGGGGGATGCGTCTACCAATAGTCTTTCCGTCGTTCAAGTCAAATCCAATCAGATTGGTCGTACTATTCACATTATACCAAGTATGCGGGTAAATAAATTCCACAAGACCCACTTCCCATTCTCCTCTTAATTCGATAGGGGCGGGTAATCGAGTAACAAAATGTGAAATTTTATTCTCGGGAAAATAATTCCTAGAACTGTCCGAGGGTAATGTCAAGTAGAACGACATGTTGCTAAATGCGCTTTCAACCTTCTTGCACTCCCTTATAAGGAAGATAAATCAGACGAGGGAATCCATTGATTAAATTTGTTTGAATACCCTTTATATTTCACATGATATTCCACTCGACCTTTACGGGTACGTTTCTCTAAAATCTTTTCAATTGTATAAGTGTCTTTCATTTGGACTTTTTGAAGTTCTTGGGGATAAAAGGTGCCTTGGATGGGTTCGTCCATCAAATCCTTAATTCGATAGACAGGAGGATCTCTTGTGACACACTCTGTCACTATAAACAGTTCTTCCGTCCAATTGGTTTCGTATCCTTTTTCAAAGGTCAGTTTCTGTTTCGAAACTCGCACCACATCACCCGGTTGAAACACACAAGGTTTTCTTTTCACATTTTCCAAGTTTCCATACAAAGTAAACCAGACATCGCTTTCGTTCTCGGGTGTTACTTCTGCTGGGGTTCTTTTGATGCTCGAATGATAGGTATGGTTATAACTATCCACTAATGAGTCTAACACATCGATATAACGATAAGTATGGTTGTGGGTAAAATATTTCCACATTTTAGTTTTCAAGGTACGGTTAAAGCGTTCAACGACTGAAGCTTTCGTATTATTATGCGTCGTAAAAAATCGAATGCCTTCTTGTTTTAATAATCTTTGCAAAAGCTGGTTCTTAAATTCCTGTCCAGCATCCGATTGAAGCGCCTTGGGTTTTCTCGTTACAAAAATAGTTTGAAACGCTTTCACAACTTCTTCCCCCCGTTTCGTTTTTAAGGGAATCACCCACGCATATTTAGAGAGAATGTCTATACACGTCAGTAGGTAACGAAACCCTTGATTGTACTTTTGTAAACTGATGAGATCCACCAGATCGGTCTGCCATTGTTGATCCATCGAATACACAATCACTCGATTCGTTGGAAAATGTCTTCGAACCGGTTTGTGAAGCGTGTACGAGTCGACTCCGCTTAACCATTTCTGTATCGTCTTCTTCTTGACTTTGCCTTTGGCAGCAAGATACAAGGCATTTACACTACCAAAACTTGCTGCGTGACTTGGAATCGGATAAATCGCCTTCATTACAACATAAAATTTTGTTACGTGATACGTTAATATTAAATCGCGTCATATCGAAACAGATAAATTTCCCGTTTCATTTAAATTCAGTATAAAATCCACTTTAAATTTTTCACTACCGGTAAACACATAAATCAACGAATACACAATGCAAATTGTTATATAGAGACACACAACACTCAACACTTCCTCTCTCGAAGTCATGTTTACAAATGATACATCTTACACATGTCACACCCTTTTAAACACTTAAAATCACATTTCCCACCAACCATAAAAACTTTTATAAAATTAAAAAAAAAAAAACAATTTTTTTCCCTCTCAAGAAAGAATCTAATTAAAACCCTTTTTATAGAAAAAAAATTCATATTAAACTTTTATAAAGTCAGAAAGTCTTATCACATTTCACTTCCTGATCCCTTCCGGTCTTACTTACGGAATTACTTCCTGTCTAAAGATACTTGTTTCAACCTGCGTATTATCAACATCTGTCATTTCCTATGACCTTGCGAGGTTAGCACATCTAATGTAGAACATCCAAACGTTATCTCCAATTACCTTCCGGCCTTACTTAGGGAATCACTTCCTGTATAAACATGTCTGTTATCACCACCTGTCCCTTCCGCTAACCTTGAGAATTTAGCACATCTGGTGTAGAAAAATTTTCCCTGTCACGAAATAACCTGTTCAAAACCCATAAAAAATACGTCTCATCCTGTCCTTATCTCCAAATTCCTTCCGGTTTCCTGTCTCAACATGTTTGTTATCCACACCTGCGACTTCCGGTGACCTTCACAGCCCGCACAACTTCCGGTGTCCACACCTGCTACTTCCGGCTCCGGCTCCGGCTCACGGCTCCTGCTGGAGTCTAACTCTTGTTCTTCTACTACTCATCGCCACCAGTTGGAAAATTTAGACCAAAACCTAATGAACAACAACTTATGTCAACGTCTAACTAAATCTGAAATTCAATGAAAATCCGTGAATTAGTTATTGAGATGTAGTTATAGTGATAATAGCACCCATTTATATCAGGGACTAACTTAATAAGTGCATTAGTTCTTGAGATATAGCTATTGCGGAAACCGCAAAAAATGCAGCATAACAGCGCCACCTAGTGGCCAATTTTCACCAAACATTAATCAGCACCCATTTATATCAGGGACTAACTTAATATAAAGTTTTATTAAATTTCGCGCATTAGTTCTTGAGATAGAGCGCCCCCAAAATTTTTGTCACATGCAGATAGACAGTCACAGACACACAGACAAACATTTTCTAAAAACAGTCAAATCGTTTTCAGGACCTTCTAAAACGTATAAATCCGTCGAAAACCGGAAGTCGAAAATTTTCATGAATCCAGTACTTTATCCTTGTAAAGATAGAAGAAAGTAAAAAGGTAGCAACTTTGTTACAAAAGAAAAAAAAATGCTCTAAAACATTTTTTCATGGTGTTTAAATATATATATATATATTTAAATTAATAGACTTTTAACGTTCACTTTAAAAGAGACACTATAATCCAACAACAACAACAAAAGATTTGATTTCCAATGGGGCAATATTGATTTGGTTTGATTGAGGGGCTGAAGGGGCCTTGAGCCCCTTCAGCCTCCCCATTTCCTACGCCCCTGATTTAATATTATATCAGTCAAACTATTGAATTAAATTATGATTAATTAATTAATTTATAATTCATTAATTTGTTGGTTAATTTTATAATCATTTATTAATTTGCTCTTAAATTTATAAAACAATTCATCTAATTTAATAAATTTTATTCACTAATAATATTGTAATTTTTATTCAAATATTTTAATCTGAAATATAAATATTTAAACAATTGTTTCAGTTTTAACAAATAATAATTTATTAGACTTTAAATATTTTTACAAGACTATTATGATTGGTAATTCAAATCACAAAAGAAATAAAGTTGAAATAGTGTAATAAGACTTCAGAATCTGTCAATGGTTGTGTCGTGCTGAAAGTACTCGTTCTTCGTCCGTTCATTGAAGTCAAGCAGCATCGAGCGTGGTTCGTAGTTGGGAGAGTGTTCTATATAAAATGCTATGCATATTTTTAGAGAGGCTGTATATTTTTTCTATGGATATTTTTATAGAAGCTCTATAGACATTTCTATTGAACTTCTATAGATATTTCTATTGAACTTCTATTAGATATTTCTATTGAACTTCTACAGATATTTCTATAGCTTTCGATTAAACAAGCTTATAGAAAAACGGGCCATAATTCTATAGGATTCTATAATGCATTTTCTATAGATATTTTTATAGACGCTCTATAGACATTTCTATTGAACTTGTACAAATATTTCTATAGCTTTCGGTTAAACAATCTTATAGAAAAACGGGCCATAAATCTATAGGATTCTATAATGTATTTTCTACAAGTATTTTTTATAGAACTCTATATAAGAAATTTTTGTAAGGGGTCTAACTGCTTCTCTAATTGTTTAGAATGGTGCTTCGCTTTCACTAAAGTTTCTCCCTATTATTCTGATCATTTTCAATATTCATTTAATTGGGACATTCATTATTTCTTTTACTTCTTATTCTAACACTTAATATAATTTAGATTATAGCGATGTAACCACTATTCTCCATTTTAACATTTTTTGTTTTCAATTTCATTCCAATTCTTTGATTTCTGTGCTCAAATAATGAAACTGATTCAATGATGAGTACTTGTTTTTATTAGCTCACAGGCTATCAAAGCCTGAGAGCTTATGTGCCCGCCCGTTCTGTATGTATGTACGTACGTAACGCGATAACTCTTGACAGAAATAACTGTTTTGCTTCCAATTTTGTTTATAGGTTCCTTCTGATAAGGCGCTTCCCTGATTAGTTTTGGGGATGGATTGTTTAACTATAAAGGGGGGAATGGGGGGCTAACCCCCCTTAATTAAGATAAATGGTTTTTTCATGCAGAATTGTCCAATTTTCTTCAAATTTTGTATATAGGTTCATTGTGATAAGGTTCTTTCCTGATTAGTTTTGGGGGTTCATAGGTTAAGTATAAAGGGGCTAACGGGGGGGAATCCTCCCCCCTAATTTAGATAAATGAATTTTTCATGCAGAGTTATCCGATTTTCTTCCAATTTTGTTTATAGGTTCCTTCTGATAAGGCGCTTCCCTGATTAGTTTTGGGGATTGATTGGTTAACTATAAAGGGGGGGAACGGGGGGGCTAACCCCCCTTAATTTGGATAAATGGTTTTTTCATGCAGAATTATCCAATTTTCTTCAAATTTTGTATATAGGTTCATTGTGATAAGTTTCTTTCCTGATTAGTTTTGGGGGTTCATAGGTTAAGCATAAAGGGGGTAACGGGGGGTTAATCCTTCCCCCTTATTTTAGATAAATTATTTTTTTCATGCAGAGTTATCCGATTTTCTTCAAATTTTGTATATAGGTTCATTGTGATAAGGTTCTTTCCTGATTAGTTTTGGGGGTTCATAAGTTAAGTATAAAGGGGGTAACGGGGGGGTTAATCCTCCCCCCTTATTTTAGATAAATTATTTTTTTCATGCAGAGTTATCCGATTTTCTTCAAACTTTCTATATTGGCTCATTGTGGTAAGGGGCTTCCCTGATTAGTTTTGGGGGTTCATTGGTGAAGTGTAAAGGAGGGAAACGGGGGCTATCCCCCCCCCCTTAATTTTGATAAATGGGTTTTTCATGCAGAATTATCCAATTTACTCCAAATTTTGTATATAGGCTCATTGTGGTAAGGCACTTCCCTGATTAGTTTTGTGGGTTCATTGGTAAAGTATAAAGGGGGAACGGGGGGGACTAACCCCCCTTGATATAGATAAATGGGTTTTTTAAGCAGAACTATCCGATTTTCTTCAAATTTTATATATATGTTCATTGTGATAAGGCGCTTCTCTGATTAGTTTTGGGGGTTCTTTGGTTAAGTATAAAGGGGGGACGGGGGCTACCCCCCCCCCCTTAATTTAGATAAATGGATTGTTCATGCAGAATTATCCGATTTTTTCAAATTTTGTATATAGGTTCATTGTGGTAAGGCGCTTCTCTGATTAGTTTTATGGCTTCATTGGTTAATTATAAGAAGGAGAAACGGGGGATGGTTCCCCCCTCTTAATATATTGTCGATTTCTTCATTTTTCGAGGGCTTATTTCAAATTCTTTGAAATAAGAATATAATTTACAGTTAGTGTGAATAGCCTGTGAGCTCAATGCAGTCAGTTGAACTGGGCAGTTTTCTTTTATTTATTTAGAACTTGCTGGTTATACTGTTTTCGAACCAACCCAATAGTTTAATGAACAAATATTAACTTCGTTCACTATCAAATTCTGATAATGAATTACCTTATTTACTTGCGAGCGTTCATTAGGAAGTTTCACATATTTTGGATTATTACATTCCAATGACTTATGGCCCTATGGATTACATGTAAAACAAAGTGGACCTTTTTAAAGGTGGTTCTCAAATGACCTGCTCCATTGGTAGGCCTGACTATAGAAGCGATTTAGAATTGAAATGAGTTTTCCATTCTTTCATAAATAGATTATTTATCGAGTTAAAAACTATTTTTGTCACGTGACGTCACGTATTTCCTGCTTCTCGTGCTGCCGTCACGGGAATTCGGTTCAAAATGCCGACTTTGACACTATTTTCTGAAAGATCTTCCGTCTTAACCAAAAAATGGAAATCGTGTTTCGATGCCCTAGTTTCTGAATAAGAACCCATTTCATGCGTTTTTAAAGAAAAAACTAATTCAGAAATGTGTCAGTAAGTAGCTCCTTTGGATTTGAGAGCAGCCTTAACTTCTTTAATATATCAAATTCTGATGATGAGTTAACCTATTTATTTGCAAGCGTTCACTAGGAAATTCCCCATCTTTTGATTTATTACATTCGAATCCATATGGCCCTATCGATGACATATAAAACAAAGGAGATCTTTTGTTTATTAACACTTTTATGATTATTACCCCGCACTTGCAACAGCGTACATCAGACTTTACTGGACAAGAGTTCCGCATAGGAGACTCGCTGACATGTTTATTACCTCCCCTTTCTTTATGGATGACCCCAGAACCTTTGGAAAAGAAAGACCAGATAAATAATGAATGAGTTTTTGAAAATGTAGTCTGAATGCTGCCTTAGGCTGCGTTCAGTTGGCACTTTTCTAAAAAAGTCGTATGGGCCTATGGTTCCGGGGGGGACATTAAGTGTTCCGGGGGGGTTTACTTTTTTGAGCATTGAAAGCATAAAATCTCAAATCTTCCGAGAGTGACATTTCAATTTTCCAGTGGGGGATGTCCCCTCCAGGGCCACCCCGTCAATTCAACACTGAAGTGAGGGGCCCATTCCCAAGCATCGGAGCCAAAAATAAAAAAAATAAACAAGTATTGAAAACCGCAACATTTCCCAGAGGGTTTATTCCTATTCTTGTGAGGTATTATGTGTCATCTTTCCTCGTTCCACTTCTCGATGGATGATGATATTAAAGGCAGCGTCGTCTCTAACGATCTTTCCCGAAATAAATCCCGTGTTGGCAAACAATCCGCTTCAAGACCGCAACAGAAATGCTTCGTATACAGGTGTTGCATTCAGTTCGTGTTCCAAAACTGTTTCTGAAAAATGTTTTTTTTTTCTTTTCTGTATTATAAAGAGGAGAGACCCGCGGCGCCAACTGTTGGCACGCGTTCCGGAGATAACGTGAATTGGAATAAAACAATGCGAATTAAAATAAGATCTTTTTAAAATTAAAAAGACATTTTAAAATCAGGCATTTAATAAGACTAAAAAACAACCCATTCATATCAAATAATAAATTAAGTTACAGTAGACGCTTAAAGCTTTATACCAAGCTCTTCGCCACTACAAAAATCAATAAAGTTTCAAAAATCAAGGAAAATTTAAAAGCTAAATTCAACAAGTTTGAGACATCGACCCGCGTGCTTGGGTGCTACGGGACAAGGCGTTTAAGGTGGTTCTCAAATGACCTGCTCAACAACTCGAAACTTTCTGACGCATAGTCTCCCTTCTTTTTAAACGCAAAGGGGATGCCTGAGTCAGAGAAGGGGTCCAAATGCTCTGTATACCAGTAATAATATAAAGTTTTCTTCGCATTGATTATCGCAGAAAGTTCTCCGATTAGATAGTCAAAGAAAACTTTACAAAATTAGTGGTATCCAGAGCATCTGGACCCCCACCCTGGCTACGTCACTCCTTTGCTGTATCTCCAATTTCTTTATGATAATAAAAATCCCTCTCTTTTGCTATCTGTCTATCAGTTAATGACTATCCCTAAGCAAACTCTCGAAATTTAGTACACTGATCAGAGTATATGTGTGTGAAAAAATTTTGGAGCGGCGCGAAATTTTTCCTGGCTGAGGGCGCCTCGGGCCGATGGGCCGGCGGACCAGTCCGAGCTTGACCAGGGGAGCGATTTGGAATCGAAACGATTTTCTCATTTTTTATTTAATCAATAAATTACTTATCGAGTTATAAGCGATTATGGTCACGTGACGACACGTATTTCCCACATCTCGTGCTGCCGCGTCTTGCATTCGGTTGACCTATTTTCTGAAAGTTCTTCCTTGACCAAATAATAGAAAACGTTCTTCGATTCATAGTTTTTGAATAAGAACACCTGCTCCTTTCATACGTTTCCGGACAAAAATGAATTCAAAAATAGGTCAGAAAGATATAAAAATAGCTTTAAACTGCAGCCATTGAGACTGTAAAGGTCTCTTATAGTAAACATTTAATTTTAGGTAGATTTCGTAAGAAATACTGTACCTATTACATTCTCCCCTAAGTTGGAATTTCTGGAAAATTTTTGCAGATCTACGCCGACCATGACTCCCAGAACCCAAAACCACCCCACACTTCAAAACTTTATCTATCTATCTATGTCATTTTTTTATGGACACGATAACTGCAACAATTCTGCACAAATCTCTTCCAAACGGATGCATAAAATCATGGGGCATAAAATCTCGGTCAAGTTCGTGAATGGGAAAAATCGAACCAGGGTGAGGGGGGGGGGGAATGGGGGGCTTTTTGTGAAGACAGAAAAAACGCCATAATTTCTTAATTATGATACATATTGAATCGGTTTAACGTTATTATTAAAATTTATTTATTATTATATTTATTTATTTATTATCAATTTAGTTAAATTTATGTTGGACAGTTTTTTGATATCATTAAAAACGGCCTTTTATACTGACAAGTTTTTTATAGGACCAACTCTTATAGCAAAAAAAAAAAAAAAAAATTAAAACCAAAAAAATGCCTGCCGGCTTCGCCTGCAAACAAGTTAGGTTTTGAAGTGGGCGTTTCCAAAATGCCGCATCATGGCAAAAAGGTCATTTCTTCCGCCATTCCCAACAAACAGGCGCCCCACGGTCTGAGTCTTTGAAATCTGCCTGTGCCTGTAGGCCGAGCCGTCAGGGATTTTTTTTTTTTTTAATAAAGAGGGTCGCCACATGAATCCTGCCAGATTGAGTTGTAAATTATGTGTCTCTTCTATAATCTCTCGACAGATTATCAACAAAATTATATTTGTGATTAACCGTGAAATGTCCATAGCCAATATCGCGCTAAAAAACTTTATCTTATAATTCTATAAGGTAACTGACTAATGGTAAAATCCATCTCAGAGTTTGCGATCAATGTAAGTTCTAAACTTAATAACAAATATTTCGATTCCAGAAATAGCAAATAAATAAGTTTTGCGGTATTACGATTAAACAATAATAATAAATGGATTCACATTCATTAAATAGCGAGGGCACGGTTTGCAATAAAAACATTGGCACGGGCAGGGTTGCAGTCAATGGCACATTAGCATACATTTTGGCATGGACGGAAAAACGAACGAAAACACTGGAGATTCTGAAAAACATATTTTTAGAAAAAAAAATTTGCCGTCCGTCTGTGTGTCTGTAAACGCTCTATCTCCCGAAAAAAATGAGATAAGAGACTTGAATTTGGGTATGTACTTAGTATGTCATAATGGGAAGAAGCTTATTGAATTTCAGTCACCTCGATTATCCGGAACTTCTTTTTTTTTTCCGACTCTCGAAATAGTCGTTCTGATAAAATGTCTATAAAATTTTCCTAAATTGTTTATTTTAAGGAGTGAATATATAAGACAATAAAAAACATAAATTTTGCATCAAGCATGAAGCCGATCGGATCATGAGTGGCCGAGATATTGGTAATCCTATTTTCCACACGCTTCGATTTTTCATGACCCTGTATTTCATCCAAATTTCAATTCAAAGATATATTTTAATTGGAAATGAGACGCTTCATCCGACGCAATAAACCGCTAATTAATAGGATTGGATTGATAGGATTTTTTGGAGTTATAAGGAGGTTTGATTTAAGCAATTCAGTCATCGAGGCTTTAAAGTTTAGGACGTCATCCAGCCACGATTTTATTCGAATAGCAATGAATTTATAAGTAGTTTACACATTTTTTATTTTAATATTTTATATTATGCATATCCATGATGGGTAAGTATTACGGTGCCCCCCAACGACTAGTTTATATTTTGGTAATAGTACTAAATAATTACAAACGTTTCCAATGGATCCGATGGGTCATCTTTGCATAGTCTCGGTGGATAATATTATTCCTCCCAAAATAAATCCAGTGTTGGCAAACAGACCCTTACAGACTGTACTGAAAAAATTGCTTCTTACAGGTTGTGCATACACACTCTTTGTGAAGGAGAGCGCTCTGTAATTTTTTTTAAACGTAATTAAAACGGCGCCACAGCTGGCACGCTTTCCGGAGATAAAATAAATTGGAATGAAACAATGACTCTTCTTGAATCCATTATAATATTCCAAATTTAACTACAAAACCACCTGGCAGCATGAAAAATAAATTTCACCTTAACAAAATTTAGTAACAAGGTGTCTGGGCATGGACAACAAAGGTGGTAGGATAATAATAAAAAAAACTTATATACATTTTTTTACTACTCCATTAGCATTACTTCCCTCAACTTTGAA
This sequence comes from Maratus michaelseni, assembly GCA_963931845.1. Classification (NCBI taxonomy): domain Eukaryota; kingdom Metazoa; phylum Arthropoda; class Arachnida; order Araneae; family Salticidae; genus Maratus; species Maratus michaelseni. The sequence goes on along the minus strand of OZ007592.1, from coordinate 2,716,462 downwards.
AAATTGGAAGGAAATATTCTTCCATGAACCAGATTAAATTATACCATGATAGAAAATACCGCTATCTTTCATAATAGACTTTCATTTGGAATGCAGAAAGTTAAGAACATTTCATAGTCTAAATTAAAGTAACTTAGTTTAGAATGAGAAATAGAACCACTTTTAAAACTAATATTAATATCTTCATCAACAACAGGTCAATGCAAAGAGATTCTGTAACATCTCATTTGAAGGTAATACGTATAGATGCTCCCCAGGGTTCAAACCTAGGGCCGCTTCTCTAATGAATACCTGTACGGTCGCAACTAAAATCTTAATACAAAATATATTGACAAATGAGGACATGGGAACATTTCTAGATTGTTTTAGTCAAATTAAATTCTGCTAACATTAGAAACTTCTACGAACATGCCTATACAGTAAAACCTGTGAAAACGAAATGGATAAGGAGAAAAATCCACTTTAAACAGCTTTCTCTCTTAGTATTTATAATTACATCGTATTTATTCCTTTCGTCGAGGCCGAGAAATTTTGTTATGCTTAAACCAAGGATTTAACCCTTTCCGGCACAGGCAAATTCTGTTCATAACATGAGAAATTACTGACAGACACCGGAATTTACAAACGACTTTTTTAGAAAATAAGAACTCCTTGTTTTAAGCTTTCATTGTAGAAACAAAATTTTATTAAAATATTCTTGGTGCAGTTCGACCACTGTGCTGGAAAGAGTTAAGAGGCTACATCACTCAGACGAAATCACCACTCGCTCATGTTAATCCTATGGAGGAAATTTTTGAAGATATCTCGTTCGCATTTCAATATTTTTAAGGGATTCTTTTTTGCATTGGATAGCTGAGGTCCATCTCTAGGCACGCTCCTTTCTACTTTTTCGATTTTGATTACAATTTTTTTTTTATTGAGGATACTTTCACTTTCCCCGAAAGTGAAAGTATCCTCAATAAAAAAAAAAAAAAAAACTTGTAATCAAAATCCAAAAAGTAGAAAGGAGCGTGCCTAGAGATGGACCTCAGCTATCCAATGCAAAAAAAATCTCTTAAAAATATTGAAATGCGAACGAGATATCTTCAAAAATTTCCTCCATAGGATTAACATGAGCGAGCGGGTGTTTTCGTCTGAGTGAAGTAGCCTCTTAATAGATTAGCCTTGAAATAAAATTTTATATCTACTAATAAATCGTGAGCAGTGATTCAAATATACAGAGGCGAAATGCCAGCCCCACCCGTGGTCTTCTGTAAAGCTTTAAGTCTGACGCACTAATTGGCAGAATAATTATATACAAAATGACTGTTAATTGTTACTTCCTTCAAATGAAACTAAAAATCGGTTACAGATGTATATGTATAAATATTCTCAAGAGACTATTAGACTTACCAAGTGCATATAAATTTTATCTCGCTTCCTCTGATCTGACTGTATACAGAAGTAGATAAGAAATGCGAGTTTCGCCTCAGGAGGTGGAGTGTGGAGTGAGGAGGGAGGAGGGCTCCTCCTCCCGAAGTGCCCTCCTCCACCACTTAAGATAAGGGGATTAATGATAATTAATTTTAATTAGAGAACTTAGAAATTTTTCAAAGCAATTTTTTTTTTCGCGGAGAAATATCTATTACAGTACAAGGTGAATTTTAACGAATTACAAATTTAATTAATTTTAATTGCGAGACTTAGAAATTTTTCGAAGCAAATTTTTTTTTTCTAAACGAGAGTACGCAGTTTGAATAGGAGTATATGCAGTAGAAGTGAATGAATAATTAAAAATATTCATTAATTTTAATTGGAGAACTTAAGAAATTTTTCGAAGCAATATATATTTTTTTTTTCAACTAGAGTAGGCCCTTCGATATACATGTTAGAGTATATTACAGGTGAATTTTAAAAGTCAATAATGGTTTAATTAAAAATGGTCATTCATTAATTTTAATTGGGGAACTTAGAAATTTTTCGAAGCAATTTTTTTTTAAACTAGAATAGGCTATTCAATATATATATATGTTAGAAATAATGATTCATGCATTAAAAAAGGTATTAAGATTTTTTTTCTTTTAAACCAAAAATAGAATTTAGAGTTAAAATATAATTTTTAGTTTTAAAAGTCGCCAAAAGTAGGATTTTCAACTGAAAGTAATCTAAGATATAAACTCTCAACTGAAATGAATTTTGCCTTAAGGTGTGAGCTTTTGGCTAGAAGTGACCTAGAGTCAAAACTTCCTGGTACCAGGAATCACCACGGGGAAGTAGATCACACAATCGATTCCCAAAAATTTGTTTGGAAGATTTTGATATCTTCCTTCTTTCTTTTTCTTTTTTTTTTTTCTAAAGATTTTAGAATTTTTTTTTAACTATCTTGGAATTTTATAATGTCCGTAAGCTAGTCTACTTACTCCATCTTCTATCAGGTAACGTTTGTCGTCAAAGGGTGACAAACACTTTTTATTTTGTTTAAGGGTGTAAAGTATGTGTGATTGCTGCCCTATTCTTGACTGTTCTTCAAAGGTCGTAGCTTGTCTTTCCAAACATTTCACATAATCTTCATGTTTCAATTTATTTTTAACTATAGATGTTGAGACCCCCTTGGCTCGCTTTTTTTCTTCTTTGGAGGATTTAATCGAATACATTTTCGACTTCAAAGAATAGGCACGCCATTTAATTAGTCTTTAAATTTCCCCAAGACTTTCTTATTCGTGTTAGAATAAAGGGGGTGTTCTTGGGGGTAATCTGAAAAATCAAATCGCGACCTATTGAGATACATCTCATTTTGTAGGTTTTCAGTCGTGATGAGATAGGTTAAAGAATCTGTATCCGTGAAAAGCAGAATTGAACGATTTCCAGGATAAATTGGTTTGATAAATTTATAATGGAATTCGTACATGAGCACCTTTTGATAGCTCTAGTATCGAAAACCCGACGTAAATAGGCCGGTTCATCAAGATACTGGGCTTCTGCCTCTCAACAGCTACGAGATTCTCATCGAATATCTTGAAATTTTTGAAGTAGGGAGAGGCGACTAGCTTCTCACATCTTCTTTCTTGATTAGATAATTCAATATTTCGCCTCTTCCTAAGATTTTCGATGCACTTGCCATAAATGCTGTTATTTAGTAATTTGAAGAAATCCTTCTCAAAGGCACTAGTTGCTTGCTTGCGTTTTTCAGTGTTAAATTCGATATATTGTTTGAGCCAAGGGGACTGTTGGAACTGGAGAACTCTGTGAATTTTCGTTAGCTTTAACCCCAATTCAATGTATAATTTAACGTTTCTATAATGAGAAATATATTTTATTTTTCTCATCAAGTTGGGGATGAGTTTCGGAGTACCTCTGAACCCCTTCTGTAGAAGATTCTTTGCGTAATCAGACAGCATTTCTTCTTGTACGGTGAGTCTTTGCGGGGCAAGAGGATAGTCGTTATGGTCATCGTGAAGGGATTCAGGGTACTCAAAGTCCACCTCGAAAATGTAACCTGTACTTGCGTCATCTGGTATCTGTAATATGCTTTCTTCTGTGAAGTTGGTGCCATCACACCACTGGAACCCTCCATGGGGCATGTACTGGGACATCGCCCAACCGTAAAGATTGTTGGCATCCCAGTACATGATATGTGATGTTTCTTCACTGGGGACGTGTCTTTGGAACATCTTTATTATTGGCGGTCGCAAACCTGTGGGAGATCTGCGACACACCCCGCGTACGCCTTCTTCGATAAAAAGCAACATGTCCACATCGGTCAGTAATTCCAACTCCACCTCAGTCATTTTCAAACAGGCCTGCCAAGACAAGCCTGGTAAAGTGACGAGGTGGGATGGGTCAATATTATAATATTGACTGCAGAGACGTCTAAAATTTTCGAATACATCGGCTAGTAGAAGCACATCGGTCTTTAAATATAGATCGTAATATTCCCCGAGATTGTTTATTCTGAAAGTATTCCATACATTTTTCGCATGTGCATAGTCTGATTCTGTGATATCTTGATTGGATAATGTGTTGTGGAAAGCAGAGGGTGGAGGAAGCTGGGTTTCTTGAAATTTTTTAAACGAATTCATATATTCATAGGGACCTTTGCGATATAGTAGTTCAGTTCTTGTATTTTGAGTAAAGTTTTCTCTTAATATATTAAAGTCGCATTGTTTCAGATTTGATGTTAATTTGTCCAAGGAGGCCGGGAGGAAGAGCAGTGAGTCAATGAATGAGAATTGAATAGAGGAATGATATTCTTGTAATTTAAATGTGATGTAGTCTTCTAAATTGGCAGCAATCACACTTATTTTCAGCTGTTTAAAGCAACCTAGCTTACGCATTATATGATGTGCGTCATACTTTTTAAGATTGTGAAACACGACAGGAATCACTTTACTCTGCTTGAAGTTAATATTACAAGAGGGGTGGGCAGCTCCCCTATACTTTGAAGAAATGTGATCGTGATCCCTGACGCGTTCCTTGCCCAATGACTTATGACAGATCCAACATTCTGTGGCTTGCTGGAAAGCTTCTTCATCTTCGTCACTGAGATTCATCGGGGCGATGGTTAATAATTTAGATGTGATTTCCTCTTTGAATTTTAGGATGGCTTTAATAAATTCCTCTGCAGCATTCTCACCACGATAAACTTCTATCTTCTTATAGGTGCGTCCGTCAGAGCCCACAATAACGAACGCAAACCCACAAGCCTCGTGACGAGCAGTCTTTACTTGGTAAGATGACTTATTGGAGGGTTCAGTAGTGTGAATGGGTACGAGCAGGGATTCGAAATGTGCATAGATGACGTAGGGCATAGGAGCTTGCAAATGGATTCCTGTAAATGAGACCGGGTTTTGGCATTTTAATTACTTGAGGGGTGTGGTTACTGCAATAGGGCTTGTGATCTTCTAGTAATTCAGGTCTTGTGAATCCATGTCAGCAGGTATAGCAGTAATAGGCACACCCATTATGTTTGCTTCGATGGGACATGAACCTGGAAAAGTTCCTTATAAGGGTGTAATGAGTATTCTCATCATCACAAAGAAGAAGTAGGTTAATCACATCCTCGCTTGTTTTATTAGATACATATAGGATGTAAAGTTCGCCCTCCTCGTACCCGAAAACATTGATTCTTAGATCATTCATTGACTCAATTAGAGAAATCTTCTGATATGATACAGGATAGGATATGCCATTCATGTTGACTGAATTTTCGAACGGTTGGTACTTGGTTACTCTGTTGGGATTTTCCTTACGATCTAGGTTTAATTGGTGTGCCAGGACGCACCAGAGAAAACATTTCTGATCTTCGAAGTTTTGGATATTAAGTATGGTTTCTTTACCTTTAAAGTCTTTTGGGAGTTGAATATAGCTGCTACCTTTCAAAGGGGAATATTTACCCATTTTAAGCTCAAGATATGATACTTCCTTGAGAAGCCATCCGGACCCCCTTTGGACAAATTTTTCGAATGAACTGATAATTTTCCGATGTGCTTCTTCTAAATTTTCTTCAATGGAATCATTCGTAAATTGTTCGTAAGTATCTGAGTGGAAATAAGTTGAGAGTAGCTCCTGCTCGCCTTCTACAGATATTTTTTCACGTATAACTTTTATCATCACATGCCACTTGATTGCGTCCCTTTCTGCAACAGCTTCCTCCAGAGCCTCCCTTAATTCTTCACGAGCAGATTCGAAGAAAACTGAGATGTCATGAAGAGTATCCTCATCAGAATCAATCGTGACTACTTTAAAAACATTTAAGGCAGTAGTTTCTTTTCTAGGTTTTGTACTGGATCGTGTGGTTGTCCTGGGTCGCTTTGCCGAGATGTATTCAGAAGTGCTACTATGCTGCGTGCGTATATGCTGATTTAAATTTTCTTTTCTTGGGAATTTTCCTCCGCATTCAGGGCATCTATATTGAGGATTTTCATGTGCTATTAAATGCCGTTTTAAATTGTCAGCCCGGGTGAACATTTCTTGACAAATATCGCACTTAAAACAGTTTTCATCTTCTGAATGGCACTTCTTGTGTCGAAGAAAACTGTCGAATCTGGTGAATGTTGATTGACAAATTTCGCAGGTGAATAGACTGTCAGATGATTTTGTGTGGGTAGCACGATGACGTCTCAAATTGAAGGCATTGGAGAAAGATTTTTGGCACACATCGCAAGTGTGAACATCCTGAAAAGAAGAAAAAACCCTCATTTAAAATTTTATTTAATTTTTCTTAAAAAGAAAATCCCTTAATTTTTTTAAAAAAGAAAACCCTTCATTAAGCTTTATTAAACAAAACCTAAAGTTAAACAGAAAATTTATTTCAAACCCACCCTATTTTTTTAAATGATACTATTAAAAAAAACTCTTTAAAACTATTTAATCTTTCTCGAGGACTAACATTAAAAAAAAAGACAAAAAAATTAAAGAATTACCTTAGAGGACTCCACGTTTGACTGGCCTGCGATAGAAGGGCGGGCATTAGACTGGCCTGCGACTGGGGCAGAAGGGTTCATATTTGATGCACCTTCTCTTTGTTTTGTGTGAATCAGTTGGTGTCGCTTTAAGTTGTCCTTACGTGAAAACGATTTTTTACAAAATTCACACACATGCTGATCCTGAAAAGAAATACATACCCTAGCTTTATAAACATGCCTATTAAAAAAAGGTTCTACTATTTATCAAGATTTAAACTTTAAGAATTAAACTTTATCAAGATTTAAACTTTAAGAATTAAACTTTATCAACATTTAAACTTTGAGCTTTAAGAATTGAACTTTGAGATATCAAGAATTAAACTTTACGTTATCAAGAATTAAACTTTATCTTATTAAGATTTAAACTTTGAGCGTTAAGAATTAAACTTTACGTTATCAAGATTTAAACTTTATCTTTTCAAGTTTGAAATAGGCAATTTTAAAAGAACTTATAATTATTATATACTAAAGAAAAACATACCTTAGGAACATCAGAATGGGGTTTTGCCGTGGTTGCTTGAACCATACTGGGCAGGTTACGCTAAAAAAAAAAGAATATCCCCTATAAGCTTTTACCAAAAAAAAAATTTAATTTAAACTTTAGTTGTTTTATAAAGTTTTAAAAAATACCTTCAGAGACTCCATCATTTGATTTTTTTTCTCTCTCTCACTTCTATACATCTTCTCAACTTGGTCGATAAGATTTGTTTGGTTAGACGTGAGGGAAAAATCCATGTCCCACTTTAAAAGAAAATTCTTATTTACAATCTACATTTATTAAAATTCTTACACACTAATAATAATAAATAATAATAGTAATAATATACCAGAGAAGACTCTTGCGTTGAAGGTGCTGGGGTTTTTTCAGCCATTTCCTTCAGAACTCTTATTTCTATGGCGTCGATTTTGCTGGCACTGATGTTTAAATCAGTTTCCCACTAAATTAGAAAACATAAATTATTTTTGAAAAGGGTTCATCAATAACATGTTATAAAAAATTTCATATAGAATAGTGCTAGAGAATAATGACTTTGTTTATATTTTTAATTAAGTTAAAGTTAAATTTCATTCACTAAAATAACTATACATTTAGCACACATACAGATATTAATATCGAGATCAAAACAGAAAAGTAATATATTTCTAAAAGAACAATTTTTTTTTCTAATTAGGAGTTTTTCAAGAAAATTAGTATCACAATAGATAGGTATTTGAATAGATTCATTTAGAGAGTTCCAAAAATAAATCGTTTAACAACCACATAACATATGGAAAACTTTTAGATTAAAATCATTTACAAAGGAAAACAATCTTATAAAAAAAAAATATAGAATGATACTAAACAGTTTTTTAACTTACTTGACTTTGAATTTTTAAATTCATCGTTTATTACTTTTCAAAAAAGATTAATAGTATAAAATGTTTGGAGCACTAATTATAACGTACAGTCTCTAGGACAACTACTATAAGAATGAACCCACCTCAGCGCGCTTATCTATTTAATCAGATAAGAGAATCTTATCTATGACCTCATCGGTTTTCCCCAAGTATGAAGTCGTGGGATTTTCCACAATGAGTCATTACAAGAATCAGTTGGTGTCGCTTTAAGTTGTCCTTACGTGAAAACGATTTTTTACAAAATTCACACACATGCTGATCCTGAAAAGAAATACATACCCTAGCTTTATAAACATGCCTATTAAAAAAAGGTTCTACTATTTATCAAGATTTAAACTTTAAGAATTAAACTTTATCAAGATTTAAACTTTAAGAATTAAACTTTATCAACATTTAAACTTTGAGCTTTAAGAATTGAACTTTGAGATATCAAGAATTAAACTTTACGTTATCAAGAATTAAACTTTATCTTATTAAGATTTAAACTTTGAGCGTTAAGAATTAAACTTTACGTTATCAAGATTTAAACTTTATCTTTTCAAGTTTGAAATAGGCAATTTTAAAAGAACTTATAATTATTATATACTAAAGAAAAACATACCTTAGGAACATCAGAATGGGGTTTTGCCGTGGTTGCTTGAACCATACTGGGCAGGTTACGCTAAAAAAAAAAGAATATCCCCTATAAGCTTTTACCAAAAAAAAAATTTAATTTAAACTTTAGTTGTTTTATAAAGTTTTAAAAAATACCTTCAGAGACTCCATCATTTGATTTTTTTTCTCTCTCTCACTTCTATACATCTTCTCAACTTGGTCGATAAGATTTGTTTGGTTAGACGTGAGGGAAAAATCCATGTCCCACTTTAAAAGAAAATTCTTATTTACAATCTACATTTATTAAAATTCTTACACACTAATAATAATAAATAATAATAGTAATAATATACCAGAGAAGACTCTTGCGTTGAAGGTGCTGGGGTTTTTTCAGCCATTTCCTTCAGAACTCTTATTTCTATGGCGTCGATTTTGCTGGCACTGATGTTTAAATCAGTTTCCCACTAAATTAGAAAACATAAATTATTTTTGAAAAGGGTTCATCAATAACATGTTATAAAAAATTTCATATAGAATAGTGCTAGAGAATAATGACTTTGTTTATATTTTTAATTAAGTTAAAGTTAAATTTCATTCACTAAAATAACTATACATTTAGCACACATACAGATATTAATATCGAGATCAAAACAGAAAAGTAATATATTTCTAAAAGAACAATTTTTTTTTCTAATTAGGAGTTTTTCAAAAAAATTAGTATCACAATAGATAGGTATTTGAATAGATTCATTTAGAGAGTTCCAAAAATAAATCGTTTAACAACCACATAACATATGGAAAACTTTTAGATTAAAATCATTTACAAAGGAAAACAATCTTATAAAAAAAAAATATAGAATGATACTAAACAGTTTTTCAACTTACTTGACTTTGAATTTTTAAATTCATCGTTTATTACTTTTCAAAAAAGATTAATAGTATAAAATGTTTGGAGCACTAATTATAACGTACAGTCTCTAGGACAACTACTATAAGAATGAACCCACCTCAGCGCGCTTATCTATTTAATCAGATAAGAGAATCTTATCTATGACCTCATCGGTTTTCCCCAAGTATGAAGTCGTGGGATTTTCCACAATGAGTCATTACAAGAATCAGTTGGTGTCGCTTTAAGTTGTCCTTACGTGAAAACGATTTTTTACAAAATTCACACACATGCTGATCCTGAAAAGAAATACATACCCTAGCTTTATAAACATGCCTATTAAAAAAAGGTTCTACTATTTATCAAGATTTAAACTTTAAGAATTAAACTTTATCAAGATTTAAACTTTAAGAATTAAACTTTATCAACATTTAAACTTTGAGCTTTAAGAATTGAACTTTGAGATATCAAGAATTAAACTTTACGTTATCAAGAATTAAACTTTATCTTATTAAGATTTAAACTTTGAGCGTTAAGAATTAAACTTTACGTTATCAAGATTTAAACTTTATCTTTTCAAGTTTGAAATAGGCAATTTTAAAAGAACTTATAATTATTATATACTAAAGAAAAACATACCTTAGGAACATCAGAATGGGGTTTTGCCGTGGTTGCTTGAACCATACTGGGCAGGTTACGCTAAAAAAAAAAGAATATCCCCTATAAGCTTTTACCAAAAAGAAAATTTAATTTAAACTTTAGTTGTTTTATAAAGTTTTAAAAAATACCTTCAGAGACTCCATCATTTGATTTTTTTTCTCTCTCTCACTTCTATACATCTTCTCAACTTGGTCGATAAGATTTGTTTGGTTAGACGTGAGGGAAAAATCCATGTCCCACTTTAAAAGAAAATTCTTATTTACAATCTACATTTATTAAAATTCTTACACACTAATAATAATAAATAATAATAGTAATAATATACCAGAGAAGACTCTTGCGTTGAAGGTGCTGGGGTTTTTTCAGCCATTTCCTTCAGAACTCTTATTTCTATGGCGTCGATTTTGCTGGCACTGATGTTTAAATCAGTTTCCCACTAAATTAGAAAACATAAATTATTTTTGAAAAGGGTTCATCAATAACATGTTATAAAAAATTTCATATAGAATAGTGCTAGAGAATAATGACTTTGTTTATATTTTTAATTAAGTTAAAGTTAAATTTCATTCACTAAAATAACTATACATTTAGCACACATACAGATATTAATATCGAGATCAAAACAGAAAAGTAATATATTTCTAAAAGAACAATTTTTTTTTCTAATTAGGAGTTTTTCAAGAAAATTAGTATCACAATAGATAGGTATTTGAATAGATTCATTTAGAGAGTTCCAAAAATAAATCGTTTAACAACCACATAACATATGGAAAACTTTTAGATTAAAATCATTTACAAAGGAAAACAATCTTATAAAAAAAAAATATAGAATGATACTAAACAGTTTTTCAACTTACTTGACTTTGAATTTTTAAATTCATCGTTTATTACTTTTCAAAAAAGATTAATAGTATAAAATGTTTGGAGCACTAATTATAACGTACAGTCTCTAGGACAACTACTATAAGAATGAACCCACCTCAGCGCGCTTATCTATTTAATCAGATAAGAGAATCTTATCTATGACCTCATCGGTTTTCCTCAAGTATGAAGTCGTGGGATTTTCCACAATGAGTCATTACAAGATATCGCTACTAATTAATGAAGATTGTTTAATTAGAATACTTAACGAGTTAAAAAAAATGTAAATATTGTTTTAAATATTCATGTAAAAGGAAATGTACCTCAAATAAAAAGGATCTATTTTAAATATTCATGGCTGACATTATAAACTAACTTTGTATTATTCTAATGAAGGTCCACACAATAGATAGGTGTTTGAATAGATTCATTTAGAGAGTTTCAAAAATAAATCGTTTAACATATTAAACCAAATAACATATGGAAAACTCTTAGGTTAAAATCATTTAGAAAGGAAAACAATCTTATGAAAAAAATATAGAATGATACTAAACAGTTTTTCAAAATAATTAACTTACTTGAGTTTGAATTTTTGAATTCATCGTTTTATTACTTTTCAAAAAAGATTAATAATGTAGAATGCTTGAAGCACTAATTATAACGTACACTCTCTAGGACAACTACTATAAGAATGAACCCACCTCAGCGCGCTTATCTATTTAATCAGATAAGAGAATCTTATCTATGACCTCATCGGTTTTCCCCAAGTATGACGTCATGGGATTTTCCACAATGAGTCATTACAAGATATCGCTACTAATTAACTGAATTAATGAAGATTGATTAATTAGAATACTTAACGAGTTAAAAAAAATGTGAATACTGTTTTAAATATTCAAGTAAAAGGAAATATACTTCAAATAAAAAGGATCTTTTTTAAATATAATATTAATGGCTGACATTATAAACTAACTTTGCATTATTCTAATGAAGGTCCACACATTGGATTAAAAATTTGTAATAATAAGAAAAACTGTTTCAAATAAAGTCTAACTTTTTCCCTACTACATATAAATTTCGCAATAAACATATTTACTTGTGAGAAGTATTAAAATGTATACAAAGTTCTTTTTAAACTAACAATTTAAAAATATAGAGTCCTAAAAAGTTTTCCATATATATAATATCATTTCACAAAACTTTTAAAAATATTGAGAGATATTTCCTCAGAATAAAATCATTTCGATATATATTTACCAAAATTAATTATTTAGAACTAATACATTATACTGGTATGAAAATAAATTACAAGTAGCATTATTAAGACATATACACTTCTAAGGTGAAATATTTTAAATATACATTAAAAATAGTTTAAATATGCATTACAAATAGTTACCCTTAATAAAATCATTGCTATACTTCACAATAATCAATCTTATATTTCAAAAAATTATACTCCTGTCTCGTAAATAAAACCTTCATAAAATTTTAGTTAAGTACCTCTATTTAATATACCCCTCGGATAAACATTTTTCATGCATACTATGTAAAATATATGAATAATCACAGCTTAGAATAGTAATTTTAGAATATACGGTGCCCCTTCAAAAAATTTAAGTTAAGTTAAGTACCTCTATTTAATATACCCCTCGGGTAGAAATTTTTCATGCTTTATACTATGTAAAATATATGAATAATCACAGCTTAGAATAGTAATTTTAGAATATACGGTGCCCCTTCAAAAAATTTAAGTTAAGTACCTCTATTTAATATACCCCTCGGATAAACATTTTTCATGCATACTATGTAAAATATATGAATAATCACAGCTTAGAATAGTAATTTTAGAATATACGGTTCCCCTTCAAAAAATTTAAGTTAAGTACTTCTATTTAATATACCCCTCGGGTAGAAATTTTTCATGCTTTATACTATGTAAAATATATGAATAATCACAGCTTAGAATAGTAATTTCATAGCATATACAGCCCCCCTTCAAAAAATTTAAGTTAAGTACCTCTATTTAATATACCCCTCGGGTAGAAATTTTTCATGCTTTATACTATGTAAAATATATGAATAATCACAGCTTAGAATAGTAATTTTAGAATATACGGTGCCCCTTCAAAAAATTTAAGTTAAGTACCTCTATTTAATATACCCCTCGGGTAGAAATTTTTCATGCTTTATACTATGTAAAATATATGAATAATCACAGCTTAGAATAGTAATTTTAGAATATACGGTGCCCCTTCAAAAAATTTAATTTAAGTACCTCTATTTAATATACCCCTCGGGTAGAAATTTTTCATGCTTTATACTATGTAAAATATATGAATAATCACAGCTTAGAATAGTAATTTTAGAATATACGGCAACCCTTCATAAAATTTAAAAATAGATTTTATCATGTTTTACGCTAAGTAAAATATACCAATAAATAATAATATCACAGCTTAGAAGAGTAATTTTATAGCATATACTGAACCCTTCATAAAATTTAAAAATAGATTTTATTATGCTTTATGCTAAGTAAATATACCCCTCGGGTAAAAATCATTCTCAGTCATTTCATAAATTATTTAATAAATTTGCTGAGTTAAAATTAGTTTTGAAAATACATTATATAACAAAAAAATATATTAAAATCCACTTGCTTCATCGTCATCAAAGTTTGAAGAGATCTGCTGCTGAGTTCTTGAATTCATAATAGGTCTTGAGAAACTCTAACACACACAAATTAAACAAATCAAGAGGATGAACTATTAAATGTCGAAAAGTGAGGCTAATTCGAACGTCTTTAATAGCAGGATCTGCTCCGATGCTGTGTGTGAATAATTTGTTGGTAGGTGGCAACATGTTGTAGAAGGATCCATGTTCTATCTTGATGAATGTCGAGGGTACACTAGGTCTCTTGAATTCAATAGTTCTTTGAGCACCAAAACTGAGTACTGTGATAGGGAACACAACATTTAAGCTGGATTCATTATCTTTGTGGTGACTGATATAGGTAGCTCCATCCTGGTACAAATTAAGTAGCACATAGTTAAAAGTACAGGCTGTTTCTCTTTCCACTTTATCACGAAGTTCAATCATAAGGGAAGTCCAAGGTTTGGAGGGCACACTTGTTCCACTGAAGACATAGCTGGTATTGGGATCGCCATAAGCTAAAACCAATCGCTTAGGTTTCACATCCTTTCCTCGCAAATGAAAAGTAGGTCTGTAGAATGGTAATGGTTTTAACTCCGTCAAATAACGATCAGCATGGGCTTTCTCTATAAAGTCACTTATATATTGGACGTTCAAGTCATTATCCGAAAAGATGATTGAAGACATTTTTACACGTTGAAAATCACTGAGCAATCAAGTCAATGAATAATCACTAACTAAGCAGGAACACTGAGGCAGGAACGATGATTCCACACGATATGTTCGACCTTATATAGGGGTTGATATCTGATAATCTTATCACTGATTAGATAAGCTCGCGCATGCGTAGTGATATCCCAGGTGATGTCATGAAGGCACAGGATAGGATGATCTCACTTGTGGGGATTCCCCATTAGATAAGATGAACAGTTTAAGCAGTGGTCAGTACAAGACATGTTTTCTTCAATCTGGTGTGTAAGTATTTTTTTCATTCATTTGTATTGTAATTCAGTTTATTATATTTTAATCAAGTTTATTGCATATATTTTAAACATGTATTTTATAGAAATAATGACACAGATGTAAATTTAAGATAGTTTATTCAAACAATACGCTTTTAAAAGTTTGTACTTTCAGGTTACATAAAAAGTGATCGCTAACAAAATCCACTTTCTTTAAAAACATGGATAGTGCATCATCAAAATTAACCAGCATTAAAATTATATCTCCAACCTGTTTAAATTTTTCACGATTGTTAAATGTAAAACACGAATGCAGGCTAACACTTGGATGTCTAAAAACACATCCCGTACATTGATAAATTTCATTAAATATACTTATAATATTATTCTCGATGTAGAAAATTAGTTTAGACCATAACACAAATTCATTTTCTTGTGTCATTGTAGCCTGTTTACATTTTTTCTTTAATAAGTTAGGTAAATGTTTTTCATACTGGTGATGAATCAATTTCTTATTCAGTTTATAGGCTTTTTCTTTTAATTGTTCTAATTGATAATTGTTTAATTTGATATGAGAATCGTTCGTTAAACTTTTAAGACACATAACAGAATTATCCTCATTTAAAACTGACATCTTGTTATTGCTAACGAAGGAGGAACTTTTGTATCTTAAATTAAAGGCAACGATTTTATATTGGAACTCATACCAAGTCTGTATATCCATAGTAATTCCATTCTGGGTGGGAATTCCTTCAGACGTAAATTCCCTTATGTGGATAGAATAATCAGAATTCTGTAACTCGAACCCTAAAAAGATTGAGTTTCCAAGTTCTTTCCAAAATACAAATGAGTCATCATTCGAAGCATGAGCAGTTGATTCTTGTAGTGGTTCTTGAATGGGTTCTTGCAAAGATTCTTGAATAAGTTCATGGGATGTCTTGGGGTAGAAGGTTTTGCAAAGTTAAAGTCAATGAAAAATTCATTCAATATATCATTGGTGGGCTCACAACAGGTGTCCGGAAAAGAGGTTGTTTCATCAATGTAGACAAGGTCTTCAGTGCTTTCAATTCTTGATACCAAAGGTGAATCTACACAAGAACGTTTATTAGGCGAAAGCACTTGTTCTTCGTGATTTCTTTTTGCCATGATACTTGGTAACAATCTTCTTTAAAGTTTATACGGAATTAGCTGAGGTGTCTGGATCTATTGCTTATATAGGTTGAAAAATCAGTCTCAGTTACAGTTAAAAGGCTTAACCCAATCATATAACTCGAAAAATAGATGACGTCATAAGTTACTTTGTTTGCTCATAGGAAGCACATACTTGTTGCAATAAATTACAAAGTCGATTAATCAGTATTCTACGCTGTTCATCTTTTTGCTGTTTGGAAGACCTGGTCGTTTTCTTCGGTTTGGAAGTGATATGATTCTTCTTGTGTTTATACAATTCAAAATATCGTGGAAACACCATATTGCACAGCTTACAATTATATGTCCTTGAATGAGTCTTAGCATGATTTCGTAAATCATATTTCCAAATGAAGGTTTCTCCGCAAACACCACAGGTAAGAACTTTTTCATCTGAGTGATGAGTCATATGCCTATTAAACACAAATTTTGTAGAATAGCCTTTCTTGCAAAGCTCACAAAAATGGGATAACTTGATCTCTGATCTCTCCTGACGATGACGGTTTCACTTCAATACTCGAAACAGGTTCCTCTTTGGGGGTAATGTCCATCGTTAGAGGTTCTTCTTTGGGTATCAGGAAGGATATTTGATTTTCTACACTAGACATTTTAAACAGAGTTCCACTTAAATCATACAACCTTACACATCAACGACAATGTAATGAATAATGCAATGAACAGGATTCACATCAATTTATACCAATCTAGGGGGCGCGCATGATTATAAAAACTCTTGTGTGATTGGTTCGTGAATAAACAGTTATCATTGGTTAATAATCTACAAAAATAATTCGCAAACTAAAAACGTATGACCTGCACATATGGTGATATCACAGACCCCTTCTTTTAAAATACTTTCAGAGATAGGAAATCATAGCACAATGGTTAGAATAACGCAAATCAGTGTGCTATGATTTCATTTTGTGAGGGTTCGATCCTCAGCCAGACTTTTCGTAAAAGTACTAAATTCAAACGATAGATGGCAGCACCAAAAATGTATTGTTATTTTCCATTCAAATCTAAAATTCTCCTCAAATATACTCTAACATGGTATCATCTAATATATCTAATGGCCTACCCTAGTTGAAAAAAAAAATTGCTTCGAAAAATATCTAAGTTCCCCAATTAAAATTAATTATTCACCATTTATAATTAAACCCTTATTGACTTTTAAAATTCTCCTCAAATATACTCTAACATATATTTGGAATACCCTACTCTCGTTGAAAAAAAAAAAATTGCTTCGAAAAATTTCTAAGTTCTCCAATTAAAATTAATTAAATTTCTAATTCGCTAAAATAAATCCCTTGAAACGCACCTCGTATTCTAGTAGAAAATTCTCCGCAAAAAAAAAAAAAATGGCTTCGAAAAATTTCTAAGTCTCGCAATTAAAATTAATTAACACTAATCCTTAATTAATCCCCTTATCTTAAGTGGTGGAGGAGGGCACTTTGAGAGGAGGAGAGCACTTTGGGAGGAGGAGGAGGGCACTTCGGGAGGAAGAGCCCTTCTCACTCCACACTCCATCTCCTGAGGCGAAACTCTCATTTCTTCTCTACTTACAGACTTTTATTGCACGATAAATTCGTAGTACTTGAGAGCAGAAGTTTTACATTTTTCAACCACTTGAAAAGCCGCCTTAGCTGCATCACCTCGCTTATTAAGTCATTGAACTATTTGAAATTCATCTGCGGTATATACTCAATTTTTGAGAGGCTACAGAGGGTAGTTTTATTGTTAGCTCCGAGCAGAGCAGTCTGGACCCCGAGTGCCGTGGACGCTGAAGTTTTGCCTAGATGGACAACCAAAAAAACTTTAAAAACCCACGAACTGAAAACCTATGTGTGTCGCTTCTTGTATTTTGTAAATTTTCTGTATACTGTCAAGTAGTGTTATTAAAATTAATGTTCCGCCAGCAAGCCTTTTAATTTAACGACTTCAAAGGTCTCCGCGGTCGCACAAAATTGTTATACAACCGCGGGGCTTTGTCATTTCTTTTTTTTTTACTCCATTTCATTTCAGACAACTATATTTCTTTTAACTGCTCAACAACGCGAAACTTTCTGACACATTTTTAAAAGGAAGAGCATAATATGGGCAGGCCTGACTAAAGAAGCGATTTGAAAGCGAAATGAGTTTTCCATTTTTTTTTTTATATCAATAGATTACTGATCGTGTTATAAACGATTCTAGTCACGTGACGACACGATTTCCCCCTTTCCCGCTCTGTTTTTTCGGGAATTCGGTTCAAAACAAATACTTTGACAGTCTTTTTTGCGATAGCTTCTGGCTTTACCAAAAAATGGAAAAAGCATTTCGATGACATAGTTTCTGAATCAGAACACCTGCCCATTTCATGTGTTTAGGAACAAAAATCAATTGAAAATTGTGTCAGAAAGTACCTCTTTTGTATCTGAGAACATGAGAACGGCTGTAAGGCGCTGAGGAAATCGACGTATAATCAAGAAAGTGGATGGATGCAGTTGGGACATTAGTTTTTTTCAAACTTTGTCTGCTCAGCCTGTCGGGGGTAATGTCATAAGAACAGTCTTAAAATGTCTTTTTCAAAACTCGACCTTTTCTCTGTTGCTTTATCATGGTAACCCGTGCCGGCGCAACGTCTCGCGTGGCCCTGACATAAACCACAAACTCCACGTCTCTGACTGCAGTACTAAAATTCATTTGAGGTAGATTTCGTAAGAAATACTTATCTATTACATTTTCCCCTAAGTTGGAATTTTTGAAAAAATTTTGCAGGTCTACACCGATTCTGACTCCCAGAACCCAAAATCACCTCTAGTTCAAAATTTTATCTATCTATCTATCTATATGTCATTTTTTTATGGACACGATAACTCCCATAATTATGCACAAATCTCTTTCAAGCGGATACATAAAATCAAGGGGCATCCAATCTCGGTCAAGTTCGTTAATGGGCAAAATCGAACCAAGAGGGGGGGCTTTTTGTGAAAACAGAATAAAACCCATAATTTCTTAATTGTGATACGTATCGAATTCCGTTTAAAGTTATTATGACTTCTAGGAAAAGGGCCGAAAATGGATGTAGGACAGATTTTTGATAGCATTCAAAATGGCCCCAAGGGGGGGGGGGAGTTCAGAAGATAAAATCATTTCGTCCATTCACAAGATATTGAATCCGCTTGAATTTATTATAAATTCTCTTAATAGTATCTAAAACTTTTATACTGACAAGTTTTTTTATAGGACTCACCCTTATAGCAAAAACAAAATTAAAAACAAAAAAAATCCCTGCCGGCCCCGTCTGCAAACAAGTTAGGTTTCGAAGTGGGCGGTTCGAACTGCCGCATCATGGCAAAAAGGTCATTTCTTCCGAAATTCCCAACAAACAGGCGCCCCACGGTCTGTGTCTTTGAAATCTACCTGTGTCTGTAGACCGAGCCGTCAGGGACTTTTTTTTATTGTATATATATCATAGAATAATATAGATAAGAAAATAGCAGGGAACTTCTTTCACATTTAATTTGCAAAATTATTTTTAATCTCTCCAAATTATCTATCCTTTGCGATATTTAAAATATTTATTTTTTGTATACCCATTTGCGTTTTCAGGATCCTCCAATCTATAATATTTCCCCGAAAACTAAATTGCATGAAAACACAAAAACACCCACTAAAAACTTTCGCTGTTATGAAACGAAGAAACCTTCAAAAACAAAACTAGAGCAAAAATTGCATTACTTTACAGTAAATGATGCAAATAAAAATAAACAAGTTGGAAATTGTACGTTAAACGTGACAAACGACGTGCATTCGTATTATAACTCGTTTTACAATGTAAAAAAATCATCGTTATTATTTCAGTGAAATAAAGTATAGCGTCTGCTAGGAGCGGAAAGAGCATGCCTTTTTTAACACTTTCCAACCTAGTTGAAAAGTGTTTATGAATTCGGTCTGTCTGTCTGTCTGTCCGTGCTCCAACTCGCGTCAATAGGCGCAGATCGTCATGCAATGGATATAGGTTATTGAGGATTATGTATTGAAAATGAAGTGTGTAGAACTTATAGTTTTTTTACAGGGACACTCAAAAGACTCTTACGGGAGAAAATCATTTGCTGTTTATTTTAATGATGTGACACAATTTCAAAGCTGTTGGAATGGATATAAATCACTGAGAATGGGGTGTGCATAGCACTCAGGGATTTTCAAAAGAATTCCGTCTATGAAGAAAGATCGTTTGCACTTTATTTTAATAATGTTTCACTATTTCAAACATATTAAAATGGATAGATTACAAGAGGCCAGTGGCGCAGCCAAGAGCTAAAAGAATTACTATAATTCCCGCTTATATGAATCAAAACTACTAAAGTTAAAATTAAGTTTTTTGGCCTTTCCGCCTTGGCAGAATCCGCCGCTTTCTTAAATCAAATTCTATTCAACAATGTGATTCAATTAAACGGCGAAAATTCTACTTAAAACTGTGAAAGCGCATATTACACGCATCGGTTATGTCAAAACTTGATTTTTGGACTGCGTCACTTTGTCGAGACGTCTTATAGTAAAAGACGGGTCATATACTCTCACAGACACGCTTTGAGTTACATAGTATATACAGTGGTCTGTTTCTTAATTGCATTTCTGTCTTTGTTCCACGTTCGAAACAATAACAGACCATCGAATTCAAGAGAAAAAAAAAAACATACACTTTCTAAGTCTCTCTCAGTTTCAAGCGGCTTTTTTTTTGCGTGTTTTGCTCTCAGTAGTATCTAAGACCAAGCTATGCGCGTACCCAGGAAAAAAATCTTTGCAAAAGTAAGAAATTGAAAAAAAGTACTTAAAGTTATAAAAAGCTATTTTTCGATTGTGAGCAGATTTTTGCAATCGGTGTTTCTTTCGAATCATTTGTTTCGTAGGGGTTCTGTACACAAATTTAAAGACTATATTTCATTTGTTGGTAATGTAGCAACGACGTCTTGCTTATGATGGAGATTCATATATTTATCGTTAAAATTTTATAAATTAGTTGTGTTTCCTCTTTTAGCTATTTTTAATTGTATCGCGCTTCTGTGAAAAGAAAATCTCTTTCCTTTCTATTTAAAATTCAATAATTCTTAAACTCTTTTATCGCAGCTTGAAGTGATCCTTTTTCAATTAATGTACATGTCTAAATTCTTTCTTTCGTATGTGCTTGCGGTTTTCATATGAGAAATGAAATCATTTTCAGTTTGACATCTGCGTGCCTTCCTAATGCATACATTTTGGATCACAGAATAAATAAAGATAAAATGCAACGTCTATTTCTGGATACATCTGCATGCTCACTGTAAAAAATTTCCAACCCTTTTCCGTTTCGTAAAAGATAAATTTCCTTTACGATACGGAAAACAACCGATAAAATATTTTTTCCGAATCCCAACAGAAAGTTTTCCTACAGTCATAAAAATAATCTTTTTATATCGTATTAGTTTCCGAAATGATGGAAAATAACTTCACCGGACTTACTGCGCAGTCTCGCTCTCTGCTGACGTATGAAAGGCGTGGCGTCACGTGATTGATAACAGAAACAGAACAGAATCGAGATTTTCGATGAAGAAGATGTCCGCCATGTTGTTAAATATTGGACAATTGTACTACGTAGTTCTCTTCGCAATGGTAAGTACTAAAATTTATGTGATTTTTAATATTTGGGATTTGATATGTCCATATATTTACAGTGCATGATTATCAAACCGAATAACATGTTTAAGGAGCTGCGTAGCCTGAAATAAAATGCATATTATCTTATTTCTCGCTCAGTTTATTTTTTATGAGAAAAATATCCCTAATCAAAAAAATATTTTGATGTGCCAGAAATTTCTAACTTAGATATTATCTTAATGAAAACTCAATTTTTGTAGACTGCTTTTTAAGTAGTTTTTAACTTATTCTAAATTCAGGTACTTGTTTATTTGTTTAATTCTGTAAGGCATCCAGTGTTGAATTCAGGAGATAGCCGGGGGAGGGGGGGGGGAACATTCCTCTCTCCCGGAGCATTAAAATGGCCACCCCCTCTGAAGATTTCGGATTTTATGATTTAATGGTCAAAAAGTGCAATTCCCCCCCCCCCCCCTCGGAACTCTATAATATGCCCCCAGGAGCCACAGAAATCCCTCTCGTAGAAAAATGCCTGAATTCAACACTGAAGATATCAATAACATACCTATGATCTTAAAATAAATTCATGAGATTTTTCTGTATTCGATGCCATATCAGAATCATATATTGTCTTTTTTTTTTCAGGTACTACATTATTATAGAATCAATTTAACATTTTATTATTTGTAGTGTATTAAAATTCAATTAAAAAGGAATGTCCATTAAATTCTATAATGTTGATTAAAAAATTGAGAAATGTATGTCAGGGTGCTATAACGAAATTTATAATGGTATATGGTAAAATAAATTTCAGTAGTCTTTTAATATCAGACAATATTTTAGTTGTGAAAAACGTAAAGTAGAATATGCTTAATACCTTGAGGTTGATTTTACCTATATTCATGCTGTAAAAGCTTGCATGCAGAAGCTTTCAACTGCCCCACCCTGTATATTCAAATTTAATTGATTAAATTTTATTTTTCTCACATTATTTTCAAAATAAAAAATGACTTTTAATCTTTTCTAATAATTTAAAATAAACAGAATAAAAAAAAGCAAACAGGGAATTTTTGTCAGTAGAGGTGCGGGGGGGGGGGGGGGGATTTATTTTAAAAATATAAAGCTTCAATTCTTCATTTAAAAATAAAAAAAAGAAAGAAAAAGAAAACCTGTAATAGCTTTCGTTACATTTCTGTATTGTTTTTCATCCTAATTTATATAAAAATTATCTTGTATGTGGGTTTCTAACAAAAAAAAAAATATATCTAATTTGATTTTATTTCATATTTGTGCTTTCCTTTAACTAAATCTTGTCATGTATTTAAATGCACGTGTTAATACTGTGCAAATTTCAAGAAATAAAAAAATGTTCAAATGAGTCATAATGTCAACATATAAATCATAAATGTTCTGAAAATTCTGCTATTTTTGGAGTTCACAGAACCCGAAATATCATTGTAATAGAATTTTTTTTAGCTCACAGGTTATCAAAGCCGGACCCCCCCCCGCTTAATTTACATAAATAGGTCTTTCATGCAGAATTATCCGATTTTAAATTTTCAAATTTTATATATATGTTGATTCTAATAATCCGATTCCTTGATTAGTTTTGGGGGTTAAATTGCTAAGTATAAAAGGGGGAGGGGGAACGGGGGCTGATCCCCACTTAATTTATATAAATGGGTTTTTAATGCAGAATTATCCGTTTTGTTTCAAATTTTATACATAGGTTCACTCTGATAAGGCGCTTCCCTGATCAGTTTTGGGGGTTCATTTGTTAAGTTTACATGAGGGAACTGGGGGCTAATCCCCCCCCCTTAATTTAGATAATGTGTTTTTCATGCAGAAATATCCGATTTGTTTCAAATTTTGTATATAGGTTCATTCCAATAAGGCGCTTCTCTGATCAGCTTTAGGGGTTCAATGGTTAAATATAAAGGGGGAACAGGGGCGAATCCCCTCCCTAAATTAAATAAATCGGGTTTTCATGCAGAATTACACAATTTGCTTCAAATTTTGTATATAGCTTCATTGTGATAAGGCGTTTCCTTCATTAGTTTTGGGGGTTCATTGGTTAAGTATAAAGAGGGCAACGGTCATTAATCCCCCCCACCCCCTTAATTTAGGTAAATGGGTTTTTCATGCAGAATTATCCGATTTGTTTCAAATATTGTATATAGGTTCATTCTGATAAGGCGCTTCCCTGATTATCTTTGGGGGTTAATTGATTAAGTATACAGGGCGGAACTGGGGGCTAATCCCCCTTAATTTAGATAATGGGTTTTTCATGCAGAATTATCCGATTTGTTTCAAATATTCTATATATGTTCTTTCTGATAAGGTGCTTCCCTGATCAGTTTTGGGGGTTCATTTGTTAAGTTTACAGGAGGGAACTGGGGGCTAATCCCCCCCCCTTAATTTAGATAATGTGTTTTTCATGCAGAAATATCCGATTTGTTTCAAATTTTATACATAGGTTCATTCTGATAAGGCGCTTCCCTGATCAGTTTTGGGGGTTCATTTGTTAAGTTTACATGAGGGAACTGGGGGCTAATCCCCCCCCCTTAATTTAGATAATGTGTTTTTCATGCAGAAATATCCGATTTGTTTCAAATTTTGTATATAGGTTCATTCCAATAAGGCGCTTCTTTGATCAGCTTTGGGGGTTCAATGGTTAAATATAAAGGGGGAACAGGGGCGAATCCCCTCCCTAAATTAAATAAATGGGGTTTTCATGCAGAATTACACAATTTGCTTCTAATTTTGTATATAGCTTCATTGTGATAAGGCGTTTCCTTCATTAGTTTTGGGGGTTGATTGGTTAAGTATAAAGAGGGCAACGGTCATTAATCCTCCCACCCCCTTAATTTAGGTAAATGGGTTTTTCATGCAGAATTATCTGATTTGTTTCAAATATTGTATATAGGTTCATTCTGATAAGGCGCTTCCCTGATTATCTTTGGAGGTTAATTGATTAAGTATACAGGGCGGAACTGGGGGCTAAACCCCCTTAATTTAGATGATGGGTTTTTCATGCAGAATTATCCGATTTGTTTCAAATATTCTATATAGCTTCATTCTGATAAGGCGCTTCCCTGATCAGTTTTGGGGGTTCATTTGTTAAGTTTACAGGAGGGAACTGGGGGCTAATCCCCCCCCCTTAATTTAGATAATGTGTTTTTCATGCAGAAATATCCGATTTGTTTCAAATTTTGTATATAGGTTCATTCCGATAAGGCGCTTCCCTGATCAGTTTTGGGTGTTCAATGGTTAAATATAAAAGAGGAACAGGGGCTAATCTCCCCCTAAATTAAATAAATGGGTTTTTCATGCAGAAATATCCGATTTGTTTCAAATTTTGTATATAGGATCATTCCAATAAGGCGCTTCTTTGATCAGCTTTGGGGGTTCAATGGTTAAATATAAAGGGGGAACAGGGGCGAATCCCCTCCCTAAATTAAATAAATGGGGTTTTCATGCAGAATTACACAATTTGCTTCTAATTTTGTATATAGCTTCATTGTGATAAGGCGTTTCCTTCATTAGTTTTGGGGGTTCATTGGTATAAAGAGGGCAACGGTCATTAATCCTCCCACCCCCTTAATTTAGGTAAATGGGTTTTTCATGCAGAATGAGGAATTTGCACACATGAGGTAATCGGCCAACTTTATATTTTTCTGATAATTCCAGGCTCATAAATTTCAAAAATGTTCTCAAAAATGTAAAAAAATCGTTCAATAATTGTTAAATTAGGTTTAAAGTTACGAGAAAACCACGCGACTTGAAAACGCTGCGTGATTGGCTATGACGTCACTGTTCACGATGTGCCAATGTTTACATTTTGTTTGCAAGCGGCGTTTTGGTTCTCGGCTCGGGTTTTGCAAGCATTTTGAATTTTTTCATCTTGAAATTTATTTCTACTTTGGTCTTTACGATATTTTTATCAATCTCTCATTTTCGTTGTATCTCACTATTCTGAAAAAAGGTACTTAACTAATGCTGATGCCGCTGACGTAATTGAATTTATTGTGACATTTTGACTTTCTCGGCTTATAATACAGTAATTATTGCATATAACAACATGAAAACATGTAGTTTTGTAGAAAAATGTATAATAAATACGCTGAAGCAAGCAGTTTTTAAATCGAAGAATCATTTTATTAGCTATTTAATGTTAAAATTGGTCAAAATAGCTCATTTAAAAACTTTTATAACATCAAAAACTATGCATAGCAATTTAATAATCTTTCGTAGGCATACTTGACTAGATTGTGGTGTGCAATATGCAAACATTTTTTTAATTTGTTAAATGTTTAAAGTATTTTTCAAATTTTTCATTCAAAATTTCATTATCTAAATAAAGATTTAATTCATAGTTTGAAATAACATTTTATTTCCCATTGTTACCCGTTTTAAAATAGCCTAAATATATAATTACATTTACAAATACTTTTCAATCGAAACATTTATTTGCACCCGATTGTAAAAAAATAAAGAAACTTTAAAATAATTAAATTATTACGTGCGAAAAGCAATGAATGTTAAAAATCACTCCTAATTAAAAACAATATATATTTAATTCGTCATTTTTACATCATATAAACGATTTTCTTATAGCATGTAAAATAAAACTTTTTTCTAAGCATTATAAAACTTCGGGAAGCAGCGACAGTTTTAACTTAAGACTGTTAAATCCAAAAGAGATACTTTCTGACACATTTCTGAATTCATTTTTGTTAGGAAACGCATGAAATAGGCAGGTGTTCTTATTCAGAAACTATGTAATCAAAGACGTTTTCTCTTTTTTGGGAAAGGCAGAAGATCTTTAAGAAAATGCTGTCAAAGTCGGCGTTTTGAACTGAATTCCCGACACGACAGCACGAGAAAAGGGAAAAACGTATGTCACGTGATACAAATTGGTTATAACTTGATAAGAAATTTATTTATTAAAAAATGAAAAACTCATTTCGATTTTAATAGCTTCAATAGTTATGCCTGCCAACTTCATGCTTTTGCGTTTAAAAATGAATCGCGTTGTTGAGAAGGCCATTTTAGAATCACCTTAACTACTTTATAACAGCTGATTTTCAAATCTTTAATTGATCTTTCTTAACTAATCATGAAAACAGACGTCAGCTTTTGCGACAACAGTGGATGCGGTCTGGGGCGCCGAAAATCCCCCACTCAAAGGGAAATAAACGGCAACCTGACTACAGGACATCGCCACTTCTTGTGATAATATCATTTAACCTTCTATAATCAGATAAAGTTTTTTAAACGAAGAAAATTAGCGTGTTTTAAAGCCTGTGGGAGTCTGGATGGGAGATGTCAAGCATAACTGTTAGGAGGGCATATATATATATATATAGACAGATAGATAGATAGATAGATAGATAGATAGATATGTGTGTGTGTGTGTGTTTATTTATATCTAGTTCAAATGCATAAATATCTTATTATTTTTCCTAATCAAAGCTTATATTTGATTTCTGCTAAAAAATACTGACGCGTCACAGAAATACATTTTTTTTTCAGGTTAATTATAAATTTCAGTCTTTCTTTTATGCAAAAAACATTAATTATATACTGGTATCTGACTGTTTGGACACATCATATCAAATTTGTATATATATTACATATATAGGTTGTTATGTTTAAATAAAAAGTGATAAAAAAGTATTTATACTTCTGAAATTATTTCCACCTGGTTAAACAAACAAAAATATGAAAGGTACTTTAACATTGGGGTTTGTAATGTTGTATTTAAAAAACAAACAAAAAAAACTAGAATCAATACATCTAAATTATAAATTAAAAGAAACCATCATGTTTGGTGATAAAATTTATCAACAAATTATTGTTTTGAGTTAAATTCCAATTAAATTTATATTTTCATTCAAAAGATATTAATTTTATGAATTAAATGAATCAAAACAATCATTTCCTTACTTTATATTTTAATAATGTATATAAATGAATCAAGGAGTTTTGTAAAATTATTGTAACGTTAGCAGATTACCCTCAAATTCTCAAATATCTGCCACACATTACCAGAAATGCTTTTGCCTCTGTAGTATATTGAATGATTTATAAAAATCTTTTTTTTTCTAATAAAAAATAATTATTCTAACACACAATATCGTATAACTTATAACTGGTATAAATATTTTATATTGGAATCATTTTTTTTCTTTCAAAATTTAAATGCCAATGGAGAAAATCAAACTTACTTTAACTGTTTTTGTATTATACTATTTTTTTAAAAGGTCTTAAAAAATTAAGGATAATTTTTTTGTAGTTTACGAGTTGTTTAGATCTTTAGTACATTTGTATTTTCTTAAAGATTCTATTACTTTTGATAATGTAATACCCACGAATTTTATTACAAGAAGAAAAGCAAACCCTCAAACGCGCTATCCAAAGCGTAAACAAATGCTGCGTTTCTCTCCTTGTCATGAACTATGACGTCACAAGACTGGCGTAGTAAAAAGTGTCGTTTTCGGAACACGGTAAATAGTGCGCTATAAAAACTGTCAGAAGTCAACAATTACAGCTCAAAATTAAAAAAAAAAACATACTGTTCTTCTTATCTTTCTGTTTTCTATTATATAAAAGTAAAATTAGAAAACGTGAAAATTCCTCATTATCCGATTTGTTTCAAATATTTTATATAGGTTCATTCTGATAAGGCGCTTCCCTGATTATCTTTGGGGGTTAATTGATTAAGTATACAGGGCGGAACTGGGGGCTAATCCCCCTTAATTTAGATAATGGGTTTTTCATGCAGAATTATCCGATTTGTTTCAAATATTCTATATAGGTTCTTTCTGATAAGGCGCTTCCCTGATCAGTTTTGGGGGTTCATTTGTTAAGTTTACAGGAGGGAACTGGGGGCTAATCCCCCCCCCTTAATTTAGATAATGTGTTTTTCATGCAGAAATATCCGATTTGTTTCAAATTTTATACATAGGTTCATTCTGATAAGGCGCTTCCCTGATCAGTTTTGGGGGTTCATTTGTTAAGTTTACATGAGGGAACTGGGGGCTAATCCCCCCCCCTGCTTAATTTACATAAATAGGTTTTTCATGCAGAATTATCCGATTTTAAATTTTCAAATTTTATATATGTGTTCATTCTGATAATCCGATTCCTTGATTAGTTTTGGGGGTTAAATTGCTAAGTATAAAAGGGGGAGGGGAGACGGGGGCTGATCCCCACTTAATTTATATAAATGGGTTTTTCATGCAGAATTATCCGTTTTGTTTCAAATTTTATACATAGGTTCACTCTGATAAGGCGCTTCCCTGATCAGTTTTGGTGGTTCATTTGTTAAGTTTACATGAGGGAACTGGGGGCTAATCCCCCCCCCTTAATTTAGATAATGTGTTTTTCATGCAGAAATATCTGATTTGTTTCAAATTTTGTATATAGGTTCATTCCGATAAGGCGCTTCCCTGATCAGTTTTGGGGGTTCAATGGTTAAATATAAAAGAGGAACAGGGGCTAATCTCCCCCTAAATTAAATAAATGGGTTTTTCATGCAAAATTTCCCAATTTTCTTCATATTTTTTATAGAGCTACATTGTGATAAGGCGCTTCCTTTATTAGTTTTGGGGGTTCATTGGTTAAGTATAAAGAGGGGAACGGTGATTATTCCTCCCCCTTAATTTAGATAAATAAGTTTTTTATGCAGAATTATCCGATTTGCTTCAAATTTTGTATGTAGGTTCATTGTGATAAGGCGCTTCCCTGGATCAGTTTTGGGGGTTCAATGGTTAAATATAAAGGGGGAACAGGGGCTAATCCCCCCCTCTAAAATAAAGAAATGGTTTTTTCATGTAAAATTACCCAATTTGCTTCGTATTTTGTACATAAGTTCATTGTGATAAATCGCTTCCCTGATTAGTTTTGGGAGTTCAATGGTAAAGTATAAACGAGGGGAACGGGGGCCAATCCTACCCTTAATTTAGATAAAACGTTTTTTCATGCAGAATTATCTAACTTGCTTCAAATTTTGTATGTAGGTACATTGGTGAAGTATAAAGGGGAGAACAGAGACTAATTCCCCCCCCCCCCCCTCTCAATTGAGAAAAATGATTTTTTAAAGCAGAATTATCCAATTGTTTCAAATTTTTTTTATAAAAGGTTCATTCTGATAAGGTGCTTCCTTGATTAGTTTTGGGGGTTCAATGGTAAAGTATAAAGGGAGCGAAATGGGACTAATCCCCCCCTAATTTATGTAATGGGTTTTTCATGCAGAATTATCCGATTTGCTTAAAATTTTGTATTAGGTTGTTTCTGATAAGGCGCTTCCCTGATCAGTTTTGGGGGTTCAATGGTTAAATATAAAGGGGGAACCGGGGCTAGTCCCCCTAAATTAAATAAGTGGGTTTTACATGCAAAATTACCCAATTTTCTTCATATTTTGTACATAAGTTCATTGTGATAAGTCGTTTCCCTGATTAGTTTTGGGAGTTCAATGGTAAAGTATAAAGAGGGGAACAGTGATTCTTCCTCCCCCCCTTAATTTACATAAATGGGTTTTTCATGCAGAATTATCCGATTTGCTTAAAATTTTGTATATAGATTTTTTCTGATAAGACGCTTCCCTGATCAGTTTTGGGGGTTCAATGGTTAAATATATAGGCGGGACAAGGGCTAATCCCCTTAAATTAAATAAATGGGTTTTTCATGCAAAATTACCCAATTTCCTTCAAATTTTGTATATAAGACATGGGCTGATAAGTTCCCGGTCTGGCACACAGATGGCGTTGCAATTGCCGAACCGATGTTTTTATTTAGTAAATACGAACCTTTAAAAGGTAGCAGAAAAGATGTCATGATGATTCGCCATGTGGATAAAACGTTAGAGTGGTTTTATTTGAACAACTTTGTTGATAAACAAAAAAAAATGGATAAACAAGAATTTCAAGAATTGTATTTTGATGGGAAAAAACACCGTTCAAACAAAAGCTTGGCTTGATAAGCATTATCCGGACATTGCACCAGGTAAATCAAACATTATTGACTGGTTTGCTGAATTTAAACATGGTCGTACGGACACCAGTGATGCACCACGCAAAAGAGGTGGTTACTCCGGAAAACATAAAAATAGTCCAAAAAATCGTTTTGGGGAACCGTAAAGTGAAGTTGCAGGCGATAGCTCAGACTCTGAAGATATCCAAGAAACGTGTAGGTTTTATTTTGAATTAGCATTTGTCTATGAAAAAGCTGTTGTCAAAGTGGCTGCCGCGCGTGTTGACTTTTGACCAAAAACAACAACGAGTCAATGATTTAGAACACTGTTTGGAGCTTTTTCGTTATAAAATTATGTTATTTATTATTAAACTATTATTATTATTTATTTATTAAATTATTATTATTAAATTATTATTACTTATTATTAAAGTTATGTTATTTATTAAAGTTATAAAAGTCATAATGTTTTGTTAAAAAGTTGTGTTTTCTTTATTAGACCGGGAACTTATCAGCCCATGTGTTAGCTTCATTGTGATAAGGCGCTTCCTTCATTAGTTTTGGTTGTTCATTGGTTAAGTATAAAGAGGGGGACGGTGATTAATCCCCCCCTTACTTTAGATAAATGACTTTTTTATTCAGAATTATCAGATTTGTTTCAATTTTTATATATAGGTTCGATGTGATAAGGCGCTTCCCCGGATCAGTTTTGGGGGTTCATTGGTTAAATATAAAGGGGGAAACGTGGTCCAATCCCCCGTAATTTGGATAAATTGATTTTTCATGCTGAATTAAACAATTTGCTTCAAATTTTGCATATAGGTTCATTGTGATAAGGCGTTTCCCTGATTAGTTTTGGCACGCATTAGATAACTTAATCAACACAATAAAAGAAGATAAAACAAACAAATACCAAACACTCCTAATAGCCATGGATATCAAAGGGGCCTTCGACAACATACGCTGGCCAATATTAATTAATAATATTAAGCAATCTCCCTGTCCAGGGTACCTGGTAAACTGGATAGTGAGCTTCCTCCAACACAGGTACGTTTCACTAGAGGAAAACGGCATTAAAGTCACAAAGCAGACATTTGGCGGATGCCCCCAAGGAAGTTGTCTCGGCCCGCTCCTCTGGCTATTAATCGCAGACACAGCACTTAAAAGAAATTGGGGAAAACATGTTAGATTACAAGCCTTCGCAGACGATTTTATTATAATTCTAAGAGGCAGAACAAAGGATAAACTTAAGAGATTAGCAAACAAAATACTAAAGGAATTTAATGACTGGATAGAGGGGAATAACCTAACGCTGAACAGGGAAAAAACAGAACTATTATATCTTAACAGAGGACACACGGGAAACCTTCCAACAGAAAACACCAATGACATAGAGGGAATAGAACTCAACGGCCAGAGACTAAAAGTAAAAGAACAGATAAGATATTTGGGAGTCACACTGCACAAAAATCTAAACTGGATACCACACTGTCAAACACAAACAAATAAGGTACGAGCAAACTTCACAAACTTAGCACATATGGTAGCAAAGGGTTGGGGACTAAAAGCAAATATACTAAAAATCTGGTACACAACAGTAGTGGAAAAGACGCTAACCTACGCAGCACCGGTTTGGGGACACTGCCTCAGCAAAAGGTGCATACAGATATTGTCAAGCTGCCAGCGACATTTTGCACTGGCCATAGTCAGGGCCTATAGAACGGCCCCAACCTCGGCACTTCTGGTACTCTCAGGCCTGATTCCAATCCATCTTAAAGTCTACTACGAAGCAGCGTACGGCACAGTCTCAAGGTTAAGGAAAAATGCAACAATACACAATGAAACTTTACACCACATCGAATACGACAAAAAAATAAACATATGGGAGAATCATCCAGCAGACACGATAGAACCTAGGATAGGGTACAAGACACAAGACACAACGATATACACGGACGGCTCTAAATTGGAATCAGGTGCTACAGGTTCGGCCTTTGTAGCATATAAAAATAATCAAAAGATAAAAACATGGTCAGTGCCGTTAAGGAACAGCAACAGCGTCTTCCAGGCCGAACTACTGGCAATACAAGAAGCAGCAAAATGGGGCAACACCACGGGTGAGTCATATAGCATCCGCTCGGACTGCAAATCGGCCATCGAATCACTTAGTAAACCATTCAACGTAAACAAAACAGTAGACACAATCCAAAAACTAATAAAAGAAGCTAACAACAAATTTAAAATCAGCTGGGTTAAGGCGCATGTAGGCATCCAAGGAAACGAAGAGGCAGACATGTTAGCCAAAACCGCAGCTCTAAATGTAAACAACAAAAGCAAATACAACCTGACTAAACCAATCTCAAAACTTAAAAGAACACTAAAAGATATAACACTAAAACAATGGCAGTTCGAGTGGGACTATGGGGACACAGGTAGGGAAACACACAGGTACTTCCCAAAAGTAGACAAAAATAGACTAATAAGCGATTACCTGCTAGCACAGCTATACACAGCTCACGGAGCTTTTCCAGCATACCTACACAGGTTTAAGAAAGCGGACACACCGGACTGCGAATGCGGAACGGTGGGTTCACCAAAACATTACCTAATTCAATGTCCACTCACCCAAGCACACCACCTGGCACAAATAACAACAGACAACGAGAAATTATGGTATGAACAATTAGCGAAAAACAAACACGTACAAAACAAGGCAAAGACAGTAATCAGGTGGCTCCAAGAAAACTGCGACAGCATCACGACACTAATACAAAACAACACACAATAATATTTAGCACCCCAGCAGCAGTCGAAGGTGGAAGGTAACACAACGATAAAATGAATATGTATATGTGTTTATGTGTTATATGTTAAAAAAAAAAAAAAGGCCTAGGAGCAATCCAAAGCCACCAAAAAAATTATAAAATTGTTCATGGGTATTGTCCAATGGCAGTGTGCGGTAGTCGCACAACATCAGCTGCTTCCAAGGCCCGAAAAAGGAGCCCCGTAATCACAGAATTACCAGCACGACGTTCGTCACCAACGGATCAGCAAGTTGTGCATTATGACACAGTAAGAAGCTTATAATAGCCCCCGGCACTGTCTGTCCGTCCTAGTGTAAAAGAAAAAAAAAGTGTCTATTTATGTGCTTATGTGTTATATGTTAAAAAAAAAAAAGGCCCAGGAGCAATCCAAAGCCACCAAAAAAAATATAAAATGTCTATGTGTTTTGTCCTAGTAGCAGTGTGCGGTAGTCGCACAATATCAGCTGGCACCACGGCCCGAAACAAGAGCCCCGTAATCACAGTATTACCAGCACGACGCATGTCATCAACGGTCCAGCAAGTTGTGCACCATGACACAGTAAGAAGCTTATAATAGCCCCCGGCACTGTTTGTCCGTCCTTGTGTTAAAAAATATTATAAAAAGAAGGGGAAGAAGACAGATGAGAAAGAAGAAGAAGAAGAAGAACTGGAAGGAAAGAGGTGATAAGTATAAAGGATAAGTATGGAAAGTAGACCGTGTACGTTAATGGGAGCTGGTGCACGTTAAATCTGTTCGTGGCTCTAATGTCCTCCAAGTTCTATATAAGCGCTACCTCTGGGGGTGCCAATCCAGATGCAGGTCTCTCATCTGGAATTGGTTCAAAATTAGGAGACTAGTTTCACAGTTATATGGATCATGTCAGCTATATAGAAATAAAAAGCTGCAAAACCGGGCTCTTGGGCCAAACCAACAACAACAACAACAACCAATTATGGTTTAGTCAGTTAACGGCAATAGTACATATTTTAAATTACAAATTGTTAATTATTTAACAACCTTTCATGGGCCCAATGGACGGGTAGCCAAGTCAATTAGCACAATAAAAGTAAATTAATTTCAATAATGTAGTTAAAGTGTAATTCAGAATAAGTTCAGTTTAAAATGTAACATTCTTCTCTTCCAGGTTCCCCTTGCAGTTCCTCGTGCTGCCGGTTGGGACGAGCCAATGGCCGGCCCCAACTGGTAGCACAAGGGGTTTTTTTTTAGCAGCAGTTTTTTTATTCATTTTATTTTTGACTGTTCGCCTCTTTATTAGGTGCAATTGGACATTGTCCGCAAAAGCTACCGGACCCGCTCTAATGGGACAGCCCACGGAGCCAGTTTTTACCAGGTGGGGTACGGTAGAAAGGCGCAGTCCCGTCAGCCCCCGCAGCGTTTTCGTCTGCCTTGCAACTCGGCCCAAAAATTTTCCCCGATGGTACGACTTAGCTATTGGCTGATTTTATTTTCATTTCAGTGGTTTCATTATCTAGTAAAATTTCTTTATTTAGTTTCCCTCAAAATTCTCTCCCCTTTTTCAAGCTAAGTTCAGTACCAACGTTTCGGCACTAAATTGTCCAGCCCCATTTCAACTGTCATGACGAGTACGTGGTGTGCGGCGTCAGATCTCAGAACATTTAAATTTAGGAGTGAACAACACAGAATAATCCGGACTCAGTTGATTGGCCGAACTGGGTACTTGTCTTTGTGGACCGCCCCAATAGGGCGATCAGGCGAATTTCGCCCCAATGACCAGGCACTCAAACCCGTCAAACTGGGTCGAATCCCGGTAGGTAGGGGCCTGGTCAGTGGTCTCCAAGGGGGTCCAATTGCTAAGTATAAAAGGGGTGGAACGGGGGCTGATCCCCCCTTAATTTAGATAAATGTGTTTTTCATGCAGAATTATCCAATTTGCTTCAAATTTTGAATATAGGTTCATTCTGATAAGGCGCTTCCCTGATTAGTTTTGGGGGTTCATTGGTTAAGTATGAAGGGGGAATGGAGGCTAATCCCTCCTAACTTAGATAAATGGTTTTTTCATGCAGAATTATCGAATTTTCTTCAGATATTGTATGAGGTTCATTGTGATAAGTCTCTTTCCTGATTAGTTTTGAGGGTTCATCGGTTAAGTATAAAGGGGGGGGACTGGAGGCTAATCCCCCCCTCCTTAATTTAGATAAATAGGTTTTTCATGCAGAATTATCCGATTTGCTTCAAATTTGGTATATAAGTTCATTCTGATTAGGCGCTTCCCTGATTAGCTTTGGGGTTCTTTGGTTAAGTATAAAAGGGGGAAAAGGGGTTAATGCTCCCCCTAATTTAAATAAATGGGTTTTTCGTGCAGAATTATCCGATTTTCAAATTTGGTATATATTTTCATTGTGATAAGGCACTTCCCTGATTAATTTTGGGGGTTTATTGGTTAAGATTAAAGGATGGAACGAGGGGCTAATCCACCTTAAGTTAGATAAATGGGTTTTTTATGCAAAATTATCTAGTTTGCTTCAAATTTTGTATATTGATTCATTGTGATAAGGCGTTTCCCGCATTAGTTTTGGGGGTTCATTTGTTAAGTATAAAGGAGGGAACGGGGACGAATTCCCTCCCCTTAATTTAGATAAATGTGTTTTTCATGCAGAATTAACCGATTTGCTTCAAATTTTTTATATAGGTTTATTCTGATAAGATGCTTCCCTGATTCTTTTTTTTTTTTTTTTTTTTTTTTTTGGGGGGGGGGGGGGGTCATTTGGTTAAGTAAAAAGGGGGAACAGGGACTAATTGTCCATTTTAATTTAAATAAATAGTTTTTTCATGCCGAATTATCCAATTTGATGCAAATGTTGTATACCGGTTTATTTTGATAAGGCGCTTCCCTGATTAGAATTGGACGTTTGGTTAAGTATAAAGGACGCAAATAGGGGAGCTAATGACCCCCCCCTTCTAATTTATATAAATGTGCTTTTTCTTTGAAATAAGAGTATAATATGCAAATAGTGTGAATAGCCTGTGAGCTCAATGCCATCAGTTTGACTGAGCTCTTTTATTTTTATTATTTTATTTCCAATTTAATATATATAAATTTTTTTAATTAATATACCTTTTAAAAAGTTAGTATCCAGCCGAATATTTGATAATCTGCTAAATCACTATTTGTTACATATCGTAAAATTATTGTTATGTTTTTCTACTATATTCCTGTGGCACCATTTTTTTTTTCTTTTAATGCTGATTGTGAAATCCCATATAGTAACCTATGTAAATTTTAAAGAAATGATAAATTCCGTTATACAATTATCAAAATATAGCTTTCACCAGCAGGAAACAGATGTCCAATGCTGGTAGAGTACATTTTTAAAAATTTCCTTAATTTTTAAATTTTTTAAAAATTTTATGAATTTTGAATTCTTTATTCAAAGGAAAATTTTCAAATATTTTGTTCTTAAAAATACTTATCGCTGAAAACGAAGTGTCCCCTTAATCATTCTTTGCTCTTGTGCTGTTTTTTTATATTTTTAAATA
Source organism: Maratus michaelseni (assembly GCA_963931845.1). NCBI lineage: Eukaryota > Metazoa > Arthropoda > Arachnida > Araneae > Salticidae > Maratus > Maratus michaelseni. The sequence goes on along the minus strand of OZ007592.1, from coordinate 2,679,905 downwards.
TACATGGTCACTAGCAATTAGTACAATAAAAAAAATTAATATTATTACTGTTATTATTACAGGATAATACTGCAGTGATCAATGTCGCCTTACAGCTAGAACAGATCATCCTTGCCTACTAGAGAATGAGGATGTTAGAAAGGACGTCAAGGTGTTTTCGTATGTTGATGGTGTGACACTTTTTTCGGAGAAATGTTCAACTGAGTCAATTTCGTTGCTCTAGCATCCTACTGGGTGTTTAATTAAGACTGTTATCAGGCCGGAATCTAGGCAGGCTTTTTTACTAACTGCATCAATTCTAAAGGAATTAAAGCCAATAGCATATACATAGCATAAATACAGTGCTGTAATTTGTTTTATTAAAACATTTTGATTTATAGTTTTGTTGAAAATAAATTTTATTTTTCAGTATAAATGTTTGTTTTATTTTTTCTGTCTTTTGTTGTTAGCCAGAAAAAATCGAGTAATTTATAAATTTTTTAAAAAATAGTATTTAGTCAATTTAATGTTTGTGTAAATTAAATGCACTTGATTTATTTTAATAAGTTTAAGTAAAAAAAAAAAAAAAAAAAAAATAGCACATACATATTTGCTAAGACCGATTTTTTATTGAATTCACTATTTTATAGATATTTTTTCTGAATTATTTGCAATTTTTAATATTCTGCTATTAAGTGATCTGCCATTGAGGAATAAAAGATTCACAAACATTTATTTCTTTGTTATTAATCATGATAAAAAAAATTTGTAATCAATATACTTTTTAAAAAGTTAGTACTCAGCCGAATATTTGATAGTCTGCTAAATCTCTATTTGTTACATTTTGTAAAATTATCACGTTTTTCTACTATATTCCTGTGGCATCATTTTTTCCCCTTTAATGCTGATTGTGAAATCCCATGGTAACCTACGGAAATTTTAAAGAGGTGATAAATTCCCTTATACAATTATCAAAATATAGCTTTCACCAGCAGGAAACAGATGTCCAATACTGGTAGTGTACATTTTTTAAAATTTCCTTATTTTTTAAATATTTTTTTAAAGTATCTTTACTTTAATTTATATTTAATATATATATATATATTTACTGGCAACTGGACTTCCCTGTAAGTAAGTGCTTATATATTCCATATTTTTGCTTTTTTCATTTGTAAAGAGTTTATAAATATTATTCACAAGTCCTTAATTTATTTCTTCAAAATAAAATGCAGGTTTTAAGTTATCAAATTGGCTTTTGATAAGTTTATTTAGCTGATTCACCAGATTGGTGTTATAACTTTTACTTCAATATAATCTTTTGTTAAAATATTGTATGCAAGTACATGATTTTGGAAAGAAATTTTTTTAATTACTTTTTTTACAGCAATTGGTAAATTTTGGTATCTTTTGAAATCTAAGCATAGTTTCATTGCCAATTTCTTCAACGTTATCTAATCAGTTATAATACAGAAAGTTCAGAAATCTTAAAATATTTAGATCAATAATTGAAATTATATTTCAGCACTATAATCTCAATTTAAATTAAATAATTGCTAAATAACACTTGTGTAGTCTAACAATTTTTAATCAGAGTTCATTGATTTAAATCAACTGGATTTCAATCCTGATTTAAATCAACTGATTTATTTAAATACACTTTTTTTTTCAAATTTAGGTTAAGATATTTCATTATAAATATTATTTTTGACAACAATACATTGTAAATTTAAGGACTGGGGGAGACAACACTCAAAATCCTTGCTTTTTGAATTTTATTTAAATCAAATATCACACTTAAAGATAAAAATTCTAATTTAAAAATAGAGAATCTCAGCTGAGAAATGTTAAAAGATTAAAGCATAAATTTATTTGTTAAAAAAATATGTACAAATCTTATGTGAATTTTTTAATACAAAAACATGGAGGGTTTCTGCGAGGATTTGTAAAATGTTAGAATAAATAAATATAGGTCAATCAAAAGTATATTTATTGTTATTTATATTGATATCTCATGACTTCATTGTGCACATGTAAATAACAAATGGTTCGATATTCCAATGTAATTTATTTATGGAAAGACTCGGAAAATAAAGATTCCATGGTTAGTAATACTCTGAAATGTTTATATATATTTTTTAATATAATTTTAATTACTTATAAATGTAAACTAATAAACAACTAAAGTGTTAAAATCTTTAAAAAATCAAACACCTGATTTAAAAGTATCTTTTATTTTAAATTTAAAAAAAAATCAAACTTTAATTCACTGCAAACTCTGTAATCGCTTATAAAGAACTCATAAAGCTGGAAAATTGGTGTTTCTTTTCAAACATTTTAATAACAAAGAATAATTTTTTCAGATCCATTGAAATTTATACCCAGATAATCATAATTATCTTAAGTATTTTTTATATATGCTCCAACTTCATTAAATGAATTAATGTATGTATTTCAGAGTAGTGTATAATCTGGAATAGGTATGTTTAAAGGAATACTGTATATAATCCAGATCTAGAATAGAATGCTTAAAATTTCATTTTTTTTTTCTGAATAAAATTCTTACATTATCTTTTATATTTTAAGATTTTTAATCGAGAAATTTGGTCAAAACAAAAAGATTTAGCTTTTAGTAATGAAGAGTTTATATGCTTTTTATTTTATCAAAGGGGTAATTTAAGGTGGTATATATTTTATACAGAATAGGTCAATAAAAAGTATATTGTTAAATTGCAGTTAGTGTAAATAAGTGATATATAACACAAGACAATTTGTTTACTTTATTTCCTGTTTTCAAAAGTAAAAGAGAATTCACATTTTCAAATTATATCATTTTCTGTTGCTCCATTTTTTAACTATATTTTTAACTGTTTATATATGATTAAAATATTTCAAATTAAACAAGTGAATGAGTTTCTCTATATATTTTTAATTTCAAATAAATTTAAATGAGCTTTTCTAATTATTAATTTTAATGATTTAGTAAAGGTTATTTTACTTTAAAACGCATAATTTTAAAATTGTATTTTGAAAAAAAAATAGCTGATTTAAATTTTAACAAAAAATGATTTTCATTTACTGAGCCTTTTTGTTATGTAATTTTCAGTTGAGCTTCAAGTTCAAAGTCTTGTACATTTTCAAATTGTATGGCTTCTGAAAATTGTTTATCATCAACGTATTTATTAGGGTTAGCTGAATTCTGTATATTCTTATAATTTACATGACTTCAAAAGTTTTTAGATTTACTTTATTATTATTATTATTTTGTGTGTGTGTGTGTGTGTAATAGAGCAGAAAAGCACCCAAATTGGGTTATAATAGTTAGGTGCAGCAATGTTCCTAATTGGAAAGTGTCTCTGTGACACAAATTGGGTATAAAAAGTGACAAATTTGAAATATCATATGCGCAGGGTGTATTTGGGGACAAAAAAGAACATTTAATCTCCAAACTGTCACTGTAAAAAACAAAGTTATTCTTCTGGAAACTGTCTTTTTTAATTTAATGTTGAAAAAAATAAGCTTAGAGGGTCATATTCATGCCGAAATTGTAGCAAATTCAATAGATACATCTAATTGGGGCATCATGTTTGTATTTTTCAGTAAATGTTGCCCTATGATAACAAACTGGAATTCACTCAGTCAAGTAGTTTTGAAATTATGAAAATTTAAAGTTTGTAACTCCTAATCTGTAATCATTGCAAATCAGACTGTAATGTGGGTAGTGTTTTAAGCATAACTTAAAAACTACTTAGCGGAATCAGCTGTGATTTTTGATTTGCATATTTGAAGTTTTTAGAAATCTATTTCTATTAAAATTAATTTTTTAATTAATTTAAAAATACATTTTTTTTATAAATTAAACCATAAAATAAACCATAATCTATAATTTTTTAACCGAAATAGATTTCGAAAAGCTTCAAATAAAATATACGAATATAAAATTATTACGTCAAGTATTGAATTATATAAAAAAAACTCCACCAGCTGTTTAACATTAGGAGTTCCAAACTTTAAACTTCATAATTCTTAAACATTTTGACCTAGTGACTTCCCTTTTGGTATCTTTGAGAAAAAGTTACCGAAAGAGGCAAATATAATGTCAAAGTTAGATGTACATATTGAAAAGTTTGGAGTTCTGTGCAACTTAAGAACGAAGACGACCCCATAGGCTTGTTTTTTTTTTTTTTTTTTTTTTTTTTTTTTTTGAGGCGTAAATTAAAAGAAGTTCTAGTTTTTTAAAAAGGGGCGGTCACTATTGTGATTAAAAAATGTTTTGTATGTCCTTTGTTTTGGATATACAGCAATAGAAAGTCTTTCAGTACCAATAAAACTTCAATGTTAGTTGCATACACTTCATACGCATGCAACATGTCATACACTTGTGCTACACCCAATGACATAAGTGTGGGTTTTAAATATCCAGTTCAAATTGAAAATATTTTGTTCCGTTTTTAATATCTTATTTAACAGTTTTTGGCATCACCTAAATATTTAGTGCCTGGGGCAATTATCTCCCACACACACTTCACCACTGGCTACACCTATGTATATTCTGGCACTAATAAGCTGGCATCTCTGTACAGTCCACTTTGCTATACAGACAACAGATGAAAAGGTTTGTTTTGGACACTATTTGGACTTTCTTTTATATCGCTTAAAATATATATATATATATATATTTTTTTTTTTCCCTAGGAAACATATACACATATTCTAAAGAAAATAAAAGTATATTATGTATTTTATGAACATAAAATCCATTTCATTGTGTACTTTTTATTTATTTATACACTTTTCTTTTACGAGAATGACTTCTCCTTGTTTATAAAGATACTTCTCTAGCATTCCTTGTATAAAATACTTATTTAAAAAAAATGTAAATACCCATGAGCTAAACGTATCAGTATTACTTGTAACAAATAAATAAAATTTCAAGCTGATTCTGTATTGTAAAGAAACTTTTGTTATAAAGAGTAGGACCAATAACAGATGAAAATATTGCTTTTGGACACTATTTTGATTTCCTTTTATCTTAGTTAAATATTATTAAGAACTTTTTTGAATACATACATACATTTTAAGTATTTTGTTATCATAAAATCCATTACATGTAATGCATTTTATGATAACAAATACTTAAAAATGTGTGTATGTATTCAAAAAAGTTCTTAATAATATTTAATTAATATCAAAACAGTGTCCAAAAGCAATATTTTAATCTGTTAATGTTCCTACTCTTTAAAACAAAAGTTTCTTTACAATGCAGAAAATTTTCCGATCATAATGAAAAAAAATTCCGTAAAGCAAAGAAAAAGTTTCTATAGTACACAAGAATTTTTAATCTTTTCATGATTAGTTTACTGACTGATTCGGAAAAGTTTCCTTTTTAAAACGGAATACTTTCTGTCTATTCTACCGTTCTACCAAGACATTTCTTAGTGTGAATGGAAAGTTTTCCTTTTTAAAACGGAATACTTTCTGTCTATTCTACTATTCTACTAAGACATTTCTTAGTGTGAATGGAAAGTTTTCCTTTTTAAAACGGAATACTTTCTGTCTATTCTACCGTTCTACCAAAACGTTTCTTTATGTGAATGGAAAGATTTCCGTAAGACCCAGGAATTTATTCTGTGTCTAAAGATTAGTTTCTGAATCAAACAGGAAAAGTTTCCTGACGGAAAGAAAAAACTTTCGTTTTTTTTCGTTTTTTTTCCCGTGTTGGTTTGGAAAAGTTTCCTGTACTATACGGGCAACTGGAAATCCTATTCCTACCGGAAACTTTTCCGAATTTTTTTTTACAGTGTAAAATTCCTGCAGATGTTAAGTTCGGACAGTTAGTTTTCTGTTGGTATAAAGATGCTGATATGGTAATCTGGTTTGGCGGTTTGCGTTAAAAAAAATTAGAATGTGATTCTCCCTAACGAATTTTCTTCTGTACGCTATGGGTCGACGCGGATAAATTTGTGGCATCTCAAAAAAAGGCATTCGATTTTGAGTTTTCATGATGTGAAGATATAGGCGTTCTGAATGCTGGGGGACCGCCTCATTTTTTCAATTATCTTTCTTCAAATAAAATATTTTTTTTTCATGGAAGCCTCATATCTCCGATATGTTTCTTCACAGGATGAGAGCCTTCGGGTTCTGGCTTATAGCGTATATGTACTACCTGTCATTTACGATAATCTTGAGATTTTATTTAATTATCAGGAAAGTATAACTTCGGCTGATAACTACATGATATTGGTCTCGAGGAGGCACTGCATCCTGTCCCTCGGTGGAAAGAAGCACTGATTGTGATTTCATTGACTGATAGATACATGTTACCGGAGCTCGGCTCCGATACTTCTTTGTTTTTAGTCAATGTTTAAACATTGGTCAGACTTCACCGGAGCTCATAAACATTGCGCTCCGGTGTTCAGCGGAAGAGCATTTCTGAAAAATCGAATCTTAAATTATGTTTTCCCTTTACTCCCATCACCAATACTTTGCGTTTATTTCCTACCAAAGCGCTTACATTGCACGTTGCATTACACGTTGCACACGTTGGACCATGTATATCTATCTAGCGATCACAGATGTTGACTCAATTGTTTTTTGTCTCAATGGTTTTCGAACAGCGATGAGAAATGCCAGAATTTACCGCACCGAATTTTTACTCGTGGTATTGTTATGTTTAGTCGCTGTAATTTACTCGTGTTTGTAAAACATTGTAAATTTGCGATGAAGCTCACAGGCACACAGCTCCAGTTTTATGTTTTGCTAGTTCATATATAAAGACATTCTTAGTAGGATTTTCTGAAAATTCCTCATTTCCAATTTCATTGTTTTTTGTTCTATTATTTTTTTTTTTTTGGCTCTATTTTTTGGCTCTTCTTTTTTTTTTTCTTTTGCTTATTTTCTGCTCTACTCATTTATTTAATTTCATTATGTGTAATTGAATATAGATACAGTCAAAATGTATTATTATTTTATTTTTTTACAAAAGACAAAATTGCTATAAATTTTACAAATAATGTATGAAATATAAATATGCGAGTGGGATAACAAGCATAATGCATCCCTCCTTCTAATGAAAGGGTGTTTGGGTTGATGGTTGTTATTACTGCTGTAAATTAGAGCTCCGGTACTCTTTTTTCCTGGAATTTAAGCCCTGCCTGTGAGTATGGATTTTGAAAAAAAAAAGGCGTTAAATATGCGTTAAATGCATTGTTTTTAGAAAAATACTATCTATAATTACACACAATGTTACGCTAACCATGCATTAATTTAAATTGATCAGCAATAAATTAGTTATGCATTGATTTACACTTATTACATTTTAACGAATGCTATCTGCATGTCATTAAAATTATACTAGCTGACCCGTCCGGCGGTGCCTGGGCTCATGATAATTACCTCAAATTTGTATGATTATATATCTTATATCAATTTTATATTTTTAAATGAAATTTTCACTAAAAAGTATTGATTATTAGACAGAAAAGCATTTTTAAAAGACACCTTCTTGTTTGGTTTTGTTTTTTGTTTGTTTGTTTCTTTTCCTCGTAAGAGTCTCTCGTTTCATAGTTTAAAAAAAAAATAACCCCTGTTGTCTGAATTCTATAAATTTTTCATCAGTTATAAACAGGTCTTGACAAATGCAGTCGCCAGGTCGCCACTGGCGACCTAGTTTTTCTACCTAGCCACCAAGTTATTTAACCTGATTTTTATTATTATTATTATTATTATTATTATAATTTTTTTGTACAAAAATTGACCTAAGAATAAATTAACAAATGACATATTATTCCACAATTTTACCATAATTTTACCACAATTTACCATAATATTATTCCATAATATTATTCCACAAATGACATTTTTTCTCATTTTCGCCATTTTTAATTGGGTAAAAATAAGTATAGCAAATGCAAAATTTAAATTAATAAAAAATAATTATTTGACTGAGGCAGAAATTGTTTTCCTGCTTCACTGTTTCATCCATGCCCCCCTCATCAAATATAGATTTTGCAGCCCTCACTTATCCAGACATTTGAAACCTTCGGCAATCAGCATTTCCTGAACATACCGGTTAATGCAGCCTTTACATTTTTTTTCATAGATAAATAATTTTGATAAATTTCATTAGAAAACTTTTTTTATACCATCTTTTTAAATGATGTAACTATTCTACAAACTATGTAACTAATAATCCTACAATAGGCTTATTAATTTTCTCAATTAATTGATAAAAAACTTTTGTGCTTTTGAAAATTAGTGACTTCGGAGGGGAGCAGGTTATATTTTTTTACTGGTAACTAGAATTTTTTACTGGCTACCAGATTTTATCAAATTTGTAAAGCCATGGTTATAAATATAATGGTTTTACAGACCGTAGAAAAATATTGATTAGCTGTAAAAGAAATGCTTTCTTATCACGTCTTTTTTTTTTTTTTTTTTTTTTTTTTTTGCGATGTGTCCTTTAAAATTAGCAACACAAAAAAAAAAAAAGTTATTGTCCGAACTCTCTGAAATTTTATTCGATTGTAAATATAACTGCATCCAACCCGTCTTTAAAATTCCGTGAAAAAAGTCTTTGACTAAAGTCGAAGAGAACAGAGTCACAGAAACACAGAGTCACGTCAAAAAAGACTAAGTCACAGACATAGTCACATTTAATACTGAAAACATGAGCCGACGCCGAGCAAACCCACGCCAAAATACCCAACTTTCTTTTTGCATTGTCATCGAAAAATTCTCAGATTTTTTTAAAAATACTTTTATGCATCAGAGCGTTTCCAAATTTTTGTAGGAGCTGTAATTTTGATCTTCCAAGATGCGTTTAATGGATTGTGTCTAAATACAGACGTTTAGTTACTTTTAGCATAGAAAAAAGATCGTCTTCGAAAGGCCCGATATGACGTGAGGCTCTAAATAAATCGTAATTTAGAATGCTTTCAGCTGTTTCACACCTTTAAATTTCCCATTTATAATAAATTCTTTATGCCAAGCATTTCCATCTTAAAAGTAATCTCTATACTAAATTTCAAGTTTCTAACACTAACAGTTTCAACTAAATCATAATTTAGAACGCTTTTAGAAAGTTTTCAGCTCATTTCGTTTTTTTTAATTTTTAAATGTTTTTAAAAATGTTATAAGGAAGCATTTACTACATAAAAGTAATCATCATGCCAAATTCCAAGTTTTCATACCAATTGTGTCACATAAATCGCAATTTTAGAATGCTTCTTACTCTTGCATTCTTTTAAATTTCGAATTGAAAAAATAAATTCTGGGGAGCATTTACGTCTTTTAAGTAACATCCATATAAAATTTCAAGACTCTAGCTCTAAAAGTTCTAAGTGACTTGTTACATTTGGCAAAAAGCAAGGTAAATAAGTCTATTGAAAATTTTGTGAAAATTGCTTCATTATTATTAAAGTTAGGGATAAGAATTCGTGATTCTCTTGTAATGAAACCTTGTGTATTTTTGATTGAACAAATGGATTCCAACTCTGTTATTTCCTATGTAAAAATTATTTGCTGTACTGTGCTCCTCCATCTTTAACTTTTCCCCTCATACTTTTTAAACACTTTATAAATCTAACCTAGTTTTGTGTTATTTCATTGGTGCATTTTATAGTTTGTAACTCTAATATTGTAAACGCTGTTTAAATGAATCATAACCAACGTAACTGCGGAGTAAAGAATTGTGATTTAATTCAGTTAAAAGACTGATTCCATTAACCGATGATTCATATAACCGGCGACCATCTTTATTATAAACTCAACCCCCCCCCCCCCTAGAACCAAATTCTGGCTGCGCCACTGCAAGAGGCTTACTATAAAATAGTGTGTTAGCTTTCATCGTTCATGGACAGGGACACACAAAAGAATTCGGTTAAAGTACTGCTTATTAATAATAATCGCTGGGAATGCTTTTTCAGTTGCTGAACGCGTTTTTAAATTAAAGTCATTTTTTGTCATTACTGGGTGTGTATACATTGTACTCGAGTCCATTTCCGTTTATTGTCGGAAATTGCAGAAGGGAAATTTTAAACTGTGCTACGCGTTTCCTGAAATTGAGTATATATACAAATCTATAGATCCTATAGAGGGCTGCACAAAAGAGCTCGGATAGTTTTCCGAATAGTATTGGTCATTCCTGAAATTGGATTTTGAAATAGGTTATGTGTTTTCAAAATCGTTGAGTTAGATATCATCTTACACCTTACGGTAAAGATTTGTTAAAGTATTCCTGTTAGTGTTGGAAAGGGTTATATTATCTGTGCTTGACGCATGATTTTTCTTTCTTGTTTTTTTTTATTATTATTACGCATGCCATGTTTACAGATGCGAATTTTTTTTTCAACACCAGACAGTGCCGCAAAATTCACCCTGGAGATCTTGCTTTGCGAAGGATGACCTCCATGGTTTAATATTTTTATGACTCATCATGAACGAATCTCTTGTGTTTATTTTCTTTAATGGATTGAGATATTTGGCTTTCAAACTCATTTCAACTGAAGTTATATCAGAATTTATGCACATTTGAATGTAACTACTTGTCAACAAGAAATGTTGATCCATTAGGAATTCCGTGCATTATGTTCTATTGTATTTACCGATTGCAGACAAAAATATGTAAGTTCGCTGAAAAAGTAGGACATTTTGTTGTGTTGGCAATAACTGAGTAGCGTCGTATTCCTGGAGTCGAAAGTGGATATTTTTTGCACAAAAAGTTTAGCAAGGTTTTTAATGAAAAGGTGTCACAAACTTATCCACAAAAATCATAACACACAGATATAAGATGTGACATCCTTTTTGAAAATGTTGAAGAAAAATAGTTTGCATTTGCAGGCCCACGAAGAATTTTAATATCTCCACAGGAAGACGAGAGCAACTTTTTTGGTGCTGGTGGTGAGAGGCGAAGATGTATCGAGATATGCGTTAGAAAAAACGCCCAAACGATTTACATTTTTTGAGCCAAGAGAATTGTGGGATGCTGCAACCGTTACGGATACTTCATATCAACTTCATAATTGACGTCAGGGGCAGGGAAATCTTTTTTGGCTAAAAAGAGAGTGAATTAGGATTTGACGGTTTACTGTTTTGGGAAAATGCTAGGAAAGGCATTTTGAAAATATGTTGCAAAGACGCCAGAAAGACGGATGAGCATAGGGTCGCTTTTAGAAAGTGAAAATTGACCATGAGAAAGAAAACATTTTATGCATTGTATTATTTCATTTACATTGATATGTGGGAGACAGATTAAATAATAATAATAACAGATAATTTGAAAACAATATGATGTATCATTTTCACTAAAAGTTATCGGTGAAAGAAAAGGGCCAAAATGGGTGCGCGTTTTAACAGCCGGAATGTATATAAAATGCGATAATGCAGAAAAGGGAAAATATATTTAATAAAATACTTAAAATATAGATTTTTTTTAATTTTTGAAAAGAATATATATGGAATCTTTACCATATAACCCATCTCTGAAACTAAAAAAGTTTTTGAACGATCTTTCTTAAAATGTCACTTTTATGCAATTTTATTCGAAAAAATAATTTTGCATATAAATAAAAATGGCCTCCTGGCCTATGGAAAAAGATGTGGCTAGCCCGTATCCGGTGGCTAGCCAGTGTGTGACTTTCAGTCACATAATTTGCGTTTTTATTATTATACTAGCTGTTTAACCCTTTCTACGCACGGGAGTTCATGAATTTAATTCTAAAATGTGAATAAAATGAATTTAAATCCCCTGTTAAAATGTTGAGTTTTTCATTAACTATACGATTCAGAAAAAAAAAAAAAATTACTACTGCGCACTTTTTTTTAATGAAACTTAATTTATGTTGCTATGGCAACAGACGATAAAACGATATCTTTGGAATAAGGGAATAAATAGAATTAAAATGTTGTTAATGTTTGTGATAAAAATATGTGTCTTTATTTTAAAAAAATGAAATAATGAAGCGCAATTAAATAATCTCTAATTATTTGCATGCGAGGTAAAATAATTATTCCGCTACAGCTTCTTAGTATTGCAGCGTGGTGTCAATAATATGTATATCTCACATTGCGGTAAACATTGAGAACTGGCTAGAACTCGCGAGATTACGGGTTGACATAAAAAAGGCAAAAATTCGTCAAAAACATAAAAAACACTCCATTTAAATTTTTTGCGCCAATTGTTCATTGGCTCCCTACCAGCAACCCGTATGCCAAATTTCGTAGCCCTTCGCCCTGTGGTTTTCCGAGTTTTTGAGGTTGCATAGATAGATACGCGCATGGATTTTAATAGGGTAGATATTATTCTAGCTGACCCACCCGGCATTGCCCGTGCCCGTGTAATAAACTTAAATCTCTTAAAAATCAAAACTCTGTCCCGGATCTCCGATGGCTTTCGCACCGTTTACCGGGCATGTTCATACGCTTCGGAAAATCTTTTATTTCCACCTTCTACCACCAGGGGAGCATTCTGTTCTAAACAAACCTCTTTCCACTAGCGTCTACACCGCGCCCCATCACAACGGCTCTTATCACAAATGCTCCCTAGCACAGCGCTCGATTTCAAAAAACGGATCACTCTGCGCACATGCGTGCTTGTCTGATACTTTACTTTAAAATTCTATTCTAAGCCATTTCAAAATGAGTGCGTATAGCTCTGTGGTATGTCATTTCTCTTCAGTTCTGTGATCTTGAGTTCGAATCCCAGCGGCGGAAAGTTTTATTTTTCAGTATTTATTTGAGTTATAAAAAATAATTTGAATAAGAAAAATGTAAAGTTTCCATTTTTCAACATATAAGCAATGGAAAGTTTGAAACAAAATGGAAATAAATATGAAATTTGGTTATAAATGAATTTCGTACATTCTAGAGAATGCTGTACAGTGAGTTTCATGCGTCCAGTGATGTTTTTTTTTTCGGTTAATGTACGCGAAGCGTACATACACAAGTTATTGACCGCGGCTTGAATGAATTTCGTGCATTCTAGAGATTTCTGCAAAGCGAGTTTCGTGTGTCTAGTGATGTTTTTTTTAATGTTAAAAATTGTTTTTTGGATGTTAAAAATTTGCTTTAAAACGCTATAAAATCGTTAAAAATCCTTAAAAATTGAAAAATCCGGAGGAATCTTAGAATAAAATAAGTTTATTTTTTCTTTTGGATTTATTTGTACTATCGTCGGGATTCTTTATTTAAACTCGTTTTTTTAATTTTAAACTTTAGACCACGTGTAGTGTAGTGTGCGCAAAATATGGAATAGGGGAAAACAGCTGAGCAAGCTACCGTATTTTCCTTTCAAAAAGGGAAGTTCTCGGAGCAAAGGGAATTCCTCAGGAGCATTTGTGATAAGAGCCGTTGTGATGGGGCGCGGTGTAGACGCTTGTCCTCTTTCCGAACGAACATCTGACACAGGTTCCCGTTGCTTACGGCACCATAATAGTAGACGTGCAACAAAAGCGGTTTAGAGAAGATGGGAACATTATTCGCCGAGTTATTAAAATAAGGCACAGTTAGAGAAAATAACCTTGAGGGGGTGCCGGGGGGAGGGGTTATTCAAGTGTCCTTCAGAAAATGACTAATTAAGAGGACCACTATGCATCTTTTAAAAAAATTTCGTTTGGTTAAGCTATGAACTTAATTACAAATTTGGTTAAACTATTGTTAGTAAGTGGTAACTACTACTCATAAATTTAGTTTAACGTTATAGAAAATGACTATTAAGTTAATTATAGTGTTTGTAATCAGTTGCGTTGAAATCGGAAAGACAGTTGCTGAGTTATGGAAACGGGGCATAGTTAGAAAAAAACCCTTGAAGGAGGTGCCGGGGAAGAGCGGCTGTTCAAGTTCACTTCAGTAAATAAGTAATTAGGAGGGCCACTATGCATATTTAAAAATTCGTTCGTTTGGTTAAGCTAGGAACTTAATTAGAAATTTGTCTTGGACTGTAATTCGGAAATAGTGGTACCCGCTGCTCATAAATTTATTTTAATGATATGGATGTTGATTATTAAGTTAAATATGATGTTTGGAATCAGTTGCGCTGAAATCGGAAAATTAGTTACTGAGATATGGAAACAAGGTACAGTTAGACAAAAAGCCTTGAGGGAGGGGCCGGGAGCGGCTGTTCAAGTGCCTTTCAACAAATGATAAATTAGTAGAATGCATCTTTAAAGATTGATTCATTTGGTTGCGCTAGGAACTTAATTTGAAATTTGGCTTAGACTATTATTCGGAAATACTGGTAACTGTTTTCTAGAAGTACACCCTGATGCTATGAATGCTGATTTTTATGATAATTTAGGAAAATGAACTGGTTTGGAGAAGTTCGGAACATAATTATCTGCGTTCTGTAAGTAAAGCACAGTTAGAGAAAAAAAAACCTTGAGGGAGGGGCCGCGAGGAGGCGCGCGGTTAAGTGCTCAACAACAAATCACTAACTTTGTCTCTTGGTATGCATCAACTGAATACGGTCTCTGTACTTTTATTACGAACATAAATTTAATTTTTAAAAAACTGTTAATCTAAAATAGCGGTATTATCTACATAAAACAGCGATTAAACGTTACGGGTAAAGCTAAAAATGATAAATTTGTTAAATGTAATTAGTTCTGTTGAAATCAGAGCAGTAGATTTGGATTTATTAATAAGGACGGTCAATTAATGAAAAATCCGCAGCCAGGTAGCGCGCGGTCAAGTAAAATATATGGGACCTTTATTAAAAGTCGTTTGCACTCACCTCTCCCCATCCTTGCAAATTTAACAAATAATTTGTTGAATAAAGTTTTCTGTAATAATAATCTCTATCGTATTAATATATGTCATGTAAAAAACTTCTTAAACCCAGCTAATTATCATTCATTAAGTCGATAAAATCTTTTAAAATTAAGTTTTTAGCATTTGGCAACGGTTAATAATTAAGTTGACTGTCTACATGTCATATAATCTCTGAACTATCGATTTTAAAAACTGGACTCGCAAATTGCAATGATCCCGACCTTGATTTATTCAATGACTTCTGCGGATATTTTATACAACCAACCAACCGAAGATTAAAAAGCGTATTTTTGTTGAGATCTATTTGTGGATGGATTTTAATTAATATTTAATCTATCAAAAATCTATTTAAAATTTTCAATTTTTTTGCCCCAATCGTTCATGACCGCCCTACCTGCTACCCGTGTGCAAAATTTCGTAACCCTGCGCCCTGCGGTTTTCGAGTTTTTGGGGTTACATAGATAGATACGCTAACGGTTTTTAATAGTATAGATAGATTACGTATGATAGAATGAAGAAAACTTTTATGAATATCTCTGTAAGTTTGGATTCGATTTTCATAAAATTTGAAAGGACAAAATTCTGAAACGATTGCATATATTAAATTTCAAACCATTCGGTTGGGTAGTTTTTGCCTTTTTCTATGCCTCTAAGGTGCTACGTATTTATAAAATTACGAACGCAGATCAGGTTCCTCAACACTGTAAAATATTTTTCCTGAAAAAAAAAACGGAAATTGTACTGGCAATCGAGACGCCAGTACTATTTCCGTATTTTAACGGGAAAAAAAATTCCGTAAATTTTCCGTGATTCTGAAATATTTGTTTTTAAATTTCCGTTTTTTAACAGATATCTTCCGTATTTTTTAGATATTTTTATATCGTTAAAATAAATTTTATAGGGCCAAAAAAAAAAAAATTATTTCTCAAGGAACATCTTATAACACTTTTTATTTTTTTGTTTTCAGCCAACACTTCCCATGAAGTGGTTCGAACGCGGAAACTTCTTTGTAGTAAACTGGCGGGCTGTACCATTACGCTAGCACCGGACACTTCGTTCCTTCAAATGTTATTTACTTTACATAATTTTAATGATGCAAAAACTTAAGGGTTTTATAGTTAGATGGATTTTTTCAATATTTTATTTACATAATTTTTAATATCTTGCTTTATTATTTGATGCTTTATAACAGATAAATTTTAACTTTTTATGTATTATATGCGTACAACATTGTATTATTACTAATGATTGCTTCTTTTTGCAATAGTACATATACTTTTTAAAATTATTTGTCTGTTGATCTATTTATCAATTCTAAAAACAATAATTATCTTAAGTAGACATATTTATTACATGCTATTAAAGTAAAATTTCTTTATATCTTATTTTAAAAACTTATGTGAATAAACAATTTTATAATAAATTAAATTATTATATTTAATCTTTACTGAGAGCTTTTGTGTACGATTCTGTTAAACTGATTAATTTTAAAAAATCAAAACAAAAAAATAGATTTTTAGAGAAAATTTTGAAATTAATGACCTTAGGATAGGTAAGTTTAAATTTGGACTTGATAATTTAGTTTAAATTAATTTAGTTTAATTTATAAAATTATAAACTAACAAAATAAATTATAAACTTTATAAAATTATAAACTTCATTTTTATAAAAGTAAACAAAAAGTTATTAATTATTTTTTATAAATTTAATGAAAATAATATGAACTTCGTAAAATTATAATTTATAAAATAATAAATTTTAGTTTAATTCACAAATTTATAAGACAAATCAGCTTAGTTTAACACCTACATACCAATAATTTGCAAAAATATTATTTTATGAAACCTTAAAAATATTGAAACAAAAAAAAATATATTTTTAGCGAAAATTTTGAAATTAATGACCTTGGGATAGGTATGTTTAAATTTGGATTTATTAATTTAGTCTAAATTAATTTAGTTTAATTTATAAAATTATAAACTAACTAAATATATTATAAACTTTATAAAAATAGAAACTTCATTTTTATAAAAGTAAAGAAAAAATCATTAATTATTTTTATAAATTTAAAGGAAAAAATATAAATTCTCTAAAATTATAATTTATAAAATAATAAATTTTAGGTTAATTCACAAATTTATAAGATAAATCAGTTTTGTTCAATACCAATAATTTGCAAAGATATTATTTTACGAAACCTTTAATAACCTAATATTGCCTCACGTTAATAAAATTAAAATAAAATTTTAAAATGTCAGTGAAAAAATTCTTAATTTGAAGCACTATAAAGAAAAAAAGTAGATTAAAAAAAAAAATCTGTAATTTATATAAATAAAGTAAATTTCTAAAGATTTCACTAAAAAATAAAAAATATCATTATTATTTTCACAAAAAATTACCATCCAGACACGGGCCCGGTTAGAATGAGCTCCAGGATTAGCCCGAGTCTAATGACAGAAAATAGGCCCACGGGTTACGGGTAGGCATTGGCGGCGTCAGGCGTCGGCGATGTCGGCAACCGCCGACGACCTCGTGCCTGTGGGGGCCTCGCAAAAAAGTTTTTCAAGTTGTTAAAAATTTAGTTATATAGTTATCCGTGTTTATTTCCGTACGATTGTAGCAGTACGTATCTACAGTCGTCTGGCAACAGCATAAAATTTAGGCGATTCCGCGCGCGATACTCCGGAAATCCCGAATCGTTAATTTTTTCTACATCATTCAATCATCTGTCACAAAACTCTGAGACTCGCATGCGTAAAACTTCTGGCTATGTTTCTTTTCATTTTTCATTACTAACATAAGTTAAAAATTGTTTATTTGTTTATTTTAAAGAAGTTATATTTTTATACATTTATCATAGTGTTGTGATTTATTTCATACTAGCTGTATCCGGTCGCATATAAACTACCTTTACTTGATTAGAGACCACAGAGAAGTTTCCGACCTCCTGATTGGTTGGTTTCTCTAAGTTCTAATGACGTAAATTAATATACCATTATTTAATTATTATTTTATTTTGTATATAAATAAATCAGAATTTAACATACAAAATTAATTTTAATCTAACTGAGTTTTTATCCATTGTCAAAAACTTCGGCCTTTTTTTTTTTTTTTTTTTTTTTTTTTTTTTGTCAACATTTGTCTGTTGTGACCCTTTTTGATGATTTTTAATCTGTTTTTAGAAATCAATTTAAAAAATGTCTTGCATAAGAAATTTATACCTTCATACATAAAAAAGTTTTTAAAATTCTAGTTTTTTATAGATTTATTTATATTAAAAAAATATACTTTTGTCCCAATTTCCTTTTTGACAATTTTAACAAAATATTTCACATTTTTAGAGGGAAAAGCAGGTTTTCTTTCCTTTTCTCTTTTTTTAAAAAAAAATCTTATTTGAAAACTATAAAAAATTATGTTGGAACACGTATGCACCAAATTAGGATTGCATTTTTTTCATTCTTCTTTTTTTTTCTTCTAGTTTTTACCTTATGGTTGTTCAAATACTTTTTTAACAATTAAGAATTGGTGGGAGTGGGAGATGCATATTTTTAAATTTAATCTAAAGAAGAGCGGAGGAAGAGATTTAAGTTATGCTTTTATAAGACGTAAGTATCACCAAAATCGTTATAATTTGTAAAATATTAGTTTTGTAATAAAAAGCTGTAAAACAGTTAAGGTTGGTAATTTTCTCTGTTCAAATTTGGACAACGAATTCTTAAAATTGATGTTTAACAAACAATTTTTTTTTAACCTTACTCTTTCACTGTTTAAATTAGTAAGTAGCGGAAAAAGTAACAATTAATCTAAACCATAAATATATATATATATATATATATATATATATATATATATATATATATATATATATATATATATATATAAAATAATAAAATAAAGAAGAAAAAGAAAAAGAAAGAAAGCAAAGAAAAAAAGGTAAATATTAAATTGCTATGAGTTTAAAAAGGTCAATCGTTATTAAATTCATTTATTAATAAATCAATTACTTAATGTGATTTTTTTATAATTAACTCATTAAAAATGACTCAACTTAAAAAATTAAAATTTTGATCTATGAACAATTAAAACAAAATATATGCATATACAAGTTTCATATTCCAAAAGAACTACACGAAAAAAAAAAATATTTTTTAAATTTTACATACAATTTTTTTTATCTGTTTTCTCCTTACAGAACCATAAAGAAATTTCAAATTAAACATTTTTTTAATTAAAAAAACATATAAATTTATGTTCATCATTATATGACTAGATGGCGCCAAAGTTTAATTAACAATCATCACCATAAATTACGACCATAATAAGAAATTTTACAATATATCTATCTATATAAATGTTACAAATTTTGCTTTAAGTTACCTTTAAATTAATACTATACTTATGCGCAAGCTAATCTTTGTCCACACGACATTTTTTATTATTCAAATTCCCGAATTCTTTCAGCCACTTGTTCCAATCTGCTAAATTTTTAACATTGCTGATAGCTGTATTAAGTTTGAGGAAATTGATGCAATTTTATTAAAAAAATGAATTCGGAATTTTAAGTTCCGAAAAGCTTAGACATTTCAACAAAAAAAGAAAAGAAACTGTTATTGAGCAGGTATTTCTAAATAAGTTTATTGTATTTTCGACAATGGCACAAAAACAAATCACATAAAAGAGATCAACCAATCAGAAGGTAGGAAACTCCTCCGTGGTCTCTAATCGAGTAAAGGTAGTTTATATGCTATCCGGTCACGCGTTGCTGTGGCTCACAGATAATATATTCCACCAGATAGGACAGTGGAGCGAAAACCCGAACCGGCGCGATACAAGCGCCACTACTGAGCACAGTCAAGAACTAACGCACAGGCGCGCGATCTATAAACTGTCAGGTTGTCGCGGTCACATGTACCTGTTCTGTTGGCAGTTGTGTTTATTTAATATCGACACGACTGTTCAGTTTTTATGAACTTCAGAATCAGAAGTTTTTAGATGTAGGGTAAAAACATTCCATAACTTTATCACAAAGTAAAGTTTATTTACAGTTCTAATTTGTACACTCGTTTGTTTTAACTCACAAAACTATACACAGCAATACTTATGGCGTAATAATATATATTAAATTTCTCAAAATAAAAGAAATAGAATCTCAAAGCCATTTTAACTGCGTATTAACAAAAAAAAGGAAAACATGAACACAAGACTGTTGCCATCGGCAACGTAACTTACAAAATATCAAAAACAAAGATAATAATCATGTAGAGTTTTAACCCAACAACGACAGCTATTTTAGTATTTCATTTTCATAAAAGTTCTTTTCAGAGCTATTTTTCTTAAATATAATTAATTTATATTGCCATTGTGCTTGTTTCAGGGCTGTTTTTCTTGCAATTAATTATTGCAAAACGTCAAAAAATAAGGTGTTTTATAATAACACAATCATGTCATGTTTAATAATCAATCATTCTTCTGTTTTCCTACAGGAAATTAAAGAAGGTAAGTGATTTCTGTATTTATAAATTATAAATGCACGAATGTTAAAAATCTAGTTTTATTTTACTTTAATGTAGATTTCTTTTTAAACAATTTTTCCTTTTCCTTAACTTTTTATTCATTTCCATTTTTTATACTTATTTTAATTCGCGTTTCCATTTTCATTTTCTTTCCGAAAATTTAATTACACAGAGTTCGTACGGTCATAAAAGTCCTTAAAAATTTTGAAAAGTAATTTTTTATCCTTAAGGGTCCTTATTTTTAAGAAAAATCTGCAAAAAGTCCCTTCTTTTTCTCCATCTTTTCAAAATTAGGGGCAAAAAACTTCTCTGCTGTATTCTTTATTTTATTGTAAAAATAAATAATAGAGCATAGTTAATTTAGTTAAAATTTCCTAATTCAATAGTTTATCAATTTGTATGTCCTTAAATTTTTATTGTTTTGGTCCTCGAATTTTATTTAAAGAAATGAGTACGAACCCTGTTACAAGGGTGAAAATCTACCACATTTGCAAAGATTTTCTCTGCTTCCCCTCCCCCCCCCCCAATCTTAAGGGGGGTTTTTTCCACTCTGAAATTTTTTCTGCATATTTCTGCCAAAGATTAAAATATTTAAAACTTAAATTTTCTTTTTCTATCTTATTTGTTTATTTGTAACAATATATAAACAACCAGCTTCTTATTTCTTCATTGTAATATTAAAATAATCAAGCATCTAAATTATTCTTGCTCCTGAAATTTCTGCTTTTTGTCTTCCCCATATCCCAATTGTATAAAGTCTAAAATCATTAAACGTTAAAAAAAATGGAACAGATGTACCATTCACCCACAGTCCGCCATCTTATATTTTAAATCAAAACACATTTGCTTTGTTTCTCATTTCCAAAATAATTTTCATCCATATTTACTTATTATAAACATGTTATTTAATTTAATTGACTCATTTATTTATATATAATAATAATAAAAAAAAAACAAGATGGCAGACTACAAGCGAATGCTACATTTAAGCTAAAAAAAATCTCCTTTGTTATTTTGCAGTAACAGAAAATAAATAATAAAATGAACAATCAGATTTCAGCACTTTCCATGAAAAATTTACCCTTTTTTAAAACTCCCCCTCCCCCTAATACACACCCTTTCTTTATAATTTTCACTTTGCATTTGCACCCTCAATGCACAAAATCCTTAAGCCTATTGAATAATAATAAAAAACTATTTATAACTTTATTAACCCCATTCTTTATTGTAACTAATAAAAAATAATTAATTTTCTAAATTCACTGCTTTGCAACTTTCGATAAAATCTGAAAAACCCAAAGTTTATTAGAATTATGTAAAACTAGACATTGTTATTGCTATAGATTTGTATATTTACATACATATTTGTTTCTAGATTGGAGAAATGGATGTCTAATATCCAGATGAAACTGATTACTAGACCTCATCAATATTTATGCTCGAATCAATTTTAAATGGAAGCATTCACAAATACTTTGAAAAGTATTCTTTCAGAATCTATGCCTACTATTCAAGTAACTGATGTTGATGTCCACAGGAAAGCAAGTTGTGCTGTAATTGGTAATAAAATGTAAGTTATTTAATACCCTTTCATTACAAACAATAATTATGAATTAATATTGGTACTTTTCGGTTAGACGGGCGCCAGTGAAATATATATATTAATATACATATTCATATATATATATATTACACTGGTGCCCGACTAACCGAAAAGTACCCTAATATTTTTATATATTTTGTGTTATACATCCATATACTTATCTACTAAATTTCTCGATAAATAGATCATGTATATCAGGGGTGTAAAGACATAGCCTGTAGATTTCCACTATTTCTGTAGCCTTTTTTAATCGCAGAATTCTGCAGTTAAATATGTGCAGAATACTATTCAGAAATAATGATAACTCATGGTTTTCAGTTCAGCCCCTTGAAATATATGTTTGATTATTTTGACTAATGTCTGTGTAGAAGGGATAGAGATATTTTTACATATGGTTTCATTATACACTTTAGCTTTCAGAGTATAACACTTTATGCTTTGATTTAAATTCGCTGCAGTATAATGCATTTTGTTGTATGTATTTCGATAAATATAAAACAATTATTTTACTTAATTATAACTTTAATCTTTAGAACTTAATGGAATAGTAAAGTAGAGTATGTTAAAAATTTCTATATTCTTAAAAAGAATTGTAAAAACTTGCTTTTTATAACAATGTATTCTTTATCTTTTAGATGTTCTTTAAATGATGTTGAAGATTCACCCATGGATAAAAATGCTTCTTTGGTTAGTTGCTCTGCTTTTGTTAGCACCAGTTCAGTTGCATGCACCAAAATCTTCGGTCCAGCTACTTAAACACTGAAATCTGCAGTACAGATACCTACACCAAAATCTGTAGTACAGTTTAAAACACTCAAGAATAGACATCCAGTTTTTCTTTCAAACTAACACCAAAAGATGAAAAAGGAACAGCTATAAATCTTTAATTTACTGGTTTAAAAAACGATTGTATTTCAAAATGCTCCAAACATATTGTAAGAACAAAAAGAGGTAATGAGGAAAATCTGAATTGCTCACAATTAAAAAGTTGCGAACAAGCAGTGACGGTAAACAAAATTTTCAGCATGTCTAAGGCTACGAACGGTGAAATAGATTTTGATGAAATTCTGATATCATTAAAACATAGAAGTGCTTCCAAATATTTAAATTTAACTTCCATATTCAGTGATCATGTCAAATTAAATGTAGATGTTCCTCTTCATGAAATTCCATGCTTGCCATCTTACAGTAAAGACAAAATTTCATTTATTATATGGCTGGATATGTTGCAAGAAAAAGTTTAAAATTAAACTGTGAATTATTGTCAAAATACTTTGTTTAAGGCGACAGTGGACGTTCAAAATCCGCAAAATCGCTCAAATTTTCGAAAAAAATTTCTTGTCCCCCAAAAATAAAGCTCCATGTAAGCTTTCATCTCCAACTTAAATAATTACAATCGGATGATTTTTTCGGATTTTATTTACATTTTTATAATTAATTAAACGGCTGTCGTGATCAGCTGATGTTTGTTTACAAATATTTGCAAATGAATTTTTTCTTCTAATTAACTGTTTATTTTTAATTTTCATTCAATTGCAACCGATTGATGAATTTCTCGGTTTCATCTTGCGACAGATTACCAAAATTCTTGATTCCCCCCCCCCCCCCCCCCTTGTTGAGTGACCAAAAAAAAGTCATTTTTTACTGGGAGTAACTGAAAAAATTAAATTTTTTTCTTCGCAACGACTTGATAAATTTGTCGGTTTCATCTTGCGACAGATAACGAAAATTCTTAAATCTCCCCCCCTAGCCCCCCCCCCCTTGTTGAACGACAGAAAAAATTAAGAATTCCAAAGTTTTGCTAATATGCCGCTAGATAAAACCAAGAAATTCATCAGATGGTTGCGAAGAAAAATATAAAAATTTATTAATCAATTGCAGTAAAAATTTAATTTTATCAAGGGGGGGGGGGAGTGGGGGGGGGGAGAATCCAGAATTTTGGTAATCTGTCGCAAGATGAAACCAATAAATTCAGTAACTGGTTTCGAAGATAAATCTCAAAATTTATTAGTCAATCGCACTAAAAAATGAATTTTTTAGTCGCTCAACAGGGGGGGGGGGCGGGGGGGAGAGAATCGAGAATTTTGGTAATCTGTCTCAAGATGAAACCCAAAAATTCATCAATTGGTTGTGAAGAAAAATCTCAAACTTTATTAGTCAATCGCAGAAAAAATGAATTTTTTCAAGGGGGGGGGGCAGGGGGGGCGAGAATACAGAATTTTAGTAATCTGTAAAAAGATGAAACTGAGAAATTCAATAATTGGTTGCGAAAAAAAATTTAAAAATTTATTAGTCAATCATACTAAAAAATTAATTTTTTCAGTCGCTCAACAGGGGAGGGGGGCGGGGGGGGGAGAATCGAGAATTTTGGTAATCTGTATCAAGATTAAACCGAAAAATTCATCAATTGGTTGCGAAGAAAAATCTCAAACTTTAGTAGTCAATCGCATAAAAAAATAATTTTTTCAAGGGGGGAAGGGGGGGCTAGAATACAGAATTTTAGTAATCTGTAAAAAGATGAAACTGAGAAATTCTATAGTTCGTTGTAAAGAAAAATCTCAAACTTTATTAGTCAATCGCAGAAAAAATGATTTTTTCCAAGGGGGGGCAGGGGGGCGAGAATACAGAATTTTAGTAATCTGTAAAAAGATGAAAGTGGGAAATTCAATAATTGGTTGCGAAGAAAAATCTCAAAATTTATTAGTCAATCGCAGTAAAAAATGAATTTTTTCTGTCACTCAACAGGGGGGTGGGGGGGGGGAGAATCGAGAATTTTGGTAATCTGTCTCAAGATGAAACCGATAAATTCATCAATTGGTTGTGAAGAAAAATCTCAAACTTTATTAGTCAATCGCAGAAAAAAATAATTTTTTCAAGGGGGGGGGGGGCAGGGGGGCAGGGGGGGGGGCGAGAATACAGAATTTTAGTAATCTGTAAAAAGATGAAACTGAGAAATTCTATAATTGGTTGCGAAGAAAAATCTCAAACTTTATTAGTCAATCGCAGAAAAAATGATTTTTTCCAAGGGGGGGGCAAGGGGGCAGGGGGGGCGAGAATACAGAATTTTAGTAATCTGTAAAAAGATCAAAGTGGGAAATTCAATAATTGGTTGCGAAGAAAAATCTCAAAATTTATTAGTCAATCGCAGTAAAAAATGAATTTTTTCTGTCACTCAACAGGGGGGTGGGGGGGGGAGAATCGAGAATTTTGGTAATCTGTCTCAAGATGAAACCGATAAATTCATCAATTGGTTGTGAAGAAAAATCTCAAACTTTATTAGTCAATCGCAGAAAAAAATAATTTTTTCAAGGGGGGGGGGGGGCAGGGGGGCAGGGGGGGGCGAGAATACAGAATTTTAGTAATCTGTAAAAAGATGAAACTGAGAAATTCTATAATTGGTTGCGAAGAAAAATCTCAAACTTTATTAGTCAATCGCAGAAAAAATGATTTTTTCCAAGGGGGGGCAAGGGGGCAGGGGGGGCGAGAATACAGAATTTTAGTAATCTGTAAAAAGATGAAAGTGGGAAATTCAATAATTGGTTGCGAAGAAAAATCTCAAAATTTATTAGTCAATCGCAGTAAAAAATGAATTTTTTCTGTCACTCAACAGGGGGGTGGGGGGGGGGGAGAATCGAGAATTTTGGTAATCTGTCTCAAGATGAAACCGATAAATTCATCAATTGGTTGTGAAGAAAAATCTCAAACTTTATTAGTCAATCGCAGAAAAAATTAATTTTTTCAAGGGGGGGGCAGGGGGGCAGGGGGGGCGAGAATACAGAATTGTAGTAATCTGTAAAAAGATGAAACTGAGAAATTCAATAATTGGTTGCGAAGAAAAATCTCAAAATTTATTAGTCAATCGCAGTAAAAAATGAATTTTTTCTGTCACTCAACAGGGGGTGGGGGGGGGAGAATCGAGAATTTTGGTAATCTGTCTCAAGATGAAACCGATAAATTCATCAATTGGTTGTGAAGAAAAATCTCAAACTGTATTAGTCAATCGCAGAAAAAATTAATTTTTTCAAGGGGGGCAGGGGGGCAGGGGGGGCGAGAATACAGAATTTTAGTAATCTGTAAAAAGATGAAACTGAGAAATTCTATAATTGGTTGCGAAGAAAAATCTCAAACTTTATTAGTCAATCGCAGAAAAAATGATTTTTTTTTCAGACACTCAACAGGGGGGGGGGGGGAGGGGGGGAGATTATAAATAATTATTTTGGTGGAATCATTCATTAAACATGTAAAGGTTTTGCATATATATGATTTTAGTCCCTTTCAGGGTATATTTTCTTATGTTTACCAATACTAAAACTTTAAAATTGTTTTTCTCATTTCAAAAATTTTGTCGGTTTCCATTTTTTCAAAATGCTCCATGCGCATACTATTTCATCTGAATAGTTTGAAATTTTTTGTAGCTATTTATCATTATATTTGTCATAAAACTTGGTATGGTTTTTTGAAATGAGGTATAATTTAAAAAATTTAAAGGTAGTTAATTGAAAAAATATGATGCAAAAATGCGGAAAATTTCAAAAAATTTTGATTTTTTTTTTTTTTTTTTTTTTACCTTTATATTCAAATATATAAAATATGATACCAAGTTTTATTTGTATATATAAACCAAACCTGCATAAAAAATATTGATGATTTTAATTGATATGGAATGCGCATGGGACATTTTGAAAAATTCTGCGTAACGGTTAAAAAATTCAGAAAAATTCCTTATTTTTCTCCAAAAAAAATTTTTTTTTTAAATTCTGGTGTGATAAATACATGCCATAATGCATATAGTGTGTCCTTGAATAGTATTTAAAGTGAAATAAAAAAAAAATAAAAAAATGAGTTTGAACGTCCACTGTCGCCTTAACACTACAAATACAGTAAATCACAATTCTTTGCTAACTCAGTAAAAAAACTGTTCGGGTAATAGTCTAAAAAAGGCTAGTGATGTATTATTTCATATTGTGCAAAAAATGTGTAGTGTTGATACAACTCATATGTTTTCGTCTGCAAATGTTCTACAAAATATGGTTAAATTTCTCTCTGAGATAATAGATTTCAACAGTGTAAATGTTCTTGAAATTCATAAAGATTGTTAGTATAATGATTTCAAAAATTGAAATTCTACAAACACATTAAAAAAATAAATGAAGATTTAAAAACAGTTTTATTCAAAGTGTACAAAAAAGAAGTAGGTTTTTATTTTCTATTATTCAGTGGGTGAGTAGAAAAGGATAACATTCTAAAAATAAAAAAAATAAACTGAGATAGTTTAAGTAACCAATATTAATCAGTATTTTTCTTTGAAATTTATAAGATGAACCCTCATCGACTAGTCCTGCAATCTAATAACAGTGAACATTTCTCTAAAAAAAAAATTTTTTTTTTTACATAAATGTTTATTGTTCTTCCTCAACATTTACATCAACTGAAATGTTATCCTTTTCCCACTCCCCCATTCAATTATGTTACTGTCTTCAAAGTTTATACAATGTTGTCTGTATGGACTTTACAACTTAACATGTATATCTTATGTTAATTCCTTATATTTCTAAATCAGTGATAAAATAAAAAGCTATACCTCTTGCAACACAACTCTGATATTTACAGTTATTTGATAAATGTGGATAGAAGGTAAACAGAATCAAACAGGAGTAATGTACAAATTGTTTCAACTTAGAAGCTTTATAGCAAAATTATATATTTTTTAAGCAACAGCTACCCAAATATAATGTATTTAATTTTATTTATTTTTATCAATTAGATTATTACATTTTTAATAAGGTGCTTGCCTATTCAACAGAATTTTGATTTAAAACTTTGAAAGGTAAAATGAACTTTTTTCTAATTTTTTTATTATCCAATCTCTTGTGCAAGTTTAATTACAGGAGCCCCCCACCCCACACCAATAAATGATTTTCTCTATTTTGACTGACTATAGTATTTTTTTGCAGTGAAAACTATTTAACTATTTAATATTTTTATCTTACCTAATTATTTCTTCACATTTATAAACAAATCCAACTTCAAAATATTACCTGCAAATGGTTAACTTTTTAATATAAATATCAGTATCTAAGGTAGTTGAAATTTTTTTTATATTCAAATACTCCTTGTGATTTTGTTTTTTAAATGATAAATCCAAGTCAACATATTTTGGCCATTAGATGCAGAAAGTAACAGAAAAAAATAGATTGTTATTATTGAAATGCTACAGCTAACACCCATTTGTTATTATTGAAATGCTACAGCTAACACCCATTTTTTTTTAATGTTCATTCCACTTCATATCTGAAGTTTCTCTTTTTTTTAAATCTCTCCAATCTAGAAAATTTTCTTTTACAGCTTCACCAAAATGTTAAAGATCATCTTGTTATGCTATTATTTGCTGTAAAACATCTGCATTTTTTTTAAGAATGAAATTATCTAATACTAAATATTGAAAAATTTTAATCTGTTAAATCTTCACATGTTTTAGTAAGTCTAAAAATATTTATAATCATCAATAACTTTACTATTTTGATAATATCAGATAGAGCTTATTTTAGGCATATTCAGCACAGCGACCTGATTCAATGCAGGAATCTACCTGGAAACCGACAAAAAAATTTTCTATGATCAAAAATCTACTATCAGAGAATTATATATTAATGTAATGGAAAACTAGTCTATAATCCGTGCTTTTCAGTTAGCCAGTGCCAGTGAAATATATATATATGTGTATCCTATGAATTTCAAAATACATTAAACAAGTTCTTGCATCAATATACATGTATATTTATGCATACATTACATATATATATATATATATATTTCACTGGTGGCCAGCTAACCGAAAGTACCCTATAATCAAATATCTAATATCAATTTTATGTTCAAAATTAATGTGTAAAAAGTTTTGGTACTTCTCCATTATCCCGTCGACCACTTTTCAAAAAAAAAAAAAAAAAAAAAAAAAAAAAAAAACTATCGCCAAACTATAGGATTTAACGGCAAAAATGCAGTCCTATTCACTTGACATCAGAAGTATTAAATTATAGGTGCAGATTCCCAACATTTGGAAGGAGTCACTGGCTCCTAAACCCAAAAAATCCAGTGGCCACAATTGTAAAACAAACACATAAAAACAATAGTGTTTATATAGGGTAAAAAACTTAAAAAATAATAATAATGAATTCAAAGTGTAAAGTAATTTATTTAATATAAACACGTGTACAACAAAATTTGAATATTAATTAAATCTTAAATCATATACAGTCAGAAGATTGGTCAAGATCAGTTGGGCAAGATACGGTTTAAAAAAAATATGTATAAGCTAAGCAATCATGCTAGCGGGGAATATCAGAAAAACAATATTTCTTATTTTGATTTTGCCAGACAAAAGCACATATGAAAGAAAATCTGAATTTGTGAGAATATTTTGCACTGTAAAAATCAAAACACACTTCAAACATTTGTTTATATAATTTAAATCACAGTCTATGTAAAATAAAATTATCAGATTCAAACTGTTACGAATAACATTGCTATTAGAATATATTTAATAGTTTGCTATGTTAAACAGATCATTCTGAAATGTTATTAAAATATAACAATAATGTTTGTTATGTGTTTTGGTCTTAATCTTTAAAAAAAATATCAACATTTCACGATAGGGACTGGGAATACGAGAAATTGATTACTTCTAAATCACATGGCGACTTAAACACCGAAAGTTAGTGGCCACAGCAAAAAATTTAGTCGCCACGTGGCGACTGTGAATCTGCACCTATACATTAAATGTGTTTGTTATGTCATGAAGCGGTTTTTAATTCAATATTTACCTGTATTTTTCATTATGTTTTACTAATTTATTAGTTATTTCATTAATTAAAATAACAATTGCGTCCTTAAACAGCTGTGCCATGACATTAAAAGAGAAAATGCATTGAAAAAATGTTGCTTTGCATAATTAAGTGCAATAGATCAATTTCAACTGATGTCACAAACATTTATTCACCAGACGAGAAGAATAATTAAGAAAAAATAATGTAAATAAATAAGTATCGGAAGATTTTTTTTTCTGTTTTCATTAATATATTGTAATTTTTTTGTGTTTAAACTTACTGATAGTTGACACTTTGGTGAGTGGGGCTTTTTCGAATTTATTTATTTTGATATTGCAATGGCAACATTCTTCCATTTGTTTATTTGGCATTATTTTTTTTTTTTTTTTTTTTTTTTTTTTTTATGAAAAGTGGTTGACGGGATAATGGAGAAGTACCGAAGTTTTTCTTATTCAAGTACATTTTTTTTTCAGCTGAAATAATATTCTGATCTTTCCTTTGAAAAGCAAGATTAAACCAAATCCATCGAATAAAAATAGTTATAAGTAGAGTCGTGCATTGTCTCGAGTAATCAAATTTTACTGAAGATATTTTTTTGGAGGGGGATATGGATTATAGCTGGGTGCAAATGATAAATCAACAAATATTGTTACCATCATCATGATTTGTAATGCATTTATTTCATTAAAATATAAACCTTTCATCCATTTAAAATGCAGAACCTTAAAAGTCATGCCTTACACTCATTTCATCAGAAAAAAAAAAGAATTCCATAAACCGAAACATTTTATTTCAACATCAAAATATTATTTCTAATTTACACACATGGAAAATAGAATCTGTTAGTGACAAGGGGGATAAAAAAAAAAGATTTTAGCGAGATTTGTGCTTGGCTAACATAAAAGTTCAGAGTAAACTGGCTCTACACATATCTAAAATATCTGAATGATATTTAGGAACACTGATAAAAATGCATCATTGTGAATATAAAAAGTGCCATTTTCCTATCAGCAGCACCCTGCTTTTTTTTTAATCTGGCGAAAACTTTGTTATTGTAAAATAAATGTTTGTAAATTATTTAAAGAAAAAAAATTCCTGACAGCTCGGCCTACAAGCACAGGTAGATTTCGAAAACGCAGACCATGGGGTGCCTATTTGTTGGAAATTGCGGAAAAAATTACCTTTTTGCCATGATGCGATAGTTGGAACCACCCACTTCGAAACCTAACTTGTTTGCAGGTGGAGCCAGCAGGGATTTTTTTTGTTTTTATTTTTTTTCTTGCTATAAGGGTTGGTCCTATAAAAAATTTGTCAATACAAAAGTTTTAGATAATATTAAAAGGATTTATGATAAATTTAAACGGATTTCATATCTTGCGACTTGATGAAGTTATGAATTTTTTTCTTCTAACCCCCCCCCCCTTTGGGGCTATTTTTAATAATATCAAAAATCTGTCATACATAAATTTTCTCCTTTTCCTAGAAGTAATAATAACTTTAAATAGATTCGATACGTATCATAATTAAAAAATTATGGGGGGGTTTCAGTTTTCACAAAAAGCCCCCCCCCCATGGTTCGATTTTGCCCATTAACAAACTTGACCGAGATTTTATGCCCCTTGATTTTACATATCAGTTTGGAAGAGATTTGTGCAGAATTATTAGAGTTATTGTGTCCATAAAAAGTGACATAGATAGATATATATATATAAAGTTTTGAACTGGGAGTTGTTTTGGGTTCTAGGAGTCATAATCGGTGTAGATCTGCAAATTTTTTTCAAAAATTCCAATTTAGGGGAGAATGTAATAGGTAGTGAGTGTTTTTATTTATTTTTCTTGCTATAAAGGTTGGTCTTATAAAAAATTTGTCAATACAAAAGTTTTAGATAATATTAAGAGGATTTATGATAAATTTAAACGGATTTCATATCTTGTGAATTGATGAAGTTATGAATTTTTTTCTTCTAACTGCCCCCCCCCCCTTTCCCGCTCCCTTTGGGACCATTTTTAATGATATCAAAAATCTGTCATACATAAATTTTCTCCTTTTCCTACAAGTAATAACTTTAAATAGATTCGATACGTAGCATAGTTAAGAAATTATGGGGGATTTTCTATTTTCACAAAAAGCCCCTCCATCGTTAGATTTTGCCCATTAACAAACTTGACCGAGATTTTATGCCCCTTGATTTTATGTATCAGTTTGGAAGAGATTTATGAAGAATTATTAGAGTTATTGTGTCCATAAAAAAGTGACATTGATATATATATAAAGTTTTGAACTGGGAGTGGTTTTGGGTTCTAGGAGTCATAATCGGCGTAGGTCTGCAAAAATTTTTCAAAAATTCCAACTTATGGGAGAATGTAATAAATAGTTAGTATTTCTTAAGAAATCTACCTAAAAACAGTAAATTGAGTTACAACACATTATTTAAAAGTATAAAATTAATGTTATCAAATATTTATGATATTAAAATTTTGTATATAAAATATGTTCCAACTGAATTTTTTAGTAAGTAGTTAGAAAATATGCTTTCCATGTAATGTTACTTTTTAATGCATGGAATTTTGTATTTATGTTGAAAACATTCATAAATTTATCCTACTATACAGTTGTATTTTTTACAAAATGTGCAATAAATTTTTATTTTTAAAATTTGTCTCTTTAATGTTTTATCATGCTTCAGTAAAGCTTTTTATATGAAAAAAAAAAAAAAAAAATAATAAATAGCAGTGTGTTTTACTGCAGACATTAAAATTGTGAAAATCGTATTAAGTGACATTGTTTAAAATGTGGCACTAAATGGTATTTTTAAATATGTTATATTTATTACTTAAAAATATATATATATTTAGAATCGTATTAAATAACGTTGTTTAAAACGCTTCACTAAATGGAATATTTAAATAAAAAATATTTAAAATCGTATTAAAATAACATTTAAAATTTAGCACTAAATAGTATTTTTAAATATGCTATATTTATTTATTTTTTAAATAACCACATATACATCGTTAAGAAATATAAAAGTGGTTTTAAATAATTTTCATAAGTATTACGATAACATAAACAAACAAATTTTACAAGTATCGAATCGTTTAAATATTTGAAAGTTTCTCAGTTTAAATTATTATAAAAAAGTGTGTAAATCTGTAAGAAACTCGTGTAAATATATAATTCAGAACTTATTTGCTTAGTTTCTAGTATTTGTATGATAAAATAAAATGCGTTTGATGTTTTAAATAATAACAAACATCGCTGAAACTGCGGGGGGAAAAAAGATAGATACTAAACAAATAAGATAAGTAATACCTACCTGTGGCGACAGCCCGAACCGTTTGCGACTGTTGTCACTAGGGGCTCTGAAGTTGCGATTCGGTTACCATTGAGCTTATGGAAGTGTCCTATCTGGTAGAATATATTATCTGTGCTGTGGCTCAGCCTGGTTAAATGGAAAAGAAAGAAAAGAAAAAGTTCATGTTTCTAACGTTTAACTTCACAATACTTGCGGGTATACAGTATTTTTTTTTGTTGTTGTTGTTCTATTTGTCTATGCAGATATAGAGATTGTCTGGTTTGCCGACACTCTAGAATACGCAACATATAAATAATTCTCCATGTGAGAAGCAATCCGTGTCTAGATCTAAAACGAACGATTTTAAAGATTGGTCCTAAGCTTTGTTGATGGTGACTGCAAATGCCAATCGAATTGAGAATTCCAATCCTTTGAATTGAAATGGCATATCCGTTGAAATCATAGGAATGCGAGGAATGAGGACATCTTCACCTTTGAAAGGTCCTGTCAAGATTGCTGCTTCTACGACGTTGCTCACTGTTTATTTTTTTTACAGCAAGTCGCTTGCCGTTGCAAAGCTTTGGCTGGTTGATATTTCGCAACATGATAGTTGGCACGCCGATATTCAGTTGCAGTACCTGCGGTGGCATCCCTGGCAGATCGAGTGAATTAAAAAATTCTGTTGGATAATTAACCGCTTCATGTGCTTCCACAACACTGTCGACGGATGTGACTGCCTCGCTTTGAATGTTATTTGATGTTACTGAATAATATTTTTAATTTCGTAGACGTCTCTGTTCTTGGCCGCAAGAATAGCTCGTTCACTCAACTGATCGTGATTCTTATAATTGGAAAACACTTTTTCAATTCTTATTTTGACGTCACTAAATTGCAGAAATTATGAGGCAATGAAATTCGCCCTGAGGTCAGATCAACCGGCACCTTTCCGTTTCCAATTTCCAGCAATTGATGTGGAATATTTCAGCTGATCCACTATTTTGCAGTTGGACATGTATATTTGTAGTTAATTTTAAAGTATTTACGTGTCGCCACAAATTAGTGTATTTCAGGCAAGATTTTATTTCGTCCGATGGTGTCGATGAGGAATTACAGATAATGTTTGCCTGAAATCTCCTGCAAGCAATATTAATGTGTTCCCAAATGGTCTGATGTTTCCACGAAAAATCTTGCAATGATCGATCAAGAGCCTAGGGCGATTTTTTTTGCGCCATTGTGCATTCTGCACAAACAATAAGTTTGCATTTCTGCAATACTTTTCCCATGCTCGATGCTTTGGAAATATTGCACGTGGTAGTTACAATTAATTACATGTTCAATGGCAATTTCAAAGCAGAATGAGCAGTTCTTCTACCTGGTAACAATGTCGTAGCTATTTCGGACAACGCTCAGGTTATGTCATTTTGGGATCGAATTGTTCCCAGAACCAATCTTATTAGGAACGTTTTACCACTTCCTCCTGACGCATCTAAGAGGAAGATTTCTCAAATCCAGTTATTGCATTATTTGATCGTAAATGATTTTTTGTAAAAGCGTTAGCTTAGGAATATTTGATTGCACATACGACAAAAGATCACCCGTGTTGTAATTTTGTTCACAACGAAATTCTACATCGAACGAAGCAGCAGCAGATCGATTCGGTGATGGCATTCCCAATTGATTGAGAACTTTGTGCGCGATATCTAAGCACAAATCATCAATCATTATCAACGCTTCATTGTAGATTTCTGCTGTGAAATCCATGTTCATATTTGAATTTCAACGGAAAATGTCTTCAGCCTTGTGCGATTTATATTTCTCCCATAACTTTGTTAGAGATGAAGGAGAGAATGCGGTCAATATGATTGCAAAAAGCACAAACTAAATAACAATATATATATATATATATATATATATATAATTTTTTTTTCCCCTTTCTCTCTATTTCTTTTTTCAATATTCTTTTGGTATGAGTAAAATTTGGCCAATTACCATTGAAGCACAAGCTATGGTAATATTATGTTTGCACATGTTAATTATTAGCTATGTGGTATTCTGTATACACAGTATCATTGATTATCTCTTTGGAGATTTAAGTAGAATAGAACTTGATATGTTTTTTGAAATTCATAGATATTATAATTATTTAACATTCTATAAAATTATGCTGCATTGCGCAAATTGGTATGGAATGGTTTTTACATATTCTTTTCAATATTCTTTTCAACAATTAGCAAGTTAAAATATTGATTTTTATATGATACCATAATTTAGCCTAATTGGCTCACAAATCACTTTGATTAACTTCTGTTTGAAATACATAGTTATTATAGCTGCATTGCGCTTTTAATGGTGTATTTAATAATAATTTAATAATAATAATATTTTAGTATTACTATTATTTCCTGGTATCATTTGTTTATCTATTGAATTTTCAAGGGCATCTTTATAAAATCTTATTCAGGTTCTAATGATTTTTTTTTTTTTTTTTTTTTTTTTTTTTACCAACATTAATTTTGTACTGACTTATGACTGCTAGGGGTTTTTATATTGTTGTCTTTTGATGTTAGTTTGCTTAATGGGACTTTATGTATATATGTAAATTGTTTTATTATATAGCTTTATTATATTTAATCAAGTATTAAACAGTCAATCTTAATATTTTTTTTTTTTTTTTTTTTTTTTTTTTATGGATATTCAAGTAATATTAAGATTGATTCATAACAATTTTTTTTTTTTTTAAATATGTTATAGATATATTTAATATGTATTTCTTGCAATTTTTATTGCTATCAAACAAATATGGCAGTTATTAGTAAAATGTTAGATACTGGCAATTTAGGCCTTGGTGGATCCAGGACTAATGCTCGGTACAGGAAGATTATTAGGGATCTTCCTGGATCGTTATCAGATAACCTATTCTATTGTCCCAAGCCTGTACTATGTTTTCGAGAGTGTGTATCTAAGCGTTGTCTTACATGTCCATTAGCTGATAAGTCACAGATTTCAAATAATAACAATCTTAATTTGGTAAAATTTTGCAAAGCATACAATGTAATCTATTCATTGAAATGCAATTCGTGTAACATGGAATATATTGGACAGTCTTGTCAAAAATTACATAAGCGGCTAAATTTACATCGTTCTCATATTGATAAATATA
Organism: Maratus michaelseni; assembly: GCA_963931845.1. NCBI lineage: Eukaryota > Metazoa > Arthropoda > Arachnida > Araneae > Salticidae > Maratus > Maratus michaelseni. Next base: position 2,643,765 of record OZ007592.1, on the reverse strand, counting down.
AAAATTCTAAATTTCAAACAACTCATAATATTGAATATACTCATTTCAAAAATCATGATTTTAAAAATATTACTATTAAAATACTTAAAATACAAAAAAATTTTACTGAACGACTTTTTCTAGAATCTAAATATATAAGACATTTTAATACTACATATCCTTATGGATTAAATCAATTAGTATACAAAAAATCACATCCTGTATTTTCAGATTTAACTAAATATGAAAATTATAAAAATCTTTATTCCGGATTAAATTTTTCAAACTTAAAAAAAACTTCTAGATCTGGTAGAGGTAAACATAATAACAAAAAATTCACTGATGATATTGTGATTCAACAGGAGCTTGATAATCTTGAGGCACAATTTTGTAATGATTATTGTTGGCTTGCTATAAGAAAACATGTTTTTAGTATAAAAAAGAAATATATAAACCAATATTTCAAGGTATTTAAAAAGAATCAATATTCTCCACATTTTTGTGATATCTTTTATGATATTCTACATTATAGAGCAAACCTATTAAATACAAGTCTTTCTAATAAACCTAAATATAAAACTAATAATACACAATTAATTATAAATTTTTCCAATCATGTATTTAATAATATAAATTTACACAATATAATAAACAACATTAATAATAATTTTCCAATAAAAAATTTTACCATTCACAAGACATATAAATATAATCGCACACTTGGACGTAAAATTTTTAATTACAATTCTTTTGCAAAAAATTTGGTCTCTTCAAAGAATTACCCATGTTATTGTAATGACCCAAAATATCAAAAGTATATAAATACAACACATGGTCATATCATTACTGGTGATCTTAATATTGTAGAACAACCTATTTTACAAAACTTAATGCATAATGGCACAAAATTTCGTCTTCCATATAAGTGTAATATCAAATCCATAATATTGCAGTTTATTCAAGATATTGATTTGTTTATATATAAAATTGCTGTTGATTACAATAAACCAATCGAATATTTCAGTGAATGGAGATTTTCTGTAATTGATAAATTAAAAAATGAAATTATAAAAAATTATCATCATATTACACATGCAGCTTTCAAAAACATAAATAAACATATATCAGAATTACAAAACAAATTTATAATTACTTATGTAGATAAATCTCCAAATAATTATGCTATCATTTGTAAAGAATACTATAAAGTGTTAATTCACAATGCAATCAACACAAGTAATATTTTTAATAAAACTAAATTAAATATTGAAATAAACAACAGAAAATTATTAAATTATCACAAATTACTAAAAATCAAATGTAATAATTTTAATTATCCTTATCTTGTTATAATTCCAAAATTTCATAAAAATCCTGTTAAATTTCGCACTGTTACTATCGGTTGTAACACATATAATAAAAATGCAAGCAATTTACTACTTAATATTTTAAAGCAGATATATGATATAACGCTAAAACATAATAACCAACATTGCCTAAAAAATAGTTATCAACTCATTAATAAAATACATAATATCAATCCGGTAAAATTCATAAAAACATTGGATTTTAATGATTTATTTAATAACATTGATATAAAAGACTTACATAAAACAATGTGTATATTATTTAAAGAATTTAAATCTCAATTAAAATTAAAAGAACATATTTCAGTAATTTTTTTTTAAACTTTACTAAATTTTACATTGCATAATAATTACATTATATATGACAATATTATCTATAAACAATGCCAGGGAATTCCGCAGGGCGGAACCGCATCTAGTATTCTCTCTGACCTTTACTTATATTATTATGAAAGAAATATAAGTCCGAACAATGATTATGTATTTTATCGCTATATTGATGACATTATCATATTTTATTTCAATGAAAAAAATTGCACATCACCACTCAATTTTTATCCTACTCAGCTTAAATTAAGCGAAAATGATTTAATTAATAATAATATAAACTTTCTTGACTTAAAAATTAATATTACTAATAATTATAAATTAATTTTTGATATTTATGATAAGAGATTTGATTTCCCATTTAAAGTAAATATTTTTACCAATTATGCTTCATGTTTACATAAATCTGTTTATAAAAATATAATTATCAATTATCTACATCGTATAAAATACTTATGCTCAGATATAAATAAAAACAAAAATATTAGATATATTCGAGATCAAGCAAAACTATATGGATATCCTATTTTTATGATAAATTCAATCATCAACTCTTTTAAATAACATTTATTATATAATTTAAATATAAACATGGTATGTAATAAATTATTGTTTTAGTGTGCGATAACATATAACAAAAGATATAGAAAATAATAATTATAACATACATTATTACAATTATAACATATTAGGAAATTTAATATTTAATATTTGTTTGAACATTATATACACTTTATGTAGAAAATTACAAATATAACATACATAATTACAATTATAACATATTAGGAAATTTAATATTTGATTGAACATTATTTATACTTTGTATAGTTGTGATTGTGCGTTGCCGATCACCTCTGTTTAAGGTATTATTGATGTGCAGTTTTCATACATTTATAAATTAACTTATACAATAACAAATTAAATTATACAATGATAACATTGGTGATTATAACTCATATATATATATCTATTTGCAATATATATAAAAATAAATATATATAGCTTTTATTTTTGTCTATGAATAATTAAAATTAACAAGTATTTTAATTACTGCATTGCATTAATTTGATTGAAAAACAGTAGTAATACTATTAATTATCAACATTATAAATTTTGAGATATTTTGAATTGTTTATGAATTATTTAATTAGATATTTAAATTAATCTATAAATATAAAATATATTTACAATGTAGTATAAATTAAACATTAATTATTTAAAAACAAGTCTAATATATATTTAAGTAGTAGTAAAAATAAAACATTAATTATTTAATAAATGTCTATAATATCAGTGGATTAACACAGCTGGCAGCAAAAATAATTTGAATTAAAATAATATCTCTTTTACATAATATATTCTTGTTAAGAATATCTGAAATGCTGTGCAAGTTGAATTAATTCTGTGTAGATTTATTCATATAGTAGTATTATATTTTATTTGAATTTTAAGTAAAATTACAAGTTAGTATTGTTTTTTAAAGTTTATTTATATAAATAAATCTAATGAAGTGAGTATGTAACTAATAAAGTGGATATTTAACTAAATATTAATTATGAACTATTATAATACCAATAGATGGCGACACTTTACCTTTCAGGTAGTTGTAGATAATATTGTTAATATTATATTTAATTTAACTATAGAGGGAGCTATTGATTGTATATTAATTTTACTTTCAGGAATTAAAATTGGATGGAGTAATATATATTCACGGATATAAATTTGTTATAAGTGTATTAAAACCAGAATTATTTTGAGTGTTTTTGAATCATTTTGTGATTGGGTGTCATTTATGGGGTTGTGTTTTAAAAAAAGTGTGCTCTCAACTTGTCTTACAAATCATTTCTCTCAACTCGACTTAGTTAACATGTATGATGCATTGCCATGTGGATGTGAATATTATGTAGACGTTGTGACATTTTAAGGATTCTGTATAATTATTGTGAGTAAAATATTTTATCTACACTTTACGCGTTCATATTTCCAATTTTATTATTTCAAAACTGTTATCTCGTGGTAATTTAGTGAGGTGTTAATTGCAGTTTTTTGGATAATCGATGTGAGTGAAATATATTGTATTTTCTTAATGGTTTTTTATTTCCTATTTAAATGTTTCCAAATTTTGGTATTTCCAATTGTTGTCTGGTAATAATTCAGTGTACCTGGATGATTCTACTGATCTTAGCATTATGCCAGTGGAATTATGAAACACTGAATTATTATTTAAAACACATGTGGGTGCATCCAGGCTGATGAGTACATGTGCATGTGTTTTTCCATGTCCAATTCATATTTGATTCTCATGTGGTCCAATTTTCCATTGTGTATGGTTCATATTTAATTTGTTAATCCATTTGTGTTTACTTAGTTGCAACTCCAATTTATAATTTTTTTTTTTCCCCTTTCTCTCTATTTCTTTTTTCAATATTCTTTTGGTATGAGTAAAATTTGGCCAATTACCATTGAAGCATCAGCTATGGTAATATTATGTTTGCACATGTTAATTATTAGCTATGTGGTATTCTGTATACACAGTATCATTGATTATCTCTTTGGAGATTTAAGTAGAATAGAACTTGATATGTTTTTTGAAATTCATAGATATTATAATTATATATATATATATATATATATATATATATATATTGTTGTGAGCTCGGGGTTCGAAAGGACTGATGCCAATATATAAGAACAATAAAAAGGCTTTATTCACTATAAACAGTGCAATACGATCACAAATATCTTCTGAAAATTACAAGATATTCAGTAATCTTCAAATCCAATAAAAGCGCAGCAAAATTTCACACAGAAACAATGCGTTCAATACGACGTATCAACGACAAAATCGATCCGAGAAACTCAGTTCTCAATGCAAAGCCTCTCGTATGAATTCAATCGCAGTTGACAGACAACTAAACTAACTGAACTGATGGTGGTCCTTATATAGGTTTCAGAGATCTTTCCAGATTATTCCAGAGCCAGATGCTAGAAATTACCAGAAAGTGCTTTAACTTTCAATAGAGAACCCAAGCAAGAAAGGATCCCAATGTATAGGTATAAGGGGGGTGTGGTTGCACAAAAAGTCGCCAAATCCGTCGCCAACTTGGCGACATTTGGCGATATATCGCCAAATTTGGCGACAAAAATAAGTCGCCAAAACCATTGCCAACTTGGCGATAAACCCATTCCTTGGCGATTTTCCAATAGAACTCCATTATAAAGATGAGGGTGTAAGGTTGTTTTCCTTGCAAACCATCTGAGGCCTTTAGCATTGAGTTACATGATGATACTGCAATTTTCACAATAATAAAATGAAATAAATTTAAACAAATGGAATATTTACAGATATATACAAAATTCATAACATTGCCCCCCCTCTCAAGGACTGCACGTCCCGGGCAGTTCAACCTTTGATCGGAAAGCAAACCCGTTGCCAACAAATGCTATACTATTCAAAACACTTAAAGCAAACATGCAAAATAACCATTAAACACATTCATAATGCTGAATTATACAAAATATACACTTATTTAAAAAAAAATTAAATTAAATTAAAGCATAGACATCATTACATACAAGCATTTAAATAATAATAACATTAATAATGATAATGCTAAGCAAAAGAAATTTTTACATTAACTTATATACAAGACCATGGTCATACTAATTTACATTATTTACATTACACTATTTACAATCAATGAACTAAGTACTATGGCCATAGTATGGAGCCAGCCTGTCGTAATGAACGACTCTAGGCTTCGAACTTGGTGACTTTCGGATCCGAATTACGACATCGTTCAGTCTGTTTAGGACTGTATAAGGACCGTCCCAGTGCGATTGCAGTTTGGGAGAAAGTCCTTTACGTCGAGTCGGATTATAAAACCAAACCTTGTCACCTTCTTTGAATTGATGTCCCGTGGCTTTCGTGTCGTACCTGGTCTTCATCTTCTCCGTCTGTATATTTATCCGCTCTCGAGCCAAGTTGTGGACGTCTTCAAATCGTGCCTGGAGATTCTGCACATATCCCTCTGGCGATGAAGGCGCATCTGGAGGGCGACCAAAAAGCAGATCACAAGGTAAACGAAGATCACGACCGAAAAGCATCTGAGACGGGGAATAGCCGGTTGTTTCATGGACGGCGCTGCGATAGGCGAGAAGAAACAAGGGAAGTTTTTGGTCCCAGTCTTGTTGGTTTCTTGAGACTAGCAGTGAGAGATTGTTGAGGATGGTACGATTAAATCTCTCAACCATGCCATCCGATTGTGGATGTAAAGGCGTCGTCCTAGTTTTGTCCATTCCGAGAAGTTGACAGAGACCCTCAATCACAGCAGAGATGAAATTTCTCCCCTGGTCAGAATGCATTTGAAGGGGGACTCCATACCTTGATATCCACTGGTGTACCAGGGCATCCGCAACCGTAGAAGCTTCTTGATCAGGGATGGCATAAACTTCAGGCCATTTCGTGAAGTAGTCCATGACAACAAGGAGGTATTTGTTGCCATCAGCACTTCTTGGCAGAGGGCCTAGGATGTCAAGGGCAATGCGTTCGAAAGGTGCTCCTACATTGTAGAGATGTAGTCTTCCTCGGCTACGTTTCTTTGGTCCTTTTCGAGCTGCACATGCATCGCAAGATTTGCACCATCGTTCGACGTCAGCTCTCGCTTTTCCCCTGAAGAAGCGCTCTCGGACTCTATGTAATGTTTTCATGACTCCAAAATGGCCACCAGTGGGACTGCCATGTAATTCCTTGAGGACCTCTGGTATTCGGGATCGAGGAAGTACCAACTGCCACCGAGATGTCTTCCCATCTTCCGATTCGAATTTTCGGAACAGGACACCATTCCTTACGTGGAGAGAGTTCCAAAGAGCCCAATATTGCTTCGTCGTAGGACTGTAAGTCGAGATGTCTTTCCAACTGGGCTTCGTGCTAGAAGATTCTAATAACTCCAAGATTGGTTTGATCTCAGAGTCTGCCATTTGATCTTCTCGAATCTTCTCATCACTCCAGGGATCTGGTGGCGTTGATAGTGAAGTCTTCGTCTGGCGTATGACATGTTCGGGATTATACTTGCTCTCCGCTCTGGAACAATAGCGACAACTTTCGGGACACGGTCTTCTTGATAGGGCATCGGCGTTTCCATGCGATGAACCTTTACGATGCCTGATGTCAAAGTCGTATTCCTGGAGCCGTTGTATCCATCTGGCTACTTGGCCCTCTGGGTTCTTAAAATTCATCAGCCATGTTAGGGATGCGTGATCAGTACGAAGGAGAAATTTCCTGCTATAGAGATAGTGATGGAAGTGTTCTATGGCTTTCACTATAGCTAATAACTCCTTACGAGTGACGCAATAATTCCGCTCTGGTTTCGATAAACATTTGCTCCAGTATGCTACGACTCGTTCTTGGCCATCTATTCCTTGGGAAAGTACAGCGCCGACACTTTCATGACTGGCATCTGTGTCCACAATGAACTGTTTCTCGGGGTGCGGATAGGTAAGGACTGGAGAGGATGTGAGAGCTTCTTTCAGCCGCTGGAAGGAATTGTCGCATTCTTGTGTCCATAGAAACTTCTGCTTGCTTTCAGTGAGCCTATGCAATGGTCTTGCGATGTTGGAGAACCCCTGGACAAACTTTCTGTAATAAGTGCATAGTCCCAGAAAGCTTCGCAACTGATGGACATTTTCCGGACGCTTCCAGTTCTTTACTGCGGACACTTTTTCAGGATCTGTTCGAACACCTTCAGCTGAGATGATGTGTCCTAAATAGTTTACTTCTCGTTGGAAGAACTTGCATTTCAAAGGGTTCAGCTTTAAATTCGCCGCTCTTAGTTTCGTTAACACTTTTCGAATATTCTCTAGATGTTCTTCAAACGTGCGGCCACCAATGATGACGTCATCTAGGTAGATGAGACAAGCTTCAAAAGTCAGGCCTTTTAACACTGTCTCCATGAGGCGCTCGAACGTTGCTGGAGCATTGCAGAGCCCGAACGGCATAACTTTGAATTGCCAAAGTCCTTGTCCAGTAGTAAATGCGGTCTTCTCTTTGTCATCAGGATGGATCTCTACTTGCCAATATCCACTCTTCAAATCCAGCGTGGAAAACCATTTATGTCCTGAAAGAGTATCTAGCGTGTCGTCTATTCTTGGTAGAGGATAGCTGTCCTTCTTCGTGATATCGTTAAGTTTACGATAATCCACACAAAATCTTGTGGAGCCATCTTTCTTTCGGACCAACACGATGGGAGAGGCCCACGGACTTGATGACGGTTCGATGATGTCACTATCCTGCATCTCTCGTAAGAGCTTAGAAACCTCTTCTTGTTTTGCGAACGGCAAGCGTCTTGGATGCTGTTTAATCGGTGGATGGTCGGCAGTATCAATTCTATGACGTGTCAGTGAAGTGCGCCCTATATCACTCTCGTTTTGTGAAAACACATCCTTAAATTCCTGGAACAGTCTTTCTGCAGCATGTCTCTGTTCAGGAGATAAATTTTCATTTCGTCCAATTACAGGTGTTAAACTTGTAGACGGCTCCTATAACGTCAAGCTCTGGTCTTTGCAAACACAGGTGACTGGAGCACAGGTTGCAAGCACTTCACCCTTCTGGATAATTCTAGATTTTTCACTTACGTTCGCAATTCTCACAGGTATGACAGCTCTCGACAGATCTACCAGCGCTGATGCTATTAACACTCCTTTTGGGCTCTTCTCAGGATATCCAACCAAGCCACATTGAAAACTTCTTTCGTTTCCAGTTACTCCAGGTATCATCATTTCGGTTCGAGGAGGGATGATAACATCTGCCTTGGCTGTGATCCGTTGAATGGACCCGGACTCATTTCCAAGTTTGAAAATAGTGACATCTTCTTGAGCAGAGCGTAATTCATTATTCTTAAAATCCAGTGCAAATCCATGCTCTTTTAAAAAGTCCAGTCCGAGTATGAAAGGGTCTGAAATATCGGCCACATAGACTGTATGATGGTAAGCGGCGTTCCCAAACTTTATTTTCAATTTCATTCTTCCATGTATGTCGATCTTATCCCCGGTCACGGTTTGGAGGATAACACGGGGCGGGGTCCAGAGGAGTTTTTCCTTTAGCCGGTGAGCTAGATCTTTCCGAATGATGGTCACATTGGCTCCTGTATCGATGATCATATTACAGGGCAAATCATTCACACGCCCGACTATAAAAACTCCGTTCTCGCCGCAATTTCTTGCAGAAATTTGACACACTTGATAATGGGGCTTCTCAAAATCTGGCAACCTCCGCCCCGCGAGATGGCCATTAATTAGTTTTCCTGCTCCGCCGTTCGTGGGGAGCTATTATCTTCTGTGCTGGGTCGTTTTAGGCAGTTTCTTTGAATATGGCCTTCTCCACCGCATTTCCAGCACTTGATCTTTCTGCCAGTTTTGTTGTCCATCAAGGAGTTCATCTGCCTCATCATGTCCTTCACCTGCTGCTGTAAATGCTCCACAGCTCTATCCGACGTCTCAGGCATGTTGGCTACTCGCACAAAGTGTCGATCTTTCCTTGTAGCTTGCTGGGCTGCCTCGAATTTCAGGGCATAAACTAAAGCCCCTTTTAAGTCACTGAGATCTGCAATCCGGAGTGCTTTCTGGATCTCAGAGTCACGCACACCATCAATAAAATGCTGCAGAGCTAAGCTTTCTCTAATTTCAGTCGGACAGTCAGGATAAGCAAGATGTGAAAGTCTCTCGACATCCGTAGCAAGCTCTTGCAGGGATTCAGTGGATTTCTGCTGTCGAGTTTTGAGCTGGAGTCTGCTATATTCCTTCATGCATTTCTCGCCAAAGCGCAATTCTAAGGCACTGACGAGCGTTTCAAAATCCAGCGGTTCATTTGCAGGCAAAGTCTGTAGGACGTCGGCAGCATCAGCTCGTAGAGAAGCAGCTAACTGGCAAGCCTTTGTCTGGGAATCCCATCCATTGGCGTCCGCTACGATCCCAAATTGTGTCTTAAAAACTGGCCATGAGGATTTTCCGTCATAGGTCGAGAGTTTAATAGAGGCCCGGGGAAGCATAGCTTGATACTTGACATCTTCGGGATAGTTTTCGGCAGTTATCTTTTGTTTCTTCACATTTTCCAACTCCTTTTCTATACTCTCTATCCTTTCTTCTACGGTATTGGCTGTCTTTTGAACTTTTTCCTCTATTTCCAGAAATCTTCCTTCAAATTTGTTTTCTATCGCTGACATTTCCTTCTTCATTTCTTCCGACATTTCCTTCATTTCAGCCTGGTTTGCAGTCATTTTCTCATCCATCGCTGACATTTCCTTCTTCATTTCAGCCTGGTTCGCAGTCATTTTCTCATCCATCGCTGACATTTCCTTCTTCATTTCAGCCTGGTTCGCAGTCATTTTCTCATCCATCTCTCCTAATTTCTCCAATAATTTAGTCAGTTGCGCCTCCATTGCTCTGGTAATCGACATTCAACCCCACTCCTGACACCAAATGTTGTGAGCTCGGGGTTCGAAAGGACTGATGCCAATATATAAGAACAATAAAAAGGCTTTATTCACTATAAACAGTGCAATACGATCACAAATATCTTCTGAAAATTACAAGATATTCAGTAATCTTCAAATCCAATAAAAGCGCAGCAAAATTTCACACAGAAACAATGCGTTCAATACGACGTATCAACGACAAAATCGATCCGAGAAACACAGTTCTCAATGCAAAGCCTCTCGTATGAATTCAATCGCAGTTGACAGACAACTAAACTAACTGAACTGATGGTGGTCCTTATATAGGTTTCAGAGATCTTTCCAGATTATTCCAGAGCCTTCAGATGCTAGAAATTACCAGAAAGTGCTTTAACTTTCAATAGAGAACCCAAGCAAGAAAGGATCCCAATGTATAGGTATAAGGGGGGTGTGGTTGCACAAAAAGTCGCCAAATCCGTCGCCAACTTGGCGACATTTGGCGATATATCGCCAAATTTGGCGACAAAAATAAGTCGCCAAAACCATTGCCAACTTGGCGATAAACCCATTCCTTGGCGATTTTCCAATAGAACTCCATTATAAAGATGAGGGTGTAAGGTTGTTTTCCTTGCAAACCATCTGAGGCCTTTAGCATTGAGTTACATGATGCTCAATAGGAAATACATTAATAATACTGCAATTTTCACAATAATAAAATGAAATAAATTTAAACAAATGGAATATTTACAGATATATACAAAATTCATAACAATATATATATATATATATATATATATATATATTAACGAAATATTTCAGAAAAGTGCCCAGCGAGGGCTGAAAGTGGAGGGGAGGCGGCAGGTGCATAATATGAAATAATGGTCAAAGGACTTTCTAATAATATATCACATGATGGGTGTCGAAAAAAATTAAAAAGTGCCCCCGGGTACTATCAATTAAAGCGAAATAGCGGCTGGTATTAACTATGATGTAATCTTTAAAAAAATTCAGTGAGGCGAAAAGCCGTAAAGTTCGTCTATTTTAATTTGTAACTTTTTTTCATTATTTGATACTTGTATAGTATACTCATAAAATTAGTGTATACTCATAAAATTAGTTGCAATCAGCTGATCAACCATTGTACTTCAATTGGAGGTCAGGGTAGTTCCACCAATCAGAACTGCCTATTTGTAATGTGACTTAAAACATGATGTAAATTGCAACTGCCCTATAATTCAGCCCATTTAACATTTTCTTTCTGACTGGAAAATGAAAGAGACCTCGTAAAGATGATGTCGCCGACGTCCACGTTTCGTCTAGCGCCGCCACTGCGGGTAGGACCGGTCCAGGCCTGGATCCTAGAAGACCCTGCACCCTGGTAAATACAACAATCTTAATTCGCATTTCAAACAAGACGATATCAGAACGTTATTTCCGGAAAATTGGAAAATACGGACATTATACTGTTTTGAAAAAAATCCATCAAATTTACGGAAAACTTTCTGCATATCTACGGATTTGAAATCTCCTTTACGGAACTAATGTCATTTACGGAAATTGTACTGTTGTTTCGGAAAAATGGAACTTCTCCGTAAAATTTTACGGAAAATCTCTTGTATTTTCACGGATTTTTTTTAGAGTGAACGTCAGTGGCGCGATTCACACTTTTATTTCGATCTTACTTCACAAATGATCGGATAGATATCCGAAATTTAATTATTTTGAGTTGCCTCTATTGATGGGCCTAAAACATTCCTCCAAAAGTCAGAGAATTTTAGAAACAGCTAAACTGCGTTCAACCCGAATCACCCTTTCATGCAATGATGCTCTTGTTGACGTTCAACGGCTGTGCGAAGAAATGAGCGTATCACCGAGAGAGAGGCATCGTCACGGTATTGAGTTCAGTTGTGACATCAGTTCAAAGCCTCATTAAAACAGGGGTCTTTAGACTGGGTCCCTTCCTTTTTGGAGCACTTCAATTGACTATAACATTTTTTGAAGCTGAATTTTTAACAATTTTTGACAATTGTACCAGTTATAATCTCCATTTTTGTACTTTTAGAGTTAGAGTGAGACGAAAGACAAAAGGCATGTAAGGCCTAAATATGTATTTATATATCTGTTTTCTAAAACTTTTTTTTAATGCTATTGTATAAAGAAGGAAGGCGAATGGATTCCGCTTTAGCCTGGATCGGGTCCTGGATGCCAATTTTAGATTTAAAAACTTTGAGTATGAGGATATCGGGCGGCGTCCAGCATTCATACGTTGACTGTCAGACTGACCTGATCCAACTATAAAATATTAATTACCTATTTAAGTTTTCTATCAAATCGTAAAACTTATCAATAATCCCCTTTCATAGCAGTCCAATGAAAATAGGAATGACACACCTATTCCCAGGGCCGTGCGAAGAGGGGGGCGAGGGGTGGCCTTCGAAAATTGAGGGGGCGCCAAATGTATACTACCAATCACGGTTTAATTAATTTATTTATTTGGTCATCGATCATTTTCTGGGGAATTTCTTTTTCTCTTTTTATCATTCTTTTTTATCTCTCCAACAAATAAGTGCAATTTTTTAAATCTTTTAAAGCTACAACATAAACGCGAAATGTTTATTCAATTTCTGTTTCTCTACTTTATCAGTTTTGTGTTACCTGTCGCGCCAAATTGAAACTTTGCCCCAGGCGCAGTTTTCTCTTCGCACGGTCCTCCTGAGGACCCGGGGCCATACTCAACCTGCGGCACATAATCATTAATCCCTATTTATAAAATTAATTGATGTGTATAAAAAGTTTTTAATATTTTCACTGCTCTTTTATATATTTTCATGGGAAGGCAATTTCATGTCATTTATAATTACTAATTTAAAATTACCTTAAAATATAAATTAAAGGACGTTTCCTTAGTCAAAAGTTCTTTTACACGTAGTTTTGCTTGTGCTGTAGTAGTGTATATATTTCTTAATCCTGAACACTAGTCCAAACATTATTCCAAATTAATTTAATTTGCACTATATATTTCTACATAAAAAAAAAAGTTTTTGCATTAAGAAAAAAACTGACTTATTAGAAAAAAATCACTTGATTTTTTTTTTCTTTTTTGAGAATTTGGACCTGCTGCATTGTTCTAGTATTGTGTTTTATACTTATCATATAGCTAATAAAGCTTATAAGGGTTGAATATCTGTCGTAGAGGAAATTAGCAGCGAAAAGTGTTTTACCACTATCTCAAAACAACAATCCTCACGAAATTTGCAATAGAAATTTATATATTTTTACATTATTATAGAAGTGTGCTGCGGCCCGCCTAACGTCGCAAATATATGTTTGTGGCCCGCGAGCGAAAAAGGTTGAGTACGGCTGCCTTAGACCATACAATAAATTACAATAAATACAATAAATAGTAAATTATTCCTCTGAGGCGGGCACACGTTTTCTTGTGCCACGGAATTCAACGTATTCATTTGTCGTTTAACGTTCATTCATATTTTTAGAATATCACCTTGGGAAATTAATATTCCAAACTTTTTTTTTTTTTTTCTGTGTACTCTTCTTTAAGGATGTTTCTTTTTTTCTTAGCTGTCAAACTATTTCTAAAATCTATGCTTCATTTATAATTTTATGCGTTAAAATCTTAGCGAAACTGAGTCAGATGTTAACACTTCTCTTAAAATGAAGTCTATATATTTTAGAAATAGTTTGACAACAAAGCAAAAAAGGAGACATTCTTCAAGAAGAGTATACAGAAAAAAAAAAAAAAAAGTGTAAAATGTTAATCGCGTGAGGAGATATTTTATAAATACGAATGCCTCACACGGCCATAGGTTGAGGGCAAATGGGAAGATGCAGAGTTTTGAAAAGTGAACAGTCTGGAGACCTGTCATAGTTCTCTCTTTCATCCGACACCGCCCCAAGTAGTGCCTTTTCGCAGACGGAGCCAGCAACCCGACACCCGAACAGGCAAGCGGGGTCGCGTGCCTCGGTGATATCCCCGGGCTGAGTCAGCCTCTGGATGGATTTAGAACCCGACGCCCTAAATATAGACGCTCTGTATGTACAGCCAGCGTTGGATAATACGTGTACAGAAAAGGCATGTCTCCGCGAGAAAAAATTAAAAATAAATATACATAGGATGTTGAGGCGGAGAATGTCAGATTACCGAACACTTTTTTGAAGGAGGGGGGCGAAAAAGGCGGGCGTGTGGTGTGCCTCCAGTAGTATAGGAACAAACCATGGCTGCAAGCACGGCCCTCTCGATAGATTGAGACAAGCCCTGGTGGAAGGCCTCTCTCTATCGAAAAGACACGGGAACCTAAAAAACAGGGCATTCCATTTCCACGTTTAATTTTTTAACACTGCCTTTTTCTGAAGTGGCTTTTATTTATTTATTTATTTATTTTATTTTATTTATTAGAAAATCAACATAGTCATGTTTATCGAATAAATACACATACAGAAACAATAATAACCATTGCTATTTTTCTTCTAATATTTATTTGTTAGAAAAAACGTAGCGAGAGAAAATCCACGCTATTCTGTTATCGAAAATAGATCAACGGTTAACCCTATAAGCATTAGGAAATCCTGGGAAGATACAACGCTATACTATAAACATACTCAATATGTATGTTAATACACACTGTGAGTTTATCGAGATGCTAAGTCATTCCCATGGAAATAATGTTTGCAGCGTTGGTATGAGCATCTGTGTATGCAGAAAATTTTCGAGTACGAATTAAAGAGGGCCCCCAAAAGGGCACTTTGCACTCCCTGATGACAGAGATTCGTCGAGAACTTGAACAGAAAGGGTGAAAGCTAGTACAGATAGGTCATGCGCCCACCACGAATACCTATTACAAATATGGAATCGCTGCATTCCCTGCATAGGCATATTACTTAATAAGAAATCGACCCCGCACCCGGGGCCTTCTCGGCTTAGGGCCCAGTTCAGTGGTAACCCTTTTCCTCCCCCTCCCATCCTTGTGGACGACCCTGGATGACCGCACCTATCTGTCTGTTCTCAAATCGAAACTGTTTTACTTTCACATTGTTTAATTCAGTTTTGTTCACAAATGGGCAAATTTCGCATCCAATGGGCAAGTGTACTTTGTAACGAAACTTTGTAATAAGAAAGACGTTTTCCATTTTTGGGTCAAAGCGGATCTTTCAGAAAATACGGTCAAAGCGGGAGTTTTGTGCAGCAATGCGAGAAAGATAATAATCATGTCGTCTCGTTTCTAACTCGATAAGTCATTTATGGATCCAAAAATGGAAAACTTTATTCGATTCCAAATCGCTCTTTGCATTTAAAAATGAGTCGGAAAGTTTCGCGGCGTTGAGCAGGTTTATTTGAGAACCATCTTAAGAGAACATTTTCATTCCTGAATCTGTGAAATTTGGAGACATTCTTATTAAAATAACAAGAAATGGAAAGCGCTTCTCCCCCCCTTTTTTTTTCTTATTATTACTATTTTTTTTTTTTTTTTTTTTCAGAAAGTTCTGTCAAACTGGGTGTCTTGGACGAAATGTTGTGATGTGCATACCGACGGCTGTATACGCTGGATAGGAAAATAAAGACGCTGTTCGATTCTCAAACTTTTGAATGGTCATTCTTGAAATTTTCAGATAAATACGACAGAATTTGAGTTTATAGGCGTCGTCAGAAAATTTTGAGTTATTGAACGGGTTGTCTTCTCAAAAAGTATTTTCCCCCTTCGACACTTTCACGTAAAGACAAGAAAATGACAGACCTTGTACTATTGAAGTGTTTTGGAATGGAAAAGACTTTTTCTTTATTGGACTTACATTGGCATTACATCTTGATTTAGGATTTGTGGTGACGAATCCTGAAGACAATTTATTAAAAACATAACCTAAAAATCCTTTTCAAACTTTCCTGTCTTGCGAGGAAGTTTAGATATATTCTTTTAAACAGGACAAATGCTGACAAAAATTCATTCTCAGATTTAAACTTTTGGTACACAATAAATGTTATATTGGCTGATAGAACCATCGTAAGAAATACGCGGTTTGCTTTATTTCGTTTATCTCACTTTTGTAGTATTTCATTAGCAAAAAAAAAAAAAAAAGAAAAGGAAGAAAAAGAAAAAGAAAAATAAATATGCCTTTTTTTTTTTCTTTTTTTTTTTTAGGATTTTAACCCCCGAAACCTGTTGAGGCTTGAAACGTGTCCAGCAAATTTTTATTTTGTAATATTAATGTGTTTTCTTTTTACTTTCTTCTATCTTTGCAAGAAGAAAGTATTGGATTCATGAACATTTTCTACTTCCGGTTTTCGACGGATTGATACGTTGTAGAAAGTCCCGAACACGATTTGTTCGAACACGATTGTTAACCGACAGACTGTTTTTAGAAAATGTCTGTCTGTCTGTGACAAAAATTTTGTGGACGCTCTTATCTCAAGAACTCATGCTCGGAATTGAATAAAACTTTAGATTCAGTGAGTCCCTGATATAAATGGGTGCTGATTAGTTTTTGGTAAAAATCGCCCAGAAAGTGGCGCTGCTATGCTGAATTTTTTCATGATTATCACGATAACTCTATCTCAAGAAGTAATGCACGGAATTTCATCCAACTTCAGATTCAGTTAGACGTTGACATAAGTTGTTGTGGATTAGGTTTTGGTCTAAATCTACCAACAGGTGGCGTTGCAAGGCTGCATTTTTCAGGATTGACACGATTTTAGCGACAGTCCAATCTCAAGAACTCATGCACGGAATTCAATCAAACTTTAGATTCACTTAGACCTTGATATAAGTGGGGGTGCTGATTCGTTTTGAGTGCATATGTGAAACCTGTGTGAGATAGAAGAAAGTTTTGGGATTGGCACATCCGACTCGTTACAACACGGAATCAAATAATAAAGGTTATGCTAATAGCGTGGAATTTTGGTTTTTTGAATATGGACTAATAGTAGTTGATTTTCGAGTCCTGACATACATTTCGGAGGGGGATTCACCCCCCCCCCCCATACCTAACCGAACGGTGCGAAATTTAATCCATAGAATCGTTGCAGAATTGTGTCGAGACATTTCAAATTTTAAGAAAATCGAATCAAAACGATATTAATAAAAGTTTTCTTCATTCTATTCAATCCTATCGTATGTAATTCATTCAATGATATCCCATGGCAGGTCATGATTCTAGGTTGTCAGGGGGATGATGTCCTATTTCAGATGGAGTCCTATTATTTTCGAATTTAAAGACTGAATTTCTATACTAAAATTGTTTTTTAATGATAGCATCTACCGACCGTTTTTTGGATAGATATGTTCAATGGAAAAAGAGTCTCCATATGGATTTCAAGTTCTGAAATTTTCAAAGCTAGGCCTATAAGTTTGCCATTTAAAATGTACTTATTTTAGGACAGAAATGAATTCTATCCTAATAACAGGACGATAGAATTCATTTTTTCTTACTTTGTCTTGTATTGGCGCATAGTATCATTTGAATGTCACAAAATTGTAATGATTTGTGTTTGTAAAAATGTATTGAAACTTATTTCCTAAAATAAAATGAATATCTATAATATGAAAATCGGCACATAAAATAAATTTTAGGTGGATGCATTTTTGTCTAAGCGTGCAACAGCTGTTGCACCAATATCTGAAGATTTATAAAAGTAGTTATAGTACGAACGCACCTCATGTGTCACGTTTGACGTACCATTTCGAACTTGTGTGTTTCAACAGGTACCTGGAACTATTGTTTGTTGCTTTTAAGCACAAAATTGTAATGATTTGAGTTTGTAAAAATGTATTGAAACTTTTTTCCTAAAATAAAATGAATATCTATAATATGAAAATCGGCACATAAAATAAATTTTAGGTGGATGCATTTTTGCCTAAGCGTGCAACAGCTGTTGCACCAATATCTGAAGATTTATAAAAGTAGTTATAGTACGAACGCACCTCATGTGTCACGTTTGACGTACCATTTCGAACTTGTGTGTTTCAACAGGTACCTGGAACTATTGTTTGTTGCTTTTAAGCACAACATTGTAATGATTTGTGTTTGTAAAATTGTATTGAAACTTTTTTCCTAAAATAAAATGAATATCTATAATATGAAAATCGGCACATAAAATAAATTTTAGGTGGATGCATTTTTGCCTAAGCGTGCAACAGCTGTTGCACCAATATCTGAAGATTTATAAAAGTAGTTATAGTACGAATGCACCTCATGTGTCACGTTTGACGTACCATTTCGAACTTGTGTGTTTCAACAGGTACCTGGAACTATTGTTTGTTGCTTTTAAGCACAAAATACATGACGTAGTTAGAGATACAGTATTGTAACTGACACGGGATGACCTCGTTTTCAATTTGTATATGTAAGTTTGCAGTCGATTTTTTTATCCTCTAGAATTATAAAAGATTACGTTCACGAATGACACTACAACATTGTAATTATTTTAGAACTTAATTATAAAATAATACATTCAATTTAAGGCATTTTTCTGGTAGTCCGCCAACAGGTATTAAATCGCCAGATATTCTCCCTAACTCGTATAGGAGTTGAAGAAAATGCAATAACGAAATATTTTAAACATTAATATATATATATATATATATATATATATATGCAAATAAATAAAGAATGTAACATATAAAGCATATTTAAAATATGCTTTAATTAATGAATAGTTTCATATTAATTAAATTACGATTATATCTTGAGGAATACATTTAGAAATCCTAAAAAGATAATTTAAATAATGTTTCTTTTGCCCTATCTTGAAAAAGAAACAAAACAAAAATTATGTATAGTCTTTTAATAAATTCCACTCACTCGCGCTTTTTACCATAACAGTGAATTTTTCATAATCGAATTCGGTTACACGCCGAAATTTTTGGGAAAAAACAGAAATGGCAGATTAAAAATGATACGTGATTTTCAAGAGGATCTTTGAATATAAAAAGAGTGTTTTTTAAAACAAACTATTTTTACTTTTATACTTTTTACTTTCTTTACAAAAAGAAAGTATTGGATTCGTGAAAATCTTCGACTTCCGGTTTTCGGCGGATTTACACACGCTTTAGAAGGTCCTGAAAACGATTCGACTGATTTTAGAAAATGTGTGTCTGTGTGTGACCCATATTTTGTAGGCGCTGTATCTCAAGAAGTCATTCGTGAAATTGAATGAAACTTGAGATTCGGTCAGCCATTGAAATAAATGGGTTCTGATTATTTCAGGATGGACTCCAGAAGTAATTTCCTAATCTCTTATTTTGAACACGTTGAGATGAAAGAATTTTGTTTCGTGGCGGGGCCCATTAAAAGATAATAGTGTTCCTTATCGCTTCGTGTTTGGAGTCAGTGTTTACATTTGGCATAACAGATTGTTTACAAAGAAGAAATGTGTCCCCTCTTGCGTGAAAATACTGCGTCGCTTACGTTATCTTATCAGATAGGAGGAGGAATTTCAGAGATCGTGAAGCTCCATTCATAACATAGCGCAGTGCAGTGACTACGACCGTAACCCTCATTCGGAGAGGGATTCGGTTCTCAAATGACCTGCTCAACAATGCGAAACTTTCTGACTCCATCTTTAAACGCAATAAAATGGGGCAGTCAATGGCAATGCAAGTTTTCCATTTTTTTGATCCATAAATTGACTGATCGAGTTAGTTATAAGCGATACCTGTCACGTTTTTCACGCTTCTCGCACTGCTGTGTTGGAAATACGGTTCAAAACGCCGGCCGGCTTGGACAGTCTTTTCTGAAAGATTTTCTGCCTTCATCCTAAAATGGAAAACGCATTTCGATGACATAGTTTCTGAATAAGAACACCTGTCTATTTCATGCGTTTTCGAACAAAAATGAATTCAAAATATTAGAACAGCCGTAAGTTTCGCGTACAAAGAAGTTATAAAAGAGTAGAAGTGTTGGGTGCCTAGCTGCCAAGCCTCCCAAATTTTGAAGACCACTATTTCCGAAAAGAAATGTACCTTGTGACAACAGGAAATTAAGATTACTACACGGACCTTATAATGACCAATAAGATGAATTGTATTACTATACGGAAAATAAGGTATTCATTCGGGAGACTTAGTAACTATGTAGGGTCATCTTGAATTCAGGCATTTTTTTTCCAGGGAGGATTTTTGAACCTCAGGGACAAAAACAGGGGATTAGGATTTTTCCCAGGTTATGATAATTTGCATTTTGAGGCAATTGATAAACATAAAAACCTCAAATTGTACGCAAAGGGGATGCATTTTGGTGCTCCGGGCCAGGGCGCGGAAATTCAGGGGGCGCCAAATTTATACTATCAACCACGGTTTAATTTATTTATTCATTTTTGGGTCATCGATCCTTTTCTGGGAAATTTATTTTTCTCTCTTCATCATTCTTTTTTTTTTCTGACGCAAACTATCATGTACTCTTCAATAAATAAGTGCAATTTTCTCTTATGCTATTGAGTTGTTTGCCTTTTCTGAATTAAAATTAAACCTTTTAAAGTTCTAAAATAAACTCAAAATGTTTATTCAATAGAATTTATTTCTGTTTCTGTACTTTATCAGTTTTGTGTTACCTGTCACAAAAAGAAGGAGGAGGGGGGGGGGGGGCGCCAAATTGAAATTTTGTCCCGGGCGCAGTTTTCTCTTCGCACGGTCCTGCTCCGGGCGGGGAGTATCCCCCCTTGAATGGATGACTGATGGATATTTATTTCATTTTCGTTCTTCGTTTCAGAAAATAAATGATTAACAATTCGGTTTGAAATGGCGCAGACGAAGCGAGGAATGGCATGTGACGCGTGACGTCACTTTCGGCTGTCTGTTTATGGAGTGGCGAGGCGCCTCGCATTCCGTCGTCATAACTCCTCTCTTTTCGAGGAGCTATTGTGTTACGCGGTCCTTATCGTACGGGAATGCGCCCTTCGCATTGTCCCCCCCCCCCCCCACTCATTCACGATCACGACCGCTACACTCAACTACACATGACGCAGCCTTTTTTTGCTCAGCATACATTCCGAGGAAGAAAAAAAAAAACGAAGTTAACTCCGTTTCAACGACGTATTTAAAATAGCAAAGAAGGATAAGAAATACTTCCCAAGACATTGTTATAAAGCATATTTTTATTCATATGTTTTTAAAAAAGACTGTAAACCTAGACCGTTTTTATGAAATTAAAAAAAAATAGTTTTATAAAAAACTGAGTTCATCAAGAAACAGTGCAAAAAATGATGCATACTATAAAAGAGATAGCAAGCAAAATCTGGGTGGTTATTTCTTTACTGGTTTTTCCCTTACTTAAACGGGTTGTGCCCAGTAAAAGTGAAGGGCCTGTTTACAAACAAACAATTCCGTTTGCGGGAATCATCACAACGGCATACAACAATCGACAATTTTCGACAAGTAGAAATTTTAAAGTTTTACATTTTTCTTTTTAATAAAAATATAAGCAGACAATTTTTAAAAGCGCCGTCGACATCCATTACGTCAAATTAAGTTTTCGCACAGGGCGAATGGGGTTTTCGCGATCGACTTAAGGCAAACTGGAATACTGGGGCATATCCCCGTAAACAAGGAATATCCCAGAAGCCTACACCGACATGTAAACATGTGAATCTGGCGGGGGAAAAAAAAAAAAAGTTTATCTGAGGCGGTCATTTAAAGTTCCTCTCCTGTAAGGCAGGTGCGGGCATTTCCTATTTTCTCGGTTTACTCGACACCTGGTGTATTATGAAAAGGTGAAAAAAAAATCCCTTTCAAAGGTTTCTTTTTTTTTATGGCCGGAATTTTTTTCACCTTCCCATCTGCCGTCGTGTTCCCATTTATGTATCCATACATTGCTTTGTGTACGAGATGCCGAGGGAACGTGCCGGGCGTGCTCCTTGCACATGCGCAGTAGATGCGGTGGCATGCGCCAGGTGTTGTGTTTAAGCACTACTTTTCTCTTGATCAGAACGTCTGTTTTGGTCATTCGCTCTTTTTGATGTTTTATGACTTCCTTAGCATGTTTAAAGTTCAGAGGTCAGCAGGGGACGTCGTTGACAGGTCGGTCAACGCCTCTTGCTTTTGTTGAAACTCCCTTTCTTGAGTCGATAGCCACAAAAACCCTTCGAAAAGAAGAGACTTTGCGACTCTCTTAGACAGGCTTGCTTAACCTATGAATAAACGCATCTTTACTCTCGGACACGAGAAGAAGGAAGGAGGGAGGGGGGGGGGGGTTATTATGTTTACTTTTTATTGGTTTTCAGGCCCAATTTCAAAGTTGAAAGTGTAGCTAGACAGCTGCTTTGCCGCTATTTTAAAAGCCATGACGGCAAACATACTCAGAAATCCTATTAAAAATGCACAAAAGAATACACAACTGTGCAAAAAAATAAATTACTACAATAAAACCTTTTAGAATGGAACTTTGAGTATAACGGAATGTAGTCAGTCAGGTCTTTAAACTGCCCCTCTAAATACGTCATTCATTCCATGATAGGTAACGATTCTAGGTTGCCATGCTTAGTACGTCCTATTTAAGATGGAATCCTATTATTTCCGTGTGACTGAATTGAAAAAAACGAATTTGTATACTAAAATAATTTAACGATAGCAATCCTATAATGGAGCGACCTTTTTTTGGATAGATGTTTCCGTAGAAAGAGTCTCAATAGGGATTTCAAGTTCTGAAAATGTCAAAGTTAGGCTTCCGTTTCCCATTGGAATTCTCAGTCCATGTCTACAAAAGGTAAAATGTTGCCAACCTAAAATGTACTTATTTTAGAACGGAACTTATAACGGACGATGTCATTCATTTTTTCACTCAAATAATAATGATGATTTTTTTTTTTTACATTATCTGCATTTAATGGAACAGAATTGTTTGCAAAAGTGTTAATTTCATAAAACAAAATGAATATCTATAATATAAAAATAAATTTTGTATTCATGCATTTTTGCATAAGACTGCAACAGCTATTGCAGCAAGATCTGGATAGGGTTACTTCCGAGGCTAACGAAAAAGAAAGGCTACTGCGGTGCTTTACGCGTATCTTTTTTTACAGACTGTGGGAGTCACGTGATGCTCGAATGAACCAATGCAGGTGTACGAAAAGAGCATCACGTCACTCTAGCGGTCTGTAAAAAAAAGATAAGTGGAATGCACCGCGGTAGCCTGTCTTTTTCCTTAGCCTCGGTACTTCTCTATTATCCCGTCAACCCCTTTTCGCGCCCAAAATACAGTCCCATTGTCAGAAGCATTCTACGTGTTTTTAATTCATGTTTTAATGATTTATTACTTCATTAAAATAACAATTGTGTCCTTAAATGCTTACATTTTATTTGTTTATTTATTTTCATATTCCAATGGCAACGTTCTCCAGTTTATTGGGCGTTATAGTTTTGCGATCGTTTTTTTAACACTTTCCAACCTAGTTGAAAAGTGTTTATGACTTCGGTTTGTCTGGCCGTCTGCCGTCTGTCCGTCTGTCCGTGCTCTAACTCCCGCAAATATGCTCGGATTGCTCTGCAATTTTTATATGTTATAGTCGTTATCTATAGCATGTTCCCTATTTCAACGGAAGTGTGTAGCACTTATACTTTTTTTACAGGGACACTCAAAAGAATTCCGTTACATTGCGGTCTATGGGGAAAAATCACTTGAGGTTTATTTAAATAATGTTTCACTATTTTAAACGCATTGAAATTTATAAAGATCACTAAGGTGCATTACAAGAGGCTTACAACAGAATATTGTGTGTATAGCAGTCATCGTTCATTTACAAGGACAGTCAAAAGAATTCCGTTACATGACGTCTATGGAGAAAAATCGTCTGCGGTTTATTTAAATAATGTTTCCCTATTTTAAACGCATTGAAATTTATATAAGGTGCATGACAAGAGGCTTACTACAGAATAGTGTGTGTAGAGCAGTCATCGTTCATTTACAGGGACACACAAAAGAATTCTCTACTGTCTGTTAACACTAATTCCTGGAAGTGCGTTTTAAGTTACTGAACGCGATTTTAATTTTAACTCGCTTTTTGTCTATTACGTGGTGTGTATAAATTCTGTAGATCATATACAGGGAAGCACAAAAGTTCGCGAACACATTTCCGTATTATTTAACTCCAGACGGAGAATTTTAAACTGTGCTACGCGTTTCCTAACTGAACTAAAATTTAGCATCCTATGTAGTATATATACAAATCTATAGATCCTATACAGAGCTGGTGAAAAGTATTCGGATTACTTAGATGTTATCTTTTAGCTTATTAAACGGTATGATTTGTAAAATTATTTTGGAAGCGTTGGAAAGTGTTACATAATCTATGCTTGACGCATGATTTTTCGTTCTTGTTTGTTATGAAAAGGGGTCGACGGGATAATAGAGAAGTACCCTGGATGTTTATCAAACTAGTTATAGCACGAGCGCACCTCATTTGTCACGTTTGACGTTCAATTTCAAACTTTTTTTTTTCTTTTTTTTTAGGAAGTTTTGAGGAAGTTTTCTTACAGTATTTTGAATTGCGTTGGAAAGTCTTTCATAATTTCTGCTTGACGCACGATTTTCCTTTCTTGTTTTATTATGACTCGTTATCGTTACGAAACTCTCCAAAAACAGCAGAAACCTTTCTTTATCTGTATCGGGTGTGAAATCCCATTCTTTTCCGTTACTTTCCTCGGAAGTGAAGTGAAGTGCCTGTTTCACATTCGCTCTTGTTTGTTTTGAAATCGGCTTACGTGTCCTCCCCTCTCCCCGCCAATCAGACACGAGTGCGTCCGGGGAAAACGAAAGCGACGCGGAACTAACCGAAAATGTCGCTATCGATCTTCGGAGAAAATAAATCGACACGATTGACCTTTTTATTTTTTCAACTTTAAATCAGGACATTTAAAATAGCTCGTTTGATGACATTCTGCAAACAAAATCGTTGCTTCCTTTATTAAAAGAAAAATATATAAATATTGAACATAAATATAGGACTATAAAAGCTAAATTGGCTACTTTTTATTTATTTATTTTGTAATTTTCATCTACATAGGCTCCTTATTACGTCTATCACTCTACAGATTAAGTGCATTCTGTTACATATCTTTGTATATAAATACAGCAATGCAAATGAATTGATCAAAAACAACAATCAGGATACAGTTAAATTATAGAAGAGGTTCTAAAAAAAAAAAACAAGTAAAAAAAATAAAAATAATAATAAGTCAATTCCTACTTAGGTCAACAAAGAAAATTTTTATTTTAGTTACTTTTTATTAAATAATTACAGTTAATATAAATATATATTGAATCACATAGGACAGAATCACACTATTAAGTGGCAAAATAGAAATTAAATTTAATGAATGAATTAATATTTGAAAAAACTGTATTAACATCCAGTGTCATCCACTACAAGTTTAAGAAAATGTATTTGAAGTTGAGTGGAGGAATAGAAAAAAGGAACAAGATATATAAATAGAGAGAGAACTAATAGTAGGAATTGAAAAATAGATCAGTCAAGTGCGAGTATAAACTTGCACTCAAAGGGACATTGGATTTATTAATTAATAAACTCTTACTACCCTCATTTTTTCATCATTTTAGTTTCAGTAGATTCGGAAATAGGATATTTTTCCAGTACTTTCGACGCTATCTCTGAAAATAGAATACCTAAAATGAAAATAAATATATTTTTGAGTTCGATGTTACGAGATCTTACATAAAAATAATTAGTTTTCAAGTAAATTAATATCTCACAATTTTTTTCGAAAATCATTATCCAGTATCCTTGAATGATTCTGCGTGACGAAAAGTAAAGTGTGTGTGGAACGGAAAAAAGCGTTTTTCTGTAACACTACGTTTACGTAGGAAAATCGCTCTAGTTTTCCTGCAAGATTTAAATGAACATTTACTACCTCTCTCCTTTTTTCATAATTTTAGTTTAAAATTATATTTGTTTGAAAAATATATTTGTTTTATTACCTAAAATTAAAACAAATATATTTTTCAGTTAGGTGTTAACGAGATTTTTCACACGATATACAAAAATAAAACATTTTTTTTTTAAGCTTTAGCCCCCTCAATTTTTCTTAAACATATTTGTGAATGGCTAATAATCTTAAAATAGGCGGGTCCTATCTTTATAACTCTCCCAAGTTAGAACTTTCCACGTCCCATAGTTTACGAGAAAAGGGGAGCTCCGACAGACAGACATACAGACACAGGAATGATGTTATAATGGTTCCGTTTTTACCTTTTAAGTACGGTACCCTAAAAAAACGAAACTTTCTGTCACATTTTTAAACGCAAAAGCATGACACTTACAGGCAAAGTGATTTGGAATCGAATGGTGTTTTTCATTTTTTGTAGTGGGCACCTTTGGGGCGAGGGGAAGGGGGGTGAGGGGCATATAGTACAGAAGCAGAGGGAGGTTTGGAGAGGCCAACTTCCCACAAATCTTTGAGAGATAAATAATAATTTTGGTCCATTTTTACCATTTGGCTTCGCCTTAACGAAAATCCTTTCGAAGGACCCTCAAACGGGGGTCCCGGGACAACTGAAGATCGGACCCTCAACGTCAACACCAAGCACCAGGTTCTTTTCCCTTTTGCCTTCAAGTGAACTGAAGTGACTCCAGCTAGGGAATGGTAGATACTTTTAAACAATTGGACAATTAGGATTATCAAAAAGTAATTCAATATTTGTAAAAATAATTAATCTTTCAACATCTTTTATTTATTTTCAAAATAATAAATTTATTGTCTGGATTTTTTCTTTCTTTCTTTCTTTATTTAATTTAATTTAATTTATTTATTTATTATTATTATTATTAGGCAGGATTTTGTTTAACAGGTTCCGTTTATTTATTATTATTATTATTATTATTATTATTATTATTATTATTATTAGGCAGGATTTTGTTTAACAGGTTCCGTTTTATCACGTATCATACACCTTAAAATTATACCTGCTAAGACGGAAACGTATCTAAAACTTTTTTTTTTCAAAGGTTCCTTGCGATTCCGTCTTAGCAGATCCTTAGCAGATCTACTGCAATCCTTCCGCAAGAACCATGAAACTTTTATTCGTTTAAGACAGGTTCTGTTTTAACAAGTCTACAGTATTATACACTTTTCTGTTTACATTTACAACAGAGTCCATCTTTCTTCTAGTACACTAAAGATCCACCAGATGTCGCTACCCATCTCCGCAGTTTATTGTAAAGTGGACCATTGTCTTCCTTTTGCAGATCGAACTGTCATCAAAATCAAAAGTTTGTTTACTGTTTGTTGGAACTTTCTAGATACAACACTTTCCTGGAAAACGTTGCGGAAATTTTTCCTCGTTTCATCTTGTTGACGTTACGTTTTAAAGTTTCGCAGGAAGAACATTTTTGGCAACAAAATAAAATCTCAGGGTTGGTGAGAGCAGGCTCGGACTGGCCCATCGGCCAGAGGGCCGGTGCGCCCTCAGCCAGGAAAAATTTCGCGCCCCTAAGCCGCTCCAATATTTCCCCACACATATATATTCTGATTAGTGTACTAAATTTCGATAATTTGCTTAGGGATAATCATCAACTAATAGATAGATAGCAAAAGAGAGGGATTTTTATTACCATAAAGAAATTGAAGATACATCGAATGAATTTTCAGAATCGGAGACCAAAGCAGACGTATTTGCATACGATTGAGGATAGAAAATGGGCACCTAAGGAAAGTTTTAACTGACGCGCCGTGGCTACTAAAGTTCACACCCATGTGCTACTCCCGCGCACTGAGAGAGATTTTTTTCATCGGTTCTTAGGATGATATTTTTTATAAATCTTAATCTCAGATAAAACATTTTGCGTACCGTCCATTGGACCAGGGGACCTTTCGTCCTTATAAAGTCGTCCGTGAATGGACCTATAATTGAAACCATCCTGCCACTGAAAAACATGCATTTCGAAGAACAACTTTATAAGAAAGAGATAAATATTAGAAGGCAAAAATATTTTATGTGGATTTTGTTGTTGACCGGGAAACATAACCTGTGTTTTCGGGAATACAACCTCGATGACACTTCTGAGTTGCAATTCTGCAAGCTGGGATCCTGCGGCTAGCGTTTTTTTCATTCAAAATACCAACCAAAATTTTCAGTTAGCTTTATTTAATGACAGCCTTTCCGTAATTAACTAATTATTCAAAAATTCTGGTATGTATTTTAAATAATTTTTTTTTTATTTAATCACGGAAAAATCGATCATTAAATAAAGCGATGATTACTATTCAGAAAGTATTGTAGGTTTTTTGAATTATAAAACGCTGGCATAGAAAAATTCTGTCGCTTGCTGCATTACAATCCCCGGAGGATTTCTTTCAATTATAGAAACTTAATTTCCATTGATTTCAAATTATGATAAGAAATTTGCAAATCATATGAAGAGTATGCTGAGAAAAGTAAATTTACTCAATTATTTTAGCGATTTAAGGCTACTAATCGCTATTTTTTATGTCAGTTTTCAGTAGAAACCTTTTTATAGTGCGATATCAATTACGCATTTTAAAGATGCATAAAGTCATTTTTAAGCACACAAAATGCCTCTTCCTCCTCCTGCTCCTGCTTCTCTTTATCCCAAATGCTGCAAGTGTAATATTTTCACAAGCAAGTGTTATTAACCCATTCAAATACCCCTATATTTAGGCATTCAAACACTGCTATAATATGTGGTACTTTTTCAAAAGAAAAAAAAAATCAAGCATGAGTTTTATTTTCAAAATTTCTATTTCTATACTGAACGTACATTTTTGTTCTCGATATAAATATTTTTTGAACGAATTTTGTATACTGAATTACAGTGTCTAGAATAATATAGTGTGGCAATCGCGTATACCGCGTAATGCTTTAGAATTATCCAAAAAATTACAATTTCGTAGGTGGCGCTACCATCAAGCTTCCTTGCTTGTAAACAAGGCTGCGTGTATTTACTAAGCGTTAGTTGCAGTGCCGAGAGATTACTAAGAATTATGTAAAAACTTGTAAAATATTTCGAAGATGGGTAAAAAACGAGACTCCTATTGTTTTGTTCCTGGTTGTGCTACGCAGTACAAAAACTCTGTATCAAATATTTATTAAATAACACTCTGTGACGGGTTCATTCATTGTCAAATGAACTTGTTACTATATAAGTATAAAAGTAAAACTATATATTTTTAAAACACTCTTTTATAAGTGTTCAATGTTTATCATATAAATCATGCTTAATTTCAGGACTGCAATTCATATTGTTCCAAAATAAATTTGTATTATGAAAGAAACATTGCTTTTATTTACCCTTGGTAGTAAGTGCAAATTAGTGATTTTATTTAAAAAACTATAATTTTTGTTCTCTCTTTTTTAAGATATGGCAATAAAAAAGGAGAAAAAAGTATTTAATCTGTGTATTCAGGATTCCTAAACTAAATTATTTTCTCAATTAATAATCATAATTTAAAATTAAACTGTTAATTGATAAAAGCTATAACTTAAAAGCTTTAAAATTAAACTATTAATTGATAAAATATATATATAACTTTATTTTTTATTTATATTTTATACTTTTCAGTGTTTAAAATATTTTACTGCTGCAGTTTCAATGCCAGTTGGCATATTTTATGACGAACATCAACTGATTTTTTTTATATATAAAAGCAAATTTATAATTTTAAAAAAAAAATCGATAAATTAATGTTTTTTTGGATTTCAACATAAAAAAAAAATCCTGATATATTAATTTTTATTGTAATTTAGTTGGTTCAGCAAATTCTATTTTTCTTTAATTAATTTTAAGTATCAAATACCAGACAATATTTCCATTCTGAAATTAATAAGGTAATTAAAAAAGATAGTTACTGATTTTCTTTGTTTCTAACAAGAAAAATTAAATTGTCAAACAATCAACATAAGATAATTATAAAACTTTTTATTTATTTACTGTAATACTTTTTCTATGTACTTACACTAGTTACACAAAAATTAGTTACTACATGTATATGACAGTTTCAATTAAAAAAAAAAAAAAAAAAAAAAGTAAATAGATTGTGTGGGAGGATCATCTTGCCGGGTTTATTAGTGCTTAAACCTGTAATAATATGAAAATTTATGAAATAGTTTCTTATTACTGTTATAAATAAAGCTCAATGTTAAAAAAAAAAAAAAAAAAAAAAAAAAAGTGTGTACGGAGATCGCATTGTTTATAATAACTGAGCAATCTGAAAATAAAGTGTTCTGAAATTTATTCCTAATGTATCGCGTATTACAACATAAATCTTTTTAATTATATTTTTCCAAAAATTTATCTTTCAAAAATAAATTTCCCGTAGCTTAAATTGCGTCATAAATATCTAAAAACACATTGGATTTCTATTCATTTTTGTTTTGTTTTTGTTTTATAGAGAACATACATCTGACTTGTCTGCTTGACATCAAGTGCCCGCTTATAAGTCATCGTCAATATACAGGGACGAGATAGCTACAAGGAAATTTACACCACCAGAGAGTTACATGCGGGAGCTCCACAAAGTGTGTGCAATGGAGCTGGCGCGAGTCCAACCCGCCGACCTGACTCCTACGCTCTCAAGCGATTAGCGGAATGGTGTCTTAACCACTCGGCCCCGGAGGCCCCTTTCTATTCATTCGTAGCAATAAACTGGATCATAGCGCCATCTGGTGGATTTGTAATTATTTGGATACGTTTTCACCCGTTGATTTCCACACTATATTATTCTAGACACTGTAACTGAATCGTTATTTTGTATGTGTGATAAGGCAAACACCGTCAGAGACCCTATTTAAAGATGCTACTTTACTAAAGAAAAAAAAAAAGCTGTAGTAAATAAACAGCATTTGCTGTCAGATTATATCAGAAATGGACCCTATTCTCCGTTTGCGAGGCTACGATTTCCGAAATGTTTCCCCAAAGCACGTGACTCAACATCACGAAAATCTGTTCCTTTGCTGCTCTATGGCATGCAGGCTTGAGTTGCAAACGAGTCGTTGCATAATTAAGGACAACAATATCGGCAATGTTTCCCCAAAGCACGTGACTTTGACGTCAGTTATCTTTTTTTACAGACCGCTAGAGTGACGTGATGCTCTTTCCGTACACCTGCATTGGTGCATTCGAGCATCGCGTGACTCCCGCGGTCTGTAAAAAAAGATACGCGTAAAGCACCGCGGTCTTTTTCGTTAGCCTCGGAATAGGGTCCATTGCATCTATACCATGCTTGATAACTAATTCATATTACGTCAAATAAATATATATTTTTTTTAAATAGAGGTTGGAGCTCTTAGCACTGATATTCTAGCATTTTAGGATTCATAAAAGTAAAATTTATTTGCACAATAGTTTTAGATATATTTGCTTAAATACAAATGAAAAATGAAGAAACATTTCTGAAACCAAGGAAACCAAATTAGAAGCAATTTTAATAGATAATTCTAGATGCATAATAAATTTTTGCCTAAAAAATGAACAAATTAGTTGAAGTTTCTAATTAAAATAGGATCAATTATTTGCCTATTTTAATATTATTATTATTAGCGCAATTTTGACAGCAAACATAACTGTTTGTCGAATGGGAACTCATATCTTTAGACCGACGATCAGCTAACCGGTGGCTCAGACGCAGTATTACACTGCAAAAAAAGTGTTGATTTTACAGTATAATACTAGCATCCCAGCTCCAGTATTATACCGTAAAATTAACAGTAATAAACAGTAAAATAAGCAGTAATACGCTGCCACGCATGCGTGGTAACGTATTACTGCTTATTTTACTGTTTATTACTGTTAATTTTATGGTATATTACTGGCAGATGGGGTGCTAGTATTATAGCGTAAAATCAACACTTTTTTTTTGCAGTGTAGCTATTGGAAGAAGCCGAACTCAATCGTTGACCAACGAAGCTATAAAACAATGGACTAATGATAAGTGATCATCCCCTACCAATTCTAAAACTAATTGTAAAAAATCTATAGATACTAATCGATTGGAAATAATGTCTACTAATTGAAGCTATGGATTGCGAATGTTACAGGAGTAGTCTACATACTAAAAATTATACTAACTTTGAATTTTCAAATAATAACACTTATTTTTGAGACCCTATTTGAGTTCCTTGGATCGAGACAGTCCGCGAAGAGGTATAGTTTAAATACTTTATGTTAAATTTTCATAGAGCTAGACGAGTTTAAAGTTTGAGGATGCTCATGTTAAATTCATTTGACCAACTTTATAGCTTCATAAAAATCATTCGATTGAATTTTTATTAATTTTTTAATGAAATACACTGAATAGACCCTAACATATTCCAGGTTGTTTTCTATCCAAAGACATTTTTTTAATTATGAAAATTATTAATAAATTCATATTAAAAAAATTATGAATTGTCACCTACATTAATTTTTGTATAAAAAAAAACTATGTGTAAGTGTACAGCTCATTTGAATAATTAGTTTTCGAGATGCAGAGAACTTCCCTACAGTCTAAGGGGATCGTCTTCTGTTTTCAAAGAAGCTACAGAAAATAGCACGTAGACACTTACCAGAAACATTTTGTAGTATTTACTTTTATATAAAGAAAGTTTATTATAAATTTAAAGTTCCTGTATAATTTTACTGCTGACTAAATGAGTGTTCAGTACTTTTTCTTGTAAAATTTAAATTTTATTTTCCGAAATTTTTAGATAAATCCCTAACACATTTTCTTTTATAACTCTGTGAAGAATTAAGATAAGTATATTCCTAGGCTGTCTTGATCCAGGGAACTCAAATGTAGGTGTTACAATTTGAAAAATCAACCTTCGTGCATTTTTTTTTAAATTTTTTAATATGTAGACAATCCCCGAAACCAAATTTATAAATATAATTTAATAGTAGAAATTATTCCCCATAAATTAGTACCTGTGCATTTTTTATACCTTATTTGCAGGATAATTAGTAAGGAGTGATCACTTTTATACCATGACTGTTCTAAGGTATCTATTGACAAAATAATAAAGTAGTAAAGTCCTAGCCTACAGTCAATCTACTACAAGGTAATCTGTATTCAACTTTCTACAGTTTTTGAATATTATATCTAAACTCAGTAATATAATATTAAGATCTTTTCTTACTTGGTGCTATGCGAATGCGTTAAACTTTGTCAAGTCCAGACACAACACAAGTAAGTAAAGTTGATTTAAGTTCGTTAAAATTTTTGCGCCCTCTGAAAATCCAAGGTCTGCGCCCTTTCTCCTGGCCCAGTCCGACCCTGGGTGAGAGGGGAAGAGACAATTAAACCCCGTTCAGTGTTTATTTCCTTACAAAATTATGAAAAGCTATTACTTGAATTATTTTTATCTGTCCGTCCCTTGAAAGGCCCTTGAATTGCCGCCCTGCTTCTAAAGTAAAGTAACCAACTGCGGTGAAATCAGGACCTGTGAAAGTTTTTCATGGGGTTCATGTTTCATAATAAAATACTCTCTCTATTTAATTTTTTTAGTTTTTGGGGATTTTTGGTGTGTTTTAGTATTTTGACAACTTTAAAGTTTCTATTATTACTGTAAAGTACATTTGCAATCAAAAGTTTAAAACTTTTAAAAATGTAATAATTCTTCTATTATTATTATAATAGTTTTAGTATTTTGACAACTTTAAAGTTTCTATTATTACTGTAAAGTACATTTGCAATCAAAAGTTTAAAACTTTTAAAAATGTAATAATTCTTCTATTATTATTATAATAGTTTTAGTATTTTGACAACTTTAAAGTTTCTATTATTACTGTAAAGTACATTTGCAATCAAAAGTTTAAATTTTTAAAAATGTAATAATTCTTCTATTATTATTAAAATAGTATGAGGGATAAAGGGGGCTCAAGAAATGGGTGGAAGGGCTGACCAACTCCCCCGCCCCGCCCCTTTTCTCAGCGACATGTCGCGTCCGGAAATTGGGTTTTTCCTGCCCTTTTATAGGAGAATGAAAAACATGACTCGATTTCAAAGTTTCTGGATAAGAACACAGCTTCTACCCACTTTTAAAATTGACTTCATTCATGTTCCAGAAATTGGATTTACTAGAACATCCAGGGCCGCCCGATTAAGTTCTGGAAGTGGGGGAAGCACAGTATCGCGTTTGGGGGAGGGCCTTTCATTCGGTAAAAGTTTTCTAAATTCTTCATACATGAAAACTCGTCAATTATACTATCTGCAAGCCAAAATCCTATATTTCATTAAATAGCCTTTTTTAAGTTTACTGCATTTACTTTAGATAGAGTACTGTATTTCTAGTATATATAGTTTTTTGTATGATCCATTACCAGGGTGGTTTGTAATCAGCACATCAGGATGCCATGATTAGTTAACAGCCACTCATTAGTTATCACATTTAGATTTTCCTGTTAGATAAATTTTCTGAAGTACTGCATAATTAGGCAAACTGATCCCTCCACAAAAATGAAAAATTCAAACTAAAAAATGGAAATTAGAGTCCACCTTTTGGGTAATCAGGCCCTCCTTGAAATCTAGATTTCGCTCACGATGACTTCGTGAAGAACTAGGTCCTGCTCGAACGAAAAAAATCTGTCATCATCGGCCGACACCACCTACTGACCGTAGCACCTCGCAGTACAGCGGAGAAACACCTCAAAAACCAAAACCAACCCCTCCTCTACCCCCTCTCCTTTCGATGGCGATTTTTCACCTGTCACTCTGTCGGTCTCTGACCCCGGCCTTCAGAAAAAGATGTTCGCACTCACTTCGCAAATTATGGATCCTGAAGAGAGAGGCCCGTTTCACCTTGACGTGGCAGGCAGATGATGATTCGGGTTTTTTTTTCTTCTGGGGGCGTTCTCGAAGGAAATCCTCGTGTGGCAGTCGCGTGGCAGATGTTTGTCCCAGTTGAATAAATGGTTTTCACCGTCACAGTCTAGTAGACCGGGCAAGGTTAAAATAAAAACTCGACACCTGCCCCTCTACATTTTCACCCGTCTCATTTATCTTCTCTTTTTTGGCTCGACACGACTTTCTCGTGACTCGATTCTCTCGATATCGATAGGTGCCGGGCTGGAGGATAGTGTGTCCACAACAGTCATTATCTCTCCCTGAAACAGTGTGGCAGTGGCTGTTCTCATAAAGCGTCGGATAACATCGCGGCACCCCCAAAATATTTCATACAGAATCCAATTTATATTCAATCAATATTACTTCATAAGAAAAAGGTGACCCCATAAAAAAAAACAAAAAAACAATGGCACTCCGGGAGTGCCGACAGAAATGAAAACTTGAACAATTACGTGTGTATTTTTTGAATCGTCAGAAAATGTTTTATTGTGCAGGAAATACTTTTAAATGAAGTGTTTTCTTTTATTTATTATTATAAACTACTACTACAAAAATTATATTACAATTTTCATTTAATGCACTATTGTACATGAAAAATAATGCATATTATTTTACATACAAAAATTGCAATCTGTTGCTTAAAACGTAAATTTACAAATACATAAAATATGAAATTTAATTAATTGGTATTCTTTGAAATGAATACCAATGAAACTTATGAATTTTCATCCACAATTTTAACAACTCTCAATACATTCATCATTTCTTCCATGAGATGTAGTTTCATATCCTTTGTAATAACATTTATCTGCAAAATAGGGTTCCCGCTTCCTATCACTCCAAAAATTATGACTTCTTTGCTGCCTGTCTTGTTTACGGTATTCGTGAACATTATGCTTTTTTTCTATCTTCATACTGCGCGTATTGTTTGCGGTATCTATAATTTCTGTCATCAAACTTTTCTTTTCTATAAAATGATTTCACTTCATTTCCGTATCAGTAACCACGTTTCTTAAAACTTTCCTGGAATATTTCCTTATTTTAATTTTTACTTTTTATGTTACTTCTGTCTATTTTTTTTCCTCGTGCTCGTTAAATTATAATATTTTCCGTGTTTTGTTATTTCATTTTCATCTTTTGATTTGGTCTCGCGAGTTGAGTCACTTTTATCTGTTTTCACCGCGCGTGCTCAATTTATCTTGAAATAATTTTCTGAATTATTTTTATGCATAATACCAATCATTTCGTTTTCTGCACGTGAACTATTTCCTTTTGATACTTTCGCTTCATTGTATGAATTGACAACATAATTTAATTTGGTGTCGGTGACGGTAACGGTGTCGCGAATTCAATGGTTTTTTCCCATCTCAAAAAATGCCCAACGCGCCTAAGTTTTCACTTCAAAAAAGAAAAGAAAAGAACAGAATCCTTAAAAACCTTTACAAATGTATAACTTCTTAAGCCTTCTTTAGAGAATCTAAACTGTACCGGAATCAGTATTTAGTGTAGTATATATGATTCGAATTTTTAGCGTGAGTTCACAGGGAGCCCCGAACTACACTAGACCCTGTCGGGGATCGGGCCCCATCAACCCTGCGAATAGAGCTATTCACGAAATCATTTTCTTTTCTACATGATTCGAAATGTCCAAAAAATCGAATTTCACCTACCATTTTGTCATCCATTCGATATAACTCGAGTCGAGATGGAGCCAGTGGCTACCTAGTTCGCCTGGTGGCTGCATTGTGTTTTCTCCTTTCTCAAAAATCTGCTAAAAAAAAAAAAAAAAAAAAAAAAAAAAAACTTTGGTGTTTTTTTTTTTTTTTTTTAGGCAGTCGGTATATTTGCATAAGAAAAAAAAATCGCTATCGGAATACCTGCAAATTCACGCATTTACGGGTGAAGGTGACTTCGTGAATAGCCAGTTCATGAATATTCAATATATTTTCAAACTAATTTTTAGATGATTGTAAAGCATTCTAAGGCTGTTCTGAAATCCAAACTGGCTGCTATTTTCTGTCACATTTCTGAATTCATTTTCGTATGGAAACGCATGAAATGAGCTGGTGTTCTTATTCTGAAACTTCGTGAGCAAAATGTGTTTTTCCACTTTTTTGGTCAAGGTAGAAGATCTTTCAGAAAATACTGTTCAAGTGGGCGTTTTGAGC
This sequence comes from Maratus michaelseni, assembly GCA_963931845.1. NCBI lineage: Eukaryota > Metazoa > Arthropoda > Arachnida > Araneae > Salticidae > Maratus > Maratus michaelseni. The sequence continues at coordinate 2,606,677 of OZ007592.1, read as the reverse complement.
CGAATTCCTGACTCGGCATTGCCACAAAGGAGAAAAACGGGCCGTCACGTGACACGAATCGCTATAACTCGATCAATAAGTAATGTATCGATAGAAAATAAAATGGAAAACTCATTTCGATTCCAAATCGCCCTCAGATATAACCTTCGTAATATCATTTTCAATCCTTCAAACTCTCAAAAGTTAAAAGAGAATTATAATATTCTCAATAAAAATTTCACTTTCATTACGAAAGAATTTGAAAACTTTTTGACTGAACTGACCATACTGAACTAAAATACCATAAATTTAGAACATTATGAACTTTATAGTACTTCGAAAATATTTTATATTTAACTTTCAATTTACAAAAAATTATTACTTTTTACATTATTTATAACCTTTTATACTTTATTACTGTTATGTAAATTGTATTAATTGTTTCAAATCTAATAAACAGGCGTCTCCTGCGGTGGGGGTTGGAACGGATGGGTGCTATCGGTGTCGGGTAGCGTTTATTTTTTCCCTCTTGGACTTATTGTTCCTATACCTCACGGGTGGCTGTCCACGAGTGGGTGATTTCTGCAGGGTAAGCTGGAGGCGATTAGGAATGGAAATGAGTTTGCCTATTTTATGGATATGTGTTTAAAAGTCATAAAAAGGGGTCAGAAAGTTTCGCATTGTTCAGCAGGTCATTTCAGAACTCCATTCTTCAGAAACTACGCAGTTAAGAACCTTCTGTTTTCTCAAGTCGCTTTCTTTTTATTAGCTCACAGGCTATCAAAGCCTGAGAGCTTATGTTCCCGCCGGTTCTGTATGTACGTATGTACGTACGTATGTATATATGTACGTAACGCGATAAGTCTTCATAGAAATATCCGTTTTCCTTCAAATTTTGTTTATAGGTTCACTGTGTTAAGGCGCTTCCCTGATTAGTTTTTGGGATTGATAGGTTAAGTATAAAGGGGGGAACGGGGGGGGGGGCGAATCCCCCCTAATTTATATAAATGGGTTTTTCATGCAAAATTATTCCGTTTTCCTTCAAATTTTGTTTATAGGTTCACTGTGTTAAGGCGCTTCCCTGATTAGTTTTCAGGATTGATTGGTTAAGTATAAAGGGGGGAACGGGGGGGGGGCTAATTCCCCCTTAATTTATATAGTAAATGGGTTTTTCATGCAGAATTATTCCGTTTTCCTTCGAATTTTGTTTATAGGTTCCCTGTGTTAAGGCGCTTCCCTGATTAGTTTAGTTTTTAGGATTGATTGGTTAAGTATAAAGGGGAGGAACGGGGGGGGCTAATCCCCCCTTAATTTATATAAATAGGTTTTTAATACAGAATTATTCCGTTTTTCTTCAAATTTTGTTTATAGGTTCACTGTGTTAAGGCGCTTCCCTGATTAGTTTTCTGGATTGATTGGTTAAGTATAAAGGGGGGGGGAACGGTGGGGCTAATCCCCCCCTTAATTTATATAAATGGGTTTTTAATACACAATTATTCCGTTTTCCTTCAAATTTTGTTTATAGGTTCATTGTGTTAAGGCGCTTCCCTGATTAGTTTTCGGGATTGATTGGTTAAGTATAAAGGGGGGGAGGGGACGGTGGGGCTTATCCCCCCCCCTAATTTATATAAATGGGTTTTTCATGCAGAATTATTCCGTGTTCCTTCAAATTTTGTTTCTAGGTTCACTGTGTTAAGGCGCTTCCCTGATTAGTTTTCAGGATTGATTGGTTAAGTATAAGGGGGGTAACGGGGGCTAATCCCCCCTTAATTTATATAAATGGGTTTTTCATGCAGAATTATCCCATTTGCTTCAAAATTTGTTTATAGGTTCATTGAGTTAAAACGCTTCCCCGATTAGTTTTCGGGATTCATTGGTTAAGAATAAAAGGGGGAAACGGGGGGGGGCTAATCCCTCCTTAATTTATATAAATGGGTTTGTTATGCACAATTATCCCATTTGCTTCAAAATTTGTTTATAGGTTCATTGGGTTAAGACGCTTCCCTGATTAGTTTTCGGGATTGATTGGTTAAGTATAAAGGGGGGGGGGTAATCACCCTTAATTTATATAAATGGCTTTTTCATGCAGAATTATCCCATTTTCTTCAAAATTTGTTTATAGGTTCATTGGGTTAAGACGCTTCCCTGATTAGTTTTCGGGATTGATTGGTTAAGTATAAAGGGGGGGGGGGTAATCACCCTTAATTTATATAAATGGCTTTTTCAAGCAGAATTATCCCATTTTCTTCAAAATTTGTTTATAGGTTCATTGGGTTAAGACGCTTCCCTGATTAGTTTTCGGGATTCATTGGTTAAGAATAAAGGGAAGGAACGGGGGGGCTAATCCCTCCTTAATTTATATAAATGGGTTTGTTATGCACAATTATCCCATTTGCTTCAATATTTGTATATAGGTTCATTGGGTTAATGCGCTTCTCTGAATAGTCTTGGGGGTTCATTGGTTAAGTATAAAGGGGGAAGGGGTGGGGCTAATCCCCCCTTAATTTAGATAAATGGGTTTTTCATGCAGCATTATCCGATTTTCTTCAAATTTTGTATATATATATTCATTTTAATAAGAGGCTTCCCTGATTAGTTTAAGGGGTTCATTAGTTAACTATGAGGGGGTAAAGGGGGGGATGACCCCCCCTTAATATATTGTCGATTTCTTTATTTTTCTAGGGGCTTATTTCAAATTCTTTGAAATACGAGTATAATATGCAGTTAGTGTGAATAGCCTGTGAGCTCAATGCCTTCAGTTTAACTGGGCAGTTTTCTTTTTATTTAGCTCACAGGCTATCAAAGCCTGAGAGCTAATGTGCCCGCCCGTTCTGTATGTATGTACGTATGTACGTAACGCGATAACTCTTGACAGAAATAACCGTTTTGCTTCCAATTTTGTTTATAGGTTCCTTGTGATAAGGCGCTTTCCTGATTAGTTTTGTGGGTTGATTGGTTAACTATAAAGGGGGGGGAACGGGGGCTAACCCCCGTTAATTTAGATAAATGGGTTTTTCATGCAGAATTGTCCAATTTTCTTCAAATTTTGTATATAGGTTCATTGTGATAAGGTTCTTTCCAGATTAGTTTTGGGGGTTCATAGATTAAGTATAAAGGGGCTGACGGGGGGGGGAGGGTTAATCCTCCCCCTTAAGTTAGATAAATGAATTTTTCATGCCGAGTTATCCGATTTTCTGCCAATTTTGTTTATAGGTTCCTTGTGATAAGGCGCTTCCCCGATTAGTTTTGGGGATTGATCGGTTAACTATAAAGGGGGGGAACGCCCTTAATTTAGATAAATGGTTTTTTCATGCAGAATTATCCAATTTTCTTCAAATTTTGGATATAGGTTCATTGTGATAAGGTTCTTTCTTGATTAGTTTTGGGGGTTCATAGGTTAAGTATAAAGGGGATAACGGGGGGGGGGGGCTAATCCTCCCCCCTTAATTTAGATAAATGAATTTTTCATGCAGAGTAATCCGATTTTCTTCAAATTTTCTATAAGGGCTCATTGTGGTAAGGGGCTTCCCTGATTAGTTTTGGGGGTTCATTGGTGAAGTGTAAAGGAGGGAAACGGGGGCTAACCCCCCCCCCCCCCCCTTAATTTTGATAAATGTGTTTTTCATGCAGAATTATCCGATTTACTTCAAATTTTGTATATAGGCTCATTGTGGTAAGGCACTTCCCTGATTAGTTTTGGGGGTTCACTGGTTAAGTATAAAGGGGGGAACGGGGGAGACTAACCCCCCTTAATATAGATAAATGGGTTTTTCAAGCAGAATTATCCAATTTTCTTCAAATTTTATATATATGTTCATTGTGATAAGGCGCTTCCCTGATTAGTTTTGGGGGCTCATTTGTTAAGTATAAAGGGGGGACGGAGGGCTAACCCCCCTTAATTTAGATAAATGGATTTTTCACGCAGAATTATCCGATTTTCTTCAAATTTTGTATATAGTTTCATTGTGGTAAGGCGCTTCTCTGATTATTTTTAAGGGTTCATTGGTTAATTATAAGAAGGAGAAACGGGGGGATGGTTCCCCCCCCTTAATATATTGTCGATTTCTTCTTTTTTAGATGGCTTATTTCAAATTCTTTGAAATAAGAATATAATTTACAGTTAGTGTGAATAGCTTGTGAGCTCAATGCCGTCAGTTTAACTGGGCAGTTTTATTTTATTTTAATTCAGTTTGTGAATAAAGAAAATTTTCACTTTGAGCCCGATCTCGTTTCAAGCCCGAGCTTGGCTGAGCTGAACTTATCCCATCTCTACATGGCGCTACCCTAAACTTTATGCAATCAAATGTTTTTTCTTCCATATTGCATATCTCTCCTGCAATAAACGGTTTTTCATCTTGGAAAAAAGAAAGAAAATCCTTGGTCGGATATTGTTTACGGGAGAATGCGGTGACGTCAGTTTATCCTTCTGTAAAGAGTGTTGTAAATTCTCGCGGAATCCCCATTGTTGTGCTCCTTATCGTGCCTCTCCTCATTCTTAAACAATTGCCTGCATCGGCTCAAGGAAAAAAAGTAAATTCATAAAAATAATGATAATAATAATCCACAACGCGTCCTCTTTCGAACACATTCACGTAGTCCTATGAAATAACTAACTCGAGTGCTTTGTCATTAAAAACTGTTTTTATTCTTATATAGACTCATTTATGATATAAATCACAAATGTGGATGAATCCATTATTCCCCTTTGCTTAAAACGTGTTACATGAAAATTCAGAATGAATTCAGCAAAAATTGACTCAATTACAGTTTTGTATACTTTGTACTTTGTTTGATTTTATTTCATTCCATTTTATTTTGTGTATTTAACAAAGTATTAAACACCTTTTAGTAAATTTCGACTTTTGGATAAATGTATGGTATCTTGCGTTACAAATTCACTGTATCCGATGGATGGTATCGTGAAGTCCTGATATATTCAAATAGACATTTCTTCTGAAACATTGCCGAGGCATAATGGCGCATGGGATGTACCGCAATATTAGTTCGTTTCCTAAAAATAAATTAATCCACACAAAGGCATTCGATGAAAATAAGTCTTAGATCCATGGAATTCTTTTTATTTTATCCAAACATCGACACAAGAAACAGAGCTTATTCTACAAAACTTAGATCATTATTCGACAAAAGCGAGAGAAGATCTGATCTAATTTTTCAGATGCATTATCGCCAACACATTAGATGTATACATCCCAACCTTGCACTTCTGGCCAAGGCCAAGCTTAAACCGTCAAACTTTTTGACAGATAGAAATAAACCAATATTAAGAATTTGGATGAAAAATGAAAAGGCACATCATAAATTGGTGCCTATCAATTTTGGTGATTTTTAACGTACAACCCGAGATTGTTTTGAGAAAACCAGACGTTACATATCTTATGCAGCAGTCAATTTATGAAAACGACGCCCGCCTTAAAGAAACAAAAGAAAGAGAAAGGACAAATGTTGAAACTATCTGGATAGTACATTAATATTTCGAATTGAAACCACTGAAAAGTAAGGTACATTTAATGTTACAATGAAGATGTCTGGGAACATTTTAAGATAGGAAGAAATGATTGCTTTTCGGATTAAAGAATAAAAGAGATTTTGAATAAAGAAATTAATTCACATAGAGAAAATTTAAGATAGGAAAACCGAACACGAAACTTCAATGAATGAGACAATATAAAATTAATTCCAAATAAATCGTAAGTTACAATGTATTTTGAAGGTTTTCCGCTCATTTAATTATTATTTTTTTTTAATTTCGATTATTTTAGGAACTGTTCTTACTTAACATGTGCATCATAACAGTAATCACCATGCCAACTTCCAAGCTTTTGTAACCAACTGTATTATCACATATAAATCACAATTTTAGAACATTGTTTGATCCTGCATCCCCTTAGGGATTGTTGTACTGTACCTAGATAAATGACAGCCTATGTTGGAGCCAAGAGGGTCACCATCATATATCAGTTCGGTAATTCCAGAGATTATCCCTTTACAATCAAACACTGTAATATTAGTATATATTTGAATGAGGGGCCGTCACAGCGTCGCACGGGGCTCTTGCAAAGCAGTTAGTGGGGCCCAGAATATTTAATACAGGTAATAAAGTGTTGAGAAATACTTTCCCATTTAATGTGCATAATTATTTTTAATTGCACAAAATTCCTCTCATTCTTTACGACGATAACTTTCAGGGTCATCCAATCTATGGATTCCTCGACATTTATAATGAGCTTTGAATGTAAAAAATAAACTCACTTTTTTTCTCACGAAACAAAAATATTATTTTATACAATGGAAAAGTTGTTTCGAATTGTATGCGTTAGATACTCGGAGCCCCTCCCCATGAGATTCCACTGAAAGTGTGTTAGAAAATAAACAGAATTTTCGAGGTCGAGTCACCAAACGAGCGAAAATATTTTTAACCATTGGCTCACCTGTTCATTACGGTACTCTCTCGGAGCAGCACCCTGTCCTTTTTTATTTAAATCCTGGAGTAAAAAAAAAAAAAAAAAATAAAAGCTAACATCCAGAGGCCGTATTACAATAATAAGGAGGGTGTTGGCACATTGCCAAGTCGGTCGTTTCTCAGGTCTGCGTTGGTGTCTGCCGCTGCCGCCGCCGCTCTCTATTATCGATCCGCTGTATTACACGCTCGATGACCTTTTCATAGTACAACGGGGGCGGTTTTTTCGCAGAAAGGCGCCCCAGTTCCCAAAACGGAGTACGTATAGGGGATTATCGTGGAAAAGGGGAGGGGGGGTGAACAGATTTCTGATAACTAAAGTAACAAAAACTGCAAATCCTCCGAAACAAAAATGCAACGATTGTTTTTAAAACTTTTTGAATACAAATGAAACGAATGATTTCCCTCAACTCTTTTGTTGTTGTGGCCAGTCGCTCTCTTTGACGCTTTCAGCTTTTTGTCGCTGGTCTAGAGGTCAGAAGAGGAGATCCCTGACATGTTCATCACCACCTTCTTCTGTTGTTGAGACTATGCCCTTTCTTTTACTGGTGACTGCAGAACCTTTGGAAAAGAAACGCCAGAACAATAATTTACTTCTTTTCGTCGCTGATTTTTGAATAAAAACTGTATAACCGCCACTTTAAACGATTATTTCGCAAATGTAATTTTCGTAGACGAATCGATGACTCGAGTTGCAGCAGAATCATCTGGAAAGCACCTTAGCCTCTGTAAACCCCTAAAAAAGCACACAGAAACGGGGGGAGGGTGCTCCGCACTTGAGAAGGCACGAGACAAGTCGCGTGGCAGATGTCTGTCCCGAAATAGAACCCTCCCGAAAAGACGAAACAGCTGAAAATTACTTTTGTCCTCGACACACGCCCCTCTACAAGGAAAGACCAGAGTCCAAGAGGGGGGAGGGATGCCCTCTATAAAGTTTCTCGCCCGCAAAAGAAGATGAGGATGATTAAAAAGAAAAAAAAAAAAAAGATGTTGCGCGCGTGGCAGATGTCCGCAAGCTAAAACATCTGCCGAAGTCAGAATGAGAGCAGCTGCCGGCAGACTTGCCCTAAACGGGGGCACGTTGCGTTTCGCCTTGCGAGGTTTTTAGCAGATGTCTTATACGGTTTTCTCTTTCCATTTATGGATAAGCTCAAAGAATACTTTATCCTCCCCCAACAAAGCGAATCTTTTTTCTGATTTTTATATAATAGTATATTGGTGGAAAAAATAAAATAGCACTTTTTTAGTGATTATAATAAACCATAAAAAGCTGCAGATAAGTGGTACTTTGAAAAAAAAAAAAATCCAAGCATGCGCACGAACATATGTATGCCAGAAATTAAAAAGGGAAAAAAAAAAATTGCAGAATTTGAAGAATCATGTCAGAAAAGTTATTCGTCAAATTCTTATCTAAGGTAAAGCGCCATTAAGCTGATATTTTAAGGATAGGTGTTTAACTGTTTTTATCGAAGTCATTTATTGCACAATAATTTTCTTTTAAAAAAAATAAAGAACCATTATTTTCCATGATATTGCAATAATTTACTTATTCAAACTCTGTATAATAACTATTTCATTTTTTTTCTTTTCGAGACTTATATAACTCTTATCTGTTTCGTTGAGAAATTAATTTGTATTCATTACCATTCTAAATTAATTTATTCAAAACTCGAAGAGTTAAGGCAATATATTCAAGATATACTATAAATGGGATCGTGATTAACCGTATATACTCGTGTACAAGTCGAAGAATTTTAGATAAAATTTGGGAGTTGAAAAACGGGGGGGGGGGGGGGGGGGGGTCAACTTATATACGAGTTAGTAAAAAAAAAGTGTCAAATGCTCGGAGTCACCGGGTCTAGGTTGGAAAGAGACATAAAAGCGGACAATGATCATTTCCCTGCGATTGACAAAAAAAAACAATAATGTCTCTGTAATTGTTCTGCACCCGTTTTCTCTTGGGATAGAATTCCCTTCAATACAGGGGCATTCTTTTCAACATTTTAATCCCCTTTTTAAAAAGAGTGCTTCTAGTTTTCTCTCCTAACAAGCAAAGAAGGTACTGTATTTTATCAATCTAAGAAGTTGTTTACCCTTGTAAATAAGGCTTGAATCTTTTTAAGTATCATTAAATTGATGTGAATAAATTTTTCAGTTTCTTCAATTTGATATCATTATACAATTTTAAAACGTTGAATTAAAAAAAAAAAAAAATACTAAAGATTTTTTTTTTTTTTTTTTTTTTTAATCCTCGACTACAAATCGTTTTTCAACATTACTACCAGAAATCTGTTCGACTCATACACGAATATTCATTTTTTTTCAAAATTTTGCGTAAGAATTGGTGGGGTGGGAGGTCGACCTATACACACGGTATTTTTCTTTTATATTTTCCAACATTCCATGATTATAGGACAAAAACTGATGATGATGATGGTGTGTGTGGGGGGGGGGGGGGCATTTATTTTTACTGTCGGACTAAAAATGTCTGCTGGCTACGCTATTTTTTCTAACTTGTTGAGTCCAGAATATTAATGTTAACCTTAAGTAGTTATCCTAATTTCATTGAGGCGCAGTTAATGCTGTCGGTCAACATGCTTAATAGCAATAGGAAATACTAACTGTGTAGTTTATAGATAATAAGAAAACAAGAACGTCAGTTGGCTGAAATAACCCACTTTTATTATTATTATTATAATTCGTTTGAAAAAGTAAGTTTCCGAATAAGACTTAAACTATATTTGATAACTCCACTTTTAAGCTGGTTTAAATGAATTATAACAGAGTTTTACTCAATTTGAAGGTTCGCGTAAAAACTGAGGGCAGCCGATTCTGCCTCCGCGCCTCCTAGACTCTTTATCCATGGAAAAAAGTAATAAGGGAAAAAATTATCTTAACGGGACGGTACACAGGTCAAGGAGGATATAGGCGTACTTCCATCCCATACTACAGTTAAACCTTTGAAAACGAAACCTACCTATAACGGAATGGAACACTTCCTTGGTTCCGACAGAAGAAATACCATACAATGATACTTGATAAGGAGGACACTTGTCTAAAAGGTGCTCATATTTTTCAATCCCTTGGTTGCGATTCCGCTTTCACTGGTTTTAACTGCAGGGTATTTTATTTTTCCTTGGGGCCCATTTTGTGAAGAGTAAAAATTATTTTTTGTGAAAGGTATTCTATATTTTCGTGAAAAATAACATTTCGTAACGAAAGACGAAATCCAATCATACTCAAATTCGAACCAAGCATTTATTAATAATAACTTCTTTAATGAATTTTTTGTCGGCGGCGCAGTTAATTTAAACGTGTGAAAAAGTTCCTTTTATTGTAATAAAACTTCACTTGAAAAAGAGAGTTAAGTAAGTAAGCATGCAGTCGCTTACCTGAATGGACGATCAAAGCACTTAGTGTATCCAATGGTATGATTGTTCACATGTTGCAACTTTCCGCACTTAGGATCACTGTAAAAAATTTTCAGAAACGTTTCTGAAAGTAACGGAGACCTTTGCTGCACGATACTAACAGAAAGGTTTCTGATTCGATCAGAAAAATGTTTTGGCTAAAACACGGAACCTTTCCGATTCGTAATGAAACCTTCCTGAATATATCTGAAACCTTCCTGAACATATCTGAAACCTTTCTGAATATATCGGAAATCTTTCATTACGGATCGAAAAAGTTTCTGAATATATCGGAAATCTTTCATAATATATCGAAAAAGTTTCTGAATATAATCGGAAAAGTTTCTGAATATATCGGAAATCTTTCATGATATATCGGAAACTTTTCTGAATGTATCTAAAACCTTTCTGAATATATCTGAAGTGTTTCTGAATATATTTTTATCTTTTTTTATTATATATTATCTGAATTTTAAAAGAATACTTGAAAAGATAAGAATTTCTGTTCTTTTAAATATTCTAATCAAACTTTTTTTTTATAATGATTCTTTTTTCTAGGCGAAATTTTTCGGTATATTGCGTGATATTTTTCAGTTTATATCAAAATTTTATCAAATGTGTTTTAACCCTAATATTTAAGAATATTCACGAAAGATATTTACCTTGTTTTTTAACAACATATCATGAAAAAAATATGGGATTCATACAGCTTCACAAATCAAGTATTATTTTAAAAATTTTAAAAAAATAGCATATATACTTAGAAAGAAAACTTTCAAAACTTTTCATTAACATGAAATAGACAAACTAAAGCTATACTACTAATATATTTTAGATACATTTCAAATAATCTAACTCCCAGCAACATAAAATGATTAAAACTTATGTATGAGCTTTGCAAAAGCAATGCAGCTTCAGATATCTGTTTATCTGTTAATTTTTTCGGTCCTTAAAAGGTAATTTTTCATATTAAAAGAAGACATTTCACAAAAATTCTCATCTTAAAACTGGACCCTTCACAAAATTTTTCGTTCCAAAACAGTATCCGTCACAAAATTCTTTGTCTTAAAAATAAGACTTTACCACCTCAAAAACTGAACTTTTCACAAATTTAATGATTTAAAAATAAAATCTGACCTATGACAAAACAATTGAACTTATCAAAGTGCATAGCTTTTTTATGTGTAAATGATAGATACAAAGGAACCTGGTATAACGATAATTTCAAATTCCAAAATTATGACCGGAATTTTTAAAAATATTAAAAAAACTGCACAATTTCACAATAACAGGATCCTGTGAGAAAAATCTGGACATAACCCTGAGATTAATAAAATCACATAGGAATTTTTTTTTTCAGAATTAGAATAAAATAAATAAATATAGTTTGTTTACTTTAAAACGATATTTTTAAAGTCAGACAAGTCAATTTTCAATATATAGTATTATAAAAGTTAGAGTTCTGAAACATCGTTAAAAATATATATATAAACAAACACACAGTACCGCCGGCAGATATTATTCTTTAAGAGATAAAATTGCTACTAAATGCTATTTTTAAATCATATTTATTGAAGCAACATTAAAAAAATTAAAAATGAGAGACAAAGGATTTGTATTTTTATATTTTAGAGTATATTTTAATAATTATCCTTCCAACTCAAAGTATCTAAATGCTCATGTAAATAGTCCTAAAAGTTAGGGTTAAGACATTTGTTAAAAATATTGATATAAACTGAAAAATATCAGGCCATGTATGAGATAATAATGAATATAAAACAGAATCATTATAAAAAATATTATTAGAGTATTTAAAACAGAAGAAATTCTTACCTTTTTTTAAATTCTCTTTTTGGACCGCTCGAATAACTAACATTATATTCCACAGCCAACAACGTGCTGCTTTATCTTTGCCGTTAACGGCGTACACTGTTTGAAATAGTTGAGAAGAGAAGTGCTTGAAATGCGGACAAACTGGTTTGCTATAGAAGAGGGTCGGTTTCAATCACCTAAACCTAAACATTCGGAAAGGTTTCTGATGGTTTCAGAAAGTGAAAATAGCTATCAGATATCCGATGGTATCAGAAACATTCCTGTTAGAATACTAAACGTTCCAAATATTTTTTACAGTGATGTATAGCCAATTAACTTATAAGATCACTGCTGAAATATAATATCATTAGTATAGTTGAATATTCACTGTAGAATTAATAAACTCTTTCTAACATTTAAAATTAGGATTTAATAAATGTTGTTTTTCTGGATTACATTTTAACACAGATCATTTACACTGCTCTGACATTTTACTAGACTACATCGTAAAAGAATATATACAGAACTAAGAGTCTAAAATGTTTTCTGAGTTCTTTGGTAGCCTTGGATGACGTCACAGGGAAAAAACACATAACAGTTCGTAATCATCTTTCTTTCGCGTGGGCGGTTATTCCAAGTACGAAGCTGTGATGAAATAGTTTATGAATTGGTTTTTCGAAGAGATAATTTCAGTTATTTGCCGCAATCTTAAAGTACTTTATTATTTGATGATTGATGAGTTGTTGATTCCGCATAGAAGATTATCCTTTAATTGGAATTTCCGTCATTTTTAGCTCACAGGCTATCAAAGCCTGAGAGCTAATGTGCCCGCAGTTTCCTATGTACGTACGTATGTACGTAATGCGACAACTCTTGAGAAAAATAACCGTTTTGTTTCAATTTTTTTTTTATAGTTCATTGTGATAAGGCGCTTCCCTGATTCGTTTCGGGGGTTCATGGGTTAAGCATAAAAGGGGGAAAGGGGGGGGTAACCCTCCCTTAATTGAGATAAATGGGTTTTTCAAGCAGAATGATCGGATTTTCTTCAAATTTTGTATATAGGTTCATTGTGATGATAAGGCGCTTTCCTGATTCGTTTTGGGAGTTCATTAGTTAAGTATAAAGGGGGATACGGGGGGATGAGTCTCCCCCCCCTCTTAATATGTTGTCGATTTCTTTAGTTTTCGGTTGTCTTATTTCAAATTCTTTGAAATAGGAGTATAATATACAACGAGTGTGAATAGCCTGTGAGCCCTCCGTTTAACTGGGCAATTTCCTTTCTGGCGAATTTGTTTTGTTTGGAAATGACGCGTTTTAAAACCCAACAAAATAAAAATAATTTGGAATGGAATTTTGTGAAGGCATCCTGTTCGTGAGCCGGACTTGTTCTTGCGTTCAAGTGTAAGTTATAAAAGAGAGTCTTTCGGAGAAGTCGTTCCGCGGCAGGTGCTCTTCTTTTCCTTCGCCTGGCAGATGTCCGTTTTCGGAGTCGTAAAAAGAGCGCGGGGGGGGGGGGGGCAAAACAAAGTACTACTCTTCATCTGTCGCGTGGCTAAAGGAACACGACTCACTTGCATCATGATGGGCATCCTTCCCCCCCCCCCCCCCCACACCTGTTGGCTCTGAAATGAAACGGAGGTCGGGATGAAAGAAAATAAAAAATAAAACAAAGCGCTTCGTTAGCGACTCATTTATTAATAAAACATACTATACGTTTTTCTAAGCGGTACTTGTGCTGTAGGTGGCGCTCTTTTTCATGTGGCCATTCGCTCTGTTGGATGTTTTCAGCCTTCCTCGCTTGTTTAAAAGTCGGAGATCAGCGGAGGACATCGCTGGCAACTTTAGCGTCGCCTCTTTCTTTTGTGGATGAACGCAGAACCTTCGGAAAAGAAAGACCAGTCGAATGATTTACGAGATTTTGTGGAAAAAGCGTGTAAACGCAACCGAGGCTTTGAATCTTTTTTTTGTTTTTTTTTTTTAATGTTTCATTTGGCGCCAACTATTACACTTGGCGACAAAGGTGTTGGTATAACAGAAAAACACCTTTTTCGAGGAATAGGAACGCGACCCACGAAATTACACGGCGGATTCATAACGTGTAAAACGTCACACGGTGGTGGATCCTCTTTACACGGCCATTGGTACAAAGAAGCGCGCCCATCATTTTGTGTCAATCACTGCCGTGTAAAGATAATCCATACCGTGTGATGCTTTAAAAGTCATGAACCGGACGTGTATCTGAATGTGTTTCTTTTTCTGTAAAATCAATTCCTTTTTAGTAACTTTAATAAATAATAAAAAAAAATTACTTATTTTTTATTTACAAAATCGTGTACAAAAGTGTTTTAAAAAAATACTGAAATTCCTTCCATAGTTTCGAGAACGCTTTACATCCTATTTCGCAGGCGTTGTTGGCCTCTTTCTAGACCCGAACCCGAGAGTTCTCATTTAGATCATGGGTGTGAAATTATTTATTTTTCATTTCCGTTTAAATCCCTTTTCCTGTTACTATGCAACTGAGAAAGGAAAGAAAAAGGAATTCCGATATCATGGATTGAATGTTAACATCTCGGTTCAATCGTTCCCGGGTGACCCGGGCTAATGAAGCCTGCCTTTGTCTTAATCCTGTTATCCTTGCGTATTATGCTTCATTATAATTAATAAATCTGGGATAATGTATGTATATATATTTCTTTATAATGACTGGATCCGTAATGAAACCTTTCAGCAAGCCATGCAAAACAAAACATCTTTCAAGATCAAGAATGTAAAATCTTTATTTTAGAACATAAAGCAGCGTTTAGAGTGTGATTGCGACAGTCCCCGACAAAAAAGTCCTCAATCGCTGCCCTGCCTTTTCTTTTCCAAAGGTTCTGCGGCCATCCACAAAAGAAAGAGGCGGTGATAAAAACATGTCAGCTATGTCCCTTGCTGACCTCTGACCTCTCAACAAGCTTCTGAAGACTGACCCCATGAAAAAAAAGCGCCTGACTACGTGAAAAGCACCGCTTAACCGTAGTCTGTTTTATCCTTTACGCTGCGATCACAGAGTCCATAATTTGTTCACCCAACCCTGGCAAGGAGGGGTGGCGCTGGAAATACCTACCGGATAAACATGTCTAGACTCCTGTCTGCCCTTCCCGAAAAATTGTCTATTGGCTGTTCATTTCCTCTCGCCGGCATAAAATTACTTTTTACGTATTTGGATTAAAATTCGTAATAACCCCCTCGTTACCAGACGGTCAGCGCGAACAAATTGCCACACTAAATAAAGTTGCCTTCCTCCTCTCGCTATTATATTATGTAACCGAGGAGAGAGATGAATCTCCATCTCTGGTGGCGCAGGCAGTCACGTGGACGGAGGAGGATTCCTTTAAATTGAGACGGCGGAGTGACGCAATCTTCCTTTACGTAACACCGCTGTTTACATAATAAGAAGCAGCGGAGCTTTGGAAATGGGATGTTTCAAAACATTTCTGTAAATTCCAATAAAAGGAAAAACGATTTCCAAATACTCTATTCACTGAACTCAAACATCGTCTAATGAGGCTTTGTCTAGCCTTAGGTCACATGGTGGCAGACGTCATCAATGATAATGATCTATCCAGCAGATTAAGTTGTGTTTTATTTTATTATTTTTTTATACCCCTTACTCCTCCTAGGCCGCACGCTGTCATATTCCCCAACCCCTCTTGTTGTCACGTTACATTTTCTGCAACTGTTTTAGGTACATTCGTGTGATAGCGGCCCCCCACCATGACGATAATGCCAAGATCAGCAAAGCTTAGATAGGCCTCTTATAGACGCATATAAAATATTTCGGTACTTCTCTATTATCCCGTCGACCACTTTTCATTAAAAAAAAAAAAATCCCTGACGGCTCGGCCTACAGGCACAGGTAGATTTCGAAGACGCAGAACGTGGGGCGCCTGTTTGTCGGGAATTGCGGAAGAAATGACCTTTTTTACGATGATGCGGCAGTTGGAACCACCTACTTCGAAACCTAACTTGTTTGCAGGCGGAGCCGGCAGGGATTTTTATTTATTTATTTATTTATTTATTGTTATAACGGTTGGTCCTATAAAAAACTTGTCAATATAAAAGTTTTAGATAATATTAAGAGGATTGATAATAAATTTACGCGGATTTGAAATCTTGAGAATTGGCGAAGTTATGAATTTTTTTCTTCTAAACCCCCCTTTCCCCCACCCCTTAAGGTAATTTTTAATTATATCAAAAATCTGTCATACATAAATTTTCGGCCCTTCTCCTAGAAGTAATAATAACTTCAAACGGATTCGATACGTATCATAATTAAGAAATTATGGGTTTTTTTCTGTTTTCACAAAAAGTCCCCCCTTGGTTCGATTTTGCCCATTAACGAACTTGACCGAGATTTTATGCCCCTTGATTTTATGTATCAGTTTCGAAAAGATGCGGGAGTTGGAACTAGAGGTCTGCACGGGTCGAAATTTCTAGGCCCGAGCCCGGCCCGACCCATACAAAAAATAATTTAGCCCGGCCCGGCCCGATACAAAAATTAAAAGTTCGGCCCGAGCCCGGCCCGGCCCGAACAAAAAAAATATTGGCCCGGCCCGGCCCGATTTAAAAGTTAAAAGTTCGGCCGAAGCCCGGCCCGGCCCGGAAAAAAGTTAAAATCTCGGCCCGAGCTCGGCCCGGCCAGAGTGAATTTCTACAACACATAATTTTTACGTCGATTTGGTTAACAATTTGCCTCGTAGGAAGAGATCTAACCAAAAATTCCTATCATAGCATTTTTTTTTCATGTTTATAATCTTCATTTTTATAGAGGTGCCGCAAGCTGGAATATTTATTTTTTAAATAAATCTCTATTTGTTGTATGTATGTGTTTAAGTTATCATCAATATTGTTAATCCATATTCCATTTATTGAAGTGTTAAAAATCAGAAAAATGCTATACAGTAAAATCTTCTAAGAAGGAATTGCATAGAGAAAAAAAAATGAGTTATAGACAATTTGCCTTCTTAGCATGTTTAAATGTATTATATAATCTTTTCTTAGGTATTAGTATATTCAATTTAATGGATCAACACATTTTTCAATTTAAGACAGGATTCCATCTTAAGCAGGTTCTTTTTCACACGTTTTACCATATTTTAATTTAGCCATATTTTAATAAGTGCATAAATCTACTATTCTTTAAAAAGAATAAATTTTAATGTTTAATTATAAAATAATGGCGATTTAAAAATGTATGCATGTTTTGCAAAGATTTTTATTCCAGGTCTTATTTTACTGACCTTCGAACGGACCAGGCACGCCGAGACAATGATTTTCATACGTGTCAAAACCAGGACTAAAAATTTTGAAGACTAGGACCCGGCTCTGTATGGAAAAAATAATTTAAGGCACGGCCTTATCCTTCAGGAAAAAAGTAAGGCCCGGCCCGGCCCGTAAAGAGTAATCACTAGGCCCGACCCGGCCCGAGCCTTCAGAAAAAAATATGGCCCGGGCCCGGCCCGGCCCGAGTGCCGTGAAGAAAAATAGGCCCGAGCACGGCCCGCGGGCCGGGCTGAGTACGGGCTTCGGGCCTTGGCCCGGCCCGTGCAGATCTCTAGTTGGAACCACCTACTTCGAAAAATAACTTGTTTGCAGGCGGAGCCGGCAGGGATTTTTTTTGTTTTTAATTTTTTTTTGCTATAACGGTTGGTCCTATAAAAAACTTGTCAATATAAAAGTTTTAGATAATACTAAGAGGATTAATAATAAATTTACGCGGATTTGATATCTTGTGAATTGACGAAGCTATGATTTTTTTTCTTCTAAAACCCCCCTTTTTTCCCCGCCTTGGGGCCATTTTTAATTATATCAAAAATCTGTCCTACATATTTTTTCGGCCCTTTTCCTAGAAGTAATAATAACTTTAAACGGATTCGATACGTATAATAATAAAGAAATTATAAGGATTTTTCTGTTTTCACAACCCCCCCCCCCCCCCCTGGTTCGATTTTGCCCATTAACGAACTTGACCGAGATTTTATGACCCTTGATTTTATGTATCAGTTTGGAAGAGATTTATGAATTGACATAGATAGATAGATAGATAGATAGATAGATGTATAAACTTTTGAACTGGGGGTGTTTGTGGGTTCTGGGAGTCATGATCGGCGTCGATCTGCAAAAAATTTTCAAAATTTCCAACTTAGGTGAGAATGTAATAGGTAGTATTTCTTACGAAATCTACCTAAAAAACTATCCCGAACTGTAACGCTTAATAAACGGGAGAACGCTGCCATTGGAATATCAAAATAAATAAATAAATGAAATATAAGAATCTAAGGACACAATTGTTATTTGAATGAATGAAATCAGTAAAACAGAATGAAAAATACACGCAAATGTCGAATTAAAAACCACTGGATGACATAATAAACACGTAGAATGCTTCTGACATCCAGTTAATGGGACTGCCTTTTGGGCGTTTCATCTGACAGTTGGGCGATCGGTTTTTGTTATGAATCGTGGTCGACGGGATAATAGGGAAGTACCTATATTTTTAATGATATACCTTTTATTTACGTCTTTATATGCCTTATATACATCTTATACACACGTCCTACAGGACCCTAGTTGAGCAATATACGTCAAGAAATGTTATATACATCCTGCATTATTATAATGTCCTATAGGCTTTGTAATTGGGCGATTCATTCTCGGAGACCGCTCTAACACGAAAGTACCCTGTTTCAGTTAAGAGATAATTTTATGCAAAACAAGAACGAGAAATATAGGAGTACCCCTTTCCAACGCTTCCAAAATACTTTTAGAAATCCTTACTATTTAATAAAGTCTGTTGGCTAAGTGAATAAGGTCAAAGTCAAACCGGGTGGGGAGGCCTACCTTTCGGCTTAAGCTCAACTAGCCCTTCTAAAGTAAACAATTTGAAAAATGCCTAACACGTTTATCGCAAATTACATACATAGCGATTTTCGAAACCTTAAAACTACCCGTTTTAATACTTTCGTCATTTTTAAAACAAAAGAAAATAATACTTTAATACGTGAAAAACAGTCCTCTTAAAAAACATAACGAATAATTAATTAATCTTTATTCTCTCACTTCCGTGCCGACAAAACGTTCTACAAAACCATTTTTCGACAACAACATTTTTTCACACAGTTTGGAAAAATACATCTAAAAAAAAAAACATCTTTCTCACACAGCTTAGAAAGATACATCTACAAAAACAAAACCATCTTTCTCACACAGCTTAGAAAGATACATTTATGAAAACATCTCCTGTTAGTAGGAATTCAATTGGATTCGCGACAATCTCCCACCTTGAGTTTTCAACACGAAAATTCAACAATAGGCACAACAAAATTCAAAATAACACAAAATATGTGTAACATTATACTTACATTACATGGCCAAAGCATACATATTCTTAATACTAATTTTCAAAGACAAATTATACAATTTCCTGCAAAAATTCAAACAAAAATTAAACATATTATTACAAATTCAAATTAACACTAGGAAATGAGATATACTAAAAATAAGGAAAAAATTTGTAAAGTTCAGTATTCAAAAAATAATCTTATGACTGATAACGTTTTGGAACAGTCACTGCTCTGCCACTTCTTGTTCGTAATATTGGTTCTAAAGAGTGTTCTTTTGGAATCTCTAGATTGTACAGTTTTTGTATTGGTCTTGTTCCGTATCTATTGGCGATGGAACATTCCTCCCCACCCCTCTCTTTTTTGTTTCTGGCAACCCGTTAATGTAACCTTGTGTGTGTGAAGGAGATGTGCTCAAAACTCGGTGGCGACAAGCCGCCGTTGCTGTCTTCTCTTCATCGTATTTATTAACTAAATAAATACTATAGTTTTTTGATACAGTCCGCACTTTATCTAAGTTCGCACAACTAGTACGAAACCTCCGCACATTTTTGGTCCTAAGCGACCCGCATCTTCAGTGTTTTAACGAAAAACTTGTGATTTCTTTATCTTCAACAAGAAGATCAACAGTATGTCGGACCTCAGCAGTTACGACTCTAAATCGAAAGCGCGGCAACATCAAGTCTCAGCTCACCAAAATATCCAAAGCGATTAACGAAGATACTTTCGAAATAGCTGAATGGCAGTCTCATTTGGACTGTTTAACTAGAATACAAGAAAGGTTCGAAGTTATCAAGGAGGATTATTATAAAATCGTGAAAGAGGACGATTTTGAACAAACAGAGGAGCAACTTTCTCTGCTGGATGAGGACATTAGAACAATAGAGGTAAGTCTTAAAACCTCTATTAAGAAATTTTATTGTGAATCTAATGTTAGCGCTTCTTCAAGTAATGATATAACTGTTAGTAATCATAAAGCAATTATAAAACTGCCCAAAATTCCATTACCGGTTTTTACTGGAAAAATTGAGGAGTGGAGCATTTTTAAAACTGCCTTTAATACGCTCATTACGGAAAATTCTGATTTGAACGACAATGAAAAGCTTCTCTATCTTCGTGGGGCTTTATTGGGGGAACCCAAAAGCATACAAACCCCAGACGATAGTTATACGTCTCTTTTTAGTGCATTAGAACAATGGTATGAGAACAAAAGAAGAATAGTAGATTGTCATATAAAAAATATTCTCAACTTGTACCCAATCAAACATGAATCCGCAAAAGATCTTCGAAATTTATTAGATAGTGTTAGAAAGAACTTAAGAGCCCTTAAAGTTTTAGACTTTGAAAGAGATACATTCTCTAGCGCCATATTATTAAATATACAGTTAGACAAACTTGATCGAGACACTCGTAAACAATATGAGCTCACGTTAAAAGATAACGAAGTTTCTAACTTTGACGAATTTCTCGAATTCTTAGAACGAAGATGTCAAATCTTAAATAGCATCAGTGCTAGTTCTTCTTCAAAATTCAATTCTAACTCTGACCGTTCTAAGTCTTTATTCATGAAATCTGATAAAACACAGAATAAAAAGTGCAGTCTATGCTCTGAAATCCACCCATTGTACCATTGCGAAAAATATAAGATTATGAAATTAGCAGATAGAATAAATATTGTCAAGAAAAACAAACTCTGTTTTAATTGTCTAAATTCTTCACATTTATTATCATCCTGTGATTCAAAAAATACTTGCTTTGTTTACAAATCAAAATTTCATCATACTTCCCTACATAAATATTCAGCGCCGCAAACTGATCATTACGAGGCCAGATCAAACGTCGCAGACACAGCGGCGACGGCTTTTACGCAAAGAGAGAATTCTGAAAACGATGATACTCCCAAACATTCGTTTTTTTCTCATGGAAACAATAAATCCGTTTTGATAAACACGGCGATAATTTATATTACAGATTCTAATGGGGTTAAAAGACCGTTACGTGGCATTTTGGACTCTGCGTCAGAAAGTAATTTTATCTCATTTCACACAGCAACTTTGTTGGGATTAAAGAAAGAAAAAATTCATATACCGATTGCGGGTTTGAATGATTCAACAATAAATATAAAAGCAAAAACTGCAGTTTGCTTATCTAATAAAAGCGGGGATTCTCAATGGAATATTGATTGTCTGATCACTCCGAAAATAACAAATTTCAGTCCGTCTAGAAAGATAAGCATTTCTAATTTGAGCATTCCACAAAAAATTGGCGGACCCTGAATTCTTCATTCCGCAAAAAATAGATATACTTCTGGGTGCCGAATTGTTTTTCGAATTTTTAAATGCTGATCAAATAAAACTGAAAGATAATTTAATTCTGCAATCAACTTGTTTTGGATATCTGGTATCTGGTAGTGTTTATGATAATAATATAAAGCATAATGAAACCCATTGTTTTCTAACAAAAAATCTAGAAGCACTCAATAAGACCTTGACCTCATTTTGGGAAATAGAGAATGTTGATGATTTAAAGCCGTGCAGCAGTGATGAGTTAACATATTGTAATCAACATTTTGATAAAACGCATTTTAGAAAGGAGGATGGGAGATACGTAGTTGAAATGCCGTTCAAACCAGAAATTTCTGAAACTAATTTAGGAAATTCTAAAAAAATCGCATCTAAAAGATTAGATTATTTGTGGCAACGTTTAGAGCGCGATACAACAATGAAAAATTTGTACATAGATTTTCTAAATGAATATAAGTATTTGAATCATATGCATGAAATAGAGGAAAATAGTGATTTTGAAGACTGTTTTTATTTACCTCATCACGGAATCCTGCGACCATCAAACAGAACTACCAAAATGCGCGTTGTTTTTGACGCAAGTGCAAAATCAACAACTGGAAAATCTTTAAATGATATGTTATATAAGGGAGGGGTGCTTCAGGAAGATCTCTTTTCAATATTAGTAAGATTTAGAAAGCACATTTACGCATTCACGGCACATATTAAAAAATGTTTAGAATGATAGAAATTAACCCGTCACAGCATATGTGACCTAGAGTCACATGCCCACCGCTCGAAGTGATCCAGGAAGTTTTGACTCTAGGTCACTTCTAGCTCACACATTAAGGCAAAATTCATTTCAGTTGAGAGTTTATATCTTGGATTACTTTCAGCTGAAAATTCTACTTTTGGCGACTTTTAACTCTAAAAATTCTACTTTTGGTTTAATAAAAAAAAAGTCTAAGTTCACCAATTAAAATTAATGAATGATCCTTTTTAATTAAACCATTATTGACTTTTAAAATTCACCTCAAATACACTCTAACATGTATATGGAATACCCTACTCTAGTTTAAAAAAAAAAAAATTTGCTTCGAAAAATTTCTAAGTTCCCCAATTAAAATTAATTAAATTTGTAATTCGTTAAAATTTACCTTGTACTGTAATAGATATTTCCCACTCTACTATAGTTGAAAAAAAAATTTTTTTTGCTTCGAAATATTTCTAAGTTCCCCAATTAAAATTCATTAAAATAATCCCCTTATTTTAGGTGGTGAAGGGCACTTCAAGCGGTGGGCATGGGGGCAGGTGCTGCACTTCGAGCGGTGGGCATGTGGGCAGGTGCTACACTTCGAGCGGTGGGCATGTGGGCAGGTTCTGCACCTTGCACCGTGCCCACAGCCCGCCACCGGGGTCGGACCGCCACTTTTCCTCTACTCCTATCTGTAGGAATGCCTTTTCTATATCAGATACTGCAATAACAGGAAATTTTCGAAAACGATGCAATATTGAAGGAATCATTTTAATCATATTTAGTCCTTTATCCAGACAATCAGTTAATGAAGGAAAACCTTTCACATGAGCCGAAACATCAAAAACCGGCCTTACTTTAGTAGTTTCACTCGATTCTTTAAATACACGCCTGTGTGGCAAATAATGTATTTTGGATTTTTTATTATCGACCACCCTTTCAATTATTCCTGCATTTAACCATGTATCAAATACTTCATTATAAACTTCAGTTTTATTCAAATTTGATAACCTTTTCTTCGTTGCAGCAAGCCGTTTTTCGGCAAATTCTCTATTACTAGGTAAGCGGGCATTATCTAGTACCCAAGGCAATGCTACTTCATACCTCCCATCTGAATCTATTCTTATGTTTCTTTTAAAATGTTGTATAGTTTCTTCATGAATTTCATTTTTAGTTTTAGATTCAACCGGATCCGTTATACCAAGAATATCTAGCTTCCATAAATTAGCAACGGAACTTTCGTTCCAAAGAGACGAAATAACCATAAGAGAATCATTTGTTTCAGATTTAATACCTGGAATTTTCCCCATGAGAGTCCACCCCAAATGGGTCTTTACAGCAACCGGACCACTTTTTAAAACTTTAATATTTCCGGTGAGTAATTTTCCCGCCACATCGGAAGCAATTAACAATTTAATTTCATTTTCGGTTTTACATACATTGTTTTCAACATCCGAAATCTTTATACCATATTTATTTAATTCTTTTAACCAAGGTCCAGTTGGCACCTTTTTTATATTAGAACAAATAACAGGAACATCTAAAACATGTGTCAGGTCCCTGGCACCTATAGGCTTAAAACTATTGTTATGGAACTATTATGATTATTATCTTATTATTATCTTATTGAGTGTGTATCTTTTGTATACTGTGAGGCTTTTCAGTACTGGAATCTTAATCCGGAGGGTAGCGAGTTGAATACAATGGAAGAAGTATGTCCTTTGTGATGTGGTCTTTAATAGATAAGAAAGAGCCCCGTAGACAAAAAGGTGCTCTGGAGAATGACCAGAGAGAAAGTTAGTTGGAACGCAGGACTGGAGCGTGTAGGTTGGTTGTTCAGAGAGCAGCTCTGGGCACGTGTGTGGAACGAGATCTCTCGAAAGGAGGAGATATAGCGTGTGTGAGATTAATAGAAATCTCGGTTCTGAGTGAATGAACATAGCCTAACGGTACACAGATGATAGTTTTCTGTAATTATTTTGATTTAATATTAAACCAGATAATTTATATCCGAGTTTAAGTGTAAATATTGTTAATAAAGGGTTAGTTTAAGTATAATTGAAAGAGTTAGGTTTTTCTTGAATATACATCACGTATCATGTCCGATATCACGTATTCATATCGGTGGTGGTAGCGTATCAAAAGACCGGATTATATTTCGAAGTCGTGTGGACGGAGAAGTGGAATCCGACAATGTTGGCAGCGACGGGATCTGAATCACCGAAGACCAGTGCCAGTTAGCCGTGTTACAGAGAGTTTACGCCGGATCGTCTAGCGGAAGTGTGTGTGCCCTATCATCGTAGACCAGTGCCAGCTAGCCTATCGTCATTACAGTGAAGTGAACTAGTGGTGGTGCTGTGAGTAGTGTGTTTGTGCATACTGAAGCAAGGTACAGTGATTGTTGCCCGAGAGTGCAAGATTTACCCTGTGCAAAATTGAGCAGAGAATTGCCCCAGCGAATAAAGTACGAGGTAAGGTGTTTTGATAATTTTACTCTACTGACATTCTCGAACCTACTGTTTTTTATTGTGTATAATTGATGGTAATTTAAGTTAATGTTGTGATAATTTATGTGCAATATAATAATTGGACTAAATCAAATGAGATATTAACAGCCATTTTACACTATTGTTTTAAGAAAAGGATCTTATATTAATTACTAGAAGTGATTTTCTAATTGTTTTAAACGGATAAGATTAATGATTAAAATTAATGCATTGTGTTAATAGTTGGAAGGAATAATTGAAATTTCTTAAATTTAAATTATTATTAAAGTAATATTTAAATTAAGTATGATTACTGTTTGTTTTAAATTTGAAGTATTAATAGTAAATGAGGAAGGCAAATTTGTGTAGAATTTAAATTAAATTGAAATAACCTTCAAGGAAGAATTTCAGGTCCAAGAAAAAAAAAAGTGCTGTGATTTACTTTTTTATGTGAAAACAAATTTTGAAAATTGAAATATTTTATTGAGATTAAATTTAGGAATTTAGGTGTATTTCACGCAAATTTTTGTTAGATGGATATCTTTATGTAGTGATTGGCATCAGTGTTTTATTCAAATTGCAACATATCAGTATTATTGTGTAAATTGTATTTTATTATTTAATTGTATAAATTAAAAATCTGTATTACATAATAATCAAATTGAAATTATTGTTACTGAGTTATTGGAAGCAAATTGTGGGGTTCCATTGTTAAAGGAAATTTATCATTTTAATATTACTTATTTGAAATATGTTAAATAGTATAATATGTGGAGGTAATTTATGAAGGTAGGATTGGAGGAAGTAGTAATTTGATATTGTGCTTAAGTATTATTGTAGGGTGGTAATAATTATCGGTAGAGGGTATGGCTTTCTTACTAAAAATAAAAAGGGTGGATCTTCAGGCGATATGTGAAGAGTTAGGAATTGAAGTCTCGGAAGATGATACCAGGTTTAAGCTTAAGAAAAAGATAGTGGAGAGCGACGAATATGAAGAGGGGGCCGTTATGGAATTATCGAACACTATTGTTACGGAGCGGTTAGAAAAGGTAGAAAGGGAGGAAAAGTTACAACGAGAAAAGTTAGAAATGGAGGAAAATTTAAAGTTACAACGAGAAAAGTTAGAAATGGAGGAAAATTTAAAGTTACAACGAGAAAAGTTAGAAAGGGAGGAGAAGTTAGAACGGGAAAAGTTAGAAAGGGAGTTAGACCGTGAGAAGTTAGATAGAGAAGAAAGGCCGAAAAATTGAGATTGGAACATGAGTTAGAGTT
This sequence comes from Maratus michaelseni, assembly GCA_963931845.1. NCBI lineage: Eukaryota > Metazoa > Arthropoda > Arachnida > Araneae > Salticidae > Maratus > Maratus michaelseni. Next base: position 2,580,822 of record OZ007592.1, on the reverse strand, counting down.
GGAAAGGATAAAGATTCAAAGTTCGGCAAATAACTCTAATGGGACTAGAGAATCTAATCATGAGAGTAGCCTAGAGAAATTGATTAAAAGCGTTAAAACTTTGTCTATCAAGGTTCCAGAAGGGACTGAGGGATGGAATCTGTTTTTTAGCAGTTTAGAACGGACATTCCAAACAAAAAATGTACCGGAAACCCAGCAGGCCGAAATTCTGCTAAATATGTTAGGAGATAAGGCCGATAACTTGCTAATATACACTACTAGGGAACAAATTGAGAGTTATGAGAAGTTAAAGGAATTAGTTCTAAGGGAACACGAGCCGACACCGAAGGCGTGTTTGGAAAACTTTAAGAAGGCTAGAAGGAATCAAAATGAAACTCATGTATTATTTGCATCGCGTTTAATAGCAACGTTGGAAAATTATTGTAAGATTAGAGGTGCAGATACGCAGGGTCGTACTGGCCCACCGGGCAACGAGGCAAATGCCCGGTGCGCCCTCTTCACATTTTTTTTTTTTTTTTTTTTTTTTTTTTTTTGGAAGCACGTTTAAAGTTGTACATTCTGAAAGGCATAAAATTTCAAAGATTTTCATATGGCAAATTAAAAAGTAATACTTTTTATTTTTAAAAGTATAGCATAAGCAAACTGTGTGGGATCAAAGACAATTTGATAACCCAATTTTGAGATAACATAAATTATCGACAATCAGATGTGCTATTGTTACACATGTTATCCTGGAACATCGTGTTTTTGCAATCATGGCGCCCTTGGTCAGATTTTTTTTCAACGCCTCTGCAAAAATAGCTTTCAAAAAACTAATATCGTGTTCGTGTTTTTGTTATTATGGCGCCCATGGTACAGATTTTTTTCAGCGCCTCTGTAAAAATAACTTTCAAAAAACTAATATCGTGTTCGTGTTTTTGTTACTATGGCGCCCTTGGTCAGACTTTTTCAGCGCCTTTGTAAAAATAACTTTAAAAACAACTAACATTGTGTTTTTGTAATCCTAGCGCCCTTGGTCAGATTTTTTTCAACGCCTCTGCAAAAATAGCTTTCAAAAAACTAATATCGTGTTCGTGTTTTTGTTATTATGGCACCCATGGTACAGATTTTTTTCAGCGCCTCTGTAAAAATAACTTTCAAAAAACTAATATCGTGTTCGTGTTTTTGTTATTATGGCGCCCTTGGTCAGACTTTTTCAGCGCATTTGTAAAAATAACTTTAAAAACAACTAACATTGTATTTTTGTAATCCTGGCGCCCTTGGTCATTTTTTTTTCAACGCCTCTGCAAAAATAGCTTTCAAAAAACTAATATCGGGTTCGTGTTTTTGTTATTATGGCGCCCATGGTACAGATTTTTTTCAGCGCCTCTGTGAAAAAAAAACTTTAAAAAAACTAATATCGTATTTATGTTTTTGTTATTACGGCGCTCTTAGTCAGACTTTTTCAGCGTCTTTCTAAAAATAACTTTAAAAAAAATTAACTTTTCTGTCAAATATTTAGTGCTCTGGGTGATCAAATATTTCTGCTTTTTGTGAAAGTACAAACGACGAAAAAAGAAAAAAAAAATGGAATGCAATTTAAGAGAAGACATTTTCATTTTAATTGGTCCCATTTTCAGAGGCGGCTTTGGTAATCATGTCACCCCTAGTCTGATTTTTTCAGCGCCTCTGTAAAAAGAAAAAAAAAACTAATATCGTGTTTTTGTAATCCTAGCGGCCTTGGTCAGTATTTTTCAGCGCCTCTGTAAAAATAGCTATTTAAAAATTAATTTCGTGTTTTTGTAATTATGGCGCCCTTGGTCAGATTTTTTTCGGTGTCTCTGTAAAAATAAGTTTTAAAAAACTAATATCGTGTTCGTGTTTTTGTAATTATGGCGCCCTTGGTCAGATTTTTTTCAGCGCCTCTGTAAAAATAACTTTCAAAAAATTAATATATATTTTTTAAATCATGGCGCCTTTGGTCAGATTTTTTTCAGCGACTCTGTAAAAATAACTTTCAAAAAACTAATATCGTGTTTTTGTAATCCTGGCGCCCTTGGTTAGATTTTTCCAGGGCCTGTTTAAAAATAACTCTAAAAAAAATAATATCGTGTATTTGTAATCATAGCGCCCTATGTCACATTTTTTCAGCGCCACTGTAAAAATGACTTTCAACAAATTAATATAGTGTTTTTGTAATTACGGCACCCTTAGTCAGATTTTTCAGCGTCTGAGTAAAAATAACTTTCAAAAAATTAATATTGTGTTTTTGTAATCATGGCGCCGTTGGTCAGATTTTTCCAGCTCCTGTATAAAAATAACTGTAAAAAACTATTATCATGTTTTTGTAATAGCTCTTCCCCCACCTACCCGCCCACTTACACACACGTACACTCCCCATAAGCACACACACAGAGTTGAATTCAGACACTTTTCTCCGGGAGGTACTTCTGTGGCTCCGGGGGGGGGGGGGGGATTTTAGAGTTCAGGGGTGGATATTGTACTTTTTGACCATTCAAAACACAAAATCTCACATTTTCCGCAAGGGACATTTTATTGTTTGGGGGGGGGATGTACCCCCTGGGTCACCGCCTGAATTCAACACTGCACACACATAAATCGATGCTCTTAGTTCTAATAAACTGGAACATTCCATAATTTCTTAAAGATAATATAGGTTACACCGCCAAGACTAATTTATCACAAGTTTTTGGGCAATGGAAACTTATGTAAATTTTGCTTTTCAAAGAATAAAAGGTTAATTTTTCATATCTATTTGAAAAATTTTTACAATTTTTTAGCATTTGAAAATGCCAATAGTATCTAAAAACCTTTTTTTTTTAAACTGTATCTGCTTAACGACTCTAAACTTCAAACACCACCCCGATTTACAAATTGAAAAATACACATGACATGAATCGAAATAAATATATAAACCACTGAAACTTGTAAAAGTCGTTTCACAAAAGAATGGATGAAAGAGAAGCGCAGATGCGCGCAGATGTGTATTTGTTTAGTTTTCAGTGCTGTTAGTGGGAGTTTCTAAGAAGACAAATTCCCTAAGAAGACATTTCGGTGGAGTTTCACCTTAGATATCCAGTGGTATCTGTAGTAATACCAGATGTGACACTTTTTATTGATTATACCATATTGTGGGATTTTTGGATCTCTGTAACTTTCTGAAGAAAATAGAAACCGGATGTGGAGGTATTTTTCCATGAAATACTAATTAACACACGCTCGGCGTACAGACATCAGCAAAGAAAGAAACTTTAAAAACGAAAAAATAAAATATCGAATTAACTGTTATAGGAGTTTTATAATGTTTTGAGTAATAACATAAGCTGTCAAAACTTTTTGACGATATTATTAAACAATTTTCATTGATACATACTTTAAATTTTTAGATATTCCCATTAAGGTGAAAACGAAAAATAACTTTGCCAATAAACCTTACCATTTTTTAGATACTTTTTTTTTTTTCAAGATATCGAGTAAGAAATAGATGCAAAATAATGAACACATATAATCTTATTGTGGTAGAAAAAAACGTGTTATTCTTCTTCTTTTCTATATTTTATCCCCATTACGCAATTATTTCTATTTTCTTTGACTTTGTTTTTTGTTTTGCAATACAATGCTTAAATATAATTTTGATAGTACATATTATTTTTAAAAAAATGTAAATATATTTGAAGCTATTGCTGCTCTTCTGGTGCATTTCTTTCTTTATTTTTTTGTCTGTGTGTGTGAGTTGCGGCGACTATTAAAATTAAATTTGGCTTCTGTAATTAAAATAAACAGCAATTTAAAATTAAATATGATTTATTTTAGTGACTAGGTGAGATAAAGGGTGGAAATTAAGGAAAGCTTTTTTTTTTTTTTTTTTTTTTTTTTTTTTTTTTCCAAAATGCCGATTGTTTTGAAGAGATTATTCAACTTTTATCGAAGAAAAATGAGGATTTTTGATGATAAAAAAAATCCTTAGTGCTCTGCATAATTATATAAGAAAAAAAGCTGACAAAATTAGAAGTAAAACAATTCAGTATTATTAAAGTAATCGTGTCGTGGTCATATATTTAAAATTGCAATTTTGAGAAAAACTAGTTTCAATTTTATTGTAGAATGCTTATTATATATATATATATATATATATATATATGTATATATATATATATATATATATATATATATATATATATATATATATATATATATATATATATATAGAATCGTCTATTCCAGATTCTGGGCACATAAAAAAGTCTTGATTCCGTTGATAAAGCCGCTAAAATAAAAACTCGATTTTCTGAAATTTATAAATTATGATTACGTGCAAATCCTTAAGGCGATTTTCGAAAAAATATTTTTTAACGTTCAGTAATGCAAAAATTTCTGCTCATTTACAAACATAAAAATAATGTTCGACAGGAACCGCATTTCGGTTACCTTTCTAGTTTCGACAGAAAACGAAAACGAAATTATCTTAAAAATATATTCAAAGTAATTAACATAAACATAAACATGCATGTTATCTGAATAATGTTTTGCGTAGAAACGGAAGTACATAATTATTAACTAAAAATTAATTTTATTGAAATAAAATGAATTAAATATAAGATGCTATAAACATAAAAAATGATTCAAAAATAATTTAATTTAAAAATAACGAATTTAATCAATATTATTAATACCTTCTAGATTTATCCCCTTTTATGTGAATACATAGTATGCGCGGCTCTTTGGATGGTAGTGGCGTTTGGGAGAGGATAGGGAGGGGCAGTTATAGTAATACCGATTATTTGGCAGTATTTTCGCCGAAACTAAGATTTTGCACTGAAAACGAAAATGAAACCGAATATTCGGCCAAACTCTACATAAATGAATGAGAATTGCAGGCTTGGTCATTGAAATAATTTGTAATACAACAGATTCTTTTCTTTAAATTAATCACATCTTGAGTTAAAATTGATTGTTGTCTTGTGACAGCAGTTTTTTTCCTCTTCCCGCACTGTCGAGTACGGAAATTAGGTTCAAAACGGCGCCTTTGACAGCATTTTCTGAAATATCTTTTGCGTTTCCTAAAAAAATATATAAAAGACAAACTATTACAAAACTATTACAAAGTTTCTGATGGGCAATAAAAAAATAGCTGGTATTTTCGGCCACTTAAAGCAATCAGCAGTTGTAATGAAATTTAATGAAAACATTTCAAACAAAATTATCATGCAATACAATTCAAGTAATACTTTTCAAAGTAATACATTCAAAGTAATGCTTTTAAAGAATTATTACTTTTCCAAAGAATTTCTGACCTCCCCCCCCCCCCCCTTGCCCTGCGTATACACATGAATTGCAGTACAAAAGAACAAGATCTTTGAAAAACAGAAACAATCCCAGTAGCCCAATAGCTTTTGTAAATGTAAGTTTGCTCATTTGAAAGGAAACCTAAATACATTATGTCCGGAAAAAGAGAGTACCGAAATCAGCCATCTATTGTCCACCCCACAGAAACTGGAAATGCATGTGTTTCTAATTTTCAACCGATAATCGGTATAAATAAAGTGCTCTTGATGTGAAATCTGCTTCGTTTTTCTCGTTCTATCCAGTGTCAAAGAACTACTCCGTCTTTATATTATTTGCCGGTGACCTGAGTTATTTACTTATTTTGGTGTAATCTTAAACATTTTTTCTTATAATAAGCTTGTACTTCAACCTTTAAAAAAAAAAAAAAATAGTGTACAGTGTTATAAAATATCATCACCACAGCTCAGATATGCTGATGTTGCATTTTGCATAACAAGAACTGTGACTTGTCCACGGAAAAACAATATAAGGTATGAGACTACAAATTAATTTTTTTGATTGTATCTCTTTCACAAGAATGTTTATTAGTTTGAATTTTTGCGAAATCTGCAAAATTTGCCTAATGTATTTCTTTATTTTCTCTTTGTAACTGTGGCGAGAAAAAAAAAAATCCCTGCCGGCTCGGCCTACAGGCGGGGTTGGATTTTGAAGTTAGCTACTAATTTCACCAATAAAAACTTAAATCAAAATTAGAGATAAACCCAGTTTTTCACTAAGAATGAGCTCTAGAGACCAAAAATTCCTTAAGAAGTTTGTTTTGTTATACTGTCTTTATACCTCACATTTTCAACAAATTTATGAGCCTATTGTCCTTTTTGTTATTTTTGAAGAATTCTAGTTCTATTATAAAAACAAAATTCCTAGCTTGAAAACAATGTCCTGACGTATTCAACACTTGAAAGAGGGGGTTAATTTTCGTACTTTTCGAAACATATTGATAAGTTAGAAAGCATAAAGAACTTAGATGGGATTTGGTGTTTTCCGTTTCGGTCTCGACCGGTTCAGCCGATGCATGTTTCGAAAGACGGGCTAAAAAAAGCCGCTTTCGGCTTGTATCTGCCTCCACACTTTGGAACATGGTTTCTGGCACTCGTCGGTGCAACATTTTTCGGTCAACCATTTAACCCCTTCGCGACGAGAGCACTTTCCTTAATTTTTAATATTTTACCACCGGTTTTTCACAACAGAAAATTTTCTGTAATTGAATCGCGAAAATGCTCTGACTAAGTAGGGTAAACTTTACAATAAAAAATAACTGAGAAGAATAATGAAGGATTCTGAGCACCTTAAGTGGCACGTATACCGGTCGCTCGTCTCCAAGGAGTTAAATTGCGGGGTTTAATTAATATCTCGGCCAATTATATAAAAAACAAAACAAAATTGAAACTCGGGTGTATTAAGACCTGCCTTGGACTATTCTCATCCAAATTTACAGACCTTTCGCGCTGTAAATTTTCCTAGCCATTTCTTTCTTTTTTTTCCGCACACACAAACAGATACTCAGAGAGAGAAATACCTTTCTTTTATTATAGATATCCTTCAAATAAATTACAATAACAAACTTATTTCTGACAGAATTGTGATACATATGGCTATTAGTATAAAGTTGTACTGGCAATAAAAAAAGAAAAAAAGAAAAAAAATCTGTTAAGGGATTTTTTGCTTAAATTATACTTTATTACCTTTAGTACATTCTCATGAAGTTTTGTAAAGATTCGATTATTATAAGTACAGTTTAAAGCGAGAGTGGCCGAGAGGTTGTACCCTCGAAGCAAGTAGACGGGAGGTGCTGGGTACGAACTCAATTGCGCCCGTCGGATTATCGTTGGGAGTTTTCCGTGGTTTTCTCCCAACCTTTGATTTCCTTGCATAATTACGTGTTAGGTTCCCTCAGAAAGCCCCCCCCCACGGAGGGCAACCCCCCCCTTTAGGGCCTATATCATCCGTGTTGATAATTGGTCGTCATGAACACAATCAACCAACCTTTTATGGTCTGTTTGATAAAACTAAGTATCAGATTTACAAGAAAGTAAAAAGTTTTTTTTTTTTTTTTTTTTTTTTTTTTTTTTTTTTACACATAAAAATGTAAAATAAATTCAGTTTTTCACAGTAATTTTACAGGTACTAGCACATTTTATTTTTTTTCACCCAAACTAATTAACTTAGGAAAAATCCGATACTTAAAATTGTAGAGCACACTTCTACGAATACTTTTTAAAAAATTAGCTGAAAATGTTCAAAATTGTAGGAGAAGATACATTTTAAAATTAACTTAAAATTGCAAAAAAAAAAAAAAAAAAAAAAAAATTAAATTTTTCGAAAGTTGCTTGGAAAATTGAATAATTTCTTATTAGAACCATTTTCCTTCATTGAGTCCTTTATTATTATGTCAAAAATGTACCTTAAAATACTTAAATTAAAAAAAATGTTCAAAAGGTACCTAGTCCCCTTAAAATAAAATTTATGGCCAACCTTCTTGGGACTTAAATTAGATATGAAAGGAAGGGGGGGGGGGGGTTAAAAGGTATTTCACAGCGAAACTGACAATTCCATAAGTCCTACTCCATTTAAGTTGGATTTCTAATGCATTTAATCTCCAAATAAAGGACACTCCATTGAAGAATAGGAATTATCTCATTCAAAATATATAAAATAATCCTGCAGCCGTTACGTATGTTAACTTTTCAAAAAATTTGTTTTAGATAGTTTTAAATAGTAGTTGGCGCCCTTTTGATTAGAATTTGGCGCCCTTTTTATCCAAGTTGCCACCGCCCTTTTTGTCATGGCAGTACGACCCTGCAGATACGTATGAGAAGATTAATCAGTTAATTGTCACGGATAAGTTGTTAAATACATTAGATGAGGAAACCGCGACGCATATTGGATTAACTCAGCAGAATAATTGGTTAGAAGTTTCTAAGATTGCTAGGGAATGTGATAATTTCTTTGATGCTAAACAAAAATCTTATGCGGTCACTTATAAGGGTTATAAAGGTAAAGAAAGGTACGTAAGTAATGGAGATTCTAGAAGGGAAAAAGATGAGGGATTTAGTAGTAATTGGAGACAAAATGGGAATAATGAGGTTAGTCCATTTTTGGGTAGAAAACCGGAATATAAGAAACCTAATGATACGACGCCTATCTGTTTCAAGTGTGGTCAACGAGGCCATGTCCAGCGATTTTGTACAAAAGGAAATAATGAGGGAAGTAATCAAATTAATAACCGACAAGAACCAAGGGCTAGTATCAATAATGTCTCAGTGCGAGGAATTAAACAATTACCAAGGGGAGCGAGTATGGCAAGAATCGGAGCAAAAGGGAATTGGAGAACTAAAGTTATTGGAGAGAAGTTAAATAAACCCGAGAAAGTGGAAGTTAGTGTAAATGGGAAGATAACAAAAGGATTAGTGGATTCTGCTTGTGAAATTAGCGTCGTTCATAAAGATTTAGTACCAGCAGAGAAACTAAGAGGGGCTGGTAGCATCTATTTACAAGGGATATTTGGTAAGGCAGTGAAATCGCCATTAATTCAGTTACCTTTAGCTATTCCAAAACGCGGAGAAAATAATGTAATTCATCAGGATGTACTGTGCGCGATAATTGACAATAGTAAGGAACAGGTAATTTTACATCCTGACGTGGCTAATGAATTGTCAGGGTTAAACAACGAGAAATCATTAAGAGAATCGGTAGAAAGGGAATGTAAGGAAGATAGTAGGAATAAAGTGAAGGAAGGGAAAGGATTAGAAATGATAATAATAACCGTTATGTCGTAGAAACGAGATCGGTAAATTTACAAAGTCAGGAGAAGGAAAAAGACGAGGTGGAGAAAAGTAAGATTAATCAAGTTACGGAAAGTAGTTTAAATGTATTTCAGGAATCCCAAATGAATTGTAAAGATTTAGAGAAAGCTTGGGAATTAGCTGAAAATGATAAAGGGTCTTACTATCTTGTTAATGGGTTATTATATCATAAAGAGAAATTGGTAGATGAAACGGTAGCTCAATTAGTAATACCTAAAATTAGAAGGGAGGAAATTCTAAAACTAGCGCATACTTCCTTATATGGAGAACATCAGACGGTTAAGAAAATGTTAGAAAGAATCAAGCATTCATTTTATTGGGAAAATATGGCAGAGGAAGCTAAAACGTTTTGCGAATCATGTGCAGAATGTCGTTTAACGAGGGAAATGAATGTGAGTAATAAGGAGAAAGAGGAAATATGTCGACCTGCAGTTATAGTTGAGTTATTGGACGGGGGTAAGAAACTGATGTATCAAGATGAAATGAGGGAATTTGTGGCTAAAAATAAAGTAGTCGATATTGTTTTTGATAGTGACGGGGAGTTTGAAGACCGTGGGAAAACTCTTTTGTTAGACAAAGAACAACCGGAAATTAAAGATATGAAGGGATTTGAAATAAAGGGGCTAACCAATATTCAAGTTGGGACATAAAATCAATCATAAGGAAAAATAAGGAATTATTTATGGGTCCTATACAACTGGTAGAAACGGAGAGAAACAGGATTGGTCGTAAACCGAAGAGGGTTAAGATGAAACAAAAATTGTACAATGTTATCATCACGTACAAAGAGGACTGGGAAAGGCAAGTGCCTGATTGGTTAGAGGAAGATTTAATTGGGACATCAGAGGCAGAAGTTAGCCATTCAAGCGGGTGCATTGCGAAAAGGGATGTACCAATTAAGTTAACGAGGAAGGACTGGAAGGAAAAAGTTGTACCGCCTCCAGTAATAACAGCCTAAGGACTGACATTGAAATGACATAATACTAGTGTAACTTTATTTTTTGTTGTGTATTTATAATTGTATTTGCATCTTGTGTTTATAACAGTGTATTAGCATATTGTGTAATTTTTTTCTGTATTCATCACATTAGTATATGGTTCATTAGAGATGTCAGTAGATAATTTTCAGACACCTTGAAATATTTATGTAATTATAGTAATGAAGAAACCTACCAAGGAACTGTTGAACTCTTCTTTGACATTACATAGTTTTGAGGAAAATTAGCCCCTAAAAGGCATATTTTCCGCTAAGGTGGGGGGGTGTCAGGTCCCTGGCACCTATAGGCTTAAAAACTATTGTTATGGAACTATTATGATTATTATCTTATTATTATCTTATTGGTGTATCTTTTGTATACTGTGAGGCTTTTCAGTACTGGAATCTTAATCCGGAGGGTAGCGAGTTGAATACAATGGAAGAAGTATGTCCTTTGTGATGTGGTCTTTAATAGATAAGAAAGAGATTGCACCCATTATTTAGGAAGACAGACCCTTGGATACAGACCAGGAGCCCCGTAGACAAAAAGGTGCTCTGGAGAATGACCAGAGAGAAAGTTAGTTGGAACGCAGGACTAGAGCGTGTAGGTTGGTTATTCAGAGAGCAGCTCTGGGCACGTGTGTGGAACGAGATCTCTCGAAAGGAAGAGATGTAGCGTGTGTGAGATTAATAGAAATCTCGGTTCTGAGTGAATGAACGTAGCCTAACGGTACACAGATGATAGTTTTCTGTAATTATTTTGATTTAATATTAAACCAGATAATTTACATCCGAGTTTAAGTGTAAATATTGTTAATAAAGTGTTAGTTTAAGTATAATTGAAAGAGTTAGGTTTTTCTTGAATATACATCACGTATCGTGTCCGATATCACGTATTCATATCGGTGGTGGCAGCATATCAAAAGACCGGATTATATTTCGAAGTCGTGTGGACGGAGAAGTGGAATCCGACAACATGCATATCACATTTATAACTATTATCAATACTACTTAAATGAATTCTATATTTGTTGTGGTTTGTCTCACTTGTTTCAACACCACCAAATAATTTATGAATTAATTTAACTTCATCAATTCTTTCATAATTCAAATATTTAATTACATCTTCTGATAAATATGAACGCTCAGAGCCCGTATCTATGACTCCCCGTACAATTTTTTCTTTACCATCGTGCTTTACACGTACATGCAAAGTTTGTAATAACACAGTTGGGTCGGAACCTTGAGTAGTCAAAACAGTATCACTACTCCCTGACTCATGTTTACGACTTTCTAACGCCGTATTACTTTCTTCATTACAAACATTTTGACACATTACAGCAAAATGCCTTTTACCACAATTTAAACATTTAATCTTCGATTTACAGTGACGTGAAATATGATTTTTCTTAAGACAGACAAAACAAGCCCCCTTTTTCAAAATTATACTTCGTTTATCTTCAAAAGAAAGCAAATTAGCTTTAAAACATTTTTCTGATAAGTGACACTTGTCACAAAATATACATGCTTCATCATATTTCTTAATTAAAAGTTTAGATTTATCACCTACAAATAAATTAGTAGCAGTTGGCATAGAATTATATTCAACATTTTTAAATCTAGTAAAATTCTTACATTAATCAAAACCAAAACTAGTACGTGCCAATAAAATACGTTCTTCAGACATCAGCACTTCATTTTTTAAGAAATTAAGTATAGAATTTAATTCACTCTTACCTTGAGCAGACTTTTCACGATCCCGTTCCCAAATTCGGAGAACATCATGAGGTAAACACGATTCCACCAACGGGAATAAAATGCTCGCGTATTTATCTTCTGTAACCCTAAGAGATTCCAACGATCTAAGTTTGGTTTCTAGGTTGTCATATAACGATGACAAGTTGCACTCTCTCCTGGATGTATTATTATTGCATAATACCAGCTGCAGCAGATCGCGAACATAAATTTGTATCAAAGTGTCTTCTCTTCCTAATCTTTCTTTTAGATGTTGAATTAATTTAGTATAATTTTCAGCCGATATAGGATTACTGCTCACTATTTAGGACGCTTTTGATTTCGGAGTAATTGCTTGCATCAGACATACGAACTTCGAGTGATCGTCTAACACAGTGTCTTCGTGAATTTTCTTGAAGGTATTCCAAAACGTTAGCCAAGATCTTGAGTCCCCATAAAACGGCTGCAAACTAATTTCACGTAATCTAAGTGTGCTGGATCCCATTATTTCGATTTCTATCGAATTAGGTAAAAGAGGTTGATGTTCGACGGCAGGCTTAACGAAAAAATGTCTTACATTTTGCTTCACTGTTATTAATTTTTCATGGTATTCTTCGCATGCTTCGAATTCTTTTACATAATCTTTTCCGCAGACCCATTCGACAACATAAAATTTAATATTTCGTCATCTGTGGAACGTAATCTAGATGCTTTGTCTACTAGTTGATCTAATAGCTCTTCTATTAGATTAACATTTGGGCTTGAGTGGTTAAGAGCTTCGTTTAAAGCATTTAAAGTCTTCGTAAATGCGCTTCTAAGCGACGTTCATTTTATTTTTAACGCATCCATACTTGAACAGTTTTCCACTTAAAAAATATTACTTCCTATGTCCTTCTGTTCGGGCGCCAATTTATCGCAAATTACATACATAGCGATTTTCGAAACCTTAAAACTACCCGTTTTAATACTTTCGTCATTTTTAAAACAAAAGAAAATAATACTTTAATACGTGAAAAACAGTCCTCTTAAAAAACATAACGAATAATCTTTATTCTCTCACTTCCGTGCCGACAAAACGTTCTACAAAACCATTTTTCGACAACAACATTTTTTCACACAGCTTGGAAAAATACATCTAAAAAAACAAAACATCTTTCTCACACAGCTTAGAAAGATACATCTACAAAAACAAAACCATCTTTCTCACACAGCTTAGAAAGATACATTTATGAAAAAATCTCCTGTTAGTAGGAATTCAATTGGATTCGCGACAACATTTAAAAATACAATTTCAGAAATGACCAACATTATTAGGAAAAAAGTCCTAGTTTTTTGTGCAGCCCTGTATAGGATCAATATATTTGTGTGTAGACTATACATAGTACGCTAAAATTGAGTTCAGTTAAGAAGCGCATAGCACGGTTGAAAATTTCCGTCACTCGAGATCTTTTCGGCTGTCCTGTACAGGATCTATATTGTAATAGACAAAAAAATGAGTTCAATTTAAACGCACTTCCATCCATTATTGTTCACAGACTACCGAATTCTTTTGCGTGCTCCTGTAAATGGACGATCCATGCTATAAACACAAAATTCAACACTAAGTAACTTCAACTTGTAGTGTACCTCGGTATCCGAAAAGTCTTGAAACGGTCGAATAACTCGAGAAACAGACATCGATTGAAAAACAAAAAAATGCATGTTCAATATTTTTGAAAAATCTATTTAGGGATATCAAAGTTGCCCCCCTTCCAACTTTGTCCCCTGGAGGGGAAAGGAGCGATAACTTTGAAATCTTAAATGATACCCCCCCCCCCTTTTTTTATTGCAGATTCTGATTCTACGGGAAAAGTACGTAACATTTGTATTTAACATTTTCTTCGGAAAATCGTAGAGGGCGCTGTAATCGAGTAAAATGCAGTGAGAATCGTTTCCATGGAAAACTATGGAATCGGTTGAATAACTCGAGAACGGCAAAATACGTGTTCAATATTTTAGAAAAATGACAACTTTTATATCCCTAAATAGATTTTTCTAAAACACTGAACACGTATTTTTCCGTTTTCAATCCGATGTTTATCTCTCGAGTTAGTCGATAGTTTTCTATGGAAACAATTCTCACTGCATTTTACTCGACTACTACGATTTTCTGAAGAAAATGTTAAATGTAAAAGTTACGTATTTTTTTCCGTAGAATCCGTGGCGCGGGGGTTACTATTTAGGATTTCAAAGTGTGCAAAGTTGGGGGGTATCCCTAAATAGATTTAATGTGTACTGAAATGTGTTCCGAATAAAGTGTTCTGATCAGGATATTTGTTAAATCTAAACTTAGGAACACGTTTGAGAACAGATTTCAAAAAGTGCGATAGAAAGTGTGCTTGAACTGAACTCAGAAGTATTCTAAAAACTGTTCCAAAAAGTACGCTTCAAAGTGTTCTAAAAAAGGTGTTATAAAAAGTGTTCTGAAAAGTGTATAAAGATTAGCAGTGTTTGAGAACAACAGCCTTAACAAAATTTCCAGCCGTTCATAAAAAAACAAATCACTTTCTCATTCTTAAAAATCATGAACCAGTGCCATTGCATTTTTTCGTTCTTTTAACGAATCCATAAAAATCAGATGCTTTTGACCATTTGCCTTTTTTCCATCCAGTATAACAAATAACTCACAAGTGATTGTTGCGGACATTCATTCATATTTCCTGTCTGTGTTTGGCTTACATGAAATTAGAGATCGACCGAAACAGGTTTTTAAGACCGGTGATCTTCCCACTTTCGGCCGAAACCGAAAGTGTCAAAAAATTTAAAAACTTGATTAATACATACACAACTGCATATAATTATTAATTAGTTAATTAATTAATAACAAATAATTAATAATTACTTAATAATAATTAATTACGTTTCTATTTAATTTATTAATTATACGTTTATTGAACCACATTTCTAACAAACAAACGTACATATGTATGTGTGTGTATAGGTTTCAAACAAAAATGAAACATTAATAATACAACTTCTGTATTTCATTAGTTTATATCAACCAACAATTATAGGCATTTATCAATAATTAATTAACAATGTAGCTAAATAATGTAAAACAAATTCAATAATGGATATTTAATTTTTAAATATATTCATATTTTCAGTTCGTTTCATTTTAAATATATTCATATTTTCATACCTTTTATGCAAACATATGTGCAATTTTTTACAAACTGGAGTGTCATTTGGCAAGTTTAGGGGAGGCAGTTTTCCCCTCAAAGAATGTGATAAGAATGTATGAGTCATTAGAGGTTAGTTTAAGTAAAGGGCACAAAACCTAAAATAATTTGTTCAATGACTAAAAAAGGAAAATTAGCATTAAGACAACATTTTAAGCCTAGAAATTATTAATTATAAACTTTATTACTCTCAAAGTGAGACATGTTTAACATTATTTTGTACTTCAGTTAATTTTAAATATACATATATAAGGATAAAAATGTAACAGTTGTCAATTTTCTTTTAGGATGTGTACAATAAGATCAAAATAAATCTTTGCTCACTCACCGCCTTCCCCCCCCCCCCCCCATTAAAAAAACCTTTGCCCCACTCCCTGCTTTATTAAGAAAGTATTGAAATGGCACCCCTGTTTGAAAATTTTATCTCCGGTGCCAAGTTGACTCTCTTTGCCTCTATCCAACACTATTTACTTTCATATAAAATAAAACGTAATTAATTTATCAATAAGACAGAAATAGTTTCCAATCATACGAATTTAATCTAATAAAAAAATATTTTAAGTATACTTTAACCTCGATATATCTTTTGTAATAAATTTCGTAAATCTTCATATGTTTTAACAACACCATAAAGCATTTCTCATAAAGCATTCGAAACAATCTGAAGTTTCAAAGTAAAAAAATTCTAATACTGTTAAGTTTGCAGCTTCAAAACATCACGTGATAAGCGTCTTTTAAGTTTAGTCATATATGCATTGCTTGATTTATAATTTACACTCGCATCAGGAATAAGTCATAACGTATACTGATAAACAGCATACGCGTAGCCTCGGGGGGGGCACGAGGGGGCACGTGCCCCCCCCAACTTTCTGAACATCAATTTCTAAAATATGATACAGCCAATTAGGGCTTGTCTTGTATTGATACAAAATTGAAATGAAATAACTACTTTTATTTTCATTTTATATTTCTTTATTTTTTTTACTTACTCAGATGTCAATAATGATCAATAAACAGACAGTTCAGCTCTTTTTCTTTGCAGTAATGAATTTGGTGCCAAAAATTGCTGGTTCAAATCGGAGTTGCTGCGAAATGGGATGAGGGAAAGTTTTTCAGAATTGACTTGTTCGTTAATAAAAAAATAAAGACTTCAAAAATCCTTCTTTAAAGTAGAGGTCTGCACGACCCCGGGCCTGGCTCGAAGCCCGTACCTGGCACGTGGAGAGTCGGGTCAGCAGAATAAAAACAACTTTTTTAACGTCCGGACCGAGAAAACAAAAAACGAACCGGGACAGGCCAAGAAATAAAACTAAGCGGTCGATTGCCACAATATAACAAATTTAAAAAGGATCGGACAAAGCGGAGAAAATATATTTTTTTCTAAATTCTCGGCCAGACCGTGACTTAATTGTTCCCAGGACGTGTCGGGCAGGCAATGTTTTTTAGATAATAGAGATAATGAACTTTTGTTAACGGAATCTCTGGAAATATACTTTAATAAATTACAGATGTGTTTTTTTAAATCTTCATTTTTTTAATATACAGCTTCAAAAGTTATGTTTTTAATCATCTTTTTTTTCAATTCTAAGCTACACTAAATTTTTTTAATGAGTCCATATTTGAATGTAATAGTATAAGAATCTAAGTGATCATTAATGTTGCTATCCTGTATTATATAACTTGTGGAGATATAGTCTGAAATATACTGTACAATTTTCCCATAAATATATATGCAGTATTCTTTAAAATAATCTTAATTTTATTTTGAGAAAAATCAGAATTTTTTGTAAAAATTGACTCGGGCCGTCTCTGATTTCATTGATTTTTGCACGGACCGGGCCGAACTGTTAGTTTTTACATTGGCCCGGTCCTGGAAATTTCGACACGTGCAAATCTCTACTATAAAGGCATTCTATTATTGGCAGTAATGTCTTGTGCATAATTAAATATATTCCTTTCTCTTATTTATTATTATTTATTTTATTGACGGCACTTAATCTTCTGCTATACCTTCGAATTTTTGAGTTGCAATGGTTATGATTTTTTTTTTCAAAGTGTGAGCCTTCTTGAATGAGATGTTTTAAAGAATATACAGCCGTTCCAGAAATACCGCTATTAACCCTTTCCGGCGCGGAGTCTGTTTTTAAAATGAAAATATCGACTGACACCAGAATTTACAAAAGAATTCATTAGAAAATATAAACTTGCTTATTTTTCCGTACTTTATAAAAGGAAAAATTTAATTAAATATTCTTGGTGCCGTTTGTCAGTTTTGGAATTGAAATTAGGTGTCCTTTTTTGTGGACACCGCCCGCTAAAGGGTTAAGCAAAACCGTTGCTATCCAAGGTGCAATCTTTCAGGTTAAATGATTAGTACTTCTTAAAAGTGCTGATTAAAATTATTTAAAATGTCTTAGAAGTTTGATAAACGACTTTTATTTATTACAAAAATATTAATTTCAATAAAAAGAGCTAGTGAAGCTTGCCTCATTTCCCTGGTCGGTTATTTTCCCAAGTAAACCTCGAATTAAATGAACCTGGTAGTGGGGCCTTGCAGTGTGGAATATTTTGGAGTTTTACCTTCTTTAAGTTCAGTTTTCGTATGTGGAGATATTCCCAGGTTGTAGTTAAAGGATACATAATAATAAGCATCTCTAGCAAGCAAAGGTAGTTGTTTTGTTCTGTTGTTACGTAAATGCACTATGGTTAGAAATTCTACATAGCACCGGAGTGGGCCACAAGTGAACAGGAGCAAGTATTAGAGCTGAATGAATCCCAGACCGATGAAAAACAAAATGCGTTTGGCGAATTGGAATTTGGACGGAGCAAGGATTACGAGTGGCGGTTAGATCTAATTAATAGTATATTCTTTTTATGCGCCTGGCCCACAGAGAAAGAATGTAGAACCGTTGTGAGAATAAGAAACGTATGCAAAACTTTTTGTGTGCTGAAACACATTTTAGAGTCTGAAAATGAATTAGTCAAAATATGGTCTGTCAAGATAACCGTAGATAATTGCCATATAAGATTTATTTTTGCAGCTACCCTTAGTAACATCGAAAGAGAAAAAAGATTTCTTATAGATATATGTTTTTTTTATTTTTGCTGCAAGCATGACTCGGAAATAATTTTACTTGAGAATTCAAAGATTAAATGCCTGAGAAAATGAACAGCGAAATATATAAAGCTTGCGGTAAAGAGTTAATTTTAACATTGAAGAAAAAGGGAAAAATAAGCAAAAATAATTTAACACAATAAAATTAATTATTCTAATTTACGATTAATTTTGATAAACGAAAAAACTATTTTAACAATGTGATAAACTTCATCACAGGGCCCAAGTGCTATCAACAGCGTACACACGTGCAGGCTACGCATGCTCTGGTCTCGAAAACAAACTAACTATGAATTTGTGATTTTTTTTATTTCGACCCATATTAGTTTAATATTTTGAGCATCGTAGTTCGTGTTACGACGATTTTGTATTCTTCTAACTTTAATTTAATCTCAGCAGAGCAAAATTTAACAGAGAGTTAGTTCTTTCCGTTTCGAGAAAAAAAAATGTCAAAAATTTGCCGCTAAAGGCGAAAAAACACTAAACAACTCGCGAAATATACTAAATTTACAAAATATACTATATTGGTCTAAAAGCATGAAAACGGATTCATTTTACAAGTGTTAAAAAATTACCGCTAACCACGAAACATCGCGGAAAATCGCATAAAAAAATTTATGCGATTTAAAAACGAAAAATTCAAAAATTTCAGAGAACAAAATTTATTGTATTTGGGCATATATTATATTGATTATATTATATTATTTTATATTGAAACTGATTTCCTTTTTATGAATGTTTAAAAAACGGCGCCGCGGAATGCGAAAAAAAAGCTAAAAATCTCATTTTTTCAATCACAGAAGACAAAATTTACTATATTGGGATGAAAGGTTGATACCTGTAACAAATATTAAAAAATTGCAGCAAAACGCGAAAAAACGTTAAAATCGCATGAAAAATTAAAGCCATTGTTAAAATCATTCTTTTAATTCCGAATAAACTTTTTGAAACGAGAAACAAAATTACTCTATTGGACTAAAAGTTTGAAACAAGATTCTTTTTACGAATGTGAAAATATATCCACGAAACGTGAAAAAAATCTCATAAAAAAATTCTCGAAAAAATCAAAAATCGCAGAAGACCAAATTTACTATATTGTGTTCAAAGATTTCCTTTACGAATGTTAGAAAAATCACCGCAAAACGCGTAAAAACCGTAAAAACTGCAAAAAATAATCGCGAAAAACTTAAAAATCGCAGAAAACAAAATTTATTATATTGGGTTAAAAGGTTGTAGCTGGAATTCTTTTACGAATGTCAAAAAATCGCCGCGAAACGCGAAAAAAACGTTAAAATCGCATGGAAAATTAAAGACATTGTTAAGATCATTCTTTTAATTCCAATTAAACTTTTCGAAAAGAGAAAAAAAATTACTCTATTGGACTAAAAGTTTGACACAAGATTCTTTTTACGAATGTGAAAATATCTCCACGAAACGTGAAAAAAAAAATGAAAAATCGCATTAAAAAATTCAAAAAATTTAAAAATCGCAGAGAACAAAATTTACTATATTGGGTTAAAAGATTGTAACTGGATTCCTTTTACGAATGTCAAAAAATCGCTGCAAAGCACGAAAAAACGCTAAAAAACACTTAACAAATTAGTGAAAAATTCAAAAGTCGTTATACGAGTTTCGAATAAATTTTATTGAAAAGAGGCTAACATTTACTATATTGGGCTAAAAGGGTGTAACAGGATTCCTGTTACAAATATTAAAATCTTCCGCGAAACGCGAAAAAAAAACGCAAAAAGTCGCATGAAAAATTTGCGAAAAGTTAAAAAATCCCCAGGGTACAAAATTTAGTATAATGAGCGAATGCGTTAAAATATTGAAGCTTAACTCTTAACACAAATGTTAAGAAATTGTCGCAAAACGCGAAAAAAAGCTAAAAATCTCAAACATTTCGCGAAAAATTCAAAAATTGCTGTACGATTTCCGAATAAGCTTTTTTGAAACTAAGACAAAATTCATTATATTGGGCTAGAAGATCGAAAATGAATTACTTTTACCCAATGTGGTAAAATTGCAGCAACGTTGTTAACTTCGGCCATTTTTAACCAAGAAACCACCGCATATATATATGGCTATGTGTGCGTGCGTGTGTGTTTAATAAACATTTGTGCCCCCCCAAAATTTTCGGTCACGCTACGCCTATGATAAACAGTGGGGGTTCACAACAATAAACCAGTGTCTTATTTGATCCGATACAACTCATATCAAAATGAGTAAAGTTGAAAATTTCCGAAAGAATGAACGAGATTTTGACATACAGATAGTTTCGGTTGAGTTTCGGTCAGGCCGAAATTTTGGCAGCAGTTTCGCCGAAAACGAATATTCGGCGAAACTCCTATTTTCCGCCGAAACCGAAATTTCGGTCGATCTCTACATGAAATCTTCTATTTATAATCAGGGCCCGCTTAAGACTTAGAAGTAGGGGAAGCCCGACGTCACACAGGGCCCCTTTTACTCTACCAATTATGCTTCAACAATTTGAACTTTTACCATCCAAATGTCGAGTAAACAACACTTGTAATATTAAAGTAAAACTAACTAACTATATACATATAAAAAAATATTTCATTACATACATAATTATACATAACAAATCAAGTTTGTAAATGAATTTACAAATATGGAATAGGTGCGAATTTATGATCTTCAAAAGATATTTTATGCTTTTACAAATTGCAGGATTGGCCAGTGCTAAGAACAATGCAGGGATACTCCCCCTTTTACTCTACTAATTATGCTTCAACAATTTGAACTTTTACCATCCAAATGTCGAGTAAACAACACTTGTAATATTAAAGTAAAACTAACTATAATATACATATAGAAAATATTTCATTACATACATAATTATACATAACAAATCAAGTTTGTAAATGAATTTACAAATATGGAATAGGTGCGAATTTATGATCTTCAAAAGATATTTTATGCTTTTACAAATTGCAGGATTGGCCAGTGCTAAGAACAATGCAGGGATACTCCCCCTTTTACTCTACTAATTATGCTTCAACAATTTGAACTTTTACCATCCAAATGTCGAGTAAACAACACTTGTAATATTAAAGTAAAACTAACTATAATATACATATAGAAAATATTTCATTACATACATAATTATACATAACAAATCAAGTTTGTAAATGAATTTACAAATATGGAATAGGTGCGAATTTATGATCTTCAAAAGATATTTTATGCTTTTACAAATTGCAGGATTGGCCAGTGCTAAGAACAATGCAGGGATACTCCCCCTTTTACTCTACTAATTATGCTTCAACAATTTGAACTTTTACCATCCAAATGTCGAGTAAACAACACTTGTAATATTAAAGTAAAACTAACTAACTATATACATATAAAAAAATATTTCATTACATACATAATTATACATAACAAATCAAGTTTGTAAATGAATTTACAAATATGGAATAGGTGCGAATTTATGATCTTCAAAAGATATTTTATGCTTTTACAAATTGCAGGATTGGCCAGTGCTAAGAACAATGCAGGGATACTCCCCCTTTTACTCTACTAATTATGCTTCAACAATTTGAACTTTTACCATCCAAATGTCGAGTAAACAACACTTGTAATATTAAAGTAAAACTAACTAACTATATACATATAAAAAAATATTTCATTACATACATAATTATACATAACAAATCAAGTTTGTAAATGAATTTACAAATATGGAATAGGTGCGAATTTATGATCTTCAAAAGATATTTTATGCTTTTACAAATTGCAGGATTGGCCAGTGCTAAGAACAATGCAGGGATACTCCCCCTTTTACTCTACTAATTATGCTTCAACAATTTGAACTTTTACCATCCAAATGTCGAGTAAACAACACTTGTAATATTAAAGTAAAACTAACTAACTATATACATATAAAAAAATATTTCATTACATACATAATTATACATAACAAATCAAGTTTGTAAATGAATTTACAAATATGGAATAGGTGCGAATTTATGATCTTCAAAAGATATTTTATGCTTTTACAAATTGCAGGATTGGCCAGTGCTAAGAACAATGCAGGGATATTCCCCCTTTTACTCTACTAATTATGCTTCAACAATTTGAACTTTTACCATCCAAATGTCGAGTAAACAACACTTGTAATATTAAAGTAAAACTAACTATAATATACATATAGAAAATATTTCATTACATACATAATTATACATAACAAATCAAGTTTGTAAATGAATTTACAAATATGGAATAGGTGCGAATTTATGATCTTCAAAAGATATTTTATGCTTTTACAAATTGCAGGATTGGCCAGTGCTAAGAACAATGCAGGGATACTCCCCCTTTTACTCTACTAATTATGCTTCAACAATTTGAACTTTTACCATCCAAATGTCGAGTAAACAACACTTGTAATATTAAAGTAAAACTAACTATAATATACATATAGAAAATATTTCATTACATACATAATTATACATAACAAATCAAGTTTGTAAATGAATTTACAAATATGGAATAGGTGCGAATTTATGATCTTCAAAAGATATTTTATGCTTTTACAAATTGCAGGATTGGCCAGTGCTAAGAACAATGCAGGGATATTCCCCCTTTTACTCTACTAATTATGCTTCAACAATTTGAACTTTTACCATCCAAATGTCGAGTAAACAACACTTGTAATATTAAAGTAAAACTAACTAACTATATACATATAAAAAAATATTTCATTACATACATAATTATACATAACAAATCAAGTTTGTAAATGAATTTACAAATATGGAATAGGTGCGAATTTATGATCTTCAAAAGATATTTTATGCTTTTACAAATTGCAGGATTGGCCAGTGCTAAGAACAATGCAGGGATATTCCCCCTTTTACTCTACTAATTATGCTTCAACAATTTGAACTTTTACCATCCAAATGTCGAGTAAACAACACTTGTAATATTAAAGTAAAACTAACTAACTATATACATATAAAAAAATATTTCATTACATACATAATTATACATAACAAATCAAGTTTGTAAATGAATTTACAAATATGGAATAGGTGCGAATTTATGATCTTCAAAAGATATTTTATGCTTTTACAAATTGCAGGATTGGCCAGTGCTAAGAACAATGCAGGGATACTCCCCCTTTTACTCTACTAATTATGCTTCAACAATTTGAACTTTTACCATCCAAATGTCGAGTAAACAACACTTGTAATATTAAAGTAAAACTAACTATAATATACATATAGAAAATATTTCATTACATACATAATTATACATAACAAATCAAGTTTGTAAATGAATTTACAAATATGGAATAGGTGCGAATTTATGATCTTCAAAAGATATTTTATGCTTTTACAAATTGCAGGATTGGCCAGTGCTAAGAACAATGCAGGGATACTCCCCCTTTTACTCTACTAATTATGCTTCAACAATTTGAACTTTTACCATCCAAATGTCGAGTAAACAACACTTGTAATATTAAAGTAAAACTAACTAACTATATACATATAAAAAAATATTTCATTACATACATAATTATACATAACAAATCAAGTTTGTAAATGAATTTACAAATATGGAATAGGTGCGAATTTATGATCTTCAAAAGATATTTTATGCTTTTACAAATTGCAGGATTGGCCAGTGCTAAGAACAATGCAGGGATACTCCCCCTTTTACTCTACTAATTATGCTTCAACAATTTGAACTTTTACCATCCAAATGTCGAGTAAACAACACTTGTAATATTAAAGTAAAACTAACTAACTATATACATATAAAAAAATATTTCATTACATACATAATTATACATAACAAATCAAGTTTGTAAATGAATTTACAAATATGGAATAGGTGCGAATTTATGATCTTCAAAAGATATTTTATGCTTTTACAAATTGCAGGATTGGCCAGTGCTAAGAACAATGCAGGGATATTCCCCCTTTTACTCTACTAATTATGCTTCAACAATTTGAACTTTTACCATCCAAATGTCGAGTAAACAACACTTGTAATATTAAAGTAAAACTAACTAACTATATACATATAAAAAAATATTTCATTACATACATAATTATACATAACAAATCAAGTTTGTAAATGAATTTACAAATATGGAATAGGTGCGAATTTATGATCTTCAAAAGATATTTTATGCTTTTACAAATTGCAGGATTGGCCAGTGCTAAGAACAATGCAGGGATATTCCCCCTTTTACTCTACTAATTATGCTTCAACAATTTGAACTTTTACCATCCAAATGTCGAGTAAACAACACTTGTAATATTAAAGTAAAACTAACTAACTATATACATATAAAAAAATATTTCATTACATACATAATTATACATAACAAATCAAGTTTGTAAATGAATTTACAAATATGGAATAGGTGCGAATTTATGATCTTCAAAAGATATTTTATGCTTTTACAAATTGCAGGATTGGCCAGTGCTAAGAACAATGCAGGGATATTCCCCCTTTTACTCTACTAATTATGCTTCAACAATTTGAACTTTTACCATCCAAATGTCGAGTAAACAACACTTGTAATATTAAAGTAAAACTAACTAACTATATACATATAAAAAAATATTTCATTACATACATAATTATACATAACAAATCAAGTTTGTAAATGAATTTACAAATATGGAATAGGTGCGAATTTATGATCTTCAAAAGATATTTTATGCTTTTACAAATTGCAGGATTGGCCAGTGCTAAGAACAATGCAGGGATATTCCCCCTTTTACTCTACTAATTATGCTTCAACAATTTGAACTTTTACCATCCAAATGTCGAGTAAACAACACTTGTAATATTAAAGTAAAACTAACTAACTATATACATATAAAAAAATATTTCATTACATACATAATTATACATAACAAATCAAGTTTGTAAATGAATTTACAAATATGGAATAGGTGCGAATTTATGATCTTCAAAAGATATTTTATGCTTTTACAAATTGCAGGATTGGCCAGTGCTAAGAACAATGCAGGGATACTCCCCCTTTTACTCTACTAATTATGCTTCAACAATTTGAACTTTTACCATCCAAATGTCGAGTAAACAACACTTGTAATATTAAAGTAAAACTAACTAACTATATACATATAAAAAAATATTTCATTACATACATAATTATACATAACAAATCAAGTTTGTAAATGAATTTACAAATATGGAATAGGTGCGAATTTATGATCTTCAAAAGATATTTTATGCTTTTACAAATTGCAGGATTGGCCAGTGCTAAGAACAATGCAGGGATACTCCCCCTTTTACTCTACTAATTATGCTTCAACAATTTGAACTTTTACCATCCAAATGTCGAGTAAACAACACTTGTAATATTAAAGTAAAACTAACTATAATATACATATAGAAAATATTTCATTACATACATAATTATACATAACAAATCAAGTTTGTAAATGAATTTACAAATATGGAATAGGTGCGAATTTATGATCTTCAAAAGATATTTTATGCTTTTACAAATTGCAGGATTGGCCAGTGCTAAGAACAATGCAGGGATACTCCCCCTTTTACTCTACTAATTATGCTTCAACAATTTGAACTTTTACCATCCAAATGTCGAGTAAACAACACTTGTAATATTAAAGTAAAACTAACTATAATATACATATAGAAAATATTTCATTACATACATAATTATACATAACAAATCAAGTTTGTAAATGAATTTACAAATATGGAATAGGTGCGAATTTATGATCTTCAAAAGATATTTTATGCTTTTACAAATTGCAGGATTGGCCAGTGCTAAGAACAATGCAGGGATACTCCCCCTTTTACTCTACTAATTATGCTTCAACAATTTGAACTTTTACCATCCAAATGTCGAGTAAACAACACTTGTAATATTAAAGTAAAACTAACTATAATATACATATAGAAAATATTTCATTACATACATAATTATACATAACAAATCAAGTTTGTAAATGAATTTACAAATATGGAATAGGTGCGAATTTATGATCTTCAAAAGATATTTTATGCTTTTACAAATTGCAGGATTGGCCAGTGCTAAGAACAATGCAGGGATACTCCCCCTTTTACTCTACTAATTATGCTTCAACAATTTGAACTTTTACCATCCAAATGTCGAGTAAACAACACTTGTAATATTAAAGTAAAACTAACTATAATATACATATAGAAAATATTTCATTACATACATAATTATACATAACAAATCAAGTTTGTAAATGAATTTACAAATATGGAATAGGTGCGAATTTATGATCTTCAAAAGATATTTTATGCTTTTACAAATTGCAGGATTGGCCAGTGCTAAGAACAATGCAGGGATACTCCCCCTTTTACTCTACTAATTATGCTTCAACAATTTGAACTTTTACCATCCAAATGTCGAGTAAACAACACTTGTAATATTAAAGTAAAACTAACTATAATATACATATAGAAAATATTTCATTACATACATAATTATACATAACAAATCAAGTTTGTAAATGAATTTACAAATATGGAATAGGTGCGAATTTATGATCTTCAAAAGATATTTTATGCTTTTACAAATTGCAGGATTGGCCAGTGCTAAGAACAATGCAGGGATACTCCCCCTTTTACTCTACTAATTATGCTTCAACAATTTGAACTTTTACCATCCAAATGTCGAGTAAACAACACTTGTAATATTAAAGTAAAACTAACTATAATATACATATAGAAAATATTTCATTACATACATAATTATACATAACAAATCAAGTTTGTAAATGAATTTACAAATATGGAATAGGTGCGAATTTATGATCTTCAAAAGATATTTTATGCTTTTACAAATTGCAGGATTGGCCAGTGCTAAGAACAATGCAGGGATACTCCCCCTTTTACTCTACTAATTATGCTTCAACAATTTGAACTTTTACCATCCAAATGTCGAGTAAACAACACTTGTAATATTAAAGTAAAACTAACTATAATATACATATAGAAAATATTTCATTACATACATAATTATACATAACAAATCAAGTTTGTAAATGAATTTACAAATATGGAATAGGTGCGAATTTATGATCTTCAAAAGATATTTTATGCTTTTACAAATTGCAGGATTGGCCAGTGCTAAGAACAATGCAGGGATACTCCCCCTTTTACTCTACTAATTATGCTTCAACAATTTGAACTTTTACCATCCAAATGTCGAGTAAACAACACTTGTAATATTAAAGTAAAACTAACTATAATATACATATAGAAAATATTTCATTACATACATAATTATACATAACAAATCAAGTTTGTAAATGAATTTACAAATATGGAATAGGTGCGAATTTATGATCTTCAAAAGATATTTTATGCTTTTACAAATTGCAGGATTGGCCAGTGCTAAGAACAATGCAGGGATACTCCCCCTTTTACTCTACTAATTATGCTTCAACAATTTGAACTTTTACCATCCAAATGTCGAGTAAACAACACTTGTAATATTAAAGTAAAACTAACTATAATATACATATAGAAAATATTTCATTACATACATAATTATACATAACAAATCAAGTTTGTAAATGAATTTACAAGTATGGAATAGGTGCGAATTTATGATCTTCAAAAGATATTTTATGCTTTTACAAATTGCAGGATTGGCCATATTGGACGTCAATCGATGCTATATACTATTTTGCTTCTATTTGATATCACTATGAATGCTCTCCCCTTTATTCAAATAACCTATTCTCCACTCTTTATGAATAATATAGTTTTACAGGTTAAATTTTCTGTTATTTTTAGCATGTTTGAAATTAAAATATAAAACATAAGAAAAATAAAAATAAATTACATTTAACTAACTGTTACCATTTATTATATCAACAGGGAAAAAAAAAAAAAAAAGAGTACATATAAATGTGTCAGTAATAGTGTGAGGGAAAATGGAGTAAGCTATAATTAAGAAAATAAAATACATGTTTTACCCTGACTGAAAATTTTTCCCCTTATAATTGTATTTGAGTGGATAAGCTCGGGCTGACGGGCCCACCCAGTAAACAGGCCTTGTTTCTAATTGTATACATAAATTATTCGATTTTCCCTAAATTCTTTTCACATCTTTGATAATTACGTTAAAATGTGTATCTTAAAAAAAAACCTCTGTCATTCTAATAGTTAGAAAAACACGATTTCTTTTTTTTTCTCATATCAAAATAGCATTAAAATGACTTCAAACGGAATAAGTAATTTTCAAGTAGGAAAAAAAATATTTTTATTCTTTCTATACGGGAATTAATAAAATTTTAAACTTCAGAAAGAATGAGCCTGAGCCCGAAGGCTGTTTATAAAAATCGAGCGCGAGATCCTGGTCGGGCTCGGACTGAACCCATCTCAACTCTAGTGTCTTACCCTAGTCGCCATTCACACATTCACAAAATATGAAATCGAATAGTGTTTTCTCTTTTTCGATAAAGGCAGAGAATCTGTTTAGAAAATACTCTCTGACTGAGATTTTGGACCTGACAGCTCGATAGAGATCTTCTTACAACCTCGATAGCGGATCACTCGAGAATGAATTCATGTATCGAAAAATGAAAAACGTATTCGGTTCTAAATCGCTTCAATAGACATGTCTGCCCATTGAATGCATTTCAGTTTAAAAACAAGTTGGAAATTGTACGTCAAACGTGACACATGACTGTAGCTATAGTTCGTACTGTAACTATAGTTTCAGTGAAATGAATTATAAATGATAGGATTCGTTTATGTCATAAAATAAGTACATTTTAAGTTGACAAAATTTTATATTTTTGAAAAATTCTTTAAAATGCTTTAAATGAGAAATGCTTTAAAAATGCTAGCTTTGAAAATTTGAGAACTTGAAAACCGTATTTGGACTCTTTTTCCATTTAATATCTCTTTCTCCGGAAATTTCTCTGACGATTCATCCGAAAGACTGTCGGTAGATTACAGGATTGCTGTCATGAAACAATTTTAGTAAACAAATTCGGTTTTTAAATTGAGTCAGACGGAAATAATAGGACGTCATCACCCTGGCAACCTAGAACCATGACCTATCATGGGATATCACTGAATGAATGACGTACGATAGGATTTAGTAGAATGAATAATGTGAGGTTATAAAATATCCTATAACGTACAACAGGATGAATCCTCGGAAGCTGCTATAATAAGAAAGTACCTATTTTTAAAAAAATTCAGATTATTTAATAAATATCTTTGTTAATATATCTTTGAGTTTCGATTCGACAAAATTCCGCAACGATTCTCTGTCTATTCCATTTCAAACCATTCGGATAGGTGCTACGTACTTATATAATTACGAACGCACCGTGAATGTGACCAGGTCTTATAGCGGAGGAAAGTCTTTTATTATATATATATGAATCACTTTGTCGATAAGAGCCTCGTGGATCACTTTCGGATGACGTGGGGGGGTTGTCGAAACAGGTCCTCCACGGAGACCGTTCACACCTTTCGCTGGCGAACGACGCACTTGTTTTTGTCTTGTCCAAGGCCGTGCGACTCGATCCCACTGACCCGACAGACATCACAGGTTAATCAGGATGGACATGCGGCTTCTTCTTGCGATGCTCTTCAAAATTCCTTTCGCTGTACTGAGCTTGGTTACGAAACTTGAGTAAGATCTGAATTGGGCCGGGCCTGTCTTCCCAGGCCGTGCCTAACGGACATTTTTTTTAAATTCTTTTTCATTTATTAAGGACAATTTTGGAAATTGACATTTTTTTTTAAATGACAGTGAAATTTTTGTAATTCTTTCTTTCCTTTTTATGTTTTATTATAGAGCTTTAAAATTACGATTTCTATAACCACATTTTTCTACATTCTTTTTTTTTTTTCTTTCTCGCGTGCCTTTTTTCAATTTTGCTATTCTGTATTATGTGGCTTGCGGTCCTATATAGAGTCTAAAACAGATTCGCGCATTTTTTTTTTTTTTTTGAAAACTCATTTTGATGGCATCGTTTCTGAATCAGAACACCCGCTCATTTTCATCCGTTTCCAAATTCAAATTTGTGTCAGAAAGATTTTTCGCGTAAATAGGTGTGCAGTATTTAAAAAAAAAAAAGAATCTTAATGGTAGGTTGAGAAATATTGGCATTTATTGTAGAACAGGGCCGAACTTTTAGTCTTTACGCTGGCCTGCGCCGGGTCAAGATAACTTTCCCTTCGGCCTGAGCCTGAAAATTTCGGCCCGTGCATATCTCTCCGCACTTCAAGAGGGGGGGGGGGGGTTCACAAAGTGTGACGGGGGAGGGAGTGGATCAACGCGTTGTGACGCTTGCACACATCCTAAATTAATTTCTTAAAAAAAAAAAACGCATTTTTAATCAGTGCGTATTTTTACTTTCCATTTATTTATTTCAGAAGCATGTGAAATAAAAAATAATTACAATTGCTTTTTAACCATTTGATTACGGCCTGCGAGATTGGAAGATATACGTCACAGTGGACCAGTTTTTCTATTCGCACCACTTTTTAAAAAACAATCTCTGGCGTGCACTTATAATAGGATATTTCCAAAAGAAGTACCAGAAAAAAAAAAAAAAAAAAAAAAAAAGAAAAGAAAAAAAATTGTGTCGCCATAGTCCTGGTTCGTAATCAAAGGTTTAATCAAAATTAGATCGCAAGAAATCACAACAGTCCAGCGGATATCACGAGACTGTGACACATGAGTGTCGACTATAGGGGGGGAAGGGGGGAGGGGCATGTGCTCCTTCCGCCTGTAATTTTCAGAAGGGGGTTACAAGATATTATATTAGTAGTTGAGTATTACACAACAAGTCGGATTAAAAACACGGTAATTATTTCAGAAAGAACAGAGGCCCCACCAGTGGTTGAGAGGTTCTGATCTCAAAGCTGATAGAAGCGAGGTTCAAACCCCTGTCGCGCTCGTCGACTTAACCCTTCGGAGTTTTCTTCTTTCTAACCTTGCATAAATAAGGGTTAGGATCCGTTAGAAAGACCCCCAAGGGAGAGATAATTGGCCGTAACAAATATCCAATCAACCAGAAAGAAGAGAAATTTGGACAAGATTTTTAGTAACATGACAACAAGTAATCCAAAAGAAAGTGTGTCGAAACGGAGCCCAACTCTACTGATCTAGACTCGATTCGTGGTGTGCAACGATGCCGGCTCGTCGGACACTCTCTGGTAAATTCTGCGTTTGGAACATTCCATCCGCGTGTGGTATAATCTCGGCAGACATTGATCACCGTCCATCCTATAGAGAAGGAAAAACACAGTCTAAAGTTTAGGACTTTTCGGTAGCGCAACTACTAAGGACGGTAAAAGTGATTGTATATTAGATCCCCGACAAAAACGGTTAAATCATTCCGCTGGCCTTTCTTTTCCAAAGATTCTGTCCACAGCAAAGCCTCAACAAAAAAAGCAGGCGAGGATAAACATGTCAGAGATATCCTCTTCTAGCCTCTAGACAAGCTTCTGAAGCTACGTAGTAGCTACGTTCTGTACGTTTTCTACGTTCTGAAACTACGTAGAAAACGTAGTCTGTCCTACGTTTTTGCTAACTCCGTTTTTGCTACGTACGTAACCTTAATGTTACGTACTTTGAAATCGCGCTTCTTGGATCAGTAAATAGGTGGCGTTCACAGGAACATCTTCGCAGAGTGAGTGGTGAGCTTTATTAAAAGTTCTGGAGACGACATCCAAACTTAGTGCTGCTCATGAAGATCATGAAGAAATTTTAATTAAGTAGTTTTTTAACTAATTTTATAATTAAGTAATTTTTGTTAATTAATTAATTAATTTTTTGTCGACTATTTTGAAAATGATTTTCAAATATCGTGAAATTAAGAAATAGATTACTGTAATGATGATAATTTAAGTGAAATAAAGTAACAAAAGTGTTGAACAAGTTTTATAGAATCAAAAGTTTTGAAAATTAAGAAAACAATTCGTTTTTTTTTTAATTTTTGAATGTACAAGTTTTTAATTAATTAAGTGAAGGTTTATTTTTTTAAATGAAATGTTTTGCTGAAAAGAAACAATTAGTTAAAACATTTTTTTAATTATCAGTTATAAATAAATTTACAAAATAGGTTTTGTACCAATGTGTAAAATAATTATATTTTTTGAAATAACTTAATTTTTTTATGAAAGTAATACAAAAGGTTTCACCATTCAAATAAGTTATATGTTAAGTATGTAAGTTATATATGTGTTGATACATTTTGTCTAAATGTATGTAAACTTGTCGGGATTTCTGTAACAAAGACATCACCAACCTTATATATATATATATATATATATATATATATATATATGAAATGAATGTGAAAAAGTATGAAAGAATTTTGAATGTGAACGAATGTGGATTGATATGAAAGGATAGTTAGTTAAACCCATTCCAAATCAGAAACTAAAATATAAAAATTCAAAGTTTAAAATCCCTAAATGGTGTTGCCTTCATTTCTAGTTGCCCCTGTAACTTAACTTTCCTTACGATACATTTATTACGAACAGATATCAATTTTGAATCCTAGTTAAGATTTAAAAGTGCTGACGTTAGTGCATCTCTCTTCTTCCGATGGTTAGATCTTGCATGTTTTACCCAGATATGAGTCAAGGGCTAAGTAGCCAATTAAAATACATTATTTCATAAGTTGCAAAGCGGTCTCTAGCGGTGGTCCGGCCGTATATAATGTCAGGAGCACGTTTTTTGCATGGCTTTTGACTCTAATCACTTTCCCCAATAACTACGGCCGTTATAAGTCCGATAATTCGCGATCTCTGGCCGATAAGACGATGAAAGACTCCTCAAACTCTGGCCTGGGCCTAGCTTAATCAAAGAGACTTGTAATTAATTGGAATAAAAGCTAGTTCCCAGGAAAATGTCTGCTGATTTGTCCTACACTCGTCCGACTACATACTTTTATCTTCTAGCCTATGAATTACACGGTGATTCGACGAAAGAGTGCCGTGAAACTACCTTAACGGCGCTAAATATGGTCCTTCGAACATCGTGATATCTAGTAATGGGATGTGTGATAGCGGTGATCGACCGCTCGTTACAGAGAGATCGATGTGTGTTCGTTATATCGAGGTGCGCCCGTTATACAGAGGCAATATCTTACAGAGAGTCTGCTAGGATTAAATACCTGCCATGGGAAAATCCTTTCTTTTAAATAACTATTCATTAATAAGAAACATCGTAATCGAACCAACCATAAAAAGACTATTTTTAATCACCGGGCCTTTAAAAGAAAATAACAGAAGACTAGTGTGTTTAACTGAAAAGAAAAAGTTTGTGTCCAAAATAAAGAAATAAATATCTACAATCAGTTAATAAAAGAGCTCCTGCTTCCTCATTGAGCTATCAAATCTCGGATAAACATTTTATTTCGTTGCCTACTTAAAATAAACAATTTTTCGTTCAGTGCTTCACTCCAAAAGACATCTTTTCAATTGACCTACTTATCAACAGAAAGTGTCTGGAGAAAAACACATGGCTCTCAGAGATCAAAGTTCAACCGTACGATTCTTTATCAGACAGATGGTTGTGAATGAAGGATAGGTGTGAATGAAAAGATCAAACAGCTGTTTAACCTGCTCTAATGACCTATTGAAAACGTTTGGTGAAATTCGTAATCACTTTTTTCCCCCCTTCCTTTTATTTATTTTTTATTTTATCAGTATTGTGGTGCATTAAAAAAATGGATTTAAGACAAAAAGGAAAAAACCAGGTATGATACTTTGTTATTTTTTTAAGAAGTTAAAAACGGAAAGAGACTATTTATTTTTTTTTAAACAGTAAAAGGATTTTATAGAAAAACAATTTGAAATTTTATTTTTTAAGTGTTATTTTCATGAAATATATTAATAATATTATTATTTTATTTTTATTATTATTATTTTATTATTATTATTATTTTATTATTATTGTTTCTATGTTACAACGTAAGTGATTAAATGAAGCAGATTATTTTTGGTTATTATTTTTAAAATTTAAGCGGGATTTAATGAAAAATTAAGAAAAAAAGAGGGCAAATTAAAAAAAAAAAATTGATTTTTTCTAGTAAAAATATTTATTTTTTTATATTTTGTTTAATGAGATTGTAAAAATAAGTAATAAAAATGAGTGCAGAAGACAAATCCACTCAAGTGGGTGAAGGTAGCGAATCTTTGAAAGAAAAAAACACAGAAGTTGATGAAAGTGGAAATCCCCTTGAAAGTCCTCCAAATACGGAAATACATGAAAGTTCCCCTGTAAATATGAATGGAGCCATTAGCCCAGAGAGCCAACAACCTCTTAAAAATCAGGCTCTAACCCCAAAAATACAGTTAATCAAAAAGGCCGCTGTAGCTAGCGATGCAGCAAATATTGAGGAAAAAACAACCAAAGATCCGGAAATTATTCAGTTTTCGCCGGAAGCAAAGATGATTTTTGCCTCTTGGCTTGCTTATTTT
Source organism: Maratus michaelseni (assembly GCA_963931845.1). NCBI lineage: Eukaryota > Metazoa > Arthropoda > Arachnida > Araneae > Salticidae > Maratus > Maratus michaelseni. Next base: position 2,546,154 of record OZ007592.1, on the reverse strand, counting down.
GAGGCTGTATGTATTGAATCCAAAAAGATGATGTTTGGAAGATAAGAAACATCCAGAAATTTTTAAAAGATAGTGCCCTTACCCTATACATTAACAACTGTCTTAATGTTTTGCACTGGAATGAGTTTGTTTCACTATTCCATGAAAATTTTTCTACCCCAGATACACTATCACTAAGCGACTTTGCTAGTATTCGGTATAGATCAGGTGATGACCTCAACGAGTACTACCAAAAGAAAACGAAAATGGGTCGTAATCTGGGTTTAGATAACAAATTCATTCTAGAAGGGTTATCCGAAGGTTTGCCAATTTCGATGCAGAGACTTATTGTGACTAATGCCCCTAAAACTGCCACAGAATGGAGAGAATTAGTTTTTAAACTTACTAAGCTTGAAGTAGCAGGCAAGAGTCCTGAAAATAAACCAGACCCAACTCCCCAAAATCAGTTGAGACAATGGCGACCATATCGTCCTAATACCGCTGAGCAGAATTATCCAATGCGATCCTGGAATTATAGATACCCTTATCAAAACCCCCAGAATCGCCCAAATGTGCCTAACCCTCAAAGAACTTTCCAAAATTTGAGACCATTTCAACCGTCTCCTCCTAGACCAAATATACACTACCAGGCTACATTGCCACCATCGCCATGCCGTGTATGCCTTAATCTTAATATTCCAAATGCTTACCATTGGGTACGAGATTGTCCTTTTCGAAAGCAATCTTTAGAGGCCTCCTCTCTAACCCAACAACCAAACATTCAAATCCAGACTCCAAATCAGACACAAAGTGATTTTTCTGCAAACCCAAGTAGTAACCAATGGCAACTAATAGTACCCGGGTACATAGAAAAAAGAAAAGGATCCAAAGAAAACCCAAAGAAACGTCAAATTACTACTCTAGGGATACCGGAAAACTCAATACCCTGTTTGATCGACTCAGGAAGCTCGTTAAGTGTCATTCCATTACATTTAGTCCAAAAATTCCAATTAAACACTTCCAAAATTCGTAAAGGTCTATCGGTCGCTCAAACGCAAGGCATTCTCACCTTGCAGGAAAAATGTCGTGTTAATTTGAAAATTGGCCGCATATCCAAATATGTTGATCTTTATGTTATTGATAATAAATTACCCTATACCCTTATTGGACTTAACCATTGCCAAAGTTTCCAGTTAAATATTGATTGTGTTAAGATGCAAATTTTCCAAAATAACCAAAGAGTGCCTCTCCTGAACCAATTACGAAATATTCCAACAGTTAATTCCTTGCACGTGTCAGAACCTAATGAAGATGTCTCAGAAAAGGAAAATGCAGGGATATTTGGTGAAAATTATGAGCCGGAGTTTGTAAACGCCACTGAACCTATCCAAGTTCAGTCTGCACCTAACAAACTGCCTACTCTCTTAGCCAAATATGTCGGTATTTTTGCCAAAGATAAATATGATGTAGGATGTGTCAACATGGAACCCCAGAGAATACATTTAACTTCCGACTTACCAATTTCACTTAGAGCTTATCGTACTTCCCCTAAGGAAGAAGAAGAAATTAGAGAACAAGTTAAAAATTTGTTAAAAGCCGGTATCATCAAAGAAAGTCATTCCCCTTATTCTTCACCTGTAACCTTAGTTTATAAACGTGAAGAAGGAAAGAAAACTCGGTTGTGTGTTGATTTCCGAAAATTAAATGTCATAACCAAAAGAGATGCAGAACCCTTACCCCGAATCGACACTTTATTGGACAAATTGGTGCAAGCTAAAGTGTTTTCCACTCTCGATTTAGCAAGTGGCTATTGGCATATACCTATCCACCCTAAAGATACAGAAAAATTAGCTTTTGCCACAACGTTTGGTTTATTTGAGTGGAAGCGTCTCGCGTTCGGCTTGAAAAATGCGCCTGCAAATTTCAACCGTATCCTTCGAAGAATCCTAAATAAATATAAAATTGACTTTGCATGCAGTTATTTTGATTATATTATTGTATTCTCACAAAATGAAGAAGAACATTACCATCATTTGGAAATCATTTTTGATATTTGTGTCCAGGAAAATCTTAAATTAAAGCTGTCTAAATGTAATTTTGTTAAGAAGACAATTAATTTTCTTGGATATGAAGTGTCGAATGGTTGTATTACACCCGATAACCCGAATATTGAAACCATCAAGAGGTTAAAACCACCAACCAATGTTAAAGAGTTACAACGCTTTTTGGGATCTATTAATGTTTATAATAAATTCATTCATAAATATGCTGAGGTTAGATATCCTCTTAATAATTTGTTAAAGAAAAATGTTCCCTATGTATGGGACCAGAACTGTCAAAATTCTTTTGAAAAATTAAAAGAAGCTCTAATTCAAAAACCTATCTTAAGATTGTTTGATCCCAAAACACCTTGTAATTTATTTGTAGATGCATCAAGTCTTGGAGTGGGATGTGTTGTGAAACAGGCTGATGAAAATGGTATTTTGCACCCCATAGCATATCATTCTAGAAATCTTCGCGACTATGAAAAAAATTATGCAATTACTGAGCTCGAATGTTTGGCAATTGTGGATGCTCTAGATAAATTTTACCATTATTTACACGGTCAAAAATTTGTCATTCATACTGACCATGCGGCTCTCACTTGGCTCAAAAATGTTAAAAACCTAAGAGGACGTCTTTTCCGCTGGTCCCTTAAACTGAGTATGTTTGACTATGATATTAAATATAAAAAGGGCTCCACTAATGTAGAGGCTGATATGCTGTCTAGATTACCTGTTTCAGAAGACCCCCACATCATACACATTTACTCAACTTGAACGATATCAGAGAAAATCAGAAAAAAGAGAATGTCAAGGTAGATGGTAAAAAATATGTTGAAATTAATGATGTTATTGTGATTAAAAAAAAAAGTCTGTATAAGATTGTCGTCCCCATGGCTTTACGTTTACCCCTCTTGGAAAAAGCCCACACAGATTTTGGACATCCTGGAATTTATAAGATGATAAATTTAATTACAAATCAATATTATTGGCCTAACCTTAATAAAGATATTGAAAATTTTGTTAAACATTGTCATACCTGCCAAATCAACAAAAAAAGTAGGCAAAAAAGATTTGGTTTGTTGCAGCTCATGCCCCCAACGGATATACCTTTTGAATGCTTCGCATTGGACTCTGTTGGCGGATTTAATCATTATAATTCGGCAAAGAAGTATCTGCATTTGGTCATAGACCATGCAACTCGCTATGTGTGGGGTTTCGCGTCAAAAAGTGTAACAACTGAAACTTATACAAACATTTTGAAACAATTATTTCAAACTCAAGTACCAGAAAAAATACTTACTGATAGGAATGGAGCATTTACAGCTTCTAGATTTAAACGCTTTCTTCGTAATTATAATGTAAAACACAGGTTAACCTCCAGTCATCACCCGGAAACGAACGGGAAAATTGAGCGTTTAAATCAAACTATTGTCACCAGATTAAAATGTATTGTAAATTCATCACCAACTAAATTACCTTGGACAAAATTTTTAGATGAAGTATTGTACCAATATAATGCTACTCCACATTCTGTAACTCAATTTCCACCTAGTTATTTGCTGTTAGGAAAATTACCTTATGATCCTCTTTTACCAGATAATGATTATTACCCTCCTGTTGAAGAAGCTAGAAAATTGGCTAAGGAAAGAACAATAGCTTACCACAAAAAAAACAAAATCCATTATGATGCTCGTTTTCTTCCTGTAAAGTTTAAAGTTGGTGACATTGTAATGTATGAAGAATTCCACTATCCTAATACACGTAAATTGACTCCACCATATTCTGGACCATATACTATCTTAAAACAACTATCTGATGTAAGTTTTGAAATTGATAAACCCAGTATACATTTCAAGAGAAATTCTGAAATAGTGCACGCCTCCAAGTTGAGATTCTATAACTCTCCTCAAAATTTAAAACTCTACCATGAATAACCCCATCTATTTCTTTCATCTTTCAATTTTTTATTTTTGCTTTCCTATCGTCCCTCTATCATTTTAGTGTTTGGATGAGGACCCAGCTGGATGTTAATTTAAAACCCAGCGGTGTAGTTGGCGGAGCAGTTTTAAAGTACTGCTAACCTTTTTATTTTTTTATTACTTATACAATGACAAAACTAGGAACACGTTAGGGGTCCTCCGCTCCGTGGCCTCCCGTCTATAGTCGAACTGTTTTCCCATTTTCTCTTTCCATGTAGAATGGAGAATTTGGCAAAACTGCTTCGCTTTCCCTCTGTAGGTGATTATCGGGCATCCACTTTTCCTTTTTCCTTGTGCAAGAGACACATTTTTTGGATGATAATCACCTCAGAGTTTAGAAATCCATGTCTCACTGAGCATGGTGGAAAGGATAGCCTAATTTTTTTTATTTTTTGGTTAGAATTTCCTATTTTTACAAAGTTTTCCAGTTCAATCTTTTTGTTTTCTCCTGAGAATAATTCCCACTAGAGTGTCCTATAAGCCCAAAGATGCGTGTAAATAGATATTTTGGAGTAGTAACAGAGCTTGTAACTGCTCATATGACATTTTCATGTTTGTGTTGTTTTTATTGCATTTGTAGTAATTGTTTTGTCCTATATTTACAGTATATTTAAAGTACATTTTATGCTATATTTTTTTTAATTTAATGTTTTGAATAAGTGTTTATATCATGTTGAAATATTTTTATAAGTTTAAGTGCATTTTTTAATTATTTGTGTTTTGTGAATCATATAAGTAATTGCCATATTATATTTCAGTTTTCAAGTATCATATTATTTAATTTTTATTGTATTGTATGTTTAAAGAAAGGTGCAACGTTTACCTTTCCTGATGAATCAACCCCCAAGAGCAATTCACACAGGACATGTTGGTTAACAAAAACTTTCGCAATGTGCTAAAAGACTATCAAAAAATAGCACACAATGTTCTCGAGAAATGTTCAATATTTTTTTTTTTGCTGCAGGCTGTGTTTTGTTTACAGTATATGTCATATGTTTTATCTTCAGTGTATATCATCAAATAGTACCAGTATTTTATGTAAAAGTAAGCCCAAGCAGTTTGAGAGTCTAATTAGAATTCCATAGGAAAAAAAAATCGATATCTTAGTTTAAAATGTGTTTAACTTATGGGGTTGAGCCCCACAGCCCTTGCTGGCAAGTACTGTGGCGCTCATTTTTAAAGGGGGGGGGGATGTGAAATGAATGTGAAAAAGTATGAAAGAATTTTGAATGTGAAAGAATGTGGATTGATATGAAAGGATAGTTAGTTAAACCCATTCTAAATCAGAAACTAAAATATAAAAATTCAAAGTTTAAAATCCCTAAATGGTGTTGCCTTCATTTCTAGTTGCCCCTGTAACTTAACTTTCCTTACGATACATTTATTACGAACAGATATCAATTTTGAATCCTAGTTAAGATTTAAAAGTGCTGACGTTAGTGCATCTCTCTTCTTCCGATGGTTAGATCTTGCATGTTTTACCCAGATATGAGTCAAGGGCTAAGTAGCCAATTAAAATACATTATTTCATAAGTTGCAAAGCGGTCTCTAGCGGTGGTCCGGCCGTATATAATGTCAGGAGCACGTTTTTTGCATGGCTTTTGACTCTAATCACTTTCCCCAATAACTACGGCCGTTATAAGTCCGATAATTCGCGATCTCTGGCCGATAAGACGATGAAAGACTCCTCAAACTCTGGCCTGGGCCTAGCTTAATCAAAGAGACTTGTAATTAATTGGAATAAAAGCTAGTTCCCAGGAAAATGTCTGCTGATTTGTCCTACACTCGTCCGACTACATACTTTTATCTTCTAGCCTATGAATTACACGGTGATTCGACGAAAGAGTGCCGTGAAACTACCTTAACGGCGCTAAATATGGTCCTTCGAACATCGTGATATCTAGTAATGGGATGTGTGATAGCGGTGATCGACCGCTCGTTACAGAGAGATCGATGTGTGTTCGTTATATCGAGGTGCGCCCGTTATACAGTGGCGATATCTTATATATATATATATATATGATGAAAGTGTGTTCTCATTGTAACCGCTACCTTACGCATTAGTCCTTATTTCACTTCCATTTAATGCTATTGATAGAAAAACTAAACTAGTGAATTTAGTTCCAACTTTAAAAGAAAATAATATTATATGAAAGAATTTTGTGAACGAGTACTTTGAGCAATAACTTCATATTTGTTAATGACACTTTCTTAAAAAGCATTACAGAATCACTTTAACTTGTTACTTTAAAATGTTTAGAAACATCTGTGTAACTGATTCATAAAAAAGTTTTTAGAACAACAGTTTAAAACAAAAATTTTCTATTAATGTTTTGAGCAGTCAATTTGTTGTTATCGACTAAACATATGTATTTTAATCGATCACAGCATATGTTTATAAAGACAAACCAACCGCTCAAATACTTATAATGACCGCTCAAATACTGATAACGACCGCTCAAATACTTATAACGACCACTCAAAACATGTTTTGAGCAGTCGATTTGTCGTTATAGACTAAACATATGTATTTTAATAGATCACAGCTTTGTTTATAAAGACAAACCAACCGCTCAAACAAGAAAGCAACCGCTCAAACACGAAAGCAACCGCTCAAATGCTTATAACAACCGCTCAAATACTTATAACGACCGCTCAAATACTTATAACGACCGCTCAAAACATGTTTTTAGCAGTCAATTTGTCGTTATAGACTAAACATATGTATTCTAATAGATCACAACATATGTTTATAAGGATAAATAACCCGCTCAATGCTTATAACGACCTCTCAGAACATGTTTTGATCAGTCGATTTATCATTATAGACTACATATACATGATATACATATGTTATATACATATGTTACATATGTTTTATACATATGTTTCATATGTTTTATACATATGTTAGATATGTTTCCTATCTTTTATACATATGTTTTATACATATGTTAGTTATGTTACATATATTTTTTTACATATGTTACATACATATGTTAGATATGTTTTATACATATGTTAGATATGTTTTATACATATGTTAGATAGTTTACATACATATGTTTGATATGTTAGATATGTTTTATACATATGTTAGATATGATAGATTTTTTGAATCTGTTTCTAAACGATTAAAAAATAATTCTGTTGATCTTTTTTAATGAAAACAAAAAAAAAGTTTAAACTTATAATTTTTTTGACAAAATATTTCTTTAACACTTGTTAAAAATCTGTTACATACAAAAAATTTGTTATTTTTTCTAAAGACTTGTTAACATACATATATAATATATGTATGATTTAAATAGTTATCTAGTAATTTTTTTTATAATATTCGTTCAAAACATTTTTTTAATCTGTATCTCTAATGTTTTTTTTTCTGTTACATAAAAAAGTTTGAATTATACCTATATTTTTTTTGTTACACATATTTTGTTGTTACATTTTTTGTATATGTATATATATGTATATGTTTATATATGTATATGTTTATATATGTATATGTATAAAATATATGTAACATATGTATAAAACATATGTAACATATGTATAAAACATATGTAACATATCTAACATATGTATAAAACGTATGTAACATATGTATAAAACATATGTAACATATCTAACATATGTATAAAACGTATGTAACATATGTATAAAACATATGTAACATATGCATAAAACATATCTAACATATGTATAAAACATATCTAACATATGTAACATATATATAAAACATATATAGCATACATATGTAACATATGTATGTAAACTATCTAACGTATGTATAAAACATATGTAACATATCTAACATATGTATGTAAACTATCTAACATATGTATGTAACTAAGCTAAGCACTAGGAAACATTATGATAGCTGGAACTTCCTTTCAAGTAAACGATGAAAGTGCGTTGATACTTCCATCAAGGGGACATTGAAGAACATGTCTGAAAGCGGTACCTCTCTCTACACTTTGATACTAACAGGCAGAGCCTGAACAAAGGTGGCGCTGGGCACCACACTGTTAGAAATGGATACTCAAATTCCACGAAATTTTCTTTGTTTTTGACGAAATTGTTTCCTGGGAAATGCTCCGAGCGAATATTTCGTCAGATCGAGTAAATTTCTATCCTAAAAAAACTGAGGAAATTGATTTCGTCAAATTGCTTGATCGAAAAAAAGACTGATGGCGCCATCTATTGACAATTTTAGAAGCATCTCTAATTGACAGGGTGGGGGGAATTTTTACATCGCATTTCTCAAGTCTTCAACGGGATTCGAACGCGCAACATTTGGCGTGGGAGATGAACGTGCTGCCTGCTTTTTGCCAGTGAGACCTTGTGTGAATTTGATTTTAAATGTATCTACTGGATGTTGATGCATCTACTGGATGTTGATGTGTGTTTATATTTTTAAAAGGTAGATTGTATTTTTATCGGTGTTGTTATAATTTCAGCATGTTTTAATTAATAAGGCTAGATTATTATTATGGTTTTTCTTTGGTTAATAAATAATTAGAATATGGCTTGATTAATATAATTTATAAGAGAAATTTCCTTTGTTCAATGAATGATTAGAATAGGGTCTAGTTAATTTGTTGATCAGAAATAATAAATTTTGAAGTGCATATTGGAGGAGAGATTTTAACACGTTACTGTTTATAGAGGGGAAAGAGATCAGTTATGCATATTTTTAATTTGATTGTTATATGAATATGTTTCTTAAAAAAAAAAGAGCTCCTAAAATTTTAATTTTTTTTTTTAACCATTGGGCAAAGGGTTGTTGCTTTCGGTCGAAAATGGACCAAATGATGTTCGCATTTTACTATTTTAACCGAAATTCTGTAACTTTAGAAGAATTTTTTAAGCGTTTTTAACGAAATTCTGTCACTTTAGACGAATTTTTTAGGCGTTTTCAACGAATTTCTGTAATTTTAGAAAAATTTATCTTTAAATAGGCAATAGAAATGCATAAAATCGTTACAAAAATGTTAAAGTTACAAGAAGGATAGACGCAAATTATCAGATATGAAAAAGAAAGCAGAAATTTAGTAATTTCGTGTTATAGCGGCCCCCAAGGATGAAATATTTTTGTTTCTGTTTTCATTAATATATTGTAAATTTGGTACTTTCGTGTAATTTTTTTTTTTTTTTTTTTTTTTTTTGACGATTTTGTAACAACAAAAATAATCTGGCGTGAATGGGGAAACATTTTCGTCAAATATTTGAGATTTTCCATTTCATTAAAAATCACTTAATTTTGAGACGAAATGATTGTCAAAAATGATGAAATTGCGGAATCGTCAAAAGTGAGAGTTTTATTTTTGACAGTGAGGAAACAGTTTCGTCAAAAACCACGTGACTCTGTGACGAAATGATTGTCAAAAACAACGAAATAGGGCCAAATCGTCAAAATTGAGTGTTTTATTTCTGAGAGTGCAGGCGTCAAGTCAGATAGGCGCTTCGTGACACTATCCGTTAATAATCACATGATACACAGGCGATCGGTAACAGAGCAACTGAAATCTTTTCACCCAATAGATTGGCTGCGGCTCTCCCAACAGCCTCTAATACACTTATAATGGAATCATCTTGTAGGAGGATCAAAGCGTCTCGAGAAACATTTCTATAAACACTGAGGTGTATTTCATTAAAATGGGGTGAAATTTCCGTGGGTTTTTGGGATGACTTCCCCTCTTTGTTCTCAACTCTGCATATAAAGTGAACATCAAGTCTGTTCTCAAACCCAAACTGGCTACTTTCTCAGTGACGGATCTAAGGGGGGGTTAGCCGGGGCAGCTGCCCCGGGTGCAAGAATTGGAAGGGCGCAAAAATGAGGAATCATAAAAGATTAAGAATAAAGGAAAATTAAAAATTTATATGAAAGTATATTTAATTTCATTTTGTTCAAAGGCGGTTTACTTTCGTTGCATAAGGATAAGAAATAAAAAATATATATTGCCACCAGTATTTTTAAGAAATTTTTATTTATTTAAATTAAAGATATTGCGTCACCTCTTTTCCGACACCGTTCTATGTTGTTTTACAGTGTGTGCAGTGTTTTATTTTGGTTATTCTAAAAGACATTCGGGTGATTATTACAGAAAGAATGCTAAAAAAAGAGAAGACGCTTCACAGCTATCATCTAGTATCAGGGACAGTGGGAGGGGTCCAAAATTTTTCTTCAGCTTATATATATAGTAAGACCTGCCAAGATAATATTACAAAAAATCGTAAAAAATTCCGTGTTAGACAGTTTTCCGTCTTAGCAGGTGTATGGCTTTCTTTTCTATTTGACGAATGAATATTTCCGTTTAAGTCAGCATTCCGTTATAGGCACATTTCGTTTACACAGAATTTGCTGTATATATAAAAATATAACTTATGTATGTAATATATATAGTAAAACCTGTCTATAGCATATTCCTGTCTTAAACGGAAGCATTACATGGCATTGATATGGATAACTATACAATTAAGTCTGCTGAAAACCTGCCAGAAACGGGATTTTTCACCGTTCTCCTGTGATTCCGATTTCGTCTTGTCAGGTTTTATCCTACTTATAAATACAGTAAAGCCTGTGAAATGGAAACTTTCTATAACGGAATCCTATCTCAAACTTAAAAGTTTCGGGATCCCGACGAAACGAACAATGCGTCTGATTGAAATATAGTGTGACAGGATTGACTGTGTGTGTATATATGCAATAGAAATATTTCGAGTAACTTTAAGAATTTAGATATTTCCTTATCAATTTCTTAATTAAAAAAAATAGCATGTGTAAAATAAAGTAAGATCAATCTCTATAATTGTGACTAATAATACAATGGAATTACATTAATATTTACCAAATAAAAAGATTTTACAAACACTATGATATAAAAAACTGAGCACGCACTGAAGAATGCATTTAAATCAAGTTTCATCTCTATAATAAAACTGTAAGTCATGTGACTGTCCTCAACAGTTCCGGGATGCCGCATCGCTTTTTCATATGCCAAGCGGCCATTTTTATTCAAAATTATTTTTTCGAATAAACTGCATAAAAGTTACATTTTAAGAAAGATCGTTCAAAATAAATTAATATTTGAGAGATGACTTGCGTTCAATTATGTATATATTCTGCAATAACTTCAGTCGAAAGATTCGCAGTTCAAATTCTCTATTCATAAAAGTAAACAAAAAAAAGATTGATTCGTCGTGAACATTTAAAATATTAAATCATGGAGGTAATCATTCGCAAAGCAAGTTCTCCGCGAATGAATTTTTGGACCGCTGCCTCGCGTCAAAAAAATAATTCGCACCAGTGAGACAATCAAAGTTTACCATAATTATGTGCTATACAACTCAACTTTCGGACCTTTTCTTGACGTAAATTGAACTCATGTAATAATATTTAATGAATCAGATTTTTAGCATTTTTAAAATCGCTAATACAGCTTTTATTTATCGCGTGTACAAATTAGAAATGATTCTTTGATTTTGAAATCAAATGTTTTGATTTATGATATTATTTCTTATTTATTTATTTATTTTCTCTTTTAAATGAAAAGTGTGAAGTATTTTAAATTTATGTAATATAAGCATTTTAGATTAAAGTTAAGTATTTTAAATGAAATGAGTGATAGGTTTATAATTTAAAATTAAATTAATTGTAGTATGAATGACGGTGATGGGAACGATATTTGGCGAATTATCATCTGCTCCCGGCTAACAAAAATACTCATAATTAAAAAAAAGAATAAAAATAAATAAATGATAGTTTGTTGTAAATAAATATTGATATACATATCAAAAATAATTTATAGAATTAAAATAAAAAGTAAAAGTAAATAAACAACAATTTCCATAACAAAAGTTTTCGCCAAATTGGCGGGGGAGGGAATCGCGCCAACGTGCGTATGTGACATTTGTGCCCAAAAAATATGCGAAATGCTACCATGATCGCAAAAGTTCATGATTTGTCTATTAGAATCTTCCGATTTGGCGAAGGATTAAGGGAAAATTAAATTATGAATAAATGTAACGTGTTGCAATGTTTAACATACATTTAAGGGAGACCAAACTGGTCGCCAGTGGCGGCTAGTATAATATAAACATTTGATTACGTTAAAGTTATGATCAAAGGGTTAAGTTTATAACAGCATTTGGTTGAAATTTTTTTTTCAATTTTCATGCTTAATTTCCTGTCATTGAATTAAGAACTTGTGCTGTAATAGGTATAATGAATAATGAATTGACACAATAGCCAACGCCGTCAGCCGTTGATTCACCATGGGTGTTTCTGAGATAAGTTTTTAATTTTTAAGAAAAAAATCTTGTAATTTCGGCTACAGAAACTAGTAATGTAACAAACACACGCAACAAATATAGTTGATGTTGGGAAAAATAATTTTGTTACAATTGTCTAAAACAGCCATAATTCTTTTTCAAATTTCACCGCTTTTGATACTAATGTAAATATTCGACCTGAATAGTTGTTTCCGATATCTGGTCGACTTAAAAGATGTTAAATTTTTATAAAAAAATTTATTACGATGGATTAGCACATCTTGGGAAGTATTAGATTGTGTAAAAAATAATGGTAGTTTCTGCTATTTTACTTTTCAACCAATTTATTTTAAGCGGTTGGAAATAATTTTAGAACGTACTCCAAGTTCAGCAGCAATCTTTCAGACTTTTGGTACGTAGATTAGCTCCAACCTTTGCTTTCAATTTTTCATTGTTAATAACCGAATGCCACCTACGACCTTCATATTCAAACTCTCATACCCATTATGAAATTTCTGAAAACAATGTTAAACTGTGAGTTCACAAGTCGTAATTCGGTCAATTGTAATGTTGAATTCAGACATTTTTTCTCCAGGGGGTATTTCTGCGGAGGGTACCATTTTTCTCCTGTACACTGTGGAGTTCAAGGAAGGAGAAAGATTGCACTCCTAGACCATTAATGAGCATAAAATCTCAAGTATTACGAGGGGTCATTTCGATGCTCCGGAGTGGATGCCCCACCCCCGCTCTCCTGTATTCAACGCTGTAGTGTGGTTGATATACAAGCCGTTTCCGCTGATCGTACCATTTTGAATCTCTCTATATTAAAAAAAAGTAGCAACCACCGCAGCAGCAGTCGCTGTCAATAAAGATTTTGTGCCTTGAAGTCTTTCTGGACTAATAGCCAGAAAACTATTGCAAATAAAATTTAAAAATTGGTGGATTTATAAAGAAATGTTCGATAAACACACTGAAATTGACAGATTTTAAATCGAAGAATTATTTTAAGAGATATTTAATATTAAAACTGGTCCAAATAATTTTCTTATAAAAGTTTTATAGAAACGAAAACTATGCACAGGAATTTAACCATAATTTGTAAGGATATAGTTGACAAAGTTGCGGTGTGCAGATTGCAATTATTTTTTCAATTTGACTCATTTTTTGAGGTTATATTTCAATTTTTTATTCAAAATTTTCATTATTTTGAAGAAGATTTACTTCTTATTTCATAAAATCCATTATTTGAATTGTTGCCAATTTGTAAAATAGCGCACAAAATAATATTCCCTTTCAATTAAGAAATGTATTTACACGTGACTATTAAAAACAGAAATAAAACTTTAAAATAATAACTAAATGATCACGTGTTAAAAGCATTAAATGTAGAAAATTACGTAATAAAAATATACTTGCGCGTGAATATTAAAAAGAGAAATACGAGTAACTAGGGAAATTTACGTCACATTTAAAATGATCAAATAACAATATTTCCAAACAATTTCAATTAATAATTATATTTTCATGAGAGATCAATTTATTTTGACAAATCTTTTACCTATTATTGCAAATTTTAAAACAGCGTAAATAATATTTCCTTTCCAATGTCAAAATCCTTCTATTTGTTTATTTGGTGTTACAGTTTAGCGATAGTTTTTTTTTTTTTTTTTTTTTTTTAATGAAAATTGATTGACGGGGTAATGGAGAAGTATCAAAAGACAAATAACAGTTGAATTAAAAATTCCTCGATGAAAAAACTAACACGTGTAACGCATCTGATGTCAACTGAATGTGACGCGACGCCACGATTATGCACGTTTGGCGTTAAATCATATATTTTGGTGACAGTTACAGTTGTAATCTGTTTCAACAGCAGTTGATTCGACCTTAAAATCCCTCAGTCAAAAGAAAATGAATGGAAACCCTGTTACAGCAGATCGCCACTGGTTATTTAATTATAATACAATCTTCCGTAATCGTTTTAGAGATGATCAAATCAGAGTGTTTTTAAATCATGCTGTTTCAGAACGGGGGTTGGCGAGCGTAGCTCGTAGGGGGCAGAGCCCCCTAGTTAGTAAAAAAATCGTACGAAATTTCCCAAAGTTCTACAATTGCCTTAAATATCCCTGTACAATAGCGGAAAACAAAATTATAATACTAAATAAGTAGGTAAATACCTGCCCTTTAAACTAATATACAACAACGTAATATTCCATTAAGAGTTTATTAAAAATACCTCAGGTTGAAAAGTTTAATAACAAGAATTACCATTATTTTGTACAAACCCAGAAGAACGTCGAACTCTTTCAATATTCCTCTGTTCTTTTCTTTAATGATTAACGAATAACGAGATCAGAAATAAAAGTATCAAAAGGAGAAAAAAATTGATCTTCCGAAATATTCTTCAGGTTTGACATTGAACCAGATGTACCTGATGGTCAACTTGACAAGGAGTATGTGTGACTAAAGAAAATTGTGTCAGACTTTTCTTTAGCAAAGGACTGTGTTCTCTTGAACAGGTCAGAAAACTTTTAAACACCAGTCTCCTCTTCCTTGCTTACTGATTAATGTAAAGTTACATAAAGCTGAAAAAGGACGTCTTCAGTATGGTTTACAGCAGAAGACAAATCACATTCAGATGCAGGTATTTTGAAAGTGGCAGTGTAATGTTGAATAAGAATTCACAAATATCTAGTCGGAGAATAAAGTTATTTTTTAAAAAATTCCAGCAAGCAGATTTAAAGTAAATGATAACATTGCTCGATATAAAACTATAAAATGAACAAAGATAAGGGTCGCAAAACTCTGATTAATTTGCTGTTATTGCATTCGTCTAATCTAAACTCGTCTTTTCCCGTAAGTATTGGCAACAGTTGGTCCCATCGAAATCTCTGTTGAAGAAGTATTGCGTTTAATTTAGTTACATTAAAATCTATGAAAACGGAATCGTCAGGTATCCTTAAAAAAATCCGTTGTAGATAGATTTCCGTCATATCAGGTATATTTATGTAGTTATCCTTCCGTCATCGAGACCATGAAATGTTTTCGTTTACGAGAGGATTCCGTATTCACAGAAAACCTGCCAACAAGGAATCACAACCAGAAAAGGTTCCATTTTAGATAGGTTTCAAATCATAGAAGGTATAAATATGTAGTATTGTTTTCGTTGAACCTTGAACTTTTGCTGTTTACGATAGCTCTCGTCTTCACAGATTTTATTATAATACATCTATGCTTTTCAGAAGTATACTATAGAGTGGATACGTTTTAACAGTTTTGGAGGATACCTGACAAAATGGGACGTGTTTATGACAAAAACTTGTCTTAAACGGAAAAATTTCATAGCCCCGGCGAAAGACATACCTTTTCTAAGACAAACACCTGTCTAAAGCGGAATTTTTCATTGGTTCTTTGCGATTCCGTCTTATCAGTTTTTAATATTGTTATATCTATGATTCAGTAAACCAGTTCTTCGTTCGGGGTTCGGGGGGGGGGGGGGGGGTCCGGACCTCCTGGACGCCACTGATCAGGGATGAGAGATGTCCGACTGTCACCTCTAAATTTTAATAGTATTTGTCACCTTATTTAATGACAGAATTTCGGAAATTCAATACGGTGGAGAATACTATTAAAATTCAGTGGTAAAAATCGGACATTCGGGGCGGAGCGCTCTCATCCCTGTAGTAATGTCCTCATGGCTTAAGCCGAGCGATATTCATGAAGGTCAGCAACCAAGATACTTATTTTTTTTATACGCGCTACACCATATAATAATCTATATTATTTTTCTGTTCTAAAAATCTCCTTTTCTATGCAATAACTGAGTTAGTAGATAATAATTGACAGTTCTGCGCCAGCGGTGGATGCGGTGGTGACCTCTGAAGGTGAAGTTCAAGGTTACCGGAAGGGACAGGTGTGGATACCGGAAGTAGCAGGTTGGGATAACAGGCATGTTGAGACAGGAAGTGAACAGGAAGTGTAGATAGGAAGTTTAACCGGAAATGTGACAGGAAGTGACTACGATAAGGGAGAGAGGGGGAGGGCTTATTTTTGGAGGGGGCTTAAATTTTTCTGTTGGTTTTGATCCTTCTAGTCGAGTGGAGTTGAGTTGTAGGAATCCTGCTATAAGAATGAATTTAGTTTGAAAGTAATATTAGCAAAATGTTCGAAGAATTTTTTTTTTTTTTTTTTTTTTTTTTTTTTTTTAAATCTGAAATAAAAATTTTATTTGCTAACTAACACCTAATATAAAAATGGAAATCTTTCTGACTTTGTTTTACTTTATAAAAGTTTAACGTGAAATTTATTTTTAGACTGGAAACGCGACAGGAAATAAGATCGGAAACGGGATTAGACATGCTTTTTCCAAAAAGGGTTTTCAGGAAGCAGTAAACATGTTTTAGGAACATGTTTGGGAGCTTGTTGGAACAGGACAGGTGGTTTGTGAGACCGGAAGTAATTAAGATGAGAGAGATAAAGAAGGTGCATGATTAGACACATAGATTTTGTTCTTTGTAGAGGGTTAAATTATTTTTTAGTGTTTTGAATTTTATTTATTCTTAAACCGTTATAAATTATTTTTTTCTATCATTTTAATTTTTAGTGACATAAGTTTTAGAACTAATTGTAAAGAACATTGTCCATTGTTGGATATCTCAAGCATAGAACCTACAATGTTCTGTATCACACATGTCTTATCTTAGGTTACCAAGGACGTGTGTGTGTGTTGTTATCTCTTCAAATGCAAACCAAAGCAAGGAATTTCAGACCTGCGTTTAATTATCTTTATCATAGTTTTAATGAACTGCAGGAAATTGTCTTTAGATATTGAGTAATTCGCAAGTTTTGGTTTAATATGAATGCTATTACATCTGTTTGTTTAATTTACAAGCACATTTCTCTTACAACATTCTGTCAACAGATCATTTCCATATTCGAAATAATAATTTAGAAGGAAAATTTTTATATGAAAATACTATGAAATGTCATTTATAGAGAGTAACAAAAATAGCATGCTTGATTCTTTCTTGTATTAATCTTATAATCATTTATTTTAGAAATATAGGTTTATAGTTTTGTTACGAAAAATAACGTGTTTATACATTTTAGAAACGAAAGCAAAGTGATTTTTACCAATGTAACTATAAGCTATACACCCACGCATTTGTGTTATTGAATTAAATTACAATGCTTAATATTGTATTCACAGTACTATTTTCCTGCAAAAGCCGTTTCACAAACTTGTGTACTGAAATTAATGTGGCATTTTTAGGGAAAAAATTAATTCAAGTCTTTGAGACTAATCTTTCAAAGGAAAAAAAGATTTGTCATACTTTCTCTTACATTATATCTTCCGTTTTTTAAGTTTACAAATTTGTGGAGTAACTTAAATAATCGTTTTTATGCTAATTAAACAATATATTTTATAATTGTATGTTTTTTTTTTTTTTAATTGACTTGTAATATAGCTTTTTTTTTCTTAAAAGGGTAGTGTAGAATAACTTGTCACAAATACTACATCCTTCTTTAGTTAAATATGTTTCACTTAAGACATGACAAAGTCTCTTAGAAACATTTCATTTTGGAGTTAAGTGATTAAACAAGAAAAATATTATTTATAAAAACACAACACATAAGACTAGCGGCTGAGTGGTTCTACTCTCAAAGCTGATAGATGGAAGGTGTTAGGTTTAAATCTCTCTCACGGTCGTCGACCTAACCGTTCGAAGTTTTCTTCGAAACTTGTCAATATGGGTAAGAACACCTTAGAAAGACCTACATGGAGACACTTATCCCTAACGCAGATAATCAACCCTATATTTAACCAACCAGTCACAACACGCAAGACATAATCATTACATTCAGTTAAGAAGTGATTTGACGTGCAAAATTTGATTTATAAAAACATACAATATGATATATCACATTAAACATACAATTTGAACGATTTTTTCCCTTTCATATGAAAAAAATTTAACAAGAATTTAGTGACTATTTATCTTATTAAAGAGAGCGGTTATTTTGTTTAGAGTTATACGATTAAAATAAATTTTCAATAGATTTGACTTTATACAAGCAACATTTAAAAAAAGAGAATGGAATCTAGTGTTTATAAATTAACGTATTTCAATTTTACAAATACTTCACACACCCCTCTTTTTCCCCTATTTTGGTAGACTTTATACACATACGACATAAAAGATGTTTTAGAATACATCATTTAGAAATTAAGCAACTTGATAAGTAAAATAATTATTTATAAAAGCAATAGATACGAAAGTAATAAATATTTCTACTTACAAATGTACGAACTTCTGATAGGTAAGACCTTCTCAATCATTGTGCAAGAATTAAGTGGTGGTTGAGCTTATAACATTATAGGATGAAATAATCACGTGACGTATTTTTAAACCAATAAAATATTAGTATTTTAAACCAATAAAATGTTAGTATTTTTACACGAGCGCCCTCTATCATTATATAAATTTCAATGAAATGAGTTCATAACATTATACTGTCCCTTCTCATCGGTGTAATAGGTTGCATTTTTCGTTTAAGTTAGTTTTTTTTTCATTTAAGCTATTATGGAATGAGTTATGAATTCTTATGTTGATGATCTAACCAACTTGAAGTGTCAACCCTCATCACCAGAATTAAATAATCAAGAGATGGATTCTACAATTTTATCCAAAGAAGGACCCGTTTCGAAGTATGGCGTGAAACCCACCTCATCAGGACTAAAGAAAGAGTTTGTGTGTTTTACTTGTAACAAAGATTTTTTCCGAAAGGATCATTTAAAACAACATTTGATGACCCATTCAGGAGAAAAACCTTTTGTGTGTGTCATCTGTCGAAAAGCTTTCTCTAGAAAAGCTCTTTTGAATCGCCATAAATTGTCTCATTTAAAAGAACCTACACAACATAAGTGTGGTGATTGCAACGAACTGTTTTCAAGAAAGTACGACTTATTGAAACATGAAAAGATTCACAAATCACCCAAACAATATAAGTGTATTAAATGCAATGAACTGTTTTCGAAAAAGTACGACTTATTGAAACATAAGAAGATCCATAAGCCCCGAAAGCAGTATAAATGCATCCAATGTAGTGAAATATTTAATCGGAAATATGATTTATCACGTCATATAGACACCGCGCACAAAGTACTACCCAAAGTTGTCAAATCGACATCTTTAAAAGATTCGTTATATGAAAAAGTGAAGCATTTTAAAAGACAAAATGCTTTAAATGTATTTACTAAAACTGTAATAAATTCTAATGAGGAGAATGATCAAGATTTTCACACGTTTTTTAACAGTATTCTGTCGGACGTTTTGAATGAATTAAATTATCAGATAGAAGTAAAAAGGTCAATGAAATGGTATGCAACTGCAAAAGTTGTTGTAAGCCGCCAAACACCGGACGGTGATATAGATACTATCACCCCATATTTTCATTCAAGAACTGTACTGGAATTGACGAATCAAAACATACCTGTACATGTTGAGGATGCCTTTACGAAAATTATTAACTCTTTTGAGAAATTCACTCAACAAGATCTAATTGGGCATTGCAACAAATATTAAATCTAGAACTGTCTACAGCTAAATATAGAATGGTTTAAAATGTGTGGACTAGTTTTGAAACATGTATATTCATGTTTTTGCTATTGTAGTTATTGAAAATGATAAATAAATAGTCTTTGACTAAAAAATCATAAGTTTTTTATTATTTTTCATGGTAACTATTTTATATAAATTACTTATAACAGTTTGTCAATGCTACATAAACTACTGTTTAACATTTTGAATGTCTTAAACAAAATGGGAATGAATTTGTTGAAATTATGTAAAACATGATGAAATAAATGTGATGTATTTATTATATGTTACTTAAACTACAAGAGAATGATTGGAAATGTGTTATTTTAAATCTATGATACTTTTAATCACTAACAAGGTAAGACGTGACGTTATGAATCATCGATGGGTTTTCCTTTGAATATGTATTAATCTTACTTATTGATAAGAAAGTTGGAAAAATAGACTTAACACATTGTTAAAGGTTTTGGAAAAATGTATAGTTGGTTAAAAATTTTAGAAAATTTGACATAAAGTAACAAATTTTAGAAAATAAACGTTTCGATAAATAAAAAAATTACATTTTGGTAAACTTTACACTTAGACAATATTTTAAACTAAGGAAAAATTAGACTTAACGCATTGTTACAGTTTCTTTGAAAAATATCTAGTTGGTTATAAATTTTAGAAAATTCGACCTAACGAAATTAACACACTTAAAAATATCTAGGTTATACATTTTATAAAATAAGCAACAAATACACATTTCGATACATTGACAAAAGAAAATAATTAAGTTTAAGTAAACTTTACACTTAGACAATATTTCAAACTAAGAAAAATAATAAATTTACACTTATACAATATTTTAAACTAAGAAAAATAATAACTTTACACTTATACAATATTTTAAACTAAGGAAAATTAATAACTTTAAACATCAGACTTAACACATTGTTAAAGTTTTTTGAAAATAACTCGACATTTTCAAAGCAGTGGAAATAGTATACCTGTAAAAAAATTCAACTTAGTGGAATTTAATATTGAAATTTTTTAACCGCACTCATTTAAAAAATAAAACTTTATAAAATATTCACTTTTTTTAAATAAGCAACTGTTAAACATTTTGAATGTCTTAGACAAAGTGTGAATAAATTTGTTGAAATTATATAAAACATGAAAAATTTCATAACTTTTAAAGGAAATTTTATTTTTGGTGAAATAAACTCGAGCTATTTATTGTATGTAACTTAAACTACTATAGAGAATCGATTGAAAATGTGTTACTTTTAAGCACTCACAAGATAAGACACGATGTTAGGAATTATAGATGTGTTTTTCCCCCACAATTGACGTCACTTGTAGCATATTTACTGATCAAGTCATAAAATCATAGTTCAGGGTATGTTTATGAGCACGGCGTTTAGTTGAGATTTAAGATATTTGAGAAATATAAACTACAACTTTGACTACTTTTTGAAATTTCCCCCTACATAAGAAAAAGGACATAGGAAAATAAAATGAAAAGTTGTCTTTGAATGGAATCGAACCATTATCTTTTCACTTAACAGCTGAATGCGTTGACAATTACATCACAAAGGCACTGATAACAACTGGTTGAATATATTGGGTTTCTTTTTTAAGGTTAAATTCATTTAATATTCAAGTTATTTCTTAATGATACACTTAAAAACAATAAATTAAATTAGCATTCAAAAAACAAACGATCACATTATTGTGTAAAAAAATCAAATGTTTTGAAAGTCACGAGTTAAAATTGTGGAGGGCGCGATAACTTGGAAGTGCATTGCAGAAGGGGAGTTAAATTTTTGAAGAAGTTTAATCTTAGAAGACTAGAGTAAAATTTGAAATGACTTAGAATTTAATTAGAATTTAGATGTGAACCTTTTAAAATGAAATAATAGTTTTTTTGTATCGCCCTCTATCGGTGGGTAATGGAATTAAGAGATAATTAAAAGTTTTAACTTGGATTCGAACCCACAACAAAAATTATTTTACGGTTTGATAATTTAGGGTAGGTTTAACTAAGAAAACCATGATATTATAGTATTTAGAGATGTTTTAAGATATTCGATAAAGGAAATCATCTAAATTTTCAATTTAATTGAATGGTTTACTGCTTAAAGTACTACAAAATGAATAGAACCCGATACATAGTTTTTTTAAATTAATTATATTTTTCGAAAGGTTAAATTGACTTATTGATAAACTTAGGATTTATGTTTAAAGTGAATAAATTTGATATGTTAGGTTTACTTAATAACAGAGGGTTGAATAAGTTATTTTTTTTTAAATTAAAATTTCATAAAAATAAAGTTTACTAAAAGTTTTTAATGTTAAAAAAATTGTAAGTTACGTTAAAAAAGTTAACAAAAATATAGTTTAAAAAAATTAAAAGTTTACAAAAAGTTTAAAATTCTTTAAATTAATTAAAATTAACTTTTTAATTTTAACTATTGAGAGACTATAATTTAATTGTTAATCCTTGTAACCAACTGGTGCATATCAAATATCTGCACATGTGCAGAAAAAACATACACTTTTACACTAACGTGAGTTCGATTTTAAATTATTTGCTAATTTTTATACAACTCGTTTACCTTTCAGAAACAAAATAGAATTAAATACTTACCGAAAAACACGTCCACTTCTTGTGCTTTCTTTCACTAGACTAACCTATCTCTCTTAACTTTGTTAGGGGGCGCTGCAATCGACGTAGAGGCGCTACCAGTCTTCCGGTTTGTGACGTCATTTCCGGTTTGAGATAAGAATAAACTTTAAATACAAACTACACTCGCTCGGTCATTCTTCCTCCACTCTTACTTGATAGCAGTTGTTAGTTTCTTATATTGACGTGTTGAATGACGTCATCACGTGTTTGTCTAAACTTGTCCAGTCTTGTTTCTGTGCTGCACGTCTGTTTTGCTAACTCATCTCTTACTCGTCTAGACTTGTTTCGTCTGCTTTGATGATTCATCTTTTGCTTTAACTGTTTGGCCTTGCTGGTGTCAACCACCTCATGTGTTTTGTCATAGCTTGAATATACTTTACACCAATCACTTAAATATAAAAGTCTTGTCACAACTTACTTAAACTTTGATAAAAATATTAATTATTCATAAACTTTATCAAATTCTTATACATTTACTAAGTCACTTTCATTCAAAAATATGGTAAAGTCCGATTTTAAATCGAAGTCTAAGATAAATTCCCCAAATTTGTAACATTTTAACACTAATAATAAATATCGTAAACACCCTGTACATACAAGTTTTGTAAACATAATATTACTTATAGCTAACTCGATCAGTCTCATGATAAATAATATAAGAAAAAGTTAGAATAGTTCACGTATTTTTGTAATTAAAAAATGTATGCACAAACACACACACACAATATCTTACAAGGTTACAATACTCAACACACAGTTCACCATACTTAAAAAAACGATTCACGATAAATTTATAAATTTAAATTTGAATATTTTATTTATAAATGAACAATTATAAATAAAAATACTTCAGTATTTTTCAAATATTTAAATTTAAATTTATAAATTTATCGTGAATCGTTTTTTTAAGTATGGTGAACTGTGTGTTGAGTATTGTAACCTTGTAAGATATTGTGTGTGTGTGTTTGTGCATACATTTTTTAATTACAAAAATACGTGAACTATTCTAACTTTTTCTTATATTATTTATCATGAGACTGATCGAGTTAGCTATAAGTAATATTATGTTTACAAAACTTGTATGTACAGGGTGTTTACGATATTTATTATTAGTGTTAAAATGTTACAAATTTGGGGAATTTATCTTAGACTTCGATTTAAAATCGGACTTTACCATATTTTTGAATGAAAGTGACTTAGTAAATGTATAAGAATTTGATAAAGTTTATGAATAATTAATATTTTTATCAAAGTTTAAGTAAGTTGTGACAAGACTTTTATATTTAAGTGATTGGTGTAAAGTATATTCAAGCTATGACAAAACACATGAGGTGGTTGACACCAGCAAGGCCAAACAGTTAAAGCAAAAGATGAATCATCAAAGCAGACGAAACAAGTCTAGACGAGTAAGAGATGAGTTAGCAAAACAGACGTGCAGCACAGAAACAAGACTGGACAAGTTTAGACAAACACGTGATGACGTCATTCAACACGTCAATATAAGAAACTAACAACTGCTATCAAGTAAGAGTGGAGGAAGAATGACCGAGCGAGTGTAGTTTGTATTTAAAGTTTATTCTTATCTCAAACCGGAAATGACGTCACAAACCGGAAGACTGGTAGCGCCTCTACGTCGATTGCAGCGCCCCCTAACAAAGTTAAGAGAGATAGGTTAGTCTAGTGAAAGAAAGCACAAGAAGTGGACGTGTTTTTCGGTAAGTATTTAATTCTATTTTGTTTCTGAAAGGTAAACGAGTTGTATAAAAATTAGCAAATAATTTAAAATCGAACTCACGTTAGTGTAAAAGTGTATGTTTTTTCTGCACATGTGCAGATATTTGATATGCACCAGTTGGTTACAAGGATTAACAATTAAATTATAGTCTCTCAATAGTTAAAATTAAAAAGTTAATTTTAATTAATTTAAAGAATTTTAAACTTTTTGTAAACTTTTAATTTTTTTAAACTATATTTTTGTTAACTTTTTTAACGTAACTTACAATTTTTTTAACATTAAAAACTTTTAGTAAACTTTATTTTTATGAAATTTTAATTTAAAAAAAAATAACTTATTCAACCCTCTGTTATTAAGTAAACCTAACATATCAAATTTATTCACTTTAAACATAAATCCTAAGTTTATCAATAAGTCAATTTAACCTTTCGAAAAATATAATTAATTTAAAAAAACTATGTATCGGGTTCTATTCATTTTGTAGTACTTTAAGCAGTAAACCATTCAATTAAATTGAAAATTTAGATGATTTCCTTTATCGAATATCTTAAAACATCTCTAAATACTATAATATCATGGTTTTCTTAGTTAAACCTACCCTAAATTATCAAACCGTAAAATAATTTTTGTTGTGGGTTCGAATCCAAGTTAAAACTTTTAATTATCTCTTAATTCCATTACCCACCGATAGAGGGCGATACAAAAAAACTATTATTTCATTTTAAAAGGTTCACATCTAAATTCTAATTAAATTCTAAGTCATTTCAAATTTTACTCTAGTCTTCTAAGATTAAACTTCTTCAAAAATTTAACTCCCCTTCTGCAATGCACTTCCAAGTTATCGCGCCCTCCACAATTTTAACTCGTGACTTTCAAAACATTTGATTTTTTTACACAATAATGTGATCGTTTGTTTTTTGAATGCTAATTTAATTTATTGTTTTTAAGTGTATCATTAAGAAATAACTTGAATATTAAATGAATTTAACCTTAAAAAAGAAACCCAATATATTCAACCAGTTGTTATCAGTGCCTTTGTGATGTAATTGTCAACGCATTCAGCTGTTAAGTGAAAAGATAATGGTTCGATTCCATTCAAAGACAACTTTTCATTTTATTTTCCTATGTCCTTTTTCTTATGTAGGGGGAAATTTCAAAAAGTAGTCAAAGTTGTAGTTTATATTTCTCAAATATCTTAAATCTCAACTAAACGCCGTGCTCATAAACATACCCTGAACTATGATTTTATGACTTGATCAGTAAATATGCTACAAGTGACGTCAATTGTGGGGGAAAAACACATCTATAATTCCTAACATCGTGTCTTATCTTGTGAGTGCTTAAAAGTAACACATTTTCAATCGATTCTCTATAGTAGTTTAAGTTACATACAATAAATAGCTCGAGTTTATTTCACCAAAAATAAAATTTCCTTTAAAAGTTATGAAATTTTTCATGTTTTATATAATTTCAACAAATTTATTCACACTTTGTCTAAGACATTCAAAATGTTTAACAGTTGCTTATTTAAAAAAAGTGAATATTTTATAAAGTTTTATTTTTTAAATGAGTGCGGTTAAAAAATTTCAATATTAAATTCCACTAAGTTGAATTTTTTTACAGGTATACTATTTCCACTGCTTTGAAAATGTCGAGTTATTTTCAAAAAACTTTAACAATGTGTTAAGTCTGATGTTTAAAGTTATTAATTTTCCTTAGTTTAAAATATTGTATAAGTGTAAAGTTATTATTTTTCTTAGTTTAAAATATTGTATAAGTGTAAATTTATTATTTTTCTTAGTTTGAAATATTGTCTAAGTGTAAAGTTTACTTAAACTTAATTATTTTCTTTTGTCAATGTATCGAAATGTGTATTTGTTGCTTATTTTATAAAATGTATAACCTAGATATTTTTAAGTGTGTTAATTTCGTTAGGTCGAATTTTCTAAAATTTATAACCAACTAGATATTTTTCAAAGAAACTGTAACAATGCGTTAAGTCTAATTTTTCCTTAGTTTAAAATATTGTCTAAGTGTAAAGTTTACCAAAATGTAATTTTTTTATTTATCGAAACGTTTATTTTCTAAAATTTGTTACTTTATGTCAAATTTTCTAAAATTTTTAACCAACTATACATTTTTCCAAAACCTTTAACAATGTGTTAAGTCTATTTTTCCAACTTTCTTATCAATAAGTAAGATTAATACATATTCAAAGGAAAACCCATCGATGATTCATAACGTCACGTCTTACCTTGTTAGTGATTAAAAGTATCATAGATTTAAAATAACACATTTCCAATCATTCTCTTGTAGTTTAAGTAACATATAATAAATACATCACATTTATTTCATCATGTTTTACATAATTTCAACAAATTCATTCCCATTTTGTTTAAGACATTCAAAATGTTAAACAGTAGTTTATGTAGCATTGACAAACTGTTATAAGTAATTTATATAAAATAGTTACCATGAAAATAATAAAAAACTTATGATTTTTTAGTCAAAGACTATTTATTTATCATTTTCAATAACTACAATAGCAAAAACATGAATATACATGTTTCAAAACTAGTCCACACATTTTAAACCATTCTATATTTAGCTGTAGACAGTTCTAGATTTAATATTTGTTGCAATGCCCAATTAGATCCTTGTTGAGTGAATTTCTCAAAAGAGTTAATATTAGATCCTTGTTGAGTGAATTTCTCAAAAGAGTTAATAATTTTCGTAAAGGCATCCTCAACATGTACAGGTATGTTTTGATTCGTCAATTCCAGTACAGTTCTTGAATGAAAATATGGGGTGATAGTATCTATATCACCGTCCGGTGTTTGGCGGCTTACAACAACTTTTGCAGTTGCATACCATTTCATTGACCTTTTTACTTCTATCTGATAATTTAATTCATTCAAAACGTCCGACAGAATACTGTTAAAAAACGTGTGAAAATCTTGATCATTCTCCTCATTAGAATTTATTACAGTTTTAGTAAATACATTTAAAGCATTTTGTCTTTTAAAATGCTTCACTTTTTCATATAACGAATCTTTTAAAGATGTCGATTTGACAACTTTGGGTAGTACTTTGTGCGCGGTGTCTATATGACGTGATAAATCATATTTCCGATTAAATATTTCACTACATTGGATGCATTTATACTGCTTTCGGGGCTTATGGATCTTCTTATGTTTCAATAAGTCGTACTTTTTCGAAAACAGTTCATTGCATTTAATACACTTATATTGTTTGGGTGATTTGTGAATCTTTTCATGTTTCAATAAGTCGTACTTTCTTGAAAACAGTTCGTTGCAATCACCACACTTATGTTGTGTAGGTTCTTTTAAATGAGACAATTTATGGCGATTCAAAAGAGCTTTTCTAGAGAAAGCTTTTCGACAGATGACACACACAAAAGGTTTTTCTCCTGAATGGGTCATCAAATGTTGTTTTAAATGATCCTTTCGGAAAAAATCTTTGTTACAAGTAAAACACACAAACTCTTTCTTTAGTCCTGATGAGGTGGGTTTCACGCCATACTTCGAAACGGGTCCTTCTTTGGATAAAATTGTAGAATCCATCTCTTGATTATTTAATTCTGGTGATGAGGGTTGACACTTCAAGTTGGTTAGATCATCAACATAAGAATTCATAACTCATTCCATAATAGCTTAAATGAAAAAAAAACTAACTTAAACGAAAAATGCAACCTATTACACCGATGAGAAGGGACAGTATAATGTTATGAACTCATTTCATTGAAATTTATATAATGATAGAGGGCGCTCGTGTAAAAATACTAACATTTTATTGGTTTAAAATACTAATATTTTATTGGTTTAAAAATACGTCACGTGATTATTTCATCCTATAATGTTATAAGCTCAACCACCACTTAATTCTTGCACAATGATTGAGAAGGTCTTACCTATCAGAAGTTCGTACATTTGTAAGTAGAAATATTTATTACTTTCGTATCTATTGCTTTTATAAATAATTATTTTACTTATCAAGTTGCTTAATTTCTAAATGATGTATTCTAAAACATCTTTTATGTCGTATGTGTATAAAGTCTACCAAAATAGGGGAAAAAGAGGGGTGTGTGAAGTATTTGTAAAATTGAAATACGTTAATTTATAAACACTAGATTCCATTCTCTTTTTTTAAATGTTGCTTGTATAAAGTCAAATCTATTGAAAATTTATTTTAATCGTATAACTCTAAACAAAATAACCGCTCTCTTTAATAAGATAAATAGTCACTAAATTCTTGTTAAATTTTTTTCATATGAAAGGGAAAAAATCGTTCAAATTGTATGTTTAATGTGATATATCATATTGTATGTTTTTATAAATCAAATTTTGCACGTCAAATCACTTCTTAACTGAATGTAATGATTATGTCTTGCGTGTTGTGACTGGTTGGTTAAATATAGGGTTGATTATCTGCGTTAGGGATAAGTGTCTCCATGTAGGTCTTTCTAAGGTGTTCTTACCCATATTGACAAGTTTCGAAGAAAACTTCGAACGGTTAGGTCGACGACCGTGAGAGAGATTTAAACCTAACACCTTCCATCTATCAGCTTTGAGAGTAGAACCACTCAGCCGCTAGTCTTATGTGTTGTGTTTTTATAAATAATATTTTTCTTGTTTAATCACTTAACTCCAAAATGAAATGTTTCTAAGAGACTTTGTCATGTCTTAAGTGAAACATATTTAACTAAAGAAGGATGTAGTATTTGTGACAAGTTATTCTACACTACCCTTTTAAGAAAAAAAAAGCTATATTACAAGTCAATTAAAAAAAAAAAAACATACAATTATAAAATATATTGTTTAATTAGCATAAAAACGATTATTTAAGTTACTCCACAAATTTGTAAACTTAAAAAACGGAAGATATAATGTAAGAGAAAGTATGACAAATCTTTTTTTCCTTTGAAAGATTAGTCTCAAAGACTTGAATTAATTTTTTCCCTAAAAATGCCACATTAATTTCAGTACACAAGTTTGTGAAACGGCTTTTGCAGGAAAATAGTACTGTGAATACAATATTAAGCATTGTAATTTAATTCAATAACACAAATGCGTGGGTGTATAGCTTATAGTTACATTGGTAAAAATCACTTTGCTTTCGTTTCTAAAATGTATAAACACGTTATTTTTCGTAACAAAACTATAAACCTATATTTCTAAAATAAATGATTATAAGATTAATACAAGAAAGAATCAAGCATGCTATTTTTGTTACTCTCTATAAATGACATTTCATAGTATTTTCATATAAAAATTTTCCTTCTAAATTATTATTTCGAATATGGAAATGATCTGTTGACAGAATGTTGTAAGAGAAATGTGCTTGTAAATTAAACAAACAGATGTAATAGCATTCATATTAAACCAAAACTTGCGAATTACTCAATATCTAAAGACAATTTCCTGCAGTTCATTAAAACTATGATAAAGATAATTAAACGCAGGTCTGAAATTCCTTGCTTTGGTTTGCATTTGAAGAGATAACAACACACACACACGTCCTTGGTAACCTAAGATAAGACATGTGTGATACAGAACATTGTAGGTTCTATGCTTGAGATATCCAACAATGGACAATGTTCTTTACAATTAGTTCTAAAACTTATGTCACTAAAAATTAAAATGATAGAAAAAAATAATTTATAACGGTTTAAGAATAAATAAAATTCAAAACACTAAAAAATAATTTAACCCTCTACAAAGAACAAAATCTATGTGTCTAATCATGCACCTTCTTTATCTCTCTCATCTTAATTACTTCCGGTCTCACAAACCACCTGTCCTGTTCCAACAAGCTCCCAAACATGTTCCTAAAACATGTTTACTGCTTCCTGAAAACCCTTTTTGGAAAAAGCATGTCTAATCCCGTTTCCGATCTTATTTCCTGTCGCGTTTCCAGTCTAAAAATAAATTTCACGTTAAACTTTTATAAAGTAAAACAAAGTCAGAAATATTTCCATTTTTATATTAGGTGTTAGTTAGCAAATAAAATTTTTATTTCAGATTAAAAAAAAAAAAAAAAAAAAAAAAAAAAAAATTCTTCGAACATTTTGCTAATATTACTAACTCAACTCCACTCGACTAGAAGGATCAAAACCAACAGAAAAATTTAAGCCCCCTCCAAAAATAAGCCCTCCCCCTCTCTCCCTTATCGTAGTCACTTCCTGTCACATTTCCGGTTAAACTTCCTATCTACACTTCCTGTTCACTTCCTGTCTCAACATGCCTGTTATCCCAACCTGCTACTTCCGGTATCCACACCTGTCCCTTCCGGTAACCTTGAACTTCACCTTCAGAGGTCACCACCGCATCCACCGCTGGCGCAGAACTGTCAATTATTATCTACTTGAGTTGATATATAAGAAAAGAATTATAAATCGATTTTTTATTAATTTCTTCTAAATTTAGATATTCTTGTAATTAACAGACATTTTTGTCTAAAAAATGAAAACGAAACTTATACTCTGTTGAGAATTCAACGCGTTCTGGCCCTTTAAAGCCATTTTATTTATGTAGTTAAAAAGGTTTTCTATCCATGGGAATCAGTTTTATGTTTTTATTTATGTACTAGGGGGCCTACCCCCTGCGAGCTACGCTCGCCAACCCCCGCTCAGACTTCGAGGCCTCTAAAAACATGACAGCGTGCTTTATTTTAAAAATATTGGTAAATCTGTAATTGGGTTGCCATTACTACTTGAAAACCAGCTTGTATAAAATGGTTAGGTTTAAATTGAGACTACCTCTCGAACTTTTATAACAACAATCTCTATTCTATTCTTCCTTTGCGTTTAAGGATGAGAAAAATTCCATCTGCTTGTGAATAACATTAAGAACCACGGTATTGAAAAGTACTATGTTATAAATATTTTCAGTAACAGGTTTTAATTTTCTCTCTATTTTAGTGCACCATCATGCATATTTTCATGTTATTTTAAATATGTAAATTATTTTTTTAATTAATATGTATATACGAATTTTCTAATAATTATTTATCATACAAAATTAATTAAATATTTTGTGCATGCATGCCTGCATTTATTCGGCATCAATTGATGAGATATTTAAACAAATTTGCTATCCGCGGCAATTTTACACCATGTTCTGTCACTTGAATATTGTCCATAAGAAAATCGGATACTTTTCCATTATAGGATCCTTTGCTTTTAGGTTTGGGAGTTTATTCGAGCTTCAAAAAGGGATAGATTCGTTAATATACATAGATTTGTTGCCAAAAGTTATGAAAATAAATCCAATGAACTTTTGGTGCTTTTCTATTATAGGGGTCTTGACGCTTTTTTAAAAAGCTTGGCGGAAAAAACCAAGCAGGATAGAAAACCAAGCAGGATATTTTATTCTTCCGTTCAGTTGGGCAATTATTATTTTATATATTAGTTTCAAATATCAGAATTAATGATTTTATAAATTCGTTTAGTTAAATTTTACAAAAAAATAACAAAATGATATCAATAAATAATAATTACTATTAATTCCTTTTCCCTACTTTCTTTTGCGTTTACCTAAATGACGTCATTTGGACGAATTTATTCAAAATATTTTCAGTTTATAAATTCAATTAAATGCTGACGGACGATTGAATCCTGACGATAGAAATGTGATTTTTTTTTTCAAATTTTCCTGAAAAACATAATTTAATCATAATCTTGTCTTCATTATCGATTGAAATAAAAGATAAATTCAATTTCAATTTGAAAATGACGAATAAAAAGAAATCAATAATCCCTATCGGGATCCTTTTCAATTTTTTTCCCTTTTTTGTCACAAAAAAACTGAGTAATTAGTTGCCATCATTACAGAAATGTCATTAAAATTAGAAAAAAATTAATATCTCGAAAACTAATTCCAATTTCAAAATTCTATTACCAGTTTTGACATCCGCGGATTTTTATGAACAATTGGTATTAATTTCACCATCAAGCGTTTAATATTTTATTAAAAATAGCCTTGAAACATAATCAGTCGTTTAATCAGTCGTTTCATAAAATCGTTTCACAAATTCGTTTCATTAGGATTTTATATATATAGGGTAGATATCAGTTGTTAATAAGCCTTTTAAATTTTGATTTCCAAAATATCGCACCTATACTTTTTAAAAATTAATTAAATCTTTCATTAGAAATGTTTATCTAATAAAGTATGTTAACTTAAGTTGTGCTTCACAGTCACGCCACTTGTACTAATTTTGAAGCAAACAAGTACATTAATTAAATTTAAACGGCGTAGGTTAACATAGCAATAAATTTAAAAATTTAAATGTTAAAACAGGTATATTTTCTTTAGTTTTTGTATTGTGTAATATTGTACTTTTTATATAGGAAAAATGCATAGTAAAAATAAAGATTTTGAGTACTAAGTATTAATATTACTTCCTTATGCAATTGTGAAGATTTCATTCTGATTTTCTTGGGAGCAGGGGGAAGGGCGCAAATCTGCAAGCTTGCCCCGGCTAAAACTTAGTCTAGATCCGTCTCTGTACTTTCTGTCATATTTCTGAATTCATTTTTCTTCGGAAACGCATGAAACGGGAAGGGCCTCTTTATTCAGAAACTATTGAAAGACGTTTTCCATTATCTGATCAAGGCAGAAGATCTTTCAGAAAGGACTATTCAAGTCGGTGGTTCGAACTGAATTTCAAACGCGACATCGCGAGAAAGGGGAAAAACTTGCAGTTACGTGACAAGAATTGCTTATAACTACATAAGTAATCTGTTTATCAAAAAATGGGAAACTCAGTTCGATTCTACATTGATTTTCTAGTACGGCCTGCCGATTTTATGAATTTACATTTAAAATGTGCATTTTTGATGTACGATAAAATGGTACGTTTATGAATTTAAGTCAGAAAGTTTTGCGTTGTGGAGCGCCGGGTATGAGACCGAGAACCACCTTAAAAATGAGGAGCTTGAGCCAGCCGCACCACCGCGACTGTGCAAAGGTTTTTCTGGTACAAATTACAAAATGACAATTCGAGCGACTTTCCCTTCAAAAATCCTCCTTGAAGGCATCCTCATAGATGGGCAGAAATGGACGCTGTTTCACAAAATTCCTCCTTCTTAGATAATGGTTATTTTAAAGTAATTTCCAACGAAATTTTCGCCAAAGTTATATTTTGTGCAAAGAAAATTCCAGAAGCACATTCCATCCCACTTTCGCACACGACAAAGTGTTCTTTGGACCGTAAATGCTCCACGCCGCCCCCCCCCCCCCCGGCATCCCTCGCGCTATTTTCTTCTTTTTCTTTCCCGCCAAAACGTCTGGTCACGGGTTCAACAACCACGCATATATTTTTACGCAAACCGCGGGAGAGTTGTGTTCATGGTGTTGCAACGGGCTCAAAGGATTCCGCCATTTTGTACCCGGACCTCAGACGATGACCTTGAATTTTTATTCGGTGGCCATGGCAACGCTCTAGCGAGGTCACACCACGCGAAGAGTATGTAGGGAAGGTGCAGTTGGGGGGGGGGGGGGGGGGGGTTCTTATTTTCTAAATGCATGCTTTTTTTTTTTTATTTATTTTTTTGTTGTTGTTATATCAAATGTGATTTTAAGAGGCGAATGATCGTAGGTAGGTAGGTAGCTGTGGCGCGTTCTTTGTCTCTCTTTGCCCGGGAGAAACTGATTGGGTGGCGGGGAAAAAAAAAATCTCTCGCCATTTTATTTCTATTATAAAATACAGCTTAACTATACTTGTCGGATGTCATGTTGTTCACCTTGATTATTAAATGAAATATATAAGAATTAAAACTTATGATTTCTTCCAGCTTTTTTTCTTTCTTTCTTTTTTTTTTTTTTTTTAAT
Source organism: Maratus michaelseni (assembly GCA_963931845.1). Lineage (NCBI taxonomy): Eukaryota > Metazoa > Arthropoda > Arachnida > Araneae > Salticidae > Maratus > Maratus michaelseni. The sequence goes on along the minus strand of OZ007592.1, from coordinate 2,512,016 downwards.
TCGACCACTCCTTGGCGGGCCGAGAAAAAAAATTGAATAGAAATAAAAGGAAATATATAAGAATTGAAACTTATGATGCTAAAAATAAATAGAAAGGTTTTAAAACATAAAAACCGTCAAAAGATGTGCTTTCAACTGTTACAAAACAGTCAGCATGAGGGAAAATTTTCAGAGTTGTGCTTTCTCCTCCCCTTCTTTGAAAGAGACTCGTCTCCGGCTATTTTGCCAACGAACCTCTGAAATTTTCACCTGATGATGACTGTTTTGTAACAGTTGAAAGCGCTCGGGTTTTAACATCTTTTGACAGTTTTTATGTTTTAAAAATCTTTCTATTTATTTTAAGTAAATTAAATCATAAGTTTCAAATCTTATATATTTCGTTTTATTTCTATTCAAATATTTTCTCGCCCCACCAAGGGGTTGGTCGAATTCTTTAAAAAAGGCTGGAAGAAATCCTATAGCTTCCAGAATAACTTCAAACATGAAAGAGGACAATTAAACCCCATTTCAGAAATGAAAAATTCGGAAAAATATTCGAATTTATTTTTGTGAAACCCTGTATAGGATCTATAGGTTTGTATGTATATATATATAGATGGCAGCACTACACATTTCATTTTCCATTCTCATATTTTTCTATGCAATTCAGTATAGATAGTTAATGATAACTGGCTGTTTGTCAAGTACTTATATCCTATTCAATCTACAGTAAAATGTGTCTAGTCCTGCACATTATTTTAGGATCTAATTTCTTTTCAAGTTGAATAATTGTTTATTTATCTTATTTCTATTTAAGTTGCACATTCCTTTCTTTATTTTGTTATTTGAACCTCATGTATAGGTTATTCATTTTCTTGTTTCATTTAACAGAGTCGATTTTAGGCTTAATGCCGACAATATTTGATGAAATAACATAGTATACACGTATATATATATATATATATATATATATATATATATATATATATATATATTAGTATGTTAAAATTTCGTTCTGTTATGAAACACATGACACAGTTGAAAATCCCCCTTCAGCGCTTTCCGTCTTTAAACGGAAATGGACTCGAGATCTTTTGTGCAGCTCTGTATACGATCAACAGAATTTGCTATGCACACCCATCCACTACACTTTCCCGAACTAAGTTACAATGAAAAAAAAAACAAAACCCTGATGGCTCGGCCTACAGACACAGGTAGATTTCGAAGACGCCTGTTTGTTGGGAATTGAGGAAGAAATGACCTTTTTGCCATGATGCGACAGCTGGAACCGCCCATTTCAAAACCTAACTTCTTTGCCGACGGAACCGTTTTTGTTATAAGGGTTGGTCTTCTAAAAAACTTGTCATTATAAAAGTTTTAGATACTATTAAGAGGATTTATAATAAATTTAAGCGGATTTGATATCTTTTGAATGGACGAAGTTAGGAATTGTTTTCTCCCCCCCCCACCCCTTGGAGCCATTTTTAATGCTATCAAAAATCTGTCCTACATCCATTTTCGGCCGTTTTCCTAGAAGTCATAATAACTTTAAACGGATTCGATACGTATCATAATTAATAAATTATGGGGGGTTTTCTGTTTTCATAACCCTCCCCGCCCCACCTTTTCCCTCTTGGTTCGATTTTGTCCATTCACGAACTGGACCGAGATTGGATGCCCCTTGATTTGATGTATCCGTTTGGAAGAGATTTGTGCAGAATGATTGCAGTTATCGTGTCCATAAAAAAGCGACATATAAGTTTTGAACTGGGGGTTTTGGGTTCTGGGAGTCAGGATCGGCGTAGATGTTTCAAACATTCCAACTTAGGGGAGAATGTAATAGGTAGCATTTCTTACCTAAAAGCGCAGTCAGTGTTGTATACAAACCTTGTTAAAAATGAGCAGGTGGATCGTTAGCGTGGGCGTTCTATTCACACGTTGTTCAATTTCTCAGGTGATATTTCTAGCGACGAAACTCTTGAGGTCCAAATTTACGCTGCACTAAATACTGTTATGTAAAAGGTCCTTTTGTTAATTATTTTAAAGCATTTGAGAGAAATCCATTTTACTCATTTTTATCAAAATCATCCAAGATCACGAAAAGTTACTTGAAATTTCAAAATCAAAGGAGTAGTCCTTCCCCACCTTCACTTTCTGTCCCAGATTTTCAGGGGCTCCAAAACCTGTCCCGCGTCACCACTGCACGGGACGGGACGCCAACAGTTTGGACATATTCTTTTAAATTAGTTTTCATACCATTGCTATGCGTTAAAACACCCGCTCGCTCATGTGATATTTCTAATATCTCGTTTGCATTTCAATATTTTTAAACAATTTTCTTTGCATTGGATAGCAGAGATCCATCTCTATTTGATTACTTTTTCGTTTTTTTTACGAAGATACTTTCACTTCCGAAAGTGGAAGTATCTTCGTAAAAAAAATCCGAAACGAAAATCAAAGGCGGAAATAGAGATGATCCAATGCAAAGAAAATCGTTTAAAAATATTGAAATGCAAACGAGAAATATCACATGAGCGAGCGGATGTTTTCAAGTGCGTGAAGAGGACCGATAATCGACACCCAGTGGAACGGAATGCGGTAAAACCTGGGAAGACAGAACCTGCTTATAACGGAAAACTTTTATAGCTCCTCCCAAAGGAATGCCTGCCTCATTCGTCTGGAAACTCGTCTAAAACGGAATTTTTTGCAGTTTTTACCAATTTTGCGTTCGCGGGTTGTATTGTATTTTGATCAGTAAACCCTGTGAAAACGGAACCTGTTTATAACGAAATTCTGCTTTAAAAGTAAAAATTTCATTGTAACAGCGATTCCACTTTTACTGGTTTTACTGAATAAATTTGTTACGTTTATTTTGCGAGTCAAACCTAGTAAGACAAAATCGCAAGCACGACTGGTGAAAAACAGCGTTTTAAACTGGTTTTCGTCTTATCCGGTATACGACCGTTGGGGACATGACACATTTTTTCGGTTAAGACAAGATTCCATTATACACAGGTTCCGTTTTAATAGGATTTACTGTATTTTTATGTCCTGCTTTTCGTTGCCAACACTAGTCATAAGTTGTAGAAGCTAAGCAGGGGCAGATATAATTGTTTGGTATCGATATATTTTTTTACGGTTAAGACAACATTTCGTTATAGACAGGTTCCGTTTGCTGTATCTGTATGTCCTGATTTAAAAGCTGCTATCCCGCTTTATGGGACACAAGTCGTAGAAGCTTTTTTTTAAAAAGCTTTGTCCAACAACGTCCAACTTTTTTTTTTTCCTCTATAAGAAATAGGAGGGGTGGGGGGGGGGGGTGTCGAAGATTCAAGAGCGGATTTCCTTCGGCCGGATAATAGTAGTATTTATATTTATTTACTTGTTTATTTATTCTTCCCAGGAGAGAGAGTTCTCCGAAGGATCGGCAGGTGCTTGGCGGGAAAAATGCGAATGTTCCGGAGCGGAACGAGAATTTCGCGCCAAAAACAGAGAGGGATGCTGTCGGCAAGTGCCCCCCACCCAAGTGCGCGTCCTTCGCCCAGGGCATTTCCCTCGGTGTGTTGCGCGGGGTTACCCACTTTGGCGGACGCACCACCGCCGGTTCTTCGCCCGCATATTCTTTTTTATCCCCCCCCTCTGTTCTGCGAGAGCGCACGTGGTTTTCCACGGAACGTACGTGTCCACACCGAGACCGCCTGACTTGTTCTGAAATTATTATCTCTTTTTTTTTTCTTTTCTCATTTAATCACGGGAAAGGATGATATTTAAAAAATTCTTTTGTACTGGATCAGGCTTGGGAGGGAAAGACTCTCCTGTTTTTTGCCCGCTAAAATATCATAATGAATATTATTTTGTGTATCCCGATCGAGTTCGTTTCGTTTTACCTCCATTTCCCTTCGTCTGTTTCGGTTTTCTTTATAGGGTTTCTTTAGGTCTGTGAAGTTGGCCCCCCCGACCTTTTCGGATTTAAAAACCGAAAACGGCATTCGTTTGAGCGTCGTCCTACGTCTTGGACCCCTCCGCCTATTCTTTTGCTTATATAGCGTTTTTCAGTTTGTCGCTCAAACGAAAATTTTTGTTGCTCAAACGAATGCCGCTTTCAGTTTTTAAATCCGAAAAGGTCGGGGGGGCCAACTTTACAGACCTGGTTTCTTTATAGGGTTTATATTCTTATTAACTATGCACTCTTATAACTTGATTCTGACTTTTCTCCAGCGCCGCAGTCACTCTGTTTAAAAAAAAAATATCCGTCCGACACGACTCACTACACCCTGGTTCTGATTTTTCGGTTTTTTAATAGTGTTAGGCGTGTCTTTTCAGCACCTTACGCCGATGGATCCCTCTGTCACCGCTTTACTTTCTAACACATTCACGACCTTTCTTTTTCGCAGGTCAGGGACTGCAATTGAGTGTTATTAAACGTGTCTATATTAATATTAGTCTTTAAGTGCATAAGAATCGAATAGCGTCTTTCAGTTTATCTTAATGGGGTCTATCTTCATTTACAATCAATGGCTCCCAGGGGCGCGCCGCTCAGTGTGCGGCTGACACAGACGCCAGGGTTAAAGGCGTTAAAGATGAAATAATTGAAAAAAAAAAAAAAACTTTATTTTTAAATTAATTTAAACTAAAATAAATTATTTTTTTTTTAAACTATGTTTCATAAATTTATCTTAAACAGATGACTATTTATTAAGCCTTTGAAAACGTCGCCATTGAAACCCATGTAGCAGGATGTGTTCTGTTTTTACGTTTTAAAATAGCTATTTCGGATTTTAATCTTGTTTTTCAATCGCAGAATTTCTCTTTAAATAAGACAAATATAATTTTTTTTCAAAAATAGCGATACTGAATACAAAAATAGCGTTGACGAAATCCTCAAATCAAAAGACCGTCAGGGCCCGATTAACCTCTGAAGCTATGGGAAGCACAGTGTCATTTCAGGCCCCCCCCCCCCCCCATTTCATTCTAGAAGAGTTTTCTAAATTCGACATACCCGCAAACTCACCAATGCTACAAATAGTGGCTCAGTTCACATATATTTCACTGGTACTTTTCGGCTAGCCAGGCACCAGTGAAAAAAAAAAAATTATATATATGTGTGTGTGTATTTCACTGGCGCTTGGCTAACCGAAAAGTACCATTTCATTAAACAGCTTTTTTTACGTTCTCCTATATACAAAAAATGGATCAAGAAAAATATGACAAATGACTTTGCATAGTATTAGCAGAATAATGTAAGTTGGATAAAAAGGTTGAATTCAGCATGCATGCACAACATAAAATATCAATATTTTAAAATGCTTCTTTCAATTTTGGTAATAGTTTAAATTATTTATATTTTACGTTGTGCATACCAGCCAAAATCAATAATATTCAAATCCAATACGTAAAATAATCTAAAATAATAATTTACTTTTTACTTGTATTCCCAACTTTTTTTTTTTTTTTTTTTTTAATTATTTGCACAAAATGAATTTAAATAATTATCAAGATTCTGATCACATTATTTTTAGTCAAAATTAGGCAACCAATTAGCATTTTAACACATGCACATCATAGGAAACATCAAAACAGAAACAAGTAGGATATTTTTGTAGAACAAGGATTCGACAAATGCAATCACTTGGCTAAAATATATCAACTGGCGAAATGTGTTTATATTACTTTTTAAAATTAATTCACTTACCGAGTGGAAGTGTTAAAGCAATTCATGATATATCATTACTATAATAGTAATTATTCTTCTATAATCAATGTTTTTTTTTTTAGGTATGATTAAATATTTTGTATGTGTAAGGAAAGGGGGTGGCACATATGTATTTCACCAGCAACTAGAAATTTTACCAGATGACTATCACATTTTTTTTTTTTTTTTTTACTTGTACAAGGAACAGTAGAAGGGGAGGGATATAATTCATTTCGCTATTTTTTCAGAACAGAAACATATTATAAAGCTAATTTTGTACATTAAACATACATTATATTGGAAACTTAACAACAGGCACAATTAATTCTAGTCTTCGTTATTTGTTTTGTTTTTTTCCCCTCTCATATTAACCACAGAAACACATTTTTTTAATAAAATAGATTTTTGTGAAGAGACAAACAAATTCATACAACAGCATGGATCTATTTATTGTAGTAAACATTTAAGAAAAAATGAGATTTAAGGCAAATTTCTGCAGGTTTCTTTCAGTGCATTTCATATTTTTTCAAATTTTTAATGAACTTTAAAAAATTAAATGGTGGAATTCAATAATTGCAGAAACTTTTTATAACTAATTTATAGAGAAATTTAATACATCTCTGAGATAGAAATAGGATACAATAAATATCCACTATCTGATACAGAAATATTCAAAATAACTTTTCATAGTTATTAGCTATGTTCATAAAATTATTCATTAAAATAGAAAATTCGCACTTAAAAATAAGTAGAATATTTGGAAAACTTAAACAATAATTATAAACATTTTCACTTTGAATATGAGGATGGTCACTGACATTTTTTTTAAATCAAAAAAATAAATCATTCCTCCTACATTAATGAAATAAATGATAAAGTTTTTTCTTATACATTTAAGCAAAATCTTTTTGAATCATCTGCAATGAGCTGTTTTGAAAAAATAAGTTCTAGCAAGAATTATTCATGCCATTAGATCAAAACTAAACAGTTAAAAACTAAGTCATTAGTTTTCTTAAATAATTTTAAGAAGTTAAATAAAATATTATGAAACAATAAGAAATATTAAAGGAAAAAATAAACTTAAATTTTCACTGATTAATGATAAAGTATTTTTTGATACATTGTAATCTTTAAATATTTACTTCTTTAATTCTTGAATCTGCTGCTCGAAGCTAATACAACAGCATGGATCTAATTATTATTGTAAACATTTAAGACAAAATGAGATTTAAGACACATTTTTGCAGGTTTCTTTCAGTGCATTTCATCTTTTTTTCAAATTTTTAAATGAACTTAAAAATATTAAGCGGTGGAATTCAATAATTGCAGAATTTTTTTATAACTAATTTATAGAAAAATTTAGAACATATCTGGGATAGAAATAAGATACAATAAATATCCACAATCTGATACAGAAACATTCTAAATAACTTCTTATGGTTATTAGCTAAGTTCCTTTTTCGTTTATTGCTTTCTGACGGTACTTGAGGCTTAGTTTTAGCCATGCTGAATAAATAATTAAGTTAAATATAAGAAGAATCTGCAAAATTTTAACTATAAAGCAATAAATAAAATATGCATGCACCGTATATGTTAAACTCAGCACGTGAGCGAGCGGCGTCGGACACAAATAATATTTTACACGTCTAAAAGTTGAGAGATTTCATTGCCGCTTTATGAAACTCTACTCGCAAATCGCAAGGTCAATTCACTCCAACAAAATTGATAAGCTGTTTCGTAATACATGCAAGAAAATTCGTAGGAACAATTTAAGTGACATTTTTACTTTTCCCGAGAAGCCAATAAATCAGTTTCAACTGACGTCATACCCTAGCAACCAACTTAACAACCTGGTGGGCATTTTGCTTGCCCACTGGATTTTCTCGATATTGATTGGATGGACAATAATACTGCTTGCGACTTTGATTGGTTGGACAAATTGGAGAATTGTAATCATGTGGTTGAAAGCTGGCTGTTATATGAAAAATTAATTTGTTATGAAAGGTATTTTTATGAAACACTTTAAAATATCAATTTGAAAATAAATTAGATAAATTTTTGGAATGGAATTAATTCAATAAAAAGGGCCCCCTGTTCTCTCAGTTTTGGGCCCCTTTAAAATTTTCTAGGGGAAGCACGTGCTTCTCGTGCCTATTCGGTAATAAGGGCCTGAAGACCGTACGGAACCTGCATAGTTTCAACCACGTACGTGACTGTGAAACTGGTATTTTTCGTACACATAAATTAACAATTACGTAAGGAACAATTCGCAAATTTTCTTGACATAACAAAATTGCTTTTGTTTTGCTTTTTTTTTTTTTTGCTTTTCTTGTATGTTTCTCTCTCCCCTCCCCCCCCCAACTCCTCATTTTTTTTAAATCTAATTATTTTTGTATTTTTTAAATGAACTGATAATCAATGTTTTTCATTTGACGTTTGCACTCATAAGTTTTTGATTCTTTTTGTTTTGAAGTGGGGTGTATAAGGCGTCAACTGAAGATTTGCACACAGCGCCCCTGATGGCTCCCTCAAAACAACCGCTGCGGATTCCCGAAAATCTATCTAAAGCGCCCTATTGGCTCCCAGTATTCATGTCTGCCAATTTTCTGTTATTCACGAGCCAATAGGAGCTCGTGAATGTGCCCGAAGAATTCCTGTGGCTAACCGGCCTTTGATTTAGTTTTATGCTCAGGCTGGTTAGTGTGGCCCAGAGTCCGGATTTAAGGTGTTTCTTAAGTGACCTGCTCACCAACGCGAAACTTTCTGACACATTTTTAAATGGCATAAAATGGACAGGCCTGACTAACTCAAGCGATTTGGAATCGAATTGCGTTTTCCAGTTTTTGGTGAATAAGATTACTTACCGAGTTATAAACGATTCCTGTCGCGTGACGAAACGTTTTTCGCTATTCGGGTACTGCGGCGTCTGAGATTCCGTTTAAAACGCCTACTTGGACACTAGACAGTCTTTTCTGAAAGATCTTGACCAACAAATGAAAAATGCCTTTCGATGACCCAATTGGACATATTTGCTAACAAAAATTAATTAAAAAATGTGTCATAAAGTTGCCAGTTTGGATTTGAGAACAGCCTTAAATTACGGTTATAGAACCGTTTTTTTTTTTATAAAAACGGACAACTTGCTGCAAATTTGTAAAAGTTCAGTTACAGCATTCAATATTTCTTTAAATGACTAATCACTTTGTGACCTTTTTTATGGCTCTTCAAAGGCTTCGGAGCTAAGTGCATAAAATCAACAAAAGACATTCTCAATCAGGGGATGCGATGAACAGGTCAGGGACCCTCCCCCCGCTTTCGTCGCATTCTCCTGGTCGTGCGACCAAAGAATGACCCTATCCAACAAGTCCCATAAAATGTTGCACTTCGTCGAGTCCCTTGTTAGCTCTGAAACCTTTGAAGAGCCATAAAAAAAGATCACAAAGTCTTTGGAAAAGAAGTAGTTTGTGGCTCTTGTCGCAGGGTGCGTTTATATCTGGATTACAAAAACACGTAAATTATTCCTTTCTTTTCCAAAGGTTCTGTGGTCATATCAACAAAAGAAAGAGGAGGAGGTGTTAGGCATCTGACCTCTTCTGAAGATTGGCCACACAAAAAGTACCGCTTAGCAAAAATCTAGTCTTTTTTAACCAGAAAGTTTTGCTTAGTAGTCTCTTTTTCATGTTTTAGGACGTCTCTAGCTTATCTAAAAGATCAAGGGACATGTAGTCGCCTCTTCTTTTTGTTGATGACCACAGCGCCTTTGGAAAAGAAAGGCCACGCGAAAGTTTTACAATTTTTTTAGATACTCAATGCACCTTTATTCATTCCAAACTCCTAGGAAGAACAATGAAATGTCTTTGCGGCTTTTTAAAATCCTGCGAGAAGAAGTCATAAAATTATTTCTACGGACTTTCTTTTCCAGCACTCAAAATCAACATAAGAAATTCTCCCCAGGGCAGAGGATAAGCATGTCAGGCACAGGCTCCGTGTCAGCGGGACAGACGACTCCCCCAAATCAAAGAAAGCGTCAAAAGGGCCGTCTAAGCCGCAGAATCTGATCTGAACGCAAACTTTCTCCTGCTTTCTGGCACATTCTTCAATTCATTTTCGTTCGCAAACGCACGAAATGGACAGGTGCTGTTATTCACTTTACAAACTATGGAATGGACACAGACAGATCTATCAAAAAAGGACGTCAAAGTGGGCGATTGGAAGCGAATTTCCAGACAACAGTCGCTTCTAAAAAATAATTAAAAAAAAAAAAAAAACATTCGATTCCAAATCACTTCAATAGTCAGTAGTGTCATGGTTTTACTATTTCGAGAGAGTTTCGCGTGGTTCAGTAGGGAAATAAGGAAAATTATTTTTTCGAGAGCGCCCTCTAAATGCTGTGACTATCGCTTAGAGAAATCACTTCGAAGGTGGCAAGAGTAGGCTAAATATAGTATAGTACACTTGAACCTGGTGTTCCTAACAGGCTATTTCGCACGCCGATCTACCAACCGTAAACCCGCCCAAAGGATTCACCCCGTTTCACATCGGGTGTGGGAAAAAATAAAATAAGGAGCTTTTAGATACCGTTTGTTTCAACTCGCGGGCCCTCTTTTCCAGATTATCGCAAAAAAAGTAAATATTTTCAATGTCTTAGAATACATATGTGAATATATAAATTTATACTTATGTACATAAATATATTTTTTAGTTTAAATCTCATCTTACTCTAACAATACAAAATGTTTATCTGACATTTCAATCGGTTATAAATATAACTGTCTCCAAGCTCTCTTTAATATTTTGCGAAAAAAAATATGCATATTTAGTAGTGAAAAAATGAGTTCTTAAAAAAAAATGTTTAGCTTTCAACCTCAGAGCAAAAATATATTCGAAGGTCTATGCTTTCAATGCAATGGTACACTTCCATCCGTTTTCAATCAACCCTTTTCATTCCTCCGTTTCTGAGGGGAGAAGCCGTTAAAAACACGTTGAGGCATGCGCTAAGAAACGATTTTCGTGACAGAATGCGCTTTTCGTTTTAAATATATAGATAAGAAACATTTTTAAAATCTACGTTTTTTTCTTTATACAGCTTCAAAATTGTCTTTTTCTTTACTTCTATAAACTATTCAATTTTAACGAGTCTTCATTTGATTGTAAGTTTCTTATGTGATCATTAATATTGACAGAGTCTGAAAAATGCTGTAATTTAAAATCTTTTCTAAATAAATATTTTAAAGAAGGATAATACTGGCTAAAAAATAACGGAAATGTTTGTAGAAGTTTACTCGGGTCTGATTTTAATGATTTTTACTCGGCTCAGGCCGGGACTGAACTTTTAGCTTTTACACCGCGTCAGGATAATTTTACCTGGTCCGGGCTGGACCTGAGACAGAAAATTTCAGGCTACTAATATATTTACGTAATATTCGTGATCAGCTGAAATTCAATTAAAATGATGCAATTTTTAAAACAATTTGATTGTGAAAAATGTTAATTCCTTTCTGATAGTTTAAACAGAAACATAATTAAAAAATTAAGATTACTATATTTATGTATTTGACTAGAGTGGGACATATACGCTGTCCATAAATTATGTCATAAATTATGTTTTTCCAATATTTTTTATCCCCCTCCCCCCTTAGTCACAAAGTGTCACACTTCACCATACCCCCTCCCCCCCCCCTTGTCACATGTCACGCTATATTACATAGACATATACTTGGAGTTCAGAAACAAAGCACTACGTTATAGATCATGTTTCAAATTTTATTTTTCAACTGTAACTATAAGTTTTAATGACATTTGTGAGCATAGCAATAAAAATGATTCGTGTATTTATTTTGTATAAAATAAAATTATGGTTTACGACAAAAACATAATTAATATACTATAAATTAATTAGTATTAGTAATAAAATATTTATATATTTTTTAAAGAAATTAATATAAGTGAAAACAAATTACGTGAAAGTTATTTTAGTCCGATTAAAAAATACACTCAAATTCTGGTCATTTCAAAATAACTTCAAAATTTAATCTGCTGATTTTAATGATTTTATTTTAACCGAAATGTGTGATGTCACACTTCTTCTTAACCGCCTCGTCACAATTTCATGAACCCCCTCCCCCCCCTCCAAGCGTGACATCATTTATGGACGGCCCCTTATGGTAGTAATGAATGTGATAGAGATGAAATTTTTGACCTATAAACTCTATTCTTTGTTTAATTGTTGCAGGTTTAAAGCTTTTGGTTTTATTATAAAATATTTAACATATTAATATTTTTAATTTAATAAGATTTTAAAATGGAAAAAAAAAAAAAATCTGAGTTAAAATCAGTATTTCTAAAATTTTCTTTTTCCCCAAAACTTTTAAAAGCATTAACCTTTCATAATTTTTGAAGACTTTAAATGTTTCGTTTAGTTTCGGAGAGTTACGGGAGTTTCATATCCATGTTTATACGACAAAGCATACGTGGACAAGAACATCGATATTCGTATAATAAAAAGAGAAACTTGATTACACAACGAATCTGTGTTGTTACATTTCAAATAATATTTTCAGAATCACCAACAACGTTCACATTCAGTCCATGCACTTGTCCAGATTTGTTGTGCGCCTGGATTAGAGTATTTAATGCCTATAAATTGAATATAAGCTACAAACAATCTCTTCTCTTCTCGAACGTCCACAACTTGCAACGAACATTTTACATTTTTTAAATAAACATGCTTACATATATAAATTTGATTATGAAATAAATAAATAACAATAAACCATAGTAGCTCCTCTCAAACGCCATGCTTAGTTCCTTTGAATATTTTTTTTTTTTTTTTTTTTTTTTTTTTGAACGCGAGGCCCTATGCGGCCCGCACTTGTCGCACACCCTCGGCTCTGGATGCAACTTTATTGACTCAATAAAGTTCCGTATGGCACAAAACGTTTTCACAAATTAAATCCAGGAATTAAAAAACAAGAAAGAAAAACCACGCGTCCAGCATAGATTATGAAACACTTTCCAACCCTCCCGGATTAGTGTAATGGAATTTCAGCGTTTAGAAAACGTACCAGAGGGCCCGTGCGAGGATTTCGCACTGAAATCTAATATATTTTAGGTACTTCTCTATTATCCCGTCGACCACTTTTCATAACAAAAAACTATCGCCAAACTGTAAGATGAAACGCCAAAAATGCAGTCCCATTTACTGGATGTCAGAAGCATTATACGTGTTTTTTACGTCATCACGTGGTTTTTAATTCGACATTTGCGTGTATTTTTCATTATGTTTTACTGATTTATTAGTTATTTTATTAATTAAAATAACAATTGTGTCCTTAAATTCTTATATTATATTTACTTATTTATTTTGATATTCCAATGGCAACGTTCTCCCGTTTATTTGGCGATAGTTTTTTGTTATGAAAAGTGGTCGACGGGATAATAGAGAAGTACCATTTTTTATCAATATGTAATATTTATTAGATGCAGGTTTAAACTTCTAAAGAAAAAGCAAGGATAAAAATATCTGCAAACAGCATTTAGTTGTTAGTCACGCCAGAAGATCATCTAATTTATTCCATCAAAGTTAGAGTAAAAACTGATCCAAGATTGCAAAATGCACGCGCGAGAAAAAAAAATAACAATCGTATTTTGACTGCATTAGAGGATGACGTCATCCGCTTCGGGAAAAACATGGGACATAGAAATATAAATCTAAACATTTCAATTTCAATTTCGCTTTTTAATCATAAGTATAAAATAAACCCGTGCGGTGTTTTTTATAATAATTGCTATGAGCATCATATAATGTGATATTTTATTTTTTTGGCAACAATAATTTCAGGAAAACCTTTCATTTCTTTCATGAAAATAATGAGGATTAAATTTTTAATTTTCAGCAAATTTTAATCAAAAACATGTTTTAACGAATTGTTAAGTGGGCTATGTCAGAAGCCGGTTCTAAAACCTTTCATATGGTATCTCATTCGTTGTTCTGCGTTTCATATTTTCTTAGAAAAAGGTATGTTGACAGGAGAAATAATATATATGATTATAACTGAAATATTCCTAAACACTTTTCAACTAGGTTGGAAAGTGTTAAAAAAATTGAGCAAAAATAAGCTTCACCCCTTTTTTAACACTTTCCAACCTAGTTGAAAAGTGTTTATGACTTCGGTTTGTCTGGCCGTCTGCCGTCTGTCCGTGCTCTAACTCCCGTAAATATGCTCGGATTGCTCTGCAATTTTTATATGTTATTGTCGTTATCTATAGCATGCTCCCTGTTTCAACGGAAGTGTGTAGCACTTATAGTTTTTTTACAGGGACACTTAAAAGAATTCCATTACATTGCGGTATATGGGGAAAAATCATTTGCGGTTTATTTAAATAATGTTTCACTATTTTAAACGCATTGAAATTTATATATATCACTAAGGTGCATTAAAAGAAGCTTAATATGGAATAGGGTGTGCATAGGACTTATACTTTACAGGGACAGTCAAAAGAATTCCGTTACATGACGTCTATGGAGAAAAATCGTCTGCGGTTTATTTAAATAATGTTTCACTGTTTTAAACGCATTGAAATTTTTATATATAAGGTGCATTACAAGAGGCTTACTACAGAATAGTGTGTGTATAGCAGTCATCGTTCATTTACAGGGACACACAAAACAATTCTCTACTGTCTGTTAACAATAATTCTTGGAAGTGCGTTTTAAGTTACTGAACGCGATTTTAATTTTAACTCGCTTTTTAGCACTTTCCAACCTAGTTGAAAAGTGCTTATGACTTCGGTTTGTCTGGCCGTCTGGCCGTCTGCCGTCTGTCCGTGCTCTAACTCCCGTAAATATGCTCGGATTGCTCTGCAATTTTTATATGTTATTGTCGTTATCTATAGCATGTTCCCTATTTCAACGGAAGTGTGTAGCACTTATAGTTTTTTTACAGGGACACTCAAAAGAATTCCGTTACATTGCGGTCTATGCGGAAAAATCATTTGCGGTTTATTTAATTAATGTTTCACTATTTTAAACGCATTGAAATTTATATATATCATTAAGGTGCATTAGAAGAAACTTAACATGGAATAGGGTGTGCATAGCACTTATAGTTACTTTACAGGGACAGTCAAAAGAATTCCGTTACATTACGTCTATGGAGAAAAATCGTCTGCGGTTTATTTAAATAATGTTTCACTATTTTAAACGCATTGAAATTTATATATATTACTAAGGTGCATTACAAGAGGCTTACTACAGAATAGTGTATGTATAGCAGTCATCGTTCATTTACAGGGACACACAAAAGAATTCACTACTGTCTGTTAACAATAATTCCTGGAAGTGCATTTTAAGTTACTGAACGCGATTTTAATTTTAACTCGCTTTTTGTCTGTTACGTGGTGTGTATAAATTCTGTAGATCCTATACAGGGCAGCACAAAAGTTCGCGAACATATTTCCGTTTATTGACAGAAACTCCAGAAGGAGAATTTTAAACTGTGCTACGCGTTTCCTAACTAAACTAAAATTTAGCATCCTATATAGTATATATATACAAATCTATAGATCCTATACAGGGCTGAATTCGGATATTTTTCCGAATATTGTATATGTTTGAAATTCCTGAAATTACGTTTTTAAATATGTTATGCGTTTTCCAAATTGTTTACTTAGATGTTATCTTTTAGCTTATTAAACGGTATGTTTTGTAAAATTATATTGGAAACGTTGGAAAGTGCTACATAATCTATGCTTGACGCATGATTTTTCGTTCTTGTTGTTTATTACGTGGTGTGTATAAATTCTGTAGATCCTATACAGGGAAGCACAAAAGTTCGCGAACACATTTCCGTTTATTGACAGAAACTCCAGACGGAGAATTTTAAACTGTGCTACGCGTTTCCTAACTGAATTAAAATTTAGCATCCTATGTAGTATATATACAAATCTATAGATCCTATACAGGGCTGAATAAAAGTATTCGGGTATTTTTCCAAATATTGTATATGTTGGAAATTCCTGAAATTATCTTTTTAAATATGTTATGCGTTTTCCAAATTGTTTACTTATATGTTATCTTTTAGCTTATTAAACGGTATGATTTGTAAAATTATTTTGGAAGCGTTGGAAAGTGTTACATAATCTATGCTTGACACATGATTTTTCGTTCTTGTTTTATTTGAAAGAGGAAAAATCAGATACTTTGATATTCGATGCTGAATGTTTTCTTTTTTTCTTCCGAAATTTTCATTCGCAATTACAAAACTAAACCAATGAGGGTGGGGTGGCGATTCATTCTACATTACAACCCAGTTCTAAAAAAAAGGAAAAACATCGCTTTAGACACATTTCCGTCTTAGTTCGATATTCCTTCCGTCGATATCATGAAATCGTTTCGGTTAAGACAGGATTTCGTTATAGGCAGGTTTTACTGTAACGATCTATAATCATTACTTCCACATGCACCTGACTAAAAATGAAAGGAATTTCGAGTGGGAACGATTCTCGCGGCGAAACGATTTCGAAATTCCAAGTTGAACACTTTTTAATTCTTTATTTTCATCAAAATTCAGATTTGATTCTTCAGAAATGGATTCACACGCGCAGCGCAGTTGTAAAACGAAACAGATCAGGGGGAGAAGTGCAGACTCTATAACAGACTTGTAAAAAAAAAAAAAAGCCTAAATAAAGAGATCCTCTGACCTCCAGTTGGGGATTTCTTTTTCGGTTTTGGTTCTTTTTTTTAACCTCCTCTTTTGTTCGGATGCGCGCGCATCCTCCCTCCATGGGCGGGAAATCAACCCGGAGGTTATTCACGCCGTCGGAATTTCCGGTCTCTTCCCCCCCCCCCTTCCGGCCCCCTTTTGTTCCCGCCATTTTCCCTCCTCGCGTTTCCATTGGGCCTGTCAGCCCGCGCAATGCCGGCGTTCTCACGCTCCCTACAATGGCGGCCGCGTAGATGTAGTACTACAAGTACGGTTGTAGTAAAAGCCGTAGTAGAGTTCGTGGCGGGAAACGACGAAAAGGGGAGAGGAGAGTACTTTCCCTCTTGGGTTGTTGTTGGTCGGCAGCCCTTCAAACATTTTTATGTATTTTTTTTTTTTTTACAACATTCATTCACGTTAAAAGCTTTCGTTTTTGAAAGCCTCTGTGAGCCAATTTTTATTCCGAAATGATTAAAGCTGTTCAAATGTTTTTATTCGGATTTCAAGGTATTAAAAAAGGGTTTCACGATTATCATTGGAGAGTTCTAAAAAATCGATCCTTTCTATCTATTGAAAGAATAAATATCAATAGTAAATAGCAATTTATATCGATTCCTATTGACATTAATATATTTTTTTCTCTAAACTAATATTCAGAGTCGATGACCAGGAATTCGGGTCTCAATTGAATGTTATTTCAACATTTTTGCAAGAGAGTGAAAAAGGTGTCCAGGCAATATTGGTTCTGAAATATCTCAACAGGTAATACGTAGATACACTTAATGGATAGAAAGCCATAATTTTGTACTCCATCATCCTGATTGATAA
Source organism: Maratus michaelseni (assembly GCA_963931845.1). Classification (NCBI taxonomy): domain Eukaryota; kingdom Metazoa; phylum Arthropoda; class Arachnida; order Araneae; family Salticidae; genus Maratus; species Maratus michaelseni. The sequence continues at coordinate 2,494,814 of OZ007592.1, read as the reverse complement.
AGATTTAATATAAATGGATATTTTTTTCTAATTGGGTCAGGTGGCTCAATAGCCAGCTTAAGCAATGATTGGCAATCAAAGCCAGAAATTCTGGGCTCGAGACGCTTCTTCAATATTTTGGAAAGATGTCTAATTAATGTGATATGTTTATCGATCCGAGTTGAAAATAATAAAGCAACGTGCAAATTATTATTTATTTAAATATAAAGGTGTGCAGAAATAGGGACAAACAGTGTTCCCTGTCCAGTAGCCATTTTATTTTTTATGCCTTCGCAACACATGGAACATTTTTGACAGTCCAATTTTTAATTTCATCCCGCGATGAAGGGTCAAACCCTCATTCAAAAATGTGGAAGACGCAGCCAAACTTAACTGATAAGAAAAAGGAAAACGTACATCGCAATCACATAATCGATACTATATCAATATATTAAGAGGATGAGAAATTTTCATTGCATCGTCAGGCAATTTTGCATGCTTAAACGTTTTATTATTCGAGTCCCTGTTCAATTCAGACATTATTCTGCGCGTGGGGGGGGGGGGGGATTTCACTTCTAGGAATTTAAAACTTATAGAGCTCCGCATCTTGGGGGGCCGGCGCACTTTCGCACCCTTGATTTCAACGCGGACTGTATTTTAAATGCGAAAAATAACTGAAGAACACAATACATTTATTAGAATGTGTCTTGGGAGTGAACTACTAGCTTGTTTTCGTGGATTAACGGTTCCCTTGTTTTAATATCTAACCCAAAACACGTGTCCACTAAACCGTTACTATTAAAAGTGCAGGTTAAATGGGGGGATTCCCGAAATCTGTCCATCTGCCCATCTGTCCATCTGACCATCCAAACTATATTTCGGCCCTCCCTTTCGCAGTCGAACAAGAAATCCCGCGCAAAGATGAAGCTGTCGTTGTAGTACTAGGAATGCCGCCATTGGAGTAGGTTGTAGCGATGTGCAGCGGAAGTAAGGGGGAAGAGGGGTGTGATTTTCATGCCTCTGCTGAAGATGCAAGGATGAAAAAAAAAAAAGAATTCATTGACGGGTGCCCCAGTTATACAGTGATAGGTAGGTCCCCGGAAAAGATCGGTGTAGCTGGAGCAGGTGATAAATAAAACTTGAATTCTGAACGGATGCCGTTCGAATTTTATGGAATCGTTCAATTTTTAAGGGAAGGTTTTAAAAAATTGGAATCGAACCAAAAACCGTTATTTTTGATGGAATGGAACCGTACATGGCTTCCCCAGTTCCAGAACCGAACCGAAACTATTTATCTGCGTGGAAATAAACGATAAACCGTAAAAAAAAGCTTTATTCATACAATTGTTTAAAAAGATAAATAAAAATACAAGTTATTGACATCGTTCATTTTTGGAACTTTATTTATTTTTACTTCCTTCTGTCTATAATTGAAGAAAGTATTGTAATCGAAATTTTTATCGACTTCCGCTTTTCGACTGCTTTACACGTTTTAGGAGTCAAGATCTCGAAAAACATTCGTTTACAAAATGTCGGTCTGTCCTCATTGTATCATCGAAGAGTGTTATGAAGTTATGCACAAAATTGAACCAATGTTTTTTTATAGGTTTGTGACTCTGGCCAGCAGGTCCTTCTTGAATTGAGAGACATTCCGCCAGAAGGGGTGCTGTCATAACCGATTTTTGTGCCATCTAAAAGTGTATGAAGTTTTGAATAGAGCTGAACCCAATTTTATGGGTATGTTTTTGATTTTTGTCTGCAGTGCAGGTTCCAATTGAATTTGAAGCTATTCCGGCTGAAAGGGGGGCGCTGTAATAGCGATTTTCGAAGTTTTATTGTAAATCGGCTACTCGTGCAACGAAGGTAACCCGGTGTTCGCGAGCAGCTGGCGTACAACAGAATGACGAAAATTATATTGCTTTTATTAACGCTGTTATAGTGAATTTTAAAGTCATTATCATGTATAAGAAAATGTATCAAAGAACTAGTTTTGGAAGTGACACAACTTACTAGGTAGGTAGATTTCGTAAGAAATACTACCTATTACATTCTCTCCTAAGTTGGAATTTTTTAAAAATTTTTGCAGATCTACGCCGATTATGACTCCCATAACCCAAAACCACCCTCAGTTCAAAAACTTTATCTATCTATCTATGTCCAAACTAATACATAAAATCAAGAGGTATAAAATCTCGGTTAAGTTCGTGAAATTTGCCCCCATTGGGCAAAATCGAACCAATGGGGGGGGGGGGGGTAATGGGGGCTTTTTAAAAACCCATAATTTCTTAATTATAATACGTATCGAATCCGTTTAAAGTTATTATTACTTCTAGGAAAGGGACTGAAAATTTATGTAGGACGGAATTTTTGATATCATTAATGGCCCCCAAGGGGGGAGGGTTAGAAGAAAAAAATTCATAACTTCGTCAGTTCAAAAGATATCAAATCCGCTTAAATTTACGATAAATCCTCTTAATATTATCTAAAACTTTTATGCTGAGAAGTTTTTTATAGGACTAACCTTTATAGCAAAAAAATTAAAAACGAAAAAAAATCCCGGCTCCTCCTGCAAACAAGTTAGGTTTCGAAGTCGGCGTTTCCAACTGCCGCATCATGACAAAAAGGTCATTTCTTCCGCAATTCCCAACAAACAGGCGCCCCACGGTCTGCGTCTTCGAAATCTACCTGTGCCTGTAGGCCGAGCCGTCAGGGATTTTTTTTATATATATAGTGTGTAATAAATGTACGTCACAAGTTAGATGAGAAATTATCTGTATACCGAAATTAATTAAACTGTTCCAGTGGCGTACCCAGGACTTTATTTCGGGCGAGAGTTGGGGGGGGGGGTGTTTCCTAGATTACGAAACGCGTTGAATTGCGTTGTAAACAACAATAATTTTAAGAGTGATTCTGTTCCAAATTTTCCGAAACTTTAAGGCATGAGAATGATTTTTTTTTTTAAATCGGTCATCAGTCCGACTTAAAAATATATCACTATTTTTAACAAAAGGTCCGCCGAAAAAAAGGAATTTAGTTAAAGGATCAAGGAAAAACCCGAATTTTGTCAAAGGGCTGCGGATAAAATGCGAATTTCGTCAAAGGGCTGCAGATGAAACTCGAATTTTGTCAAAGGCCGCGAAAAAACGCGAAGTTTGTCAAAGGATCGCGAAAAAAAGATCAAATTTCCTCAATTGATCAATTTCGTCAAATGGTCGCGGAGAAAACGAGAATTTCGTCTAATGACCACTGAAAAAACGCTAATTTCGTCGAATGGCTGCAGAAAAAGCGCGACATCAAAGGGCCGCGTAAAAAATGCGAATTTCGAGAAAGGATCGCGGAAAAAAAACACGTCAAAGAGCCATGGAAAACGCGAATTTCGTCAAAAAGACGCGAATTTCGACAAAAGATCGTGGAAAAAACGCGAATTCCGTCAAAATTAACGCGGAAAAAACGCAAATTTGGGCAAAGGATCGCGGAAAAAAGGTCAAATTTCATCCAATGATCGCGGAGAAAACGCGAATTTCGTCAAATGATCGCGGCGGAAATGCGAATTTCGTCAAGGAGCCGCAGAATAACCGAGAATTTCATCAAAGGGCCATAATAAAAACGTGAGTTTTGTCCAAAAGATGCGGAAAAACGCAAATTTCTATACAGAATAGCGAAAAAAATGAAAATTTCGCCAAAAAGCTGCCAAAAGAAACGCAAATTTCAACAAAAGATCGAAGAAAAAACGCGAATTTCGTCAAAAAGCGACGGAAAAAACGCAAATTTCGACAAAGGATCACGAAAAAAAAAAAACGCGTTATCCATCAAACGGTTGCGGAAAAACGTTAATTTCGCCAAAAGATCGCAAAAAATGCGATTTTTGTCAAAGGGCCGCGAAAAAAAAGCAAATTTCGACTAAAAATTGCCAAAAAAAAAAATTCCATCAAAGTGTTGCGAAAAAAAAATTTCGTCAAAGCATCGCAAGAAAACGCGAATTTCGTCAAAGAGCCGTGGAGAAACGCGAATTTCGTCAAAGGGCGCGGAAAAACGCGAATTTCGTCATAGGGCGCGGAAAAACGCGAATTTCGTCAAAGAGCAGCGGGGGAAAGGCGAATTTCGTCAAATGATCACAGAAAAATGCGAATTTTGTCAAAGGGACGTGATAAAAACCTGAATTTCATCAAAGGGTCGTGGAAAAAAACACAGCCGTCTCTTTAAAAAACAGCACACGTACAAACATCTATGTTTATAGGTATAGTTTTTCAAATGAAATAATATACTGAACTAACTTTTTAAAAATCTGGTTAAAAGGCCCTTCCAAAACCGAAATTCAATAATGAATGGCAAATCTTACTTGACATTGCCGTTCACAAAAAAATTTCAGTACGTGCATTTGCTGATTTGGTGAAATTGTTTTAAAATGATCAATTTAACAATAAGTGTTTCACACACAGAGCAATATACATAGAGCGAAAAGTTAAAGAATGTGTGGTAGATTCTCAAACTGGATCCTGTTTGAAAAACAGAATATTTTTTTTAAAGGGAAACTATCATTTAGCCATTATCTATAAAATGTTGCCCTATTCTACATGTAAAGTGGACATACACATTTACACATCACACCCATTTTTAGATGCATATCAGTATTATACGTCCTGCATTACGCTATGTATAAAATTTTCTTAGAACGCTAAAAAAAACATTTACCCCGAACATATGACATGTTGGTGCTTTTGAAGATTACCTGATCTTAGACCTCACTTTTAAGTAGAGATCGACCGAAATTTCGGTTTCGGCGCAAAATTTGTTTACACAGGAAAGTTTTTCCCCCAAGAAATGAAGTAAGCTTTTTATCTTTTTAATTGGCTCATGGCATTATCAATGGTATCTTTTAAAGGTTTATAATTTTATCATATTATTATTTAAAGCAATTTGAAGAGTAGATATAAAGCTTTAAAATTTTATTTGATTATTTGGTATATGTATATATGTGTGTAGGTACATTTCATGCTAAACGGTCAGATTTTATATTTTAGACATACAAATCAAATTTGTCAACAAAACATAAAAAAAAGAAGTTATTTTCTTTTATTTTAATTGAACGAAGTTTTATGAACAATTTCATTTTTTAAAAAAGAAGAGTAATTATGCATATTAAAAATAACATAACATAAAATTTAAAGTTTATATTTCATTTATAAACTTTGTTAATTTTTGTGCTTATGACCATATATTATAGAATATTAATATAGATTCTTTTAAAGCGAAATTTTTGAATTTTTACAATCTTTCAAGCGTTTGCATATTATATTTCAGATAGATAAATAGTAAAAGGGACGTAACAAGTATCAGCTCTTTTACAAATTATATTTATATGTGTATCTATTTCTTTTTGTTTATTCGAATTCTTGTATTTTAAAATATATGTGTGCTCTTTAATCTAACAGATAGATTTTTATAAGAGAATTTTTATTGAACTGTCAGATTTTTTTTTGTTGTTGTTTATTTTAAAAGGTGTGTTCATACAATATAATAATTCTTACAATAATGATAACAATAATATAAGGCTCTATACATTTTAAGTTTTGTACAGATGTAAAAAAAAAAAAAAATACAAGTAGTTAATATTTTTACAACATTTCTCATTATTCATTTTATGTGGATACCATCTATTGAGTGTATTGCACGGCTGACAATAGAAATCTCTGATTTATACAGTAATATAAAATATCAACATGTTTAAATTAAATTAAATTCTGTCGTTATATTGAAAATTGGTATATACTTTAATTTATACTTTCCTTCCGGAATACTGCACACTTGGGTTGTAGCACAGTTTTTTTTCAAAATGTCTTTCTTTATTTCTCTACAGGTTAAAATTTTTTTAAATAAAATTGATATATGGATTCGTGTCTATATTGGTGGATTTTTCTCAAAATTTAGTTTGTGCACATGTATTAATACTGTCTAAACCGGATAGTAAGGTAGTCGGATATGTCGATGCATTGTATCTCATAGTATATTTTTAGTGCTGGCTTACTATTTTACATATGTTGAGATATTCTGCATCCCATATGCATGCATGCGCAATTTTCTTTGTTTTTTTTTTTAAATTATAACTGATAATGTTAAAAAATTAATTTACGACGTTTTAGAATTTCATTCTCATATTGTGTATGTAGATAAAATGATGATGTATATGTTATAATTAAACTTTTTTTCACAACAAAATAATGCAGCTGTTGAATTAATCAAGATGGATATATAGATATAAACAATTTTCTAGCCTTGAGATTGCCTAAACTGTTAAGATTTCTTGTCTTACATATTTTAAAAGGGAATAAAATATTTTAATGGACATTTTAAATCAAATATAATGATCAACTGCCTTTTAAAAAGCATATATTTACGCATGTATATATATATATATATTATGTGTATGTGCTCTTAAGACTCCTTGCTAGTGAAGTGTTTGTGGCTGCCTTCCATCCAATTAATAATATAAAAAGATCATCGATTCTAATTTGCAAATCTATTACACATGTAAATTATACATTTGGTACTATTTTACAGGTATCAAAATTTCATCAGTCAATTTTTACCCTTTTAGATAGAATTAATATTTTTGCTACGTAACCCTTGTTTATCTTGTACTGTCTCCCTACTTTAAATTTTGATGTAGAAGTCATCTTATTTTTCAACGAATATTTTTCATATAGTCTATTTTCAACTTTTCGCACAGTGGGTATCAATTTACTCAATGCATTTCACCTTCAGATTTTTTTTTATATTTAATCTGTTGGAATTCTTTCAATTTAATCTCCATTGCCACTTTTTTTTAACTTGAGTGTTTATAAATTCTTTTGATGGGCTCTCTGCATGCGATTGCTCATTGATTGTTTCTTTTTCACATCGGATTTGAGCGAGATGGCCACTGGCTTTTATCATATGTGGAATATGTACTTACCCTTCCAATTTTTTTTCTCACTGTCACATGTATTGAGATTTACATTCTGGTTCAAAATTTTACTTTTAATTTTTGGCAATGCAGTTAAGCTTCACAGAAGCATAACGCTTGCTTTCTGATTTCTACATTTACATGTTTTACAGTTCTATATTTTATTATTGTAAGGTACATTATTATGAGGTATTTCTTTTTCTTCTCAATTTTTGTGGATACACTTTCAACTTTTGTACGTATCACTCACACACCATATTCAGAATTGTAGTCTACGAATTTCACCGATATTTTTCTTGTACACACCTTGTTTAAATTTTATCGCTGACATTTTTGTGGATTTGCTCATTTGAAACTTTTCACATTTTACATTTATACTTTGTCTTTTCAAAAAAAAAAAAAAAAAAAAAAAAAAAAAAAAAATTCAAGAAATTCATTCAACACGTAGATTTTGTGAGTATTCGCTGCTATTCGAATTACACAGTTATACAATGGTTCTTTACATTTTTTCTCCTTCGAATATTATTTTCAGGATCCTTCTTTTTGTACAACTCTGCACGCAGACTTATATATACAAAGATGTACAATGCTATTTTCCTTACAAAGATATTACAATGTTTTCATTTATGAGTTCTGCATGTGGGTTTGTCATCTTCTCACACATTGTTTTTTCTGTTATTAAATTTGTATGCTCACATTAAGATAGGTTTGCTTCTTTTTCATATTATTTTAGGTTACGTGAAGAAATATTCCACGGTATTTTTTTAATTTACACATTGTTCATAGGTAACTGTCTCTTTCGTAGACAGAAATATTTGTTCATAGGGAACTGTCTCTTTCGTAGACAGAAATATTTGTTCATAGGGAACTGTCTCCTTTGTAGACAGAAATGTTTGTTCATAGATCTGGTCTCCTTCGTAGACAGAAAATGTTTGATCATAGGTCTGTCTCCTTCGTAGACAGAATTTTTCTTTCATAGGTCTGTCTCCTTCGTAGCCAGAATGTTTGTTCATTGTCTGTACACACATACCGTTGGATTACTTTTTCAGTTCTTTAAAAATTTTCTACAGCATCTATTTTAATTTTCTGCTGGATTTATTACAAAATCCCTTGTTATCATTATCGTCTTAATCTTTATAGGTTTGGTATTTTTTTTTTACAGATATGTGTCAGGATTTTAAATGTTACACACTTTATATTTTTGAACGTTTCAAAAAAAAAAAAAAAAAAAAAAAGTCTACAATATTCTATTTTTTTTTTTTTTTTTTTTTTTTTTTTAATTTTGCACAGTGTTCTAAATTTTGGACTCTATAATTGTAGGAGACATGTGCTATAAGGTATTTATTTTATTATAATGTTTACATTCGAATTTCTTTTCTCTTTTTCATCGTTGACATTTTTTTAGATTTACAAATCACACTTTTGAGTATTATATGTATATGATACATTTCTAGGCGATAAATCTCTTCACTGGTAAGTAATTTAAACAAAATTCACGAGATTTATCCTGCACTGTCAAGACTGCTGAGTTGAATGTATATGTGCTGGTACAGGTATGCTTTGTTTGATATTTTGATCATTTGTTAGATCCGTTTTAAAATATGTGTACTTAGTTTACTTTCTGCTGCTTTTTAATTTTCATGCCCACATTTTTTTTTCTCACAAACATTTACTTTCATCAGGTACAAGAAAACGTATGTTCTTACATGTCAGACATTTGTCACATTGTTGATAAATTTAATGTACACGTTGGTAATGTCTTCCGGTTACATTTGGCTTACAAGAGGTTACACACACACATACAGTTATACTGAATTTAAACAAAATTCACGAGATTTATCCTGCACTGTCAAGACTGCTGAGTTGAATGTACAGGTATGCTTTGTTTGATATTTTGATCATTTGTTAGATCCGTTTTAATACTTTAACGTATGTTCTTACATGTCAGACATTTGTCACATTGTTGATAAATTTAATGTACACGTTGGTAATGTCTTCCGGTTACATTTGGCTTACAAGAGGTTACACACACACATACAGTTATACTGAATTTAAACAAAATTCACGAGATTTATCCTGCACTGTCAAGACTGCTGAGTTGAATGTACAGGTATGCTTTGTTTGATATTTTGATCATTTGTTAGATCCGTTTTAATACTTTAACGTATGTTCTTACATGTCAGACATTTGTCACATTGTTGATAAATTTAATGTACACGTTGGTAATGTCTTCCGGTTACATTTGGCTTACAAGAGGTTACACACACACATACAGTTATACTGAATTTAAACAAAATTCACGAGATTTATCCTGCACTGTCAAGACTGCTGAGTTGAATGTACAGGTATGCTTTGTTTGATATTTTGATCATTTGTTAGATCCGTTTTAATACTTTAACGTATGTTCTTACATGTCAGACATTTGTCACATTGTTGATAAATTTAATGTACACGTTGGTAATGTCTTCCGGTTACATTTGGCTTACAAGAGGTTACACACACACATACAGTTATACTGAATTTAAACAAAATTCACGAGATTTATCCTGCACTGTCAAGACTGCTGAGTTGAATGTACAGGTATGCTTTGTTTGATATTTTGATCATTTGTTAGATCCGTTTTAATACTTTAACGTATGTTCTTACATGTCAGACATTTGTCACATTGTTGATAAATTTAATGTACACGTTGGTAATGTCTTCCGGTTACATTTGGCTTACAAGAGGTTACACACACACATACAATTTCTTTTTGCAAGCCTTTCATATGACAGGTTGTTGGGGTCCCTGCATATGGTCGACGGTAGGTATTGCAATTTTAACGTTTATTTTAACACACGTACTTCCTGTTTGTCATTGTGCCTTATGCACTTTACCCTTCATTTAAAAATATTAATTAAATTTTCCCTCAAGGTTCACACACCTTTGTTTACAATTTTATCTTTTGGTATTTTCAGTTCTCATATGTTTCAATATTTTCATGATATTTATATTTATATTTATATTTAAAAATTTAACTTAATTAACATTTTAAACAGTTAATGAAAACTAGTTCAGCCACAATTCACTTATACAGCTTCAGGCAATACTTTCTGCTGCTTTTCAATTTTCATGTCCACATTTTTTACTCTCACAAACATTGTACAAGAAAACGTATGTTCTTACATGTCAGACATTTGTCACATTGTTGATAAATTTAATGTACACGTTGGTAATGTCTTCCGGTTACATTTGGCTTACAAGAGGTTACACACACACATACAATTTCTTTTTGCAAGCCTTTCATATGACAGGTTGTTGGGGTCCCTGCATATGGTCGACGGTAGGTATTGCAATTTTAACGTTTATTTTAACACACGTACTTCCTGTTTGTCATTGTGCCTTATGCACTTTACCCTTCATTTAAAAATATTAATTAAATTTTCCCTCAAGGTTCACACACCTTTGTTTACAATTTTATCTTTTGGTATTTTCAGTTCTCATATGTTTCAATATTTTCATGATATTTATATTTATATTTATATTTAAAAATTTAACTTAATTATACATTTTTCCTTGTACATACCAGCCATATTGTGCACTCAGTCATGTTTGATAAGATAATTTTTTATTCAGTGTTGTCTGTTACACAAAAACCACATTTAAGGCAATTGCTTGCATTTATACTTTTACATGTCATTTTTTACATCCCTAGTTAAACTTTTATAAGGTATACTTCAGTTAGGTATTATTTTTGCTTAATCTACACTCATATATATATTTTTGGCTTTTTAAATTGGATGGAATAGTGCTGCATTCACACTTACATTGTTTACATTGTTATTTAATTTGCTAGGTGTCTTAATTTAAATTTAAATAGTCTATATTATATACGTGCATATATATATGAAAGGATATAATTAAACCCTTTTTAAAATGCAAAATTAAAATTTAAAATCCCAAAACATTTTTTCTAACTTATAAATCTAATGCTTAAATCTAATCTGCCCCTGTGATCTTTGTTTCTCAGCCTCACAAATATTACTTTCATCTATCAATTTCGACATCTCTTTAAGTTTTAAAAGTGATGAGTTTGCATTTCTTGCAGCTGTCTGTTGGGTGCGGCTCCCAGGCCCGGCCAAGCCTTGGTGTCGGCATAAGACCCCAGACATCAGTCAAAAGCTAATTGACCAATTAAAATAAATGATCCTCCCAATTTGACTCTTTCTCCCTCTGCTGGAAAATATCCTAAATTCTGATTAAAACCCCATGCAAGGGCGAAGAAGACAGTTTTTTGGCACATTTGAGCGGTCAGCCAAACCCTCGGCCATGTAGATCTCAAAATTTAACGTAAATGGCTCGCGGGACCTCCGACTGAACGCGCGAAGATGTCTGTACGAAGAAATGTGCTTCAATAAACGAGTTCGATCTGTCAAGAGGTCCCGAGTCAAACTTATTTATGTGTCACCAACTTATTTGTATGTTTCTGTAAAGTATTAGTCTCCCAAGTCGTCCCCGGATAATTCGTTACATTTTATAAAGTCGGCAGGACGGTCGCCTACTTCGGGAAAATCCCAGCCTTTCTTCCAGAACTTGATAAAGGACAAAATCCACTTGTGCCATGAAAAATTCGGATAGTTTCAGAGTTGTGTCGGCGCAATCGGCCCACGAACAATCTTAGAATATTGCCTGTAATTAATGTGACATTCGATTGGAGAAAGAGAACGATGTTTTTGCGCATACCTTTGCGGATAAAAACTACCTTTTCGTGTTTCGTCGCCTGGCTACACTCGGAAATATCATGAGACTGCTGAAAAATAATGAGTACCGGGTCCTTATAGTCTTTCAAGAAAGTGCATTTTACCATCAAGAACTTTTATTGTGTATAAAAACTGAATATATTCACCTAGAAAAGAAAAATACTTGTCACAATATGACTGGTAAAAAAGAACTTTTTTTTTTTTTCTCCAACATCAAATTATTTTACTTAGTGTGCTTACTCGCCAGATAACATTCAAATAATTTTCGTATTCATCTGAGAAAAACCGAAAATAAACATCCTTTATGCTGAAATTTATTTGCTATATTTCTGGTCCTCAACCAAGAAACTTTTTTTTTTTCGTCACTCTGTTATCGTCAAAAAGAAACTTATCTATTGGCAAACCGCATCAATTTATTAACTTTAGACTCGCTGAAGATCAAACTGAATCTTTCGAAAAACTCTTTTATACCTCATCCTCAACATATGTAGGTCATAGAGACAGCTGATTTTCAAGATCGCGCAAAAAAATTGAATAACTCGGTACCGGAGCCGGTACAAACGAAAATATGTCGGTACTTACCGGTACTAACGTAGTACAAACGATTGACAAATTTTTGTCAAAATCTGAAACACTTAATTTTTTTACTATGGGAAATCCCGTTTCACTGGCCCCTCCACCTTGAATTTAGAATAACTCGGTACCTGAGCCGGTACAAACGAAAATCTCTCGGTACTTACCGGTACTAACGAAGTACAAACGATTGGTGAATACGAAATTCCCAGGTCCGGGGGTGGAGGGGCCAGTGAAATGTACCTGCGCAAACTCTGATACAGAACTGAAATATTTATCTGTGTCCTTCGCTATCTGTGCGATCCCGACTTTAAATTTTTGTGGTTAGAACTGAGTAAGAAAAGGAAAAAACATTCAGTTTTCATTTATTTTTTAAATCTTTTTTTTTTTTCTTTCAGTTGAACAAGTTAAACTAAAGTGATTCATCATGAACTGAACTGACTACCGAAAAATGTTATTATTTACCTTTAGTGAACAAATAACGTTAATGATCTGGGTCAGAAAAAGCACTGTGTTTTATTTTATTTTATTTTATTTTATTTTATTTTATTTTATTTTGTTTGTGTGTGTGGGTGTGTTAAAGCAAATTGGATATTTTAATCCACAGGTAAGTTTTATTGCTATATAAATTTCCGTCTTAATGGTTTTGTAGAAAAAAGTATAAAGTTTGATTACATTCTTTTTAATTTCTTCATTTAAGTGTTTGAAAGTAACTGATATTTTTTAATTGAAGCTTAAATTTTTAATATTTTATTAAGTTTTGTATTAAAAGTAATTAAGCCACAATACAGATTTCTTTTACGTTATTTTTTTTTATGAAAAGGTGTTTTTAAAAATCAATTTTGTTAAATTAAACAATATTTTATTTGTTTATTTGCTTAACGAATTAATATTGAAAAGTTACTTCTGAGAATATCAAGAATGAAAAAAAAAAAAAAAAAATTGCTGTTATCAATGTGTAACTTTTAAAAGTTTAAAAGTAGATTTTTCTAAAATGTGTTAAAGAGATTTTATAATTTTTAAGCAAATTTAAATTTATTATTTTAAAATTTTATTGGCTTTATTTTTCTTGTAAAGTGCAAGTTATTAAAGTTAGAAGAAATTTGGTAATGACAAGCTATGCATATTAAAATTGTGACAAGTTTTGATAACAGTAGTTTCTTTTCTTTTTCATTAGGTGAAGCATACGTGCGATCACCCAATAAATAAATGCAGTTGAATTTAATGTTTATGGTATTATAAATAAATGGGTTGAACTAGTTACTTTTATGAACGCTTTCCAGTAAGAAGACTTTAAACATACAACATTTTTGTTTATTTTTACAACTTTTTCCATATAAGAGTGAAACAGAACAGAAAATAGCTATAAAGCTATGAAATGATACATTTGCGCAGTGATAGTTCAGTGTTTTTATCATTTTATTCACCAAGTATTTTTCATCAAGTTTTTACCCAATTTTTCCAGGTGAATTTTTTTTAATTTGTAAATATATTATTATTATTATTTTTAGATTTTGTGTGTGTTTAATTATTAGCTATGGTACTTATTCATCATTACAGTTCGTTTCTTTTTATATGAAAATATATTTTTATTGAACTGTTTGAGATACCAATCAGATTGGCAGTATTTTTAAAAATATTTCATGTAAGTAAGTAATGTATGTTGTGTTTCCAGTGCATTTATTCAATATTTTTATATTTTATATTATATTATTTTTACCATTTCCTTTTTTATTACTCATATCACCCCTTTATTACCCATATCACTTTTTAATTCAAATATCGTGACTCATCATTCCCTGTGTTGGTTAAACCCCAACCAGTTTTTAAAGGTAAAATTTGAAGGCCCCGTCCTTACCATTTTAAATATTCAAAATAAATTCAATTCATTAACCAATCGGTTTAGGCATGACCTTGGTGAACCCACTTTTACCGTGGTAAGTCCAATAGTGTCTAAATCCACCCATTCAATTTTTAAAGATGACCATGGTTCCATTCCATTAAATCTTTAAGCCCGCATTTTTTTTAAAGTTTTTGAGTTGGTTAAACTCCAACCAAAAACAGCCCTGTGCAATCAAAGAGGATTCAGTGATGTACATGTGCAAATGTGGCGACTGCTGACATTTTTGGTAAGAATAGATCCATTAGTAAACAGAATTGTCACCAGGTTGCCATGCACTTCTAAAACGCTGTCCTTTTTTATTCATACCAGATTTATTATTTTTTGTTTTATTAATTAATTTTTCCTTTGCCAGTAGTAAAACCCTTAAAAATAAAAAAGATTTTGCTATTTGCGTAAAAACTAGCAAGGAAAATTCGGAGCGTTCTGGCCTCAATCTTAAGGGGAAAATGTTCTGTGATTTATACTTGTTTAGAACAGGAATTTATTATTTTTTTCTTTGAGCTAACAGTGAGGTGTAGTTCTAATTTATTATATTGCTGATCGGATTTATTGATGCCACTGGGGAAAACAAATACACCTCAGTTTGCAAAACAGTAAATTCCATTGCTTACAATTAAATTGCATCTACATCCAAAATAAAAATATCATGCTCAATTTTCTTTTTTTTTAATTTTTGCTAAAACCTCCTCGAGGTTTAGGATCTGCTAAAACCTCCAAAGGTTTAGGATACATATAAATTTTAATACTTGCCTAACCAGTAGTCCCTGTAAATAAACTCTATATCTTACACTTGTTTTGTCCATACCTGTTTTGTCCATTTTACAGTATATTTCACCATTTTTAAATATTTGCATAATCTTTTTAATTTTAACAATTTTATATTACTGCAATTTTAATATTTTCACGTTTTGAAAAAAATGTGAATAAATAATTTCAAGTTTCTTTTTCATAATTTAACATTTTCAAGTAGTTGTCTAATGTGAATATTTTACATATAAAGAACATATATTTTTCACAAATATTTTTCACAAATATTATTATTATCTTATTATATTGATACCATATGTTTATATATTTTTACATAACTATTTTTATATTTAATTTTTGCACTTTTTACCATAAAGTTATAATATTCAGAGAACTATATATTTTTTATAAGATATTTTGAAATTTTGTGCTGTAAGGACTTGAACAAAAATAGCACAAAAATGGCCAAAAAACTTTTAATCCATACAATTATGGCCAAAAGACAAACAACAAATTTATGGCTATTATTTTAATCTTTATCTTATTAGTATTTTTTTTTCTCATATAGTTTTGTGGTAATATTATTGTTCTATTGTTTTCATAGATTTCGCATGTTTTGTGGTATAATTATTATATTTTATGTAAAGTTCGGTCAGATTGTCCCGAGAGCCATATCCCAAATTTAGAAATTTTTAGCATAAAACCTTAAGATCTTTAATTTTTCCTCAATTTTTATGCGTCAAAATGTAAACTTTTAATATTTTTCCAGCAGCAAAATTCAGCCCTCACTTTTTACCAATCTTAGTTGTGAATTTAACTTTAACATTAACTTATTTTGTAGCCTTATTCAATTTAACACTTCTTTTTAACTCACTTTGGCATTCTCGGTTTTCCGGGTGAGCTCCCCCAGTTTTGCAGGCAAATCTGGTGGATCTCATCTTGGAGGGGGGGGGGGGGATGTGAAAGGATATAATTAAACCCTTTTTAAAATGCAAAATTAAAATTTAAAATCCCAAAACATTTTTTCTAACTTATAAATCTAATGCTTAAATCTAATCTGCCCCTGTGATCTTTGTTTCTCAGCCTCACAAATATTACTTTCATCTATCAATTTCGACATCTCTTTAAGTTTTAAAAGTGATGAGTTTGCATTTCTTGCAGCTGTCTGTTGGGTGCGGCTCCCAGGCCCGGCCAAGCCTTGGTGTCGGCATAAGACCCCAGACATCAGTCAAAAGCTAATTGACCAATTAAAATAAATGATCCTCCCAATTTGACTCTTTCTCCCTCTGCTGGAAAATATCCTAAATTCTGATTAAAACCCCATGCAAGGGCGAAGAAGACAGTTTTTTGGCACATTTGAGCGGTCAGCCAAACCCTCGGCCATGTAGATCTCAAAATTTAACGTAAATGGCTCGCGGGACCTCCGACTGAACGCGCGAAGATGTCTGTACGAAGAAATGTGCTTCAATAAACGAGTTCGATCTGTCAAGAGGTCCCGAGTCAAACTTATTTATGTGTCACCAACTTATTTGTATGTTTCTGTAAAGTATTAGTCTCCCAAGTCGTCCCCGGATAATTCGTTACATTTTATATATTGTTATGAATTTTGTATATATCTGTAAATATTCCATTTGTTTAAATTTATTTTATTTGATTATTGTGAAAATTGCAGTATTATTAATGTATTTCCTATTGAGCATCATGTAACTCAATGCTAAAGGCCTCAGATGGTTTGCAAGGAAAACAACCTTACACCCTCATCTTTATAATGGAAGTCTATGGTAAAATCGCCAAGGAATGGGTTTATCGCCAAGTTGGCGATGGTTTTGGCGACTTATTTTTGTCGCCAAATTTGGCGATATATCGCCAAATGTCGCCAAGTTGGCGACGGATTTGGCGACTTTTTGTGCAACCACCCCCCCTTATACCTGTACATTGGGATCCTTTCTCGCTTTGATTCTCTATCGAAAGTTAAAGCACTTTCTGGTAATTTCTAGCATCTGAAGGCTCTGGAATAATCTGGAAAGATCTCTGAAACCTATATAAGGACCTCCATCAGTTCAGTTAGTTAGTTGTCTGTCAACTGCGATTGAATTCATACGAGAGGCTTTGCATTGAGAACTGTGTTACTCGGATCGATTTTGTCGTTGATACGTCGTATTGAACGCATTGTTTCGGTGTGAAATTTTGCTGCGCTTTTATTGGATTTGAAAATTACTGAATACCTTGTAATTTTCAGAAGATATTTGTGATCGTATTGCACTGTTTATAGTGAATAAAGCCTTTTTATTGTTCTTATATATTGGCATCAGTCCTTTTGAACCCCGAGCTCACAACATTTGGTGTCAGAAGTGGGATTGAATGCCGATCACCAGAGCAATGGAGGCGCAACTGACTAAATTATTGGAGAAATTAGGGGAGATGGATGAGAAAATGACTGCCAACCTTGCTGAGTTGAAAGAAGAAATGAAGAAGGAAATGACTGAGAATCAGGCTGAAATGAAGGAAATGTCGGAAGAAATGAAAAAGGAAATGTCAGCGATAGATGAGAAAATGACTGCGAACCAGGCTGAAATGAAGAAGGAAATGTCAGCGATAGATGAGAAAATGACTGCGAACCAGGCTGAAATGAAGGAAATGTCGGAAGAAATGAAGAAGGAAATGTCAGCGATAGACGAGAAAATGACTGCCAACCTTGGCGACTTAAAAGATGAAATGAAAAAAGATATGTCAACCAACCTTGGAGAGTTGAAAGACTTAATAGAGGATAAAATAACATCTTTAAATGACAGAATTGACGGCGTGGAAGACAAAGTTGAAGGAAGATTTCAAGAAATAGAAGGAAAGGTAGAAGAAATTCAAATGACAGCGAAAACCGTAGAAGAAAGAGTAGAAGAAAAAGTTCAAAAGATCGCCAAGACCGTTGAAGAAAGCATAGAGAATGTAAAAAAAGATTTGGAAAAAATCAAGAAACAGAAGATAACTGCCGTAAACTTTTCCGAAGATTTCAAGTATCCAGATATGCTTCCTCGGGCCTTTATTAAACTTTCGACCTATGACGGCAAATCCTCCTGGCCAGTTTTTAAGACACAATTTGGGATCGTAGCGGACGCCAATGGATGGGATTCCCAGACAAAGGCTTGCCAGTTAGCTGCTTCTCTACGAGCTGATGCTGCCGACGTCTTACAGACTTTGCCTGCAAATGAACCGCTGGATTTTGAAACGCTCGTCAGTGCCTTAGAATTGCGCTTTGGCGAGAAATGCATGAAGGAATATAGCAGACTCCAGCTCAAATCTCGACAGCAGAAATCCACTGAACCCCTGCAAGAGCTTGCTACGGATGTCGAGAGACTTTCCCATCTTGCTTATCCTGACTGCCCGACTGAAACTAGAGAAAGTTTAGCTCTGCAACATTTTATTGATGGTGTGCGTGACCCTGAGATCCAGACAGCACTCCGGATTGCAGATCTCAATGAGTTAAAAGGGGCTTTAGTTTATGCCCTGAAATTCGAGGCAGCCCAGCAAGCTACAAGGAAAGATCGACACTTTTTGCGAGTAGCTAACCTGCCTGAGACGTCGGATAGAGCTGTGGAGCGCTTACAGCAGCAGATGAATGACATAATGAGAAAGATGAACTCCTTAAGGGCCAACAAACCTTACAGGAAGATCAAGTGCTGGAAATGCGGTGGAGAAGGCCATATCCAAATCGACTGCCCAAGGCGACCCAGCACCGAAGGTAATAGCTCACCCGCTAACGGAGGAGCAAGAAAACTGATTATTGACCATCTTGCGGGGCGGAGGTTTCCAGACCTTAAGAAGCCTCATTTTCAAGTATGTGAAATTTCTGCAAGAAGTTGCGGCGAGAACGGAGTTTTTCTAGTCGGAAGTGTGAATGATTTGCCCTGTAATATGATCATCGATACAGGAGCCAATGTGACCATCATTCGGAAAGATCTAGCTCAGCGGCTGAAAGAAAAACTCTCCTGGACCCCGCCACGTGTAATCCTTCAAACTGTGACAGGAGATAAGATCGACATATTTGGAAGAATGACACTGGAAATAAAGTTTGGGAACGCCGCTTATCGCCATACAGTCTACGTGGCCGATATTTCAGACCCTTTCATACTCGGACTGGACTTTTTAAAAGAGCATGGATTTACACTGGATTTTAAGAAGAATGAGTTACGCTCTGCTCAAGAAGATGTCACTATTTTCAGACTTGGAAATGAGTCCGGGATATTCAGCGGATCACATCCAAGGCAGATGTTATCATCCCTCCTCGGACCGAAATGATGATACCTGGATTAACTGGAAACGAAAGAATTTTCCAGTATGGCTTGACTGGATATCCTGAGAAGAGCCCAAAGGGAGTGCTAATAGCATCAGTGCTGGTAGATCTGTCGAGAGATGTGATAACTGTGAGGATTGCGAACGTAAGTGAAAAGTCTAGAATTATCCAGAAAGGTGAAGTGCTTGCAACCTGTGCTCCAGTCACCTGTGTTTGCAAAGACCCGAGCTTGACGTTATCGGAGCCGCCTACAAGTTTAACACCTGTAATTGGACGAAATGAAAATTTATCTCCTGAACAGAGACATGCCGCAGAAAGACTGTTCCAGGAATTTAAGGATGTGTTTTCACAAAACGAGAGTGATATAGGGCGCACTTCACTGACGCGTCATAGAATTGATACTGCCAACCATCTACCGATTAAACAGCATCCAAGACGCTTGCCGTTCGCAAAACAAGAAGAGGTTTCTAAGCTCTTACAAGAGATGCAGGATAGTGACATCATCGAACCGTCATCAAGTCCGTGGGCCTCTCCCATCGTGTTGGTCCGAAAGAAAGATGGCTCCACAAGATTTTGTGTGGATTATCGTAAACTTAACGATATCACGAAGAAGGACAGCTATCCTCTACCAAGAATAGACGACACGCTAGATACTCTTTCAGGACATAAATGGTTTTCCACGCTGGATTTGAAGAGTGGATATTGGCAAGTAGAGATCCATCCTGATGACAAAGAGAAGACCGCATTTACTACTGGACAAGGACTTTGGCAATTTAAAGTTATGCCGTTCGGGCTCTGCAATGCTCCAGCAACGTGCGAGCGCCTCATGGAGACAGTGTTAAAAGGCCTGACTTTTGAAGCTTGTCTCATCTACCTAGATGACGTCATCATTGGTGGCCGCACGTTTGAAGAACATCTTGGAAATATTCGAAAAGTGTTAACGAAGCTAAGAGCGGCGAATTTAAAGCTGAACCCTCTGAAATGCAAGTTCTTCCAACGCGAAGTAAATTATTTAGGACACATCATCTCAGCTGAAGGTGTTCGAACAGATCCTGAAAAAGTGTCTGCAGTAAAGAACTGGAAGCGTCCGGAAAACGTCCATCAGTTGCGAAGTTTTCTGGGACTATGCACTTATTACAGAAAGTTTGTACAGGGGTTCTCCAACATCGCAAGACCCTTGCATAGGCTCACTGAAAGCAAGCAGAAGTTTCTATGGACACAAGAATGCGAGAATTCCTTCCAGCAGCTGAAAGAAGCTCTCACATCCTCTCCAGTCCTAACCTATCCACACCCCGACAAACAATTCATTGTGGACACGGATGCTAGTCATGAAAGTGTCGGTGCTGTACTTTCCCAAGAAATAGATGGCCAAGAACGAGTCGTAGCATACTGGAGCAAATGTTTGTCGAAACCAGAGCGGAATTATTGCGTCACTCGTAAGGAGTTATTAGCTATAGTAAAAGCCATAGAACACTTCCATCACTATCTCTATGGCAGGAAATTTCTCCTTCGTACTGATCACGCATCCCTAACATGGCTGATGAATTTTAAGAACCCAGAGGGCCAAGTAGCCAGATGGATACAACGACTCCAGGAATACGACTTTGACATCAGGCATCGCAAAGGCTCATCGCATGGAAACGCCGATGCCCTATCAAGAAGACCGTGTCCCGAGAGCTGTCGCTATTGTTCCAGAGCGGAGAGCAAGTATAATCCCGAATATGTCATACGCCAGACGAAGACTTCACTATTGACGCAACCAGATCCCTGGAGTGATGAGAAGATTCGAGAAGATCAAATGGCAGACTCTGAGATCAAACCAATCTTGGAGTTATTAGAATCTTCTAGCACGAAGCCCAGTTGGAAAGACATCTCGACTTACAGTCCTACGACAAAGCAATATTGGGCTCTTTGGAACTCTCTCCACGTCAGGAATGGTGTCCTGTTCCGAAAATTCGAATCGGAAGATGGGAAGACATCTCGGTGGCAGATGGTACTTCCTCGATCCCGAATACCAGAGGTCCTCAAAGAATTACATGGCAGTCCCACTGGTGGCCATTTTGGAGTCATGAAAACATTACATAGAGTCCGAGAGCGCTTCTTCTGGGGAAAAGCGAGAGCTGACGTCGAACGATGGTGCAAATCTTGCGATGCATGTGCAGCTCGAAAAGGACCAAAGAAACGTAGCCGAGGAAGACTACATCTCTACAATGTAGGAGCACCTTTCGAACGCATCGCCCTTGACATCCTAGGCCCTCTGCCAAGAAGTGCTGATGGCAACAAATACCTCCTTGTTGTCATGGACTACTTCACGAAATGGCCTGAAGTTTATGCCATCCCTGATCAAGAAGCTTCTACGGTTGCGGATGCCTTGGTACACCAGTGGATATCAAGGTATGGCAAATGCATTCTGACCAGGGGAGAAATTTCATCTCTGCTGTGATTGAGGGTCTCTGTCAACTTCTCGGAATGGACAAAACTAGGACGACGCCTTTACATCCACAATCGGATGGCATGGTTGAGAGATTTAATCGTACCATCCTTAACAATCTCTCACTGCTAGTCTCAAGAAACCAACAAGACTGGGACCAAAAACTTCCCTTGTTTCTTCTCGCCTATCGCAGCGCCGTCCATGAAACAACCGGCTATTCCCCGTCTCAGATGCTTTTCGGTCGTGATCTTCGTCTACCTTGTGATCTGATTTTTGGTCGCCCTCCAGATGCGCCTTCATCGCCAGAGGGATACGTGCAGAATCTCCAGGCACGATTTGAAGACGTCCACAACTTGGCTCGAGAGCGGATCAATATACAGACGGAGAAGATGAAGACCAGGTACGACACGAAAGCCACGGGACATCAATTCAAAGAAGGTGACAAGGTTTGGTTTTATAATCCGACTCGACGTAAAGGACTTTCTCCCAAACTGCAATCGCACTGGGACGGTCCTTATACAGTCCTAAACAGACTGAACGATGTCGTAATTCGGATCCGAAAGTCACCAAGTTCGAAGCTTAGAGTCGTTCATTACGACAGGCTGGCTCCATACTATGGCCATAGTACTTAGCTCATTAATTGTAAATAGTGTAATGTAAATAATGTAAATTAGTATGACCATGGTCTTGTATATAAATTAATGTAAAAATTTCTTTTGCTTAGCATTATCATTATTAATGTTATTATTATTTAAATACTTGTATGTAATGATGTCTATACTTTAATTTAATTTAATCTTTTTTTAAATAAGTGTATATTTTGTATAATTCAGCATTATGAATGTGTTTAATGGTTATTTTGCATATTTGCTTTAAGTGTTTTGAATAGTATAGCATTTGTTGGTAACGGGTTTGCTTTCCGATCAAAGGTTGAACTGCCCGGGACGTGCAGTCCTTGAGAGGGGGGCAATGTTATGAATTTTGTATATATCTGTAAATATTCCATTTGTTTAAATTTATTTTATTTGATTATTGTGAAAATTGCAGTATTATTAATGTATTTCCTATTGAGCATCATGTAACTCAATGCTAAAGGCCTCAGATGGTTTGCAAGGAAAACAACCTTACACCCTCATCTTTATAATGGAAGTCTATGGTAAAATCGCCAAGGAATGGGTTTATCGCCAAGTTGGCGATGGTTTTGGCGACTTATTTTTGTCGCCAAATTTGGCGATATATCGCCAAATGTCGCCAAGTTGGCGACGGATTTGGCGACTTTTTGTGCAACCACCCCCCCTTATACCTGTACATTGGGATCCTTTCTCGCTTTGATTCTCTATCGAAAGTTAAAGCACTTTCTGGTAATTTCTAGCATCTGAAGGCTCTGGAATAATCTGGAAAGATCTCTGAAACCTATATAAGGACCTCCATCAGTTCAGTTAGTTAGTTGTCTGTCAACTGCGATTGAATTCATACGAGAGGCTTTGCATTGAGAACTGTGTTACTCGGATCGATTTTGTCGTTGATACGTCGTATTGAACGCATTGTTTCGGTGTGAAATTTTGCTGCGCTTTTATTGGATTTGAAAATTACTGAATACCTTGTAATTTTCAGAAGATATTTGTGATCGTATTGCACTGTTTATAGTGAATAAAGCCTTTTTATTGTTCTTATATATTGGCATCAGTCCTTTTGAACCCCGAGCTCACAACAATATATTAATACATTGATATAGATATACAGGACATTGCACAGATTCAACTGCGCATTATATATTTTGTGTAATTTACGATATTTATACATTTTTCTATGTTTTCTTTATTTTAGTAATCATTTATATTAATGTTTATATTTTATAAACATTCTTAACTGCATGCAGTTGGCATATAAAAAGAAAAGAAATTTTAACCTGCTGTAGTACTACTAATATTTACTATATTTAATATCAAATAAGATTGATTTTTTCGTGTGCACATTCATTTATGCAGGTCTCCGTCCATAGATGACGAGATTTGAAATATTTTGTTCTGAAAGAAATATTTGAACAAATTTACTGCAGTTATCATGAATATCATGATTAGATTGTCACACGTATGACATTTTTCTTGGGTACCCATATTTTCTTATTTACATGTTATATAGTGTGTTTGTATTGAAAGCTTATATGTGTATGTATTTTCTGGTGGTCTCCAACTTAATACGCAATAGTTATTGTTTGTGTTTTTGATTGTATTTTTGTGTATATTTTTGTCTTGCGTGTAAGGATCAAGCCATGGTAAGTTTTCACATTTCATTTTTGTCGAAGGGGAGAAATATATGGCGTTGCTCATATATTCTTAACATTATTTTATTCAAAATTTAATTTTTCCCTTCTTAAATATTAAAATATTATGTGCTAAATTATTTTATAAATTAATTCTTCGTATGCGCATTAAATACTTTATTCGAAAAAGCTTTCTTTTCATCATAATGTTAATTTTATAACCGTTAAAGATATCTTACTCTATTATTCAGTTTATATGCTTCCAATCTTCTCTTTGTGGTTTTTACATCTGGAAGCAGATATTTCAACTATCCTTTACCCTTTGTTCAGAATATAACGAATGCATATCTATCTAAATTTCCATCTGCTGTTTTCGGACTTAATAATAATTGTATATACAGTTCGCTCCTATCAAAACCGCATTTCCCATGCATTTTTCAGATGGTCACTGGGTTGCCGTCCCATTTTACTTATTTTGACTAGCCTGCCAATTATGGAATCCCTTGGTATGTCTACTGTTCGAAGTTAGCATTGCACTCTCCCAAACGGTCGTGAATAACTCCGCGCCATTGGCTTGATTCAGCATTTTTTTATGTTGGCATTGTAACGTAATGAAAAACGGAGATCATCTCTGACTTCCAAGCTAGAAGCATCTAACCTTTAAGTTAAGCTACGGAGGCCACCCCTTGTTTTTCATCGTTATGTGTTTGCAATAAAATAATTTCCATGGATACCGTTTACTTCCCTTCAATGCATTGTCTTTAACATCTACAGGATGAGAATGCTGTGTTCTTGCTTTAGCCACAACGCAACTTTTTGTACTTCCACCGTTTTCACCGCCCTTCATGTTTTTGTTTATCAGAAATATATTATTTGCTGGATACCATCTTATTTACAACTACTACAACACAAAAAACTACTCCACACACGGAAGATGTTAATTGGATATTCGCTAAATAATGTATAAAATTTGGTTTATACGAGCTTAATAATATAGCGTTGATGCAATTGTAGTTGAAATTTTCCTTATAGTGAAGTCTAGATTGCTATATTCTGAGAAATGATAGTGGCAATGATAGTAGTTAAACTTCTAATTTTTTTTTTGTAATTTTTTTAAAATTTTGTAAAAAAAATGGATACTTTTTGTAATTTTTTTTAAACTTTTGTAAAAACTTTCTTTTATTTATAATGTAAAAACTTTTTTTTTGTAACTTTTTTTGTTTTAAATGTTGTAAAAACTTTATTTTTATTTTGTAAAAACTTTTTTTTTATTTTGTAAGAACTTTTTTTTTGTAAAAACTTTATTTGTATTTTGTAAAAACTTTGTTTTTTATTTTGTAAGAACTTTTTTTTGTAAAAACTTTATTGTTATTTTGTAAAAACTTTTTATTTTATTTTGTAAGAACTTTTTTTTTTTGTAAAAACTTTATTTTATTTTTTTTAGTTTGTAAAAACATTTTTTTTTAACTTTGTAAAAACATTTTTTTTAAACTTTGTAAAAACATTTAATTTTTTTAAATTTTTAATTAATAGATTTTGTGTTTGGTATTTTTAGATACTTACAATTTATTATTTTCATTTAACGTATATTTAATTTCTACGATGTATCTATGGTAAAAATTATGTGGGATAAATAGTTGATTTTTTAACTTTGTAAAAACATTTAATTTTTTTAAATTTTTAATTAATAGATTTTGTGTTTGATATTTTTAGATACTTACAATTTATTATTTTCATTTAACGTATATTTAATTTCTACGATGTATCTATGGTAAAAATTATGTGGGATAAATAGTTGATAAGTGATATGTTTATTATACTTATCAACAGTAACATAAGTTTTTACTTGAGATTTGAATTTTTGAATAGGAAACACAGTTCAAATATTATTTTACAGGCGTTTGTGTTCAAACATGTTTCCGTTTCTGTGATATAAAATAGCTTGAAATCATTGAAATAGTGTAAAAAAAATCACTAAAATGAAAGCTAAAATTGGATATTTACTCGTTAAATCCATATATTTATATGTATATTTCTGAAAGGAATGGATGAAGTGCTATTGCATGTTAATAAGTTATGCTAAAATAGGTATGTGATCAGTATCTAAGTTCATGTTAAAATGTTCTCTAATATTTGGTAATGTGTATCGTTTTCATAAACTAGGCTATTTGAAATAAAATGTTTAGATAAACTTAAAGTTTATATTCGTGCATATTCTGTTAAAATTGGAAAATTTAAAACAATAAGGTATTCATATTCATTTAGATAACAGTGTGATGTACTAAACTCCATATGCGTAAGCAGGGTTCTACAAGCTCATCTGGTTTCAAGTAAAAGTATAACTAAAAGTGAATACAGTTGAACTCCAGATATATGTTACCTGAGTTGTTTCCCTCAGTTATATGTTTCAACTCAGCGGTGCCGGCCCCTTGCCATTAAAAATTAGCCAAGTTATACGTTTTGAGTTATACATTTCCCTCAGTTATATGTTACGTTTTTGCGTCACCGGATAAAATTTTATCTCATTTATACATTTTTTAACCGGAAACACTGATTTGAAATATCCCACTTAAACTTCGGAGTTGCTGAGGGCTTTTGACGTAATAAAGCAGTTCGTCAGTAGTAAAAGTAGTAACGATAAGGTGGCTGCATCAACAAACAGAAATCAAAGTTTGCTGTTCAATGTTGGCTGGCTCTGCCGGAAAGAAACAATCGAAGATGAGTGATTATTTCAACTAAACTACTGAAATGTCTTGTGATACATGCCGAGAGGATTCCAATTATTTCTTTTAAGTGCTCTATGTTTATTAAAAATATATTTTTAGCTTCATGTGTACTTTTCTTATGTACCTTTTTTCTACTCTGTTCCATTTCCGAAATTTTATGTCATTTCATGTCATATATTATGCAGTAATACTTAGGAAACTTCAGTTTTCGATATTAAAGGTAACAAACTCCTTAGCGGAAGAAAGTTTTTATGATATATTTAAAAAATGGTTCCGGTAGACCATTAATTGAGTTGTACGTTTTACTGAGATATACGTTTTGTTGTCCGGTCCCGAGCAAAACGTATAACTGGAGTTCCACTGTATCAATAGTACTTATAACATAAATTTTAATTTGAGTTTCAAATCTTTGAATGGAAAATACAATACAAATATTATTTACCCGCGTCTGTATTCAATTATTTTTTCGTTTCTGTGACATGAAAATAGCTTGAAATCGCTGAAAATCGCTAAGTGAAAGCTAAAATTGCATATTTACTCGGTAAATACATAATTTTATATGTATATTTCTGAAAAAAAAATGGGTAAAATAATATTAAATCATCTAAGTTATGTTAAAATAGGTATGTGAAAAGTATCTACGTTCGGGTTAAAATGTTACCTAATATTTGGTACTAGGTATTTATGATAAAGAAAATGAGAAAGCTTCGGAGTATGGGAATAGTCGAAGATTGGAGTAGCCTCTGAAAATATGGGAAAAATGTTGTTGAAGGGACATAGGCACTTAGGTCCCGAGAGACGTATAGTGAATTTCATATGTTGTTCCCGTAATAACTCAAGTTGACGACATCCTGCTGAGAACTGGAAAAGTTTTGTTTCGACGAGGAAGAATCAAGAAGAATTTGACAAACATCTTTTCTTTATTTTAAAACGATGAAAAAGGACATATCCATGAAATTATCCCACAGTTAATAATTCACAGGCATAAGGAATCACATCTTGTATTATGGGGTGACAATCCAAATTTTTGACAGAGAAGCGAAGTAAGAATATCGAGAACATAGGCTGCATACCAGAATTTTGAAAGTGCGAAAGTACTTTGAGAGAGTGCCATAAGGGTGGCCAAAGGGAGATGTTACATCGCTGAGATCAGAGGGAAAAAATGTCTTTTTGATAATGACAGCGTGCGTTGGAAAATACGCCAAACCATTTACATTTTTAGAGCCAAGAGTATTGTATTTTTGCGTGGGAATTGTAACCGTTACATATCAACTTCATAACTGACGTCAGTGGTAGGGAAATCTTTATTGGCACTTTGGCTAAAAAGAGAGTGAAATAGAATTTTGACGGTTAGTTGTTTTGAGAAAAAGCAGGAAAGATGTTTTAGAAATATGTTATAAGGAGCCAGTACGACGGGATTAGCATCTTTGATGCCGTATGAAGTCAAAACTGACCATGAGAAAGGAAACATTTTATGCCTTGTATAATTTCATTTACATTGATAACCGAATAAAGTACGTTAATGATTATTGACAAACAATATGAATGATTTTGACTAAAAGTTATCGGTGAAAGAAAAGGGCCAAAATGGGTGCGCGCGTTTTAACAGCTGGGAAATTACGATAATGCAGAAAAGGGAAAATATATTTAATAAAAATATTTTTATTTTAAATATTCTTAATTTTTCAAAAAGATATATATGGTATCTTTACCATAGTATTGTTTTCATAAACTAAGCTATTTGAAATAAAAGTTTATATTTAGGCATATTCTGTTAAAACTGGAAAATTTAAAAAAAGGTTCGTGTAGAAAAGAATGTTGTTTACCAGATAAGCAGGGTAATTATTCTATAAGTTCACATGATTTCAGGTAAAAGTTTAAGAAAAATAAACCTATAAGTGAACTTAGAATAATATTTTAAGCGAAATTTTAGATAGTGTTATTTCTGTGATAGAAAAGATTTAGTCTTATCATGGAAAATATTGGAAGTTAATTAATATAAAATTACTAATTAATATAAAACTCGTGAAAAACATGGTATAAAATCATTGGAATTGCGTAAAAATTACTAAGTATAAGTTAAGATTATTTATTTTATCCTATAAATCCTTATTTTCATATGTAAATTAGTGATGTAAACAGGAGTTGATATAATTGCTATTAAATTTTTCACAAAAAGTTATCGAAAGGTAAATGCTTTTCTCTGTATTGTAATCACCTAAGAAATAAAAACCATCTACGTGTTAGTGCATAATTATAATACCGAAAACTTGCGTAAAATTCATTAAAATAGCGGATAATATTTATATTACTTCAGAGTAAAAGTTGTGACCTAGACGGTCTTTGTGTGGGATTACGACAATTTCACGTATAGTATTATCAATCAGTGGTGTGAAAGGGAGTGTCAAAGGTACAGTTGATAGCATAGATAATGATTTTTGAAAAAAGTAGAATCACCACCATTTTGAGTCCCAAGTACTTTATTAAATACTTGTGGATTTTGGAAGCATACAACCGGAAATAAGTCAATTAGAGAATGATCGATTTCTTATTCAAACAGCACACAATTTCTGTTGATCTTTTCCTCTATTCATTAAATAGATAGCCCCTTAAGATACCCCTTATGGACATCTGGTTGTTTCCAGGAAAAGATCCTTTCATTGACATCTGGTTTCCAGAAAAAAGATGTTTTTATGTCTCCTAAAATGTTTGCAAAAAAGTCAGATTTTTAACAGAAAATAGGAATTACTTATCAACAATTTTTGTACGTTTCTTCTCAGATTAGACTTTATTTTAAATTATTATTTTCTTTATTTTTTAGAAACGATGCATTCAAAACCGAAGCTTTACTTAAAACATAACTATATTTGTAAGGTTTAATAGATTAATTTTAATTCATTTATTTATTATTAAGTTATTAAACGATTTCTGTCTTAGGATCCCCTTAATTGGGCTGTAGTTCTCAGAAATTCGGTTCAAAACAACAGTTTTAACATCGTTTAATAATAAACTTTTTATCTTTACTAAAAAATGAAAAATCTTAGTTTCTGAATAAGAGTACCTTCCAATTAGAGTCCTGCATAGGATCACATTACCCGCTTTTACCCGCACCCTACCCAAACGGTTCGGGTCCTACCTATTACATTCTTTCCTAAGTTGGAATTTTTGAAAAAAAAATTTGAAGATCTACGCCGATTATGATTCCCAGAACCCAAAACC